>OX639998.1:66210773-67410773 GCA_951828415.1 Anomoia purmunda | reverse complement strand
ATCAGCAAGCCAAAGAGAGCCCGTGCAGCCCGTGATAATATGCGGGATGCATCCAATTCGCCGCAGCAGAAATCAAAGCGCACTCATCTGGCCTCACCAAAAGGGTCAATAAGTGCGAGAGATAAACAGCAACAACGGCGCCACAGCCAATCAAAAGGTGAGAGGGAGGCTGGACGAAAGTCGTCAATCGCAAGGGCAAATCAAGCCAACGAAACCAGATGCGCTGGTTCTAAAAAGAGTTGGTGAGCTTTCATATGCGGACATCTTAAAAAAGATGAAAGCGCAACCCGAGCTAAAGGAACTCAGCGAAAATATAAAGAGCATTAGAAAAACTGCAAAGGACGAGCTCTTGTTTGAGCTGAAGCAGACGAGTGATCCTGCCACTGAAAAACTCAAGGCAGCTGTAGAAACTGTTCTCAGCGAAAATGCGTCATTTCGTTCCTTAACTCAAGAAGCTATAATTGAGATAAAAGACATAGACGAGGTCACTACCAGAGAGGAAATCATAGATGCTATACGGATTAGCATTCCCGAATGTAAAGTTTCGCTAGCAGCAATTCGCTCAATACACGCTGCATATGGAGGCACACAAACCTGTATAATTAGCCTGCCGCCAGTGTCTGCACAAAGGCTGATAAACATGTCCAAAATCCGCATTGGATGGGTTAGCTGCCGGATAAGGGAGAAAATAGCCACAACACGGTGCTACAAATGCCACGATTTCGGCCACCTGGCCAGGAAGTGTCCGCACGAAGAAGTTCGCACAGCGCATTGCTTCAGATGTGGCGGGCAAGACCTTAAGGCAAAAGGCTGCACAAATGCGCCGAGGGGTGAGGTATGTGCAAAGAATGGCGAGCGCGATCCCAACCATATACTAGGCGGGCGAATGTGTCCAGCATTCCAGAGGGCAAAAGCGAAATACGCGACCAAACCTGAATATCGAAAATGAAGCTACTGCAACTTAACCTCAACCACTGCGAAGCAACAAGCCTGTTTAACCAAACGGTTTACGAGCTGGGTGTAGATGTAGCAATACTAAGTGAGCAGTATAAAGATAGGCCAGAAGCGTCATGGGTAAGCGATGCAACAGGAAAATGCGCCATATGGAGCTGTGGAAGAGATCCAATCCATTTGGGGAAAGCCGTATCTGTAAATGGCTTCGTGTGTGTTGAAATAAACAGCGTGCACCTCTACAGCTGCTATATTCCACCCAGTGCTGACTTGCCTAGGTTTACTGGCATTGTCGACAACCTAATTAGGGATGCTAAACAAAGAGGTGCGGCAATCATAGTGGGCTCCGTCATTGACCTCTCCTTCATATCCAGGGGACTTAGTAGAGCAACAAGTTGGTACATAAGCGATTGCTATACACATAGCGACCACCGAGCGATAGTTATCAGTATTGACAAAATACGAGGATGCGGCGCAAACTCTACACGACAAAATGGCTGGAATATAAAATCTTTCGACGAGAAACTCTTCGAAGTAGCCTTTGAGGACATCGAGGTATCGCTCACGGTAGAAACCGCTGCCCCTAAGCTTATGACAGCAATAGCCAAGGCATGTGATATAACCATGGCTCGGCAATGAGGGCGCAAAACCCGTAAGCCAGCGTACTGATGGAATAGCGAGATCGCGGAGCTGCGAGTGCAATGCAATGGGGCCAGAAGACTGCGCCAGCGATCACGAAATTCAGAAAATGCCACGGAGCTTAGACTGAGGTACAAAGAAAAGCGGAGATTATTTAAATATGCCAATCCCGACAGTAAACGCAGCATGTTTAAGGAACTATGCGAGGATGCTAACAACAACCCTAGGGGCTCGGCCTATAGAATAGTGCGTAAAAAGCTAAAGAAAACGGTGCAGCCAACATGCCCAATTCTTTTGCCACAAATCGTAAAAGATCTTTTCCCTGCGAATCCCGACTTCATTAGGAGCCTGCCTAATGAAAATCTTAGCAACATACCAACGGTTACAGCGGACGAAGTACTACAAGCCAGCTGTAAGCTATTGCTAACTTTATGCTAATTCACTGGCGCTTCAAGCAGATCTTGATAAAGTTATCTTATGGTGTATTAGTAATCGCTTGTCTTTGAACCTAACGAAATGCGTTCATATTACTTCGCTAATTGTTTTTACCCTGTTCGAGAGGATTTTACATTTTACCGGACTAAGGAAAAATAAAACAATGCGCCTTTTCTAGATGAACGTATATTTGTGAATTAATAAAAAATGTTTTACAGAAAAGAAAATTTCTTTCCTGTATCTAATGACAATTTTTTTTATTTTTTATAAATTTTTATTTTTAATCTACAATCTATCCAAAGTGATAATAAGTAGAAGTTCTATTAACATCAATACTTAACTTAGCTCTGTCGCCTCCATTGAGGTCACAGAGAATAATGACAATTAATGAAAATATTATGTGCTGCTTTCTAATATAGTAACAAATGTTTCAAGTACTATTTTAAACCTCCTTCTCAGCATATGAATATATTTTGCATTCGTGTACATGTTACATATTTCAATAAAGACCTATATTTTGTATAAATTTACAACGTTTTGTTTTCTGCAAATTCTTGGTTAAAATATTAGAAATCATGTCTTCTGTGCAAATATAATTTAGTTCAATTTCTTTGTTCTTATACAACGTGTCTCGAACATGATGATATTTTAAGTCAGTTTTTTTACTCCGGCATGGTAGACCGGATTCTCCACTAAATGTTGGGCTCCTTGATTATCGCTGTTGATAAATATAGGTACAGTGATTGGAAATCCTATTTCAACAAGCAGTTTCCTAATATATATAACCTCCTTTGCGGCAGCTGACAATGCTTTTGTGCTTCTTAGGGCAACAATATGCTGCTTCTTTGATTCCCACGAGAAAACGATACCTGCTGCTATAAATACATTTCCGGCTTACGACTTTCTATCGCTAGAATCAGCATCCCAATCAGAATCTATGTACGTAACAAGCAATTGGTTGACCTGTCTTGATTTGTTAAGCTTCCCTTTAGGTACCGCAAAATATGTTTCGCACCTGCTTCGTGTTCGGAATGAGGTTCGATGTTCCTCTGCGATAACTTGGATACAGAATAAAGGATATCTGGCCCCGTAGATATAGCAAGATACATTAAGGCTCCAATTAATGATTGGTAGTCAATTATATTCACGCGTCTACAATCTTTATTAGCCCAGCTTACTTGGAACCTTCCTGTTAACGGAGTACATACAGGAATCCAATCTCGCATTCCATACTGACTCAATAGATTTGTAATTTACTATCTCAGGGATATCGTAATTGCACCGGTGTCGCCTTCACGCTCACCGTCCATGCGAAGAAAGTATCTTATTGTAGTTACACCCTCCACTTTCAAGCAACCTATAATGATATTATCAAATACATAAACAAATATGTAGACGATGTGTTCGCAATAATAAAAGCAAAAGACATGGAGGATATTTCAAAAACATTGAACAGCCAACACGAAAGAAATAAGAAAATGACAACAGCCCTGGCTCAACACCTGACCACACATAAACATACAGCTGACTTCGCGAATACGAGGATCTTAGACGTCGAAAAGAAGAAAGGAGGAGAATTACGTTGGAAAGCTTACGCATACAGCAAAAATTGGAGAACGCGATGAATTTTAAAGAAGATGTGGACAAAACAAATAACGCATACACAGCTGTGACAAGAATTAATATAAATAAGAGCAATGACAAAAATATGTCTTCATAAGGAAATTAAATTTTTTCGGTTTACAATTTTTCGGCCCAAGCAGCTCCAACCCAGCGAACGATGGATGTCATCAACATATATAGCAATTATGTTATAATTACCATTCGCTTTCTTTGTATAAACGCAGGGCTCACTGACACACGGTGAATACCCAAATGACTTCAGAACTGCATCAAGTTTCGCATTAAACGCACAAGGCTTTATGCAGCTTCAAAACTCTATGTGGAAACTTTTTACCTTCGAACCCTTCAGGCTACTTCATATAAACAACGTCGTGTAAATCACTATGCAAATACGCTGATGACACTTCCATTTGATGCAAATGCTGGTGATACTCGCAAGCCAATGCCAACAACATAAGTTCTGTCGCATACCTCATGACTGGAGAGACCGTCTCTGTATAATTTACGCCATACCGTTGACTTTGTCACCAAAGGACTCTTAAATCGTTCTCTGCTGCCATCTGCATTTATCTTAATATTGAAGACCACTTGCTGTCAATTGCCCTTTCACCGGATGGCAACTCTACTAAAGACCAAGTTTAATTTTTGATTAACGCATTACACTCCTTCGGAAAATATGGCTGCCAATATTTCGCTCTTTCAGTACTTAATGCTTCTTTTACGGGTTGCGCAATTTTTACATCGATATTTCGAGACAAATTTAATGCATGTCGCTCCTTTCGAGGATGACCTCGATCACCTGAATGAACAATTGTCAGTCTGCCTCTACCATACCGCACTGCTTCCACATCGCTGGCGTTGCTTGTTTCACCAATTTCGATACTAGCTTCATCAGATATTTCAATACCGTTGCTAGCTTCATTCCCTTTTCGTGAAGCGCCTTCAACATTAAACACGACTATATCTGAGCTGTAGCCTGTATTACACTTGTACTCATTTTCCATAAAAACGACGTCTCTGTTTATTATAACCTTACGTATATCAGGATCCATAAATCGATATTCTTTTGCATTCTCACAATAACCGACCATAAATAGTTCTCGACCTTTCCGTCTAAATTTCTTTGAATCAGCTTTATCTAGCGCGATTTTCAACGAACCAACCACTTTTAAGTGCGCTACAGTTGGTTTCTTGCCAAAGAACTCTTCAAAAGGCGTTTTACTTACGAATGTTTTTGTTGCTGCTCTATTTCGTAAATACGCAGCTGTTGATACTGCCTCTGCCCAAAAAGACTCGTCCAAACCACTGTTGGACCAACATACTGCGGACCATTTCAACTAACGTACGGTTAGCTCGCTCAGCCACACCATTCCTCTGAGGAGTATAAGGGACGGTTAACATTTAAATACGTATTAAACTCAGCACTCAGGAATTTACGACCATTGTCGCTTCTCAAAATTTTTATTTGCTTATCAGTATGCTTTTCACTCATTTCTTTAAATTTTTTAAATGTTGCAAATACTTCAGCTTTTGACATAAAAAAATAAACACTTACTTGTCGAAATTTGTCATAGCTAAATGTGACAAAGTATCTCGACCCACCAATAGAACTTATATTCATCGGTCCACATACATCTGTGTGCACAATTTCAAGTAAATTATAAGTACGATTCTTAGAGACCTTAGCAAACGGCTTTGCAATAATTTGCTTTTCTCACACCAATAGAACTTTTATTGATCGGCTCACATACATCTGTGTTCACAATTTGTAGTACATTATTAGCATGCTTCTCAGAGACCTTAGCAACCGGCTTTCCAATTATTTTGCTTTCCGCACACAGCCAATTTGGCCTACCGCTCGATTTCTTCTGGAAATTTGTTTTCGCTACCAACGCCTGTTGCAGATCTTTCTCCGTTTCGTGTTGTTCGTTCCTCGAGCAATTTAACCTTGAGGGTATTCAAGGACGGCAAATCATCACGCAACAAAATTATGACCGATACCTCTGTGCCACTGTTGTCTGACAATGTCTTTCGTGGTTAGCCTGGGAAGGCTTGATACACAACAATATACTCGCCGTCGCCTTTTCGTTTTTAGCATCAACGCCGCTGCATTTTCAGCCGTTGAATTTTCGGTTTTAACCAGCTTTCCGACCATGATACATTATGCGCGTCATCTAGATCACATACCGCTAGCGCTCATTTTAATTGCAAACAAGCATCTAATTTTATTTTGAAAAATCTTTTGATACTTCTATGGACTAAGAGGTTACCAAAGAAATAAAAACTGTGCGCCTTTCTACATGAACGTATATTAGTGAATTAATGATAGTATATAACTATATTACAGCAAAGCAAATTTCTTTTCTGTATCTAATGACAATTAATGTAAATATTATATGTTGCTTTATAATACAGTAACAAATGTTGCAAGCATTATTCTAACATCCATAGGAGAACACCTTGATGAAAAATTCACTTTTATGTTCGGGTAAGTCGCAGAATCCGAATCGGAATTGGTTTTTATCAGAAACGTAAACCGGCAGGCAACGGCAAACCTCCGAGTTAAACTTCTCACAAAAAAACATTCCCCATTCGGAGTCGGCGTAAAACTGTAGGTCTTTCAATTTGTATTACAACATCAAGACTCACACCATAAATTGTAGGAGAAGTTCGACCAAAATTGCTTAGGCGGTTATAGCGCCAATTAAGTATGTAAGTAAGTAACCGATATCGGTGTCATTTGGTGTCACGAAATTCTACCGTAATTTGCGTTTTCGAACTTGAGCAAAGCCGAAATTCGAATACTGGTTGGAATTGAAAATGGTCGAAATCGGATAATAACCACTGCTAAAAAAATTGTGATATTCCAGAAACTCTAAAAGAGAGTTTGCTTATTTGAAATCAGTCATGATAAATAAACAAAAATGAAAATTTTAGAAGGAGTGTAGTACGTTACAATAAAAAAAAAATTTTTTTGGATATATTTCCACATAAACGGTTCAAGCAGCTAACAACTTCCGGGTGATTTCACCCAAGTGTCCTCTGGGCAGCTCCCGAACATCCGTTTGGGCTGGCGGATGCCCTTGTAAAGGCAAAGGCTGACATCAGCGCCATCCTCACATTAAAGCGAGATTCTTCAACATCTCGCTGATTTGCGCACTCGCCTCTACGGAAGAGAAGGACGATGTGACCAAAGGTCACTTCTATGAGCACCTTGAGCACGCGTACGAATGCTGAACCCGTCATGATAGAAAACTCGTGCCAGGCGATTTTAATGCCAAGGTGGGAAGGGAAGGGATTTTTGGTCCCACAGTCGGTGAATTTAGCCTAAACCATGAAACATCCGCTAACGGACTGAGGCTGATCTACTGCGCCGGGGCCTGAAACACGGTAGTACGTGGTACCAGGTTCAAGCATAAAAAGATACATCGATCATTATCTTGTCGTAGCCAAGATTCGCACGCGTCTCTCTCCCTCTCTTGAGAGAGAGTTTTCAGCGAGCACGAAAAAAAGACTGGTACGTTGATGAATGCTACGCCGCCATGGAAAAGAAAGATGCAGCAATAGGTCCACGCTGCGCTCGGGCGCAACGCGGACCGTGCGGGAGAGATATCGGGAGTTGAAAAAGAAAGCGAGGCTCATTTTTCGAAAAAAGATGAGAGAGATCGAGGTGCGCGAGTGCGAGGAGCTTGAGATGCTATCCGATAGGAAAAAGGAGGCTTCAAAACCGAGACAATTTCCTGTAGGAATGAAACCAGCGACCTGATGACCGACATCCAGAGTACAGTCAAACTGTGGAGGCAGCACTTCTTCACGCTGCTTAATAGTAGTGACGCGGAAAACATCAAAGATGATGAACCCGAACCTTCAATCAATGAAGACGGAGTCGAAGTACCGTTACCCGACCTGGACGAAACTCGAATAGCGCTGAAAAACAATAAGGCCGCTGGTGTTGACGGACTGCCAGCAGAGTTATTCAAGTGCGGCAGCGAGGGGCTGGTAAAATGCATGCACCAGCTCATTTGCAAAATATGGTCGGCCGAATGCATGCCAGCTAATTGGAATTTAAGTTTACTCTGCGCAATCCACAAAAAAGGCGATCTTGCATTACGCGTCAACCATCAAGGGATAAGTCTTCTTAGCATAGCATATAAGGTTCTGTCGAGCGTATTATGTGAACGACTGAAGGCCACTGTAAACGAACTGATTATACCTTATCAGTGTGGCTTTAGACTTGGCAAATCCATCAAATATTCACGATACGCCACCATATTTTTGTCGACTTTAAATCCGCTTTCGATAGCACGAGAAGAAGCTGCTTATTTGCCACAATATCTGAATTTCGTATCCCAACAAAACTAATACGGCTATATAAAATGACGCTGAGCAACACCACCTGCTCCGTCAGAATCAGGAAGGACCTCTCCGAACCGTTTGAAATCAAACTAGGTTTGGTTGGAAAAGATAATTCGAGCTGGAGAGTTGAACCGTTCAGGAACCATATTTTATAAGAAAGTGAAGTTATGAACAGTGAGCGCAATCGCGTCCGCATCACTGTTGCCAGTTATAATTTCGAAAACGTGGAGGACTTTGTTTATCTGAGAACCACCATTAACACCTACAATAATGTCAGCCTGGAAATCCAACGTAGAATCTCTTTTGCCAACAAGTGCTACTTTGGGATGAGTAGGCAACTGCACAGTAAAGCCTTTTCTCGACGAACCAAAACCACACTTTATAAGTCTTTCATCATGCCGATGGAACGATGAGGTTTACCGCGAAGTAGACATTCTTCAGCGAATTAAAATCCAGCGGCTACGTTGGCTTGGGCATGCCGTGCGAATGGAAGGAGATCCTTCAGTCCTGGAAGTATTAAACGCGGTACCAGCTGGTGGTGGTAGAGGAAGAGGAAGGCCTCCCCTGCGTTGGAAAGACCAAGTGGAAAAGGACTTGACGTCGCTTGGCATTTCCAGTTGGTGCTAGTTAGCAGGTAGAAGGAGTGACTGGCGCAATTTGTTGAACTCGGCCAAAATCTCGTAAGCGGTTATGGCGCCAATTAAGTAAGTAAGTAATTTCCACACAACAAGCTCTATCCATTGGAAAGAAAAACTTGCGCCGGGTATTTAAAGTTCAGTTGCACCTGAACTGAGGCTCTTCTTTCCGTGTTCTAAATTACGAATACCTGCAAAACTTCAATGACCGTTTCACGAATTCATGTAAACTATTTTACTAGTACATACAAATTGCGTATAGGAATTGGCTGGTAAGATTTGAAGAAAAAAATCACATTATTAAACTTTTGTACTTTAATTATTTACTTTATTCACTCGCACATATCGTGTACACAGTAATGTTGAATGTTTCGTTGTACCGAAGAAGGAGAAGAACACCAAAACAAGGAAAATAGAGATACGTAAATGATAAATTAATAGACTTAATAATATATGTAAGTAAGTTTTGTTTTTGTTGGCTCAAATTTGTTTTTGGCAGTAAAATGTGGATTTCTTTGAAAGTGGACCCGGCCGCCATATTGCAGAAGTATAACATTATAAAATTGTTTCAAGTGATTTCAGTGATGTTATTCTAATAAAAAATGAAGAGGTAATCACATATGGTTTCCAAAAAAAAAATATAAGCAAATACTTTTTCATACCTCATGAAAATAATTTTCTTTGAATTATTATATTACATCCTCTCTGTTATGAGTTTGCACACTAGTTATCAACTTTTATTATACTGTAAGTCAACCAAATTAACTGCTGCACTTTAAGTCTCACTAATACTTAATTTTATTTTCCTTTTTTAACAATGCTACGAGTTATAGACAAATATGCATGAGAAATCAGATATTTTTAGTACCAAAGACAAAGGTAAAAAGAGAAAGTTTCCCTAGACTTCGACGCCTGTTCTTCAAATCAAGATAAGAATTGCGAAATAAATATGTTCTCATTTTATAATAACCTGATATTTTTTTTTAGTATTAACATCTTCTCACAGCCTGGGTGTGTTCGGTATGAATGAGACACCGTTTTTTGACGAAATGTCAACTACAAACAAAGTTAATATTAACCGTTTTATTGGTCTTAATATTTTGTTTGTCTATTTTATGTTTGTTATTTTTATATATGTTTTTATTCTAGAAAATTATGTAAGAAACACCTTATAAATCAAAATTTCAAACTTTGTAGAAAAATGCAAAATTCCACGAAAAATTGTTAAACTTTTTAATAACAATTTTTAAGAAAATTCTACCTTGAGATCTATTTTGCCCCCATTCGTGGATTAAAGTCTATCGTTTTATCCACCATCCATGATAAAATTTAGTATTGACCAAAAATTTTGGAAATCCATATTGCTATTGACCCAGATTGTTTTTGCGTTTATGTATTAGTGCGGGGCACTGCTCCAGATTATATCCGGATTATATACTGTTGCTTCGCTAAATTCTCAATCATCCCGCGATTCGTATACCGTCCTGACCCGTCGTTGGTATTAGTCCATTACTGCTGTCGGACAAGTTCTCATAGCTCCTGTTATGTGTCAGGCATTTACTTCCATATAAAGTTCGTTCGACATTTTTTAAAAGAAATTTTGTTGAATTTTCCAATTTTTTTTATATTTTAATGTGGATTTATACGGTGTTTGTTACATAATTAGCTAGAATAAAAACAAACATAAAATGAATAAAAGAAGAAAAGCAAGAAATGTTCAAAATGTCGTGTCCCTACCATTTTTCACATACGTACCTCCGTATTAGGTCAGCTACAAATTCTTTTATTTTTACAGATGTAATGGACATGTTGGGGTTAGTTCTTAAAAAACAAATAAATTTGGAGACCCGGCTGGATAGCTTGGAAGAAAAAGTTAGTGATTACTATAATTATATTCGACTTCCTAAACTAGAAGTATTCATACGTAGGCTGTTTAGTTATATTCCTTAGAAAGATCTTGAGTATGCAGTTTTGTAGCCCATTTAATTTAAAGGCAATAAAATTTAAGTTCTAAGTAGCTAAACCTTACCATTGATTTATGGCAATTTTTTTAAATTGTTGTTAGTTTTCTTCCCTATAAAAAAATCATCGCACATATTTCGCACGGAAGAAAACGGGCAATACCTTCAACAAACAAACACAAAAATCAGAAGTAAGTCCTAGCTACTATTTGCACTTTATTGTATTTAAATAAAGTTGGGTAAACTGCATACCCAAAATCTTTGTAAGGAATCCATTTTTTTTTAAATATTCAACAAAATTGGAAAGGTGGGTTTGTACGGGGTTTTAACGAATTAACTACCTACATTAAAAAAAATCCGTTAAAACTTGTCAAAATATTTTTGAGTATTTTAAATACACATTTATTAAATAATTGTGACTATATATACATAATTCCGATAATTGACAAAACTAAATTGATGGCCCACTATAAAGTAGTACGTGAGTCGAGGGTAGTAATGAAAAAAAATTACAAGGAGAGCGTCTGCCGCATGACAGGAGAACGCTCCGAAGATCTTCACACAGACCTGGCTATTCTTATGCCAATGCAAACTTTAGATGCGGTTTTTGATTTGGAGGAAAAGTCCATAAAAGAAAGCTTTGAAGATGCAATGGTGAGTAGATATAAGGCCCGTTTCTACGTGCCCGAGTTGTAAAAAAACGCGCCAAGTCGGAAAAAAATCTCTTTAGTAACTTCAACAACTTTTAAAGAAACAAAACAAAATTAATAATTCTGAGGGTTTTGTGGTAAATAAATAAATTTATTTAAATGTATTAAATATATGCATTAAATAACCTTTTACGTTTATATTAGTGTACGTGACGAAAATTGAAATTTCTTTTCGTAATACAGCTCTCTTGCTGAAGGTTTTCGGCGTACTGCTGAGGACTGGAGAGGAAGCCAATGTTGATGTTGGTGGTGGTATAGCCGACGATGGTGACGGTGATGACAGAGGTGACGGAATGTCTGTTACAGTGACGAAAGAATCGATGTTGATGGCCTTGCAGACGGCACACTTACCGTAAACGTTTCAAACGGTCTGGGCCCACAGGAACCAAGCATGGGCCGGTTCTGGCGTTGTTGTGGCAAATTATAGGCCTGGAGAAGACTACGAATCTTCGCCTCTAAACACAGCGGCGACCTTTCTAAGCCCTGAGAGAGGATTATGTATCTAAATATAATTAGTTAAAACATTTAGTTTTTAAACCTACCATGCCTTCAAACACGTTCGCGTAGGCCAACCTCTTTCAATAGTCTTCTCACGAGACCATCTTTTTGCCTTTTTTCTTGCATTCTGAAATAACAACCATGTTTTACTTTATAATATTATGAAAAATGTACGCAAAGCAATTTTACTTACCCATGCTCCATCGATTGAAATTGCCCAGTAATTTTTCCAGAGCCCATTCACAATAGAGAGGTTTTTTGCTTCACAACACCGTATCTCAGGTTGGATGTCATTTTACCGAGTAGGATCAACTCGCATATTTTTCCGAGTTAGTGTTGTTGCTTTACATGCTATTTCTTATCCTACATAGTGTGTTCTTTTGCAACTCAAACTAGGAGTCTTACTCTGTGAAGAACGGATTCACCCATGGTCGTTGTCATCAAACTCATCTAGGGGGAAGCCCACGAAACGTGCAGTTTTGACGGGGTCGGATCAGAGGTAGAGGGGGGTTAGATGAGTTGGTTTGAGAGGCCATGTAAATAGGTGATTGGTATCGTAAATGTCATGCCGGACATGTGTTTGCTATGTCGGGGATGATTCTGGATAAGTAGGAGTTAAGTCTACTACAATATCCAGATCTTAATTGAGCCAGAGTAGCGCGAGACTCGCGAGGCAACAGGGACTCATCATCTGCAATTGGTGCTAGTTGGGCTTCTAATATGGCATTGACATGGCGAGAGTCGATGATGCCAGTGACTGTCTCTTTGTGGATTTTGCTTAGTACCTGCTGCCTGGGAGGTGGCTTGTCCGCAAGTAGTTGCCTATTTGGGTGCCCCAAATGCTGACACCCTGCAAGGAACTGCTTGCCGGGCATGAGGTTGTTCTGCTTAATCCAGAGCACATTCACCTATGTTAAGATGTTCCTCAGGCGACATCAGCAGGCATCCCGTCACCATGCAGAGGTCGGCGTTCTGGCAGGTCTGTAGCTTCATCCACTGTGTCCTACTGGTTCCCGGCTACCATACTAGCGCAGCATAGTTTATTACCGGTCGTGTAATCGCTTGTAAGTTGCCAACAACGTTTCGTTGTCTTTGCCCTAAGTGCTGCCGGCGAGCGACTTGAAGACATTGTTGCGGCTCTGTTCTTTATTGGCGATTGTGGTAGTGTGCGAAGGGAAGGAGAGCAGGCAGTCAAATGTAAAACCGAAAATCCTTGGGTGAGTGACCGTCGGAATGGGGGTGCCATCGACGTTGATGTGAAGATCCAGTCTGACCTCCTTCGTCTAGGTGGTAAAGAGGGTCGCCGAGGACCTTGCCGGGGACAATGCCAGGTTTCTGCCAGTGAATAAACAGGCAAGATCGGAGAGGTATCCGTTCACTTTCGAACACAGGTCATCAATTACATTGCCGGTGGTCATTAGCGAGCAATCATCGAAATATGAGACTATGAGGGAGCTTGGAGATATAGTGATTAAACAAGAGTGGAGACAGGACACCACCCTGCGGTACCACTTGTTTAATTTTCTACGGTTTTGAAGTTGAACCTCTAAATAATACCGATGAGTGACGATCACACAGGTGATTCGCTGTCCACCATTTCAGTCCCTGCGGGAGAGTTGATGCCTCCACTTCGGCTAGTAGCTAGCGTTTTCTGTATATTTTTGTAATTTGCATACGCAAAACCTTGTTCTTATTTTCCCGTCTGTATTGGCGTTCGCAAGTAGTTTGTAAACGCCTTGCCTGTTTAGTGACTCCTCTGTATTCGTGCTGGTTCGTAGGATTTTCCCAAAGGTATCTACTGTTGTAAATGTTGTCTGAATATTGTAGTTTTTGAAAAAAATTGCTAACTTGTATGTCGGCTTTCCTGAATAAACTATTACCGTCCAAGTCTTCGCGTTTTTCTCTTTGCTTCTTCTTTTTAGCGCTCCATGATTCCTTATTATTTTTATCCGCCAAAGCCCTTTTGTAGTAACTGTTTTCATTTATATTGTATAAGTAAATGGTGTACAATTCTTTCTTATATGCTTCCTGTGTTAGAGGTGTTCGTTCTAATCTTTCTACTGGTTTCCTTAGTGATGATTTTTTGTGTTGCTGTGGATGGTTCGATGTGTTGTGTATTACCGTGTCTGTGGCTGTTGGTTTTATATACATTTCATAATTAACCTTTTCTAGGATATAGACAAGATCCTGATTGTCAGATACACATAGTCTATTTTTCTCTCATTTTCTCTTTCCGTCGTAAATTTTATGTTTTTATGTGGTTTGTTGAGGTAACCTAGGAAGTTTCCGCAATATATTGGCCTTCTAGGGTTTGGATGCACACCCCCATGAGGATGGCAGAAGTTGGGGTTTGTTTGTCCTTATATCTTATTATTAAATTTAAAGAAGTTTTGGAGGTGTTGGTTTTAGAATATTTCTGATCTGTGCGGCCTTAACTTTGTAGACACGAGAGATGATCGCTTTATTACAGGCTACGGTGAATTTCTCTACCAAGCTGTCGATCGAATTTTCCGAAAGGAGTAGATGCCCTGAGGTTCCTCCGGAAGAAACTCCTACAGTATTTATCCCAATCTGTGTTCCTCTGATTCCTATAGGGAAGATTTTGAGGACGAGTATCGCCCAGGGAGAATGCAATATACCTATGATCAGAAAAGGAGTGATCGTTAAGAACTCTCCATTTCGAGATTCGGGATAACAATTCAGACGAAACCAGGGTAAGGTCCAAGACCTCCTCCCCTACCGTGGTTACAAACGTAGTGTCGCTCCCCTGTTAAAAATAGGCAAGTTTTCGCTAAGAATAAAATCAGAGACTCACTTTTTGCGTTGATATCCGAGCTTCCCCAACAGGAGTGCCTCGAATTAGCACCTCAACCTACAACGACGCCGGCCTTCCAGCGCCTTGATTCCGCCAGAGCGTTCCTCAGCAGGACTGGAGGTGGTTCCACCTCATCGTCGTGAGCCATGTACGCGGACATGAGCCAGAGTTCTCCGGCACCGCCCTCGAGGCTCACTGTTACAACGTCATCATTGCTGAAATTAGACAAGAAATATGTATTTATTTCACGCCTGACCAGCATACAAGCTCTAGGTTTACCTGCGTTGTTGGACACCAGAAGCTTGTACTTCTTCGTTCCGATGCCAGAAACACCGTTACTGCTCAAACAAACTACAATCGCAGAAGTTATAGCTATTTCGGAGATCACCACATATCCTCATCAGACTTCTTGCAAGGATCGAGCTCACGTCCTCTATCTTATATTCATTAAAGCAAACCTTAACGAGATGGAGAATGCCCAGTATTTAAAAAGTTTTGCATTCTTTTCTTATTATTCACAACTGTGTCAATCTGCACCAAGTGACGTGAATTTTTAGCCGGTCTATGTGGCCTGACATTGCAGTTAGTTTTAGTAAATATGTGGTAAATAACAATAGATATATGTGTTACAGAACAAATGTAAATAAGAAGGTAATGGGAGATATTGCATAAAATAAGAGAATAAATTGCTGGCGTATGCGAATATGAGGGTAATGTTGCCAACGAAAACCACGGCCGACCAGTAAAAATCGCTCATACTCTTCCTTTCATACGTTTTCATATTCATATTTTCAGATTTGCGAGACTTCGTAGCGATGTTATTAACAAAACGATCGTACCACCGAAAGTAGAGGCGCTCCAAATCCAAACGTTGATCTCCGGAATTTTGTATGTCAAACGCGGAAGATTGGCCGGAGCCTGAAGAATTGAACTTAGAGGACGGAAATTAAAAATTGTCTTCTGCATATGAAACAAGTATCTACAAGACCTGACGCTGAACGTGGATCGTTTTACCAGCTGGAAACGTTTGTATCGAGCTGTGGCTTCATTTTTGTTATGCGTCGACGGATTACGTTTAGTTGTGCTAGCAAGGCAGCGGAAAACGGCCATAGACTTTGACATGATTCAAAAAGCTCAATGTCTTCTCATCAGGTATGATTGGGCATTGATAATCGTGAAGAGATTAGATGTCTCAGACGCAGCAAGATGATAGGAAAATCTAGCAGACTTTTCACATTAAATGATAAATTAAAGAGGAATGCCATAATAAGATGTAAAAGTCGAGTCAAACATTTAGATAACTATGAAGATGTTGTAGTGCTGCCGAGGTCTCGTCATATTACCTTTTTAATATTGCGTTGGTTTCACGAAAATTTCCATCCAGAGGCATGAATCTGTAATTAATAAAATTCGTGGTATATAATTCATACACCGACTAAAGTGCTGTATAAAAGAGTACGCGGAAATGTCCATGCCACTGCGCCACAAATGGTAGCGCGGATTGATTGCTGCCGTCACGTATTAAGGTATCGACTTTGTTTGTCGGCATTGGAAGAAGGCAGGAAAAGAGATGAGTCATTCTTTCCCCATGATTAACGCTTCGAACTGAAGTTGTTTAGATACCAGTTCCTGCATCATGGCGTTACAATATTATGTATCACAATGCGGATATCCAAGGGAGATATTCCCCGACAACGGCACCAATTTCAAGGCATCACTTAACTGGTAACCCCTCAACCTTCGAGCTAGTGAAATGGAACCATAACCCACCAAGCGGCCCCTATAGGGGTCATCTGCGCATGGGAAAGCTTGTAAGATCTGTAAAGACTGTGCTTTATGAGATACTACTGTCAACTAGTTTTAGTGATGAAAGCCTATGGAGTGCCTTGAATGAAGTCGAATTTTTCCTGAACGCACGACCGCTTGTATTAGTTTCCTTGGACAATTGTGATTATGGGGCTCTCACTCCCAATCACTTGCTGATTGGATCATCGGAAGACTACAAACCTACATGGAGCAACGCTGTCAATCTGCGGCTATGTTGGCAACTGAGCTAGCTTTTCACAGCCCGCTTTTGGTATCTATGGGTGAAAGAATATATGCCAGTCCTCGCTCGATGTACCAAGTGGATCACGAAACCACGTCCAGTATGTATTGGCGACATCTTGGTAATTGCAGATCAGGACCTGCCGAGGAACTGCTGGTCGAAATGCAGAATTGTAGGTGTGGTAAGAACGAAGGGCGGCCACCTTCGAAGCGCGATGGTAGAAACCAAAACAGGTGTACTTCATCGACCGATTGTAAAGATAGCAGTATTAGATGTAGTAGAGTAAACAAGCGGTACCTAGCTTGTTTACGGTCGAAGGAGTGAAACTAATTGGATCTAATCAGATAATAATATCAATCAGCAAAAGTCAAGTTAGTTTTGGTATGGTGCATTGGGCGAGAATTTCTCTTAGAGGAACGGTGGGACGGAATGCAACTTATTTATAACCGACATTCTTTGAATATACTATTGAAGATAATTTGCTCAAATTTGACACACAGAAAAGTGGAATACATATGCAAATTTTGGTTTTTTGAAAAATGGGCGTGTCCCGCCCACTTTATAAGAACAACTTATATCTCCGAAACTACTTGATCAAACTCTATCAACTTTGGTACAGATATTACATTTCGAAAATTTTGAAAATCGCAACAAAACAAAAAAATAAAGCAAAATTCCATAGATTACAAAAACCGAACCAAAACTTTTCCGACGTCTCGTATGATGGTAGTTTATAAAAATATTGGTAATAGGGATGGCGCCGCCCACTTTCAAGCAAATGGGTATATCTCAAAAACTATACCACCAAACTTCACCAAATTTGGTGCACACATTGCTTTTCAAGTCATTAAGCATATTTCCGAAAACTGTAAAAATCGTACAAAAACCGTGTCCATCTCTCATACAACGGTAAAATACGAAAATCGGCAAAATCCGATAATTAAAAACTATATAAGGTAATTTCCTCAAATTTTATTAATAGATAAGATTGGGTTTGATAATAAAATACATGGAATCATAAATGTTGGGAATGGCCATGGTATCCCCTACCTTGGGGGAAATTGGTATATCTCCACAACTTCTTTGTCAAAGCCTGCCACATTACGTATACTTTGCACTCCCAGTCAGAAAACACAATTTCGAAAATTATGGAAATCAGAGAAAATCGCGCTCACCTCTCATATAATGTTAATTTACAATTTGAATTCTTTCAAATTTGGTATAAAGAATTTAATTAGGGAGAGAAATAACTTAGAAATCAAAATTTTTGGAAAATGGGTGTGGTACGTAAAAGCCACACTAATTTTCTTTTGTTTTTATTTAAATAAATAAACGTCGCTTAAGGTTTCAAATTGATGTTATAATGGCAAACCCGTCTTGCTTTGATGCACCAATAAAAACATATTTCTTTTGTGCTTTTGGGCTTGCAATATTGTTTATACCTTGCTGTTATGATTGCTGTTAAGGAAATATGTACATATATATTGAACATCATATATATGAATATGTACGTTAAATAGATGGGAAGATATGGTAAATAGTATTTTAATCTGTTAATGGTGGCGTGAATCCGCCTTTTTCCCCAACATATAATATATAGCCTGATATATAGGAACTTTATACCAAATAATGTAAAAGAATTAGTTATTTTTCTTGTATAGGGCGTTGCACTGCCCATTCTTTCCAGAACGATACACAGTTTGATGTGTAAGACGTATGTATTTACATATACATAAGTATATACCCAAATATCATCCATCTACACCGAATAGGCGCGGATATAAGAGAAATTCAAATATTGGCTTCCATGGCGGCGTGGAACCGCCAACTTTTTCAAATGCCTACACATAAAAATCGGTTCAGTACTTTGTTTATTTCAAATAAAAGCTTCGGCTGCGCCCGAACTTAGACTCTTTTCTACTTGTTTTGATTCAAAACGATGGCTCTTATCCACGAAAAAAACATAGACAAAACCAAATTGATTACGATTATTGCATATTATTTGCTTTTAATTAATTCCGTAAACGAAAACTTAATTTTAATTGGAAAAAACATCAACCTCTAAAATTCTTGACTGAAGTTTAAAAATTATTCCTTTTTTATTTAGAACTTGCCTAAACCTGCGGCTTCGCTCGCGTGGTAGTAGAGAGTGATAGCAGAGAGTGCACCTGCCAATCAAGATCGGAAGAATAAGAGTACTCTAGAAAGAATAAACCTTCGTGCCTACCGAGTGGTTGTAATAATTATAACCATAGTGTTCAATCGATGCAGATATCATTTTAAGGCATTTTGGTAAACAACATTATTCGTCGTATTATTTGGAGCAGAAATATATAAATTTTTTAGAGTTTTTTCGAATATTGCAAGTTGGAGCATCGGTTGCTGAGTGTTTGATCGGTAATTTTAATGCCGAGTGAGCAGTTCTTCACCCTGCCAATCGCAATGCTTTCCCCGCAAAGTCTTTGGATCCGACGGAGCACAGGTAGTTAAAATGATTGCAAATAGAAGACGTATTTGGTGAGGCATTGATATCGCAGATGCTTCCTATAAAGCTGTGTCCCAATGGAGATCATTTTCTAGAAGTCCTAGTTTCGGGCAAGTTTGACGATAAGTTGGACAAATCTCATCTTCATCATATGTATTTATGTAATGGAAATACAAACATTAATGCTAGAATTCTAGGTGGGTTGATACATACATTTTAATATCAAAATAAATGTGTTCATACTTATGCACGTCCATACATACATACATACATACATATGTATGTGCATAGGGAATGTACTTATTTTATAAGTATATGTATGTATACATATATAAGAACATTTGTACGTGCAATCATCAATAACTAGAATGTCAGCAAGTGCACATGCATTTAAATGAATTTACCTACATATATGTATCTATTTTTGTCGATATACATTTACATATATCTATGTATATGTACATATATAAATGCAGTAACCCTGCAAGCCAACTACCAGCTAGAAATGTGGTTAACCGGTGGGTTGCGTTCATTTATAAAGTGGTTAAAAAAATGGCTAATTTTGTTCTAGCCGTGTGAAAATATTAGCTACTTTTTCATATACGTGTGATACGGCATCTCTCTTGCACTAATAGAAATGTTCGATTTAACTGAACTATCGCTGCACTCCTCTAATTTCCCTTTCTTCGGCTAAAACTATGGTTAACATGTCGTAAAAGATATCCAGTGAAGAGGTTAATAAACTGGTGAAGATATGGGTAAAAATAGCGGCTAAACCGGCTAATAATATGGTTAACATGTAGTTAAAGATATCCAATGAAGTGGTTAACAACATGGTGAAGATATGGCTAAAAATAGCGGCTAAAGCGGCTAATAATATGGTTAACATGTAGTATAGTTAACCAACCTGGTGAAGATAACGGCTAAAGTGGCTAACTCCATGGAGACGATAGCCACCAAATTTTTAATTAAAGGATACAAAAATCAGTTTATTGCATTATTCATTTATTTATTTCAATAATATATTGTTGCAGGCTCTGTACTTGCGGTACTGGCTCTGTGCTGGCTATACTTGCGGTGCTGGCTATGCTTGCGGTGCTGGCTCTGTGCTGGCTGTGCAGGTTGTGCTGGCTGAACTAAATAAATAAGAAGGCGAAATATGCTGGCGAAATGTGCTGGCTGTGATACTCGTAAATGCAATAAGCTGGCGAAATCTGCTGGCTGTATGGAGCTTTACGATTGTGCGGAAAATCTATTTTAAAATGGAAAAATATTATAAATGTTATAAGATTTTCTCAACTTACCTCTTTGAAATCTTTATGCAAAAGACGCGGGAATTTCAGGCGTTGCTTTTTTTCCCATTTTAGGGATTTTTCTTCTCTTATGATAATCTTGTTGTTTCATTCACTCTCACTCATGAAGACGAATTAAGAACACCAGCGTTTTCTCTTTTTGGGAAATTCGAAATACATTAACCCTAGTACGATGAATTTGTTTTCGGAAGCCCGAACTTTTAAGTAATTTAGAACAATTTGTTTCTTATCGCATTAAGGTTAAAGAAAGAAATGTCCCATAAATGTGCATTGGTATTGGTATATAGAGAAAAAATGCGTGAATGTATTAGAATTTTTGTATAAACTGGTTAGCGTTGGCTTGCAGGGAAGTAATGTATGCACATACATATGTATGTACATTTGTATATACATATGTAAATATTTGCCAGAGTTCATTTCATCCCTCCACCAGCGCGACATTCTAAAAAATCTTCAACTAATACATACAACAACAAAAAATTCATTCATAATCGCACGCGCATATTTCTGCGAACTAATGCCGTTCCTTCATAAATACTCGCATTTCTTCTCCCTGTGCACGCAAATGCCCTCCTCAACAATATATTTCTCGACGATCACAAAAATGCTAAAATCCAATATCGTAATATTAGACAATACTGCAATGTAGCATTATAGCCGAGAAACATTTGTCGCATATTTCGTGAAGATTTTACAATTTTTGCGCAAGTGCAAATGTACATACATATGTATGGCACATTTATGTATGTATATACATATGTAAATATGTGGAGTGCATGTCGGTACTCTGCTTTTTCGTGCGAATCGCGCGAGAAATGTAGACTAAATTTCAGTTTAATTTACAAAGAAAACACAACTTATCACTTCGGTGTATAAATTGATTCTGATTTTTATTTAAAATGAAATTTCTTAGGCTAAGTCTTACTTTCGTTGCATACATATTTCTTTCCTGATATTTTGTAACATTTTGTATTGTGACTCTTGGGGTTACTTAAACGCTTGTTGCATACATATGTTGGTGTAACGAATTTTGTGTATGTCGTAATATTAATTTATTATTTCCGGGTACTCAAAATTCGTTTATGAATATTATTTATTATACATAGCATTGTCACAATGCAATATCAGAGAACTTGTAAGAAATGAGAAGGCGCAAATGTTAAAAGAGCTTTTTCATCAACAAAATTTGCGAGTGCGATCGAGAGAATTCACCTCCGAAAAGTACTGAATTTAATTCTACCATACCAATAAAAACCATTTTCACCATATTTTGCTATATTTAGAGCATAGGGGCTATATTGCGGAGGAGAGCGGCTGCATGTTTACAAAAAGAAGACAAGTAATAAATCAAAACAAAAACCATAGAAGAAAAATAAGTAAACAAATAAAACCCGTTTCTGGATCGCGAGGAGCAACTTGAGACGGCAGATGAGTTATGCAACAAGTGTGGAAAGGAAAATGGGACGGTAACCAAAAGAATATTCTTTCGAGTTTTCGGCAATATTTGTGTCAGTCGCCATCAGCGCGCGCACATGTACACAAATGAATTGGTGCGCATTTTCACAAATGTTCTAGAATATTCTAGAAAAATGCCAGCAATTTGTCAGACTACGTTGCCAAAATACGCTATTGTCTGATATTGCGATGTTGAAATTTTCAATGACCGTTGGAATCTTGTAAAATTGAAGATTTTAGCATTTTTGTGTTTGTCGCGAAAAAGATTGTTGAAGGGAACATTTGCGTGCGCGGGGAGAAGGAATGCGAGTATTTATGAATGAACGGCATTTTTCTTCAATACATGCGAGCGTTTATGAATTAAGTTTTTGTTGTTATAGGTATGTATGTATGTAAATATGTAGATAAGTTAAATAAAACAAAGAGTTTTATTTTATTGCGGGTGCTGGGGAAAGCAGCACGACCGCGTTTATTGCGAGATTCTGACAAAAAGAACTGTGGCTTACAATATTTTACAGTTTTTATACTAAATCTAAGCCTGCGCTGCAACTGCATTTTGTCGTTGCGGCCTTATTCCATTTCCTTTGTTGTTGCCATATGCTTGCTGTGGCAGTTCTGCTTGCGCAACTTGTGTGTGGTCGCCGCATGCTATAGTGCTGCGCTGGTTTTCCTCTAGTTGCTGACCTACCCCATTGGGTTCCACTTTACGCAGACGTCTGACTGGGCACTTGTTCAGTGCAGTTGAATTATGATGGGTCATCATATTTCGGGCGGCACATGCGCTGTCGCAATATTTTCGGCAACATGTGCAGTATCGGCTTCGTTTGAGTTGACGTTTTGGTATTTAACTGTGTGTCGACTAATTTATGATTGGTAATCATATTTCGGACGATATGTGCGCTGTTGGCTCTTCCGGGAATGTTTTGTTCTTAGCGACGTGTGCGATATCGGCTTTGCTTGAGTTGACTTTTTGGTATTTAAATGTGTGTCAACTAATTTATGATTGGTAATCATATTTCGGACGATATGTGCGCTGTTGGATCTTCCGGGAATGTTTTGTTCTTAGCGACGTGTGCGATATCGGCTTTGCTTGAGTTGACGTTTTGGTATTTAGCTGTGTGTCGACTAATTTATGATTGGTAATCATATTTCGGACGATATGTGCGCTGTTGGATCTTCCGGGATTGTTTAGTTTTTAGCGACGTGTGCGGTATCGGCTTTGCTTGAGTTGACTCTTTGATATTCGAATATGTGTCAACTCAATGCGGCTAAGTTATGGTGCTTTCTTAAGTGCTTCCCTTTTGGTTTGTTGGGAATGGTCTATTTCTTGTGAATGCTTCTATTTCTGTTGACTTGGGTGGTATTGAACAAGTGGTTCATTTATTGGTGGATGGTCGGTCGTGTTACGGGCGACCTGGGTGGTGCTGGCTCGGCTTGGGTGGTATTGACTTATCCTAAGTTAAATGATATGTATGCATGTATGTATGTACGTATGTAGTTTCAAATATTTCAGAATATTGGGCGCCGGTGCAGGCACAAGTGCAGCTGCGGTTGCGATTGCGCTGTGATATGATTAAGATATAGCGTAGGTCAAGGTTGAATTTATACAAGTTATTTATTTATTAGTTCACATTTAAAAAGAAACTACAACACAATTATGATTTGGCAGCGAGCCGTGTGTTTATTTGTTGAAAACCAAACTTAGAATTAACTATAAAAACCTTCTTACGCCTAATTTATGCTAGCAAGTCACGTTGCACGTACAGGTGCATTGAAGTCGTTGTTGTTGTTGAAAAGCAGCACTGACGTTCACAAGCAGCGGAGACGCTGTGTCATCATTTACTCCGGATGCGCGTGTGGTGTCGTTCAACCGTGGGATAGCGACCGCTGTCCAAGTCGCATGCTTACCTAAGCTTTTCGGTGTTAGTTATTTGAAAAAGCTATGTAAGCCAATTTCGGCGTATGTTGCGTTAACTCCTCCCCCTTTAGAACATGCAGCGTCCTCGTTGGATGTCCTTGAAATATCGTCAAGTGTAGGGGTTGATCCTTTCGTTGGTGTAAGATTATTATTGACCTGAATACGAAATTTTGTTTTTCGTTTGAGGAGGATCTTCCTTGCTATCATTACAATCAGGGCAAAAAGTAATAGTATTATTGCTGTGGATCCAGTGAATAGGCTGATTTTGTATTTAGTGTTGATGGCATTGATTTGTTGGATATTTGCTACGTTAAGGTCCTTCAAATATTGCAGAGAGAGGACTTCTTCGAGATGTGCTGTAACGTCTGCTGATTTGATGATTGCTGGTAGGGGTTGTGCAAAAACTTGATTTATATTTGTATAATTCTTGTTTTCAATAGTTAAACTTGTGTTATCGTATTTTATCAGGAAGGTTCCCTGTAGACTGATAACCTCGTTGTCTATCTTCAGAGACCCATTATAGCCGTTGATAAGCAAAAAACCAGGTGTTACTTCTTCTATTGTTGGTATGTGGTGGCTATTGACTAAAGTGCAGTTGGATGCGTAGCCCTTTAGCAGATTTGGTACGCAGCTGCTTTTCGTGACTTTTTCTAAATTATCTTGCTTACAAATTATTAAATCGTTAACTACAACTACTTTTTACACCAAATATGTCTTTATTACAAACAATTAAATTTTCGTATTCAAGTTTAATAGATTTACAGGTTTTGTTATTATTGATTTACAAAGCTCTTGACTTGTCAAAGGAAATTTTACAATATAAATGATAGATGATAAATTTGATGCAATTTTGACATCGCTAAATTCAATAGCTTCGATTAAATTTATGTAAGGCGTATTTTGTTTTTCTAATGTTTCCTTGATTACAACTAATTCTTCATTTGATAACATAAACGAGTTTACAATTCCAGCTTTCGCCCACTGGATAGAATAATCTATATTTGTTAGCTCTTCTTTAATTAAATTTAATTTTCTCTCAATACCTTTTTCTACTTCTAATTTGACAATGTCATTTGACTTAATTTCATTTAATATTACATTAGAAATATACGTCAGATTGTTTATTCTTTCTAGAATAGACTTATTAATTATTACTTGGTGGTTATTATTAACTAACAGGTTATTTATTTTATTGTTTAATATTCTCAAATCTTCATGGTCTGGGGATCCGGCCAACCATTTCCAGGCTCTGCCAAGAGAATCTATTGCTCGCTTGGTTCTTTTGGGTTTGAGCTGGGATAATAGGGGTCGGATGGATTTTTCTTCTTGGGATAAGAATGAATAGCTACGGTCTTTCCTTGTTACGTAATGTTCTATTGAGGAATGTATTTCGTTGAGCACGGAGTCATATAGGTCGAGGTCAATGGTGTGTATCAGTCTGAATGTTCCGGTCTGGACCTTTGCGGTTCCTATTTCTATCGTTACTAAGTGGCTGTTCGTATAGTCCAAAATTTGAACTTGTGCATTGCACAAAGCAAGCAAGATCCTGAAAAATGGAGTGTATTATTTTTTTATGAAACTTTTGTGAACGGTGCGACCTGATTTTGTTACAACTGTGTTGCCTTTGTCTTCTTGAACTATTTCTTTTTTACAACGGGGTGTTAATTTATTGCCTAGTCTTTTATTTATTTGAACGTAAATAGCGTCTTCGTTATTGTATGTCTTAAAATCAGTTCTATTCTTGTTATGAAGTTCCAGGTCTTTTTCTTGTTTGTTTTTGAGATTTTTAATATTTTCTTGTCTGTCTAATTGGAAAGGATTAGGTCCGACTGTTCTTCCAAAAAATACTTCTACGGGCTTTCGTTTTGTGGTGGAATGAATGGAATAATTATATTTATACAAAGACCTATTAAGAAGATCTTCAAAGTCGGTATGGATTTTCTCTGCCTTAGTACATATCAGTACTTCGGAGAGTGTTGAATGGAATCGCTCTATTTGTCCGTTTATTGAACTTTTGTACGGTGGGGTTTTGAAGATTTCTATTCCATATTGGTTTTCTAACATGAAGGTTATAGAAGCTGAGCTTAATGATTTTTCGTTGTCAATCATGATTTTCTCAGGAATTCCAAATATTGTCAAGATTTCTCTTAAGGGTGTTTTTATATCTTCGGATGCTCTAGAAGGTACGATTTTTGCTTGAACATATTTTGAGAACTTATCTATTGCTGTAAGCACTATTTTACTATTTGTGTAGTAAAGGTCTATGTGGACAAGTTGGCCTGGGTAATTGGGAATCGGAGTAGCTTTCAGGATGGGTTTTACGGGGTGTCTTTCGTATTTATTTTCTAAGCAGATTTTACACTGTTTTGTAATTCGTTTTATTTTGGCGTTCATTTGTGGGAAATAGCATCTTTCTAAAAGTTGTGCTTTATTTTCTGTGGGGTTGCGATGAGCTCTATTGTGTTCGTTGATTATTTCCGTTTCTTGTGCGGATTCATCTATAATGTCTTTTGTAAATTTTCGAGTGTAACGTGCCCTGTATCTACTAAAATGAATTTGATAAATTGTTTGGATTTTGCCTAAGATGTTGTCTTCAGTTTTTATGCAATTTGTTACTGAAGGATTGAGATATCTTTTTAATATGGTAGCAAGACTTTCTTCCGTAAAATCTCTTTCAATTATGATATGCCTGTGATAGGTAGGAAAGGGTATTTTAAATTGGAATTAAGGTTTGAGCTGAACTTTCGTCACTGTGTTGTGTTGCTGACATGGAATTTATTAGCTGTGGTGGTCTAGAAAGTGCGTCTGCCACAATATTGTTACCGCCAGGTTTGTATTTAATCTCATAATTGTATTCTTCTAATATTGATTTCCATCTTTTCAGTTTATTATTGGTATTTTTGTTACTGAGTGAATATGTTAACGGTTGATGATCTGTGAAAATTTTTACTGTGGTTGATCCATAAAGGTAATTCCTAAAAGTTTTTAAAGCCCATATTATGGCTAGAAGTTCTTTTTCGTTAGTCGCGTAGTTTTCTTCGGTCTTTGTCAGTGTTCTGGAAATGAACGTTATGGGTTTGCCGTCCTGCTCTAGGACTGCTCCTATTGCGTGGTTTGATGCGTCGGTTGTCAAGTGAAATTCTTTTTCGAAGTCTGGGTATTGTAACATGACGTCAGAGGATATAAGTGTTTTTTTAAATTTATTAAATGCTTCTATTGCTTTATTATCGAGAGTAATTTTAATTTTGGATGATAGATTTTTGGACATACGTCCCTCTTTCCCTCTAAAAATTACGGTTAGAGGTTTGGCAGGTTTTGCATAATCTTTAATAAAACGGCGGTAATAACCAGATTGTCCTAGAAAAGATCGAAGTTCTTTTAAAGTTTGTGGGGGTGGGAAGTCTAAAATTGCTTTTAACTCGAAAAATTTGATGAAAGTTTGAGAATGATTACAAAAATGTACAAAAAATTAAAATTGAAATTATGTTATATTCTTATGTTACCAATTTGTAACTACGTTTTGTGATGTTTTTGGTGGTGAATCGCAGAGTTGTTTTTAATGTTATAAGAACTGGAACTGATCCGGGTTCTTTATTTTATTTTATTATAAGCTGTACAAGCTTTTTATTATAGTTTAAATTGAAAAATATTTCCTAAAAAATTCTGTTTTGTATTTTTTTCCTAGATCTACGCTAACAATGCACTTCTGTGTGTTAAGTTGCTGTTAAGTTGCTTAATTTATTATTAGTTTCTCTCAACTAAATTTCACTAAAAAATTTATTGTTTCACTTATTTGTATTGAATTAAACTCCGATTTCTATTCACTTAAATTCTGATTTTTATGTTCTTACACTAAAGTCCAACGGCGCATTGGATTTTTCCTTTTTACCGGGGCTACTTGGGGTCCAACGTTGCGCACTCTTCGTTGGGTGCGGGCTTTCTTCCACCGAAGTTATCCCTTTTGGATTCTGCTGTCACGTCCTGTTTAGTAGTTGAGCCGCAGCGCGAGGCACTTCTTAAGGGCCTTTACTCGATTAACTTATTCAGTCGCGACTAGCACGTCGGGCGCCAGTTATTTATTTATTAGTTCACATTTAAAAAGAAATTACAACACAATTATGATTTGGCAGCGAGCCGTGTGTTTATTTGTTGAAAACCAAACTTAGAATTAATTACAAAAACCTTCTTACGCCTAATTTATGCTAGCAAGTCACGTTGCACGTACAGGTGCATTGAAGTCGTTGTTGTTGTTGAAAAGCAGCACTGACGTTCACAAGCAGCGGAGACGCTGTGTCATCATTTACTCCAGATGCGCGTGTGGGTTCGTTCAACCGTGGGATAGCGACCGCTGTCCAAGTCGAATGCTTACCTATGCTTTTTGGTGTTAGTTATTTGAAAAAGCTATGTAAGCCAATTTCGGCGTATGTTGCGTTAACTTACACATGCACATTGTATGTACATATTTACATACATACATCTCATTTTAGATGTCTTATATTATTAAATTACTTAAGTACATATAATGAACCATAGTAGATTTTTCATTAAAATATATAATTTTGTCATGTTTTTTATTAAACTTATTTTTGACTTAGAAAATTAGTAAATAAAGATTAGCTGATAGGAGCATATGCATATATATGTATGTGTATATGTATGTAAATATGAATAAAGAATTAAAATCAAGATTATGAAAATATCTACATAGTACATACATATATATGTAATATTACCATAATATCCATCCATATCTAATAATCATAATTTGCGCACTCGCGCTGAAAAAGCAAGCAATTTGCGCTGATGGTGATTGACACAAATATTGCCGAAAACTCGAAAGAATATTCTTTTGGTTACCGTCCCCTTTCCCTTTCCACACTTCTGTTATCCACACTTGTTGCATAACTCATCTGCCGCCTCAAGTTGCTCCTCGCGATCCAGAAAGGGGTTTTTTTGTTTACTTATTTTTCTTCTATGGTTTTTGTTTTGATTTATTACTTATCTTCTTTTTGTACACATGCAGCCGCTCGCCTCCGCAATATAGCGCCTATGCTCTAAATATAGCAAAATATGGTGAAAATGGTTTTTATTGGTATGGTAGAATTAAATTCAGTAATTTTCGGAGGTGAATTCTTTCGGTTGCACCCGCAAATTTTGTTGATGAAAAAGCTGTTTTAACATTTGCGCCTTCTCATTTCATACAAGTTCTCTGATATTATCAGCTTTCCTGGATTTTAGTGTTTTCCGTAAGTGCATACTGTATCAGAACTAATTTGACGTTTGCTGACTGACATTAGAATCTGAATAGATCCAATTGGTTTCTGTGTGTGGTGAATGTGGACGAGAGTTCTTGACACAGGAAATGAAACGCTATGCAACTTCTTTGTAATCACCGTCCTTTGACCTACAGAGGAACAATTCAACACTCAGACATATAAGCACTACACACAATTACACCCAACACACAAATAGACACTGGCATACTATATTCTAATGGAATATTTATGGACTCATAAAAATAAATACGGGTCATAATACCTAGGGTTGTACTTACCCTGAAATCAGTCTTCTTAATGAAATGCGTATAGTCAACAAATTTATACAATTTCTTCACCTCTCAAATTATAGCAATTTTCAACATAACAAGAACTTTACCTACGCAAAGTCAGGAATTGTTATCCTAGATAAATGCATTAAATTAAGCCAAAAAAGAACTACTACATCAGATGACTCAAACCATCATTTTATAGCCGGTGATCCAAATGGCTAGAACATTCTTTGGGGATCACAATCAAACTCCAATAGCGGATTAATGTGGGAACAGTTTGCCAACGATCGTAACATGGCCGTATTAAATGGCGGATCGTCCACACTGCTCAACACATACATTGACATCAGTAGACGTAACTATGGCGAGTGCTCAACGAGGAATTGTATTTCTGAGGCCACTGTAAGTGCCCAATTCCCTATCATATTTCACAACACAATGCCAAAAGAAGTAACAAAATTTACGGGCAAATACAAGGAGAGTAAAGCTAACTGGAATCTATTTAAATAAAAAACTGAGCACATACACCACACTGCGTAACAAAAATTTAAAAAAAAACCTGCGGTCATGATTTTGTTAATAGTTTTTATTAACATTAGTAGCAGGCTTTTGAACTGTGTTTTTACTTTTTTTGGATTGGCTCTAGTTCTTGAGATAAACGAAACTTAAGAAATTAATGGAAAAAATTATATGACCCAGTTCAAGTTGTATTAATTTAATTATTCCCAAATTAGTTTTGTTATATAAATTATTAAAACAACTAGTTCGTTCGTTTAAATATTTTATTTCCCTTGCAAGAGAGAGGGCAGCCGGTTAAGTCGGGTGAGTTAATACAACTAAACATTAATTCGACGACTTCGCCTAAATACCTGAAAACTCTAACAGTCCCTGCCAGCCGCTGCACGTTATCGACCGCGAGACTTGTAAATGCAATTCGACAATTTACCGCTTGTACAAATGCAATGCTTTCGCTGCTTCGTCGCGGCGATCACTTGTTAGTGTTAACTGTTGTTGTCATACGCAAACCTGTAGACGCGCCGTCAGCAATATCAGTGGGAGCGGGAAAAAATCATTCTTCCATCACTTCACATCAAGCTTGGGCTAATGAAACAGTTCATCAAAGCCCTTGATAAAACATGTGACTGTTTCGAATATGTGTGCAAAAAATTTCCAGTCCTTAGTATGGAAAAATGAAAAGCAGGAGTCTTTGATGGTCCTCAAATCCGTACCCTTCTAAAAGACACTGAATTCTTAAACCATATGTCACAAATTGAATCTGAAGCCTGGCTAAGGTTTGTTAATGTAGTCAAAAACTTTTTGGGAAATCATAAATCACCAGACTATACAAAACTAGTAGCTGATATGCTTCTCAATTTTCGCAAACTAGGAGCTAAAATGAGCACTAAATTACATTATTTACATAGTCATTTGGGCAAATTCCCGGACAACCTAGGCGATTACAGTGAGGAACAAGGTGAATGGTTCCACCAGGAAATAAAAATAATGGAAGAAAGATACCAAGGTCGATGTGACGACTACATGATAGCAGACTACTGCTGGAACTTAATACGGGATTGTCCTGAGCAACGACATCACAGGAGGTCCTACAGAAAAAGTTTTTTGTAATTTGTAATTTGTAAAAGAATATATATTTTTTTATTTTTGTATTATTTTTATACAGCCGCGTAATAAAAATATAATTTAAATCCATATTGGTATTTTGAATTAGGTTTTTTCGTGAAATATTTAAAAATCTTTATCTGAAAAACTAGAGCCAATTCGACAAAACTGATATTATTTTCGTAATCAGCGCCCCCAAATTACCATAAATCGACTTAAAAATCTCCGGCCGCAAAATTTTGTTCCGCAGTGTCATCAGACCGAACAATCAAATAGCGTTAACAGAGAGGCAGCGCAAATAAAAAGGATATTACTCAGATCTGCAATCAAAACAGGTAAACACACCAATCTGGTTAAATCCTGAAATAAGGCGGCTACTACATATCAGAAGCAAGCCCTGGAAAATATACATACCCTAAATTACAGAAAAGCCTGTGCTCAAGTAAGAAGAGCTTGTAAGAACACGAAATAAGAGTCGTGGAAAAACTTTCTTAACTCACCAAGTCCACATTTAGATACAAATATGCTTTGGTACAAGGTAAAAAGAATAAACTGAAAAAGCTACCTACCTACGTTTTCTCCACCATTTGAGAGTGGCAAAGTAATTCGCCATCTCACATCAACTGATTGCAAATAATTTTACAAAACTATAGAGCGATATAAGATCAAACAAGCATCTAAGCACCAGACAAATTCAATAAAAATAAAAATTGCAACATGAACGGCGAAAGGTATAAAACACCGACCCTGCAACATTATGGAACACAACTAGAACTAAACATGGCTTTGAAAAACGCACCCAAAGCTTCCGGACAATCACATACAACATGGGTAAAAACTCTAAAATATAGGGTATGTAAACTTTAAACAGATAAACATTTGTCTGAATGGGTTTTCTCTAATATTAAATTTGGGAGTTTCTTTAAAAAGTTAAGTTTTAAAGTGAGTTCTTTATTTGAGATAAGTCAAGCTCGAACTAACTTATATACTAACGAATGGTTGATGGAGTGGGAGAGAGAGGATGATAAACGTTTATACAGAAAGAGAGGATGAGCAATGGGATTTGGATTAAGGGTTGAGAAATGATAGAAATACAAATTCTCAGTAAAAGTTTCTTTTTTAATTTATAATATATAAACTTATCGTATTTTATTTTTAATTCATATTACATAAATTAGTTTGTAATCGTTTTTTTTTGTTTTTTAAATTTTTTTTTAACATTTTTAATTCATAAATTCTTAAAATTAATTTATAATCGTATTTCAATGTAAAATATTTTTAATTCGTATTACTTAATTTTGTATAAATTAATTTTGTAATCCTTTTTATGTAATTTTAAACATGTTTAAATCTTAAATTTTTCCAAATTAATTAATAATCGTATTTTAAATTTTCAATTCATTTCTCATAAACTTATTTTTTTCATTCATTTTGGAATTTACATTTGCGTTTCAACTGTGTTTTTTACTACATCTTTCGTTCTTCTTTTATTCGATGTGTCTACCACGTAATCACCATGACGCTCATATTTATCTAATCGTTTATATTTAGGTTTATTCTTTGCAATTTGCCTGTTCAACACTACATTATCTAACTGACTTGATTCATGATGCCTTTTTCGGTTAGGCTGATAAATTTCTTCATTTTTTTCTTCTTCGTATGTTCTAGATAAATTATGAATGGTTTCTTTATCGTAGTTTTTGATTATCAAATCAATTGGCCTCATTCTTGTTGCCGAGTGTATCGTGTTATTGTACGAGTTAAATATTTTGAAAAGTCTGTCACCTAGATCTGCTATCTTATTACTTTTATCCGCTTCCATTATTCTCAAATGTTCGTTTAATGTACCGTGTAGGCGTTCGATGTCAGAGTTACCTGTTTTGTGCCATGGGGTGGTTACATGTCGCTGCCCTAGAGGTACACTATTCTATGTGCAGCTAAATCAGTTTTGAGAAAATCGAAAATAAAAAATATGGTTGTTGTTATGCCGTAACAAAGAAACGCATGTTGTTGTGGATTTGGGATAATATTTTGTATTGTAAAAGTATTTGATATTTGACCAAAGTTCTCATCAAATTATTATTTTTCAATTAGATTTAGAATATCAAAAAAAAACATACAACTATGTGTCAGTAACGAAAAAACTTGATTGCTAGTAAAGTAACATACAACTTTGTATTTCTTCTAAATTAGTAACTGAACTTAAAGTAAATTTCTAATTAAACATGTTGGTTTTGTTAGTTTTATAGTAGTTTAACGATAATTCATATTAACAAAAACTATTTGGGCAATATAGAGTTATAATACGCTTGGTCTAATGCTGGCATGTATTTAAACATACTTCTTATCGCTAATGTTTTATTCTGAGGAATTGTTTTTGATACAGATATGTTAGTTGGAAGTCTCATAAAATTATCTCCACCTGTAGATTCGGATCGTGTACCTCGATATTCTCGAATACACTCTTTCTTCCATTCCTGGTGAGAGTGGCTTACTTTGTACTCTATCTCTAGAAGAGATCGAGAGAACTTAAGAGTAGTGACTTGACTGAAAGGCACCAATTTGTAATTGTACAAAGCTGCACATGTTTTGTAGTCTCTAAAATCATTTTCTGTGAGTTGCATAATTTTATAAGGCTTTTTGGAATTTACTTTCAAAAGTAAACGTAAAAAGGAAACCGGGGAGTAATATTCCGATTTTTTCAAAACTCGTTCTATGCAGCTGTGTATGGCATCTATTTCCTGATTGCATGAGTGTCCAGGGGTTGAAAATTTCATTGCAATTAATTCAATGTGTGGATGGCTCTGCATAAAAGTAGAAACAGCAAGTGACATACATAAGGGAATTTTTATTTTGGGGCACGCAGCTATCGCTCCACAAAACTAACGACTTCAACTGCGGATTATCTGAAAACACTGCTTCCAAAATCTTGATAAGAGCGCTAGCGATATCATTGCCACCTCTCCCCATTATGGCTTCATTCCACAATGAGCAATATACTTGCTTTGTACTCGAAAGAATTGCAGTCAGTTTGTAGACATTGAGTTTACTTTTATAGTAAAAGTTACTCACTTCCGCACGAGGACATGATAATACGTTCTGCATATCAAAGACTAAAAATATATTTCCATTGTCTCTATCTTTCTGTTTTTCTGCTCGAGCTGCATTTTTATCTTCAATGTGGTTCTCGTAGTCCGTCCTTCTCTGGTCTGTGAGTGTTCCTTCATTGATCTTCATTTGAACTTCCTCGCAAAAATCACATCTATCTTTCCTTGGTATATGAAAAGATAAGTTGTAGTGTTGACAAAACACAGATCTATAAAAGGACTCCTTAACCGGTTGTTTGTTTGAAGAGGTACATACATTTTCTTTATATTCTAAAAAAGGATCTAAGAATTGTCGTTGAGTTTCAGCTCTGCAGTAGTGCGATTCGACTCGGGGAAAAGAGTCAATATGCGTTTTAACGCCATTAAGATCTTCTTCAGATATTTTGTGTTTTGTATGCTTGCCTTGAGCAGAACAAGAAGGTATATTCGTAATGGCATCTTTTTTTGCATGTACTGTGTAAACAGGTGTTTGGCTTATTGCCAAATTGCTCAGATAAACACTTTTACAAACTTGAATCTGCCGAGTTCCAATATTAAAATAGTAATTGAACGTCCGCTTTCTTCTGCTATTGGTTTGGTTTTTCCCTTTTCTATGACGCTCAACATCAAAACTTTTGGTTGTACTTACTAAATATAACTTTTTCTCCTGTTGTGTTAGCGTATAGTAACGTTCAAAAAGATGTTCACTTTCATCGGCAGTGATAAATTTTTGACAATTATACACACATTTGCTTTGACAGTCTTTCACAGTTTTTATTGTTTTAGCTGGTACAACCTTCTTTCTTACGGATATGTATGGTTCTCCGGAAGTGTGAGCAGCTTTTCGAACATCACAATTCCATAAATCCGAATTCCTCTTTCTTTTCCGCGTTAGAATTTTTTTAGAGACGTTTTCAATTGGAGATTCAGAGGTAATATGTTCATGACCTAATTCGTCGGTACCATGGGTGTCCGCACTACTATCAGGTGGTACATATTCAGGATCTTTGTCAGAATCATAACCATGAGTATTTATGATGTCATCCAAGTCTGATACCTGTAAATCACGTGAAGTGGAGCTTCCAGTGGAGCTCACAATTATCTTTTCGTTCAGTATTTTATATTATATTGTTCTAAAAAGTTAGTACAATGTTTTTCATTTTTACTCTTGCCATTAAAAAATAAGAAATTTTACCTTAAATCCGCCAATGTTTCAGTATCAGAGTCCATATTTTCTATTTTTTTCTAGGGGAGACAAACAAATAATTATTTCTAAATCTGCAAAAATAGTTTTGGTTAAATTTAACCTCACTTTGTGAACTAAATTCTTTTATGCAAAAAAGAAGACAATTTTAATTATCTTTACAATATTAAGATTTATAAGCAACTTACCATTTAAGTCCATAACACACCTTTAAGAAAAATTTTAGATTTTACGTTATCACTGAAAACTTTTCGCGATTTAAAAAAAATACACGCAAAACACGTGGGCGATAGCAAAACCCTTGACCTAACCTCACTTTGCGAACTAAGGTTTTGTTTTTTTGCAAACTTTTCGCGACTAACAAAAACACACGCCACACCGCTCGGAACAACAAAACTGTATGTCAACTAAGAATATTCGTTTCCTTCTATCACAAAGTTGTATGTGACACATACAACTGAGTAACTGAAATGTGATGATTTAATCGTCATACAACTAGGTAACTTTTGTTGCCTACGTCATAATATTGGATTTAGGACTTTGAAACGCTATGAGAACTTAGGCATTTCGACATACATCTAGTAGTGAAAAGCCAGATTTTGAGAAAATGTGACTTACAACAGTATAGCTCTAGGGCTGCGATGTGTCGCAAGGTTTCCCTCTTCCAAAAATAATCTTACTGCGCTGTGCAATATGCACACACAGTAGTTTTCTCATTTTACCTAAAAATTGTATACGTTGCTTCAAAGCTGCCAAGATCGCAACCTAATTTATGTCGTTAAGTTTGTAGAACGTTGCGTATTTTGAAAATTTATCGATCGTTGTGAGGTACATGACATTTCTGTATGGAAACCAAATGTCTATGTGAACTACATCGTTGAAATTCTTTGGGGTTTCTGTTTTGCTATTTTACAAATCGAACAAATATTAATGACTTTGGTTATTATTTTAAATAATTTAGGATAAAAAAATGTATTCTTCAACTCAAGAAATATTTCCTGTATGCCTCTGTGATTGTTACGAAGGTGTTCGTTTTTTATTATAGTTAGTATTTCATTTTTATCCGCGATTTCTATTAGTTTTATCTTTGACCTATATAATATTAAATCTTTGAGTTGAAAGCTCTGAATATAAATGTTTTGGAATTCAAGAAAAAGTTCGTCGTTTTCACAAAAAACGCACATTAACCCCTTTTCTATCAATACTTTTCCCATTATTTCTTTTAAATTTGACTTTTCTGTTACTACAATATGTGATTGACACTTCTTGAGCACAATTTTTATAAAAAACTTTTCGTGTTTGCCATAACTAAGATAGATTTGATTTTTGTACTAATTAACGGATTTTTCTGTAATAAAAATGTATTTTAAATTATCCTCTTGCGCACTGTGAACTGTTACGTCTATGGACCATGTCTCTATCTGTTCTTCATTATTATTGTTTTGAGAATTTTCGTTATTAAATGCGATTGCGGTTTTGCAATCTTCATTCTCAATGTATCTGCTTAAACTATCCGCTACCGAATTGTCTTTACCCTTTGTATAGGTTATGTTAAAGTCGTATTCGTTAAGAAAAATTTTCCATCTTTGCAACTTCATGTTTGGCTCTTTGAGATTGTTTAACAACGTCAATGGCTTGTGATCAGTTTGAATTATAAATTTACGACCATACAAGTAGGTTCGAAAATGCTTTACGGACCACACTACAGCAAGCATTTCCTTTTCCATATTCGAATAACGAATCTCATGGTGATGCAAAGCAAATTGGATGGCTGCTTTGACTTAGCACTGACCCAATGGCAAACTGGGATGCATGACTAGTCAATGTAAATTTTTTATTGAAATCCGGTGGTTGTAAAACCGGTTCGCTTGTAACTAACTTCTTTAATGTTTCGAAAGAATCTAAAAATTCACTGTCTACATAGTGTCAACAACGCAATCTTTTTTTAAATACCGAACCATTGGATAAGCAACCGTTGCATAATCGCCTATGAATTTCCGATAAAACTCCGTGCTGCCCAACAATTTTTTGATTTCTATCGCGTTGGATGGTGGTGGCATCGCTGCGATTGCTTTAATTTTTGATGTATCTGGTCTGATACCATCAACTGAAACAACATGACCTAAAAATTTCGTTGTAAATGCTGCAAAATGACACTTTTCGGCTTTAATTTTCAAATTTGATTCTCTTAGTTTCTAAAAAATTTTCGTTATGGAGTCAATATATTCTGTAAAGCTAGTAGAAAAAATTAAAATGTCGTCCAAGTACAGAACACAAATTTTGTTAACGTAGTCTCTTAGAACGTGATTTATTAGTCTTTGGAACGTCGCGAGAGCTGTTTTTAGCCCAAAAGGCATACGATTAAACTCCAAGTGGTTACTTGCTTTCGAAAATGCCGTCTTGGCTCTATCATCTGGATGTACTTCGATTTGATGGAAGCCTTTAGCAAGGTCAATTGTGCTAAAATAGCTACATTTTGTCGAATATTTCCTCCATTTGTCGTCGATCGTCTGTTCGTTTAGCTTCCTGTAGTCTATTACAATTCTCCACTTTTGTTCGCCGCCATTGTCAATTTCCTTTGGTACGACCCACAGAGGAGAATTATAAGGACTGTTGCTCGGAACAACTGGGTATCTATAAAGTTTTGTATAAATTGGTGAATCTGCCTTAGTTGTAATCCTATGTTGTATTACACTAGTAAACGGTAAATTGCTTCCTTCCTCATAAAATATGTCTCGGTAATTGTTCAGCATCTGTTTTAATGTCGATTCATCCCTTGGAGTTAAATGTTTTGCAAATGTGCTATTAAATGGACTGACGCGTACTTTGTTTTGGCAACTAAATACATGCAAATTTTCATTTTATAAATATTTCTCTACTTCGTATTCTTCCTCTTCACAAAAATCGGTAGTGTCGCATTTTCTGTAACAAGCTTCCGAGTTCTATAATTGACTATAGCGTTTAAGCTAAGCAGTACATTGTTTCCCAATATACCGTCGGAGTAGTCGAGAAATGGAAATTCGATAAGGTCGACAAATTGATTTTCTTTCCGAAATTATTTTAAAAGTGGTTTAGGAGTTTAATATTGAAAGTGAGAGACATTGTTCTCCATTTTGGAATGCAAAGCCCAGGGTTTATTATGCTAAATTCAGCGCCAGTATCTATAAAAAATTTAGGTTTTTTCAAATTTGTTTTTATGACTATACGAGTATAGGGTAATTTTCTTGAGCGCCAAATTGAAAATTCTGGTTGCTTTCGTTCATGCCTATATCCATTGGCTCAAGTGCAGGTTCGTTATGAAAAGAATTGTGATTTTGGTTGTTATGAAAATGTGGGTTACGTCTCCTTGAGTGACTGTATTGTGTACTACGGTTTGGTTGTTGGTTGTGATTTCGTCTTCCGTGTGACTAGTGGCTAATGTCGTGAGTTTGTCTCGATTGTTTAGAAAAATTTTGTTGTCTAGTGTTATAACTATATTCTTGTATTTGTTGAAATTGAGATCTATCATTACTGTTGTTGTATCTTCCCGCATTTCTATAATTTAATGTCTGTTCGCAATGTTCTCCATTTTTATTATGATTTTGCTGTGAAAACTGCTCAAATTCGGCATCTTGTAATTTAAATAACCGTTTAACTTTATAATTTCAAAAGCTTCAGCTACACTTGTTGGGTTTCGACTTACCATTATGCTCTTATTTTGTGGATTAGTTCTTCAACTGAATTTTTCTCGCCATGAAAATCGATTAAAACCTGTTTAATTAAGGGGTTACACCACTGTAGAGCACGAAAAAAAGGCATATTTCGGGATTTTTTTTGGCCAATCAAAATTGAATAATTGTAATTCTGTAAAAAGTGTTTTTTAATAGGAGTCTTGAAGTACAGAAAAACGATTAAGTTGAGCAATTCAAAAACAAAATGGCGGCTCTGCAGCATTTTCCCGCTAATGCGTTTTTTTCGCATCGGTCCACGGCCGGAAACCTAGCTCCCGCAATTTTTGATCTGGAACAAAAAACCAAACATTTTTTAATTTCATATTACAGTAGCAAGAGACGTACGTAGGGGTTTTTTGATAAATTAATTTTTAGTAAAATGGCTACACTTTAAAGAAAAAGTTTCAAATTCGAACCAAAAAATCATCAAAAAATTTTTTATAAATAAAAAAATATGCTGAATTTCGAAAAACCCCTACGTACGTCGCTGGAGATAACGATTTCAAATGTACTGTAAAAATTTTGAATCGATCGGTAAAGATTTGTTTGAGTTATGTTTCCGGCCAGCTCGAAAAAAGTGGATTTGAGAAAAACGCGTTTAAAGTTTCCGGTACTGTATAGCTATGGTCTGTGGTCTCAACATGGTAGAACACGAAATTTAGACATTTAGACATTTTTTCCGCCATTCATACTTTAGTATATTATTTTTGAGATCCTAAAAGACCTTTTACGATGAAAAAAATTTTTTCGATTTTTTTAAAATTCTACAGTGGTGTAACCCCTTAATGGCCAAGTATCTAGATTTCCATTCCAGAGCGTCTCTATTACCATCATAATAGGGGATATCATTTAGATTACTCGAAACGAGCTTGAATCTGCTATTTAATTGATCCAGGTTTATAATTTTTTCACGAATTGTTTTCTTACTTTTTCCTTTAAAAGATTCGTAAATCCTTCTTTTTTTAAGTTTAAAAAAAAATAATATTTTCTTTAATTTTTAATATTGAATAATCCAAATTTTGTATTAAAAATTATGTAAAAAAATAATAAATTTTATACTTATTTTCTCATAATTAATTATGTGATTTTATGGTAGAAAATGTAAATTAAATAAATATTTATGAAACGAAATAATCAAATTATTAGTTATATCTTTGGTTAAGTTTTATTGTGCAAAATCATAAAATTGAAAAGAAAAATGTAGGTAGGTGTGTTGTACGTGCTCACGTCGAACATTAAATCGCAAAAAAAATTTAATTAATATTTAAAAGTTATTAATAATATATATACTGGTACATGTGTAATTCGTTTCATAATAATTGTACTAATAAAAAAGTTATTTTTTTTTTGTGTCGATATTTAATTCTACAGTAGCATAAATAAATAAATGTATACTACCCTTCCCGTGTGTTTTAGTTTTTGTGTTGCTGCTGCTAGCAGGCACGTTTTTTTCTCATCAGTTCTTAAATTGCAAATTGTGGTTGGTTTTGCATGTGGCTCTTCTTTGTTCTTTTCACTTTCCATTTCTATCGACTGTACAATTCCGCCTTTTATGTATTCTTTCTGTCATATCGGTTCCACATGTCTAACTGTTACAGTATTTTTTTTCTTAACTGTAACCTGTGTACATATGTATATCACGCTAGTAGTACCGCTACATTCAATTGGTACAGTTTCACAACTTTGCACAACTAATGTATGTTTGATGAAAACTTTAAATTTCGATTGTTACTGTTGTTCGTGTTTGTGCCTTTTGTTCTTTCGATTTCCACTTATTAGTTTTTGTGTAAATACAATTGCACTGGTTTTAGCTAATTTTTTTCCACTTTAAATAATTTTCTTTGTATAAAATTAGTTCAGAAATTCACTTCATTTCATTTTTGGGTTGCATAAAATTGTTCATTCATTTCATTTTGTTAATTCGAATATTCTTTTTCCTTAAATTTCGCAGTTTATTAGGTAAATTTATTATTGCAATTTTGTTTCCTTTACTTCAGTTTCTCTTCCTTTTTTTGTGTAAATTTTTCTTCGCAGTTTAGTCAAGTTTTGAATTTTTGTTTTTTCAGTTTTTTACTTAATTTTTCACAAATTTGTCGCTTCAGTTTTATTAAATTTTTTTTCGTATTTCAGTCGAATTTTGAATTTTGGTTTTCTTTTTCAATTTTGTTTTTTATTCAATTTTTTCGGAAATTTTCGTTTCATTACCATTTTTTAATTTGAATTGTCCCTACAAAAGTCTGACATTAAGTTTTGTTTGTATTTAGTTAAATTTTTCTATTTTCCTTTAAAATGTGTCACACGCGCCGAATTTTACATTCGTCAAACTCGAACTAACGGTGATAATTACATTGAAAAGGCTCATAGCCTACTGCAGTTAATTTTTGATTGCAATCATTATTGTATCAAAATTGCTAATTGGAGACTGGCTTAATCAACACTAAGCAACAGTAGGCAACAGCTCCTTTTTGCTAAACTTAGCTTAGGATTTTGCCACACAGAAATTATTTTTAATAATTTAAGACTCTTATATTAAACCAAAGTTAAATTTCATTTATTAACAATTCGGAACTAGGAAAACGTTATTAGCTACAACGAATAAGTTTAGTAACTTATCTCCTTTTTTCAATAAAAAAGCAAACAGTTTTTGTTTAAAATACTATTGGCTTACAGCAATAGTAATTTCTCGAAATTACTATCAGAAAGCGATCCACGTCGTGAAGATTTTAGTAGGCCAGCGAGCGAAAACAGACGTTCTACTGCAGCAGAAGAGGGCAATGGTGCATTATATTTAATAAAGATAGACTTCAGTCGCGCGTATTTATTTAACATGGTAAAAGATGTATTCGAATCAGCTAAATAAGCACAAAACTCTGTGTCACGATATGTGTCTGCTACCAAAGCGCTCGACGTTAAAGTAGCTGAAAAATGTGAAACTTTATTTTAATTATACATTTTATAAATTTTTGGTTTTTGTCAAAAAAATTGTGTAGACAAACTGCAATGTGCAATCAACGTCGCGTTCTCTAGCTACATCATCTTTTACTAACTGTATAATTTCGTTAACTTTTATCTCACCAAAGCTAGGGTTCAAAGCTGATATCCACATTATTTTCGCATGTGGACAGAGTACTGATGCTATGATGGCATCATGTACACTCTCAGTCAAGGTAAAATAATTCGAAAACCTATTTTCTATGGCCCTCATTACAGGCATAGCCAAATCCGAACAACTTTTATTGGCTTCAGTTGCTATGATATGCGCGTACTTAGCGCGTGTTCTGACTAAGGTCGGGAGGAGAAATCCATATACCATACCTTAACTTCTTTGCAGAAAGTCAATGGCTTCTGCGATCGGGTTTAACAAATCCAGATAGTCTTGCAAGTAATTAAATTCTGTCTCGATAAATAATTCTTCGTGAAATATCTGCATCACGTCATTCACCTTAAATGTATGCTTAAGCAGGTCCTTTATTGAATCGTGCATGGAGTTCCATCTTGTAGCCACAAGATATTTCAATTGGCATCCCACTACAGCCCTTAACTTTTCCGATGTACTAGGCCTATTTACTTTTTTCCATAGACGAGAGCATTTCTGCATTATCGAGAATAATCTATACATATTATAAAACAAAGTCTAAAATTTTGGAAAGAGCTAATCTCGGGCACTACTGAACGGATTGGGATGCAACTTTTTTTAAATTAATGCTTGCAGTTAGCACTACAATGATAGCTACTTAAATTAAAAATTAGCCTATTCATTTCTGAAATATTTAAGTGTAAAATTTTAAAAAAATTTACACAAAGTACAGCATTGCTACAACCGAATGAAAAATCAGTGTCGTAGCGGGAAGATGTGTAGTTGTGTGAGTAGTAAAGCAACTGCTCTTCGTTACTACTTCGTTCGGCTATGCGCGGAGAGCTGTGCTGTTGACTTCGTTGATGAACCGATGCAAGGCGAAATGATAACTTTGATCCACACTGTTAGATAGCTATGTATGTTTGTTTTTCAGATACTTTGTCATCATACAAGAAACTAGAAACTACAGCTGAATTTTTAAAAGTTTTTTAGTGTTTTGCTTACGGTATTTCGCATTTTCTTCCATAGAAAAATTAGTTTTGTTTATGTGTTTATGAATATACATCAGCAGTGCAGAGGCAGCGCTGCTGGCTGCGGACATATTCAAACTGAATGAGTTTATTCATACGTGTTGAGTTTGCTCATTTGAGTTTTCTACTTTAATACCTAGAATTCCGAAGATACCTACAGATTTGCCATTTAGATTTAAAAGACTTCAGTTTTCGGTAAAGGTTTGTTTTGGAATGACCATAAACAAGGCACAGGGGCAAACATTTAATGTAACCGGAGTGGATTTAAGTAGCCACTTTTTTCACATGGACAACTGTACGTAGCCCTATCACGTGTTACATCGAAAATAAACCTTTTTGCCCTTTCAGAGGGAGGTACGCATAATATTGTATACAAAGAAATTTTTTGATGTTTGTCCAATAAAAAGTTTTAATTGCAATTGTATGCAACATAAAATTGTTATTTTTATGAGTTTGTATATTTAGGAATTAAGGTAAATGCAAAATCAAACTATTTCAGAACCAAAGGAACTAATAGTAAGTAATTTCTTATACATATATGTAAGTATATAAACAGAAAGCGCGTGGCGAAGCCACGCTTAACCGTTGCCAGCTAGTTTAAGAATAAAATAACAATATAAAAGTACTGCATTTTTTAAATCGAAAATGTTTTGTTTCAAAATGTGAAGAAAATCTGTTGAAGCCACTAAATTTAATGTATGCGTGGCACATCGAATATGTTTTGGCAGCCGAGAATTGAATAGATGAATAGGAATATCATCAAAATATATTTCATCTATTCCAAATTCTTTATACGACTTAACAAACTTGGCTGCGTTATCAGTAATGGTGGCTCTCTCATTGCAAGGATTTAGTCTGTATTCAGCGTGGATTTGAATAATTATATCACGGATACGATCAAATGAGATCGCGTTGGAAATCAACAGCTCCACTACAACCCGAGAAGAATCAAGGAGGTACGTCGTCGCACTGCCTTATCGCCAGAATTTTCCGACGGATGTTAGCGTAGGGGGTTTGCGGAAAACAGCTCTTTCAATTCAATTACAATTCTTTTGCAGTAAAGGAAAGCTTTTCAAAAAGCCCTCTTTTCGAGTGGAATATACCAGGATGCTGAAATAATATCAACAACCGGACCACATGACTGAAATATTCAGTAGCCCCGATGAGCGTCCGTCCGACAGTTTTTACCTATGTAGTAGTTACAAAACTCAAGATTTTGTAAGTCATTGCGAAATTATTCAATCCATGGCTCGTACCGATCATCATCATTGCAAAGATGTTGATGCAAACAGCTGGTTGGAAGGAACCAATTCTTGGCTTCAAGAAAGGAAATCTGAATTGCGTACTCATGACTCGGTTTTTCGGACCGACCAAGAGAAACAACGCTTGCTTTCGCACGCAACAAAAGTCATGGAATTGTCTGACATCGTCCAAAAATTCTCCTGACTCCAAAGAGCTTTGCGAGTGGAATCGTATATATTGCGATTTCTCCACACCACGCATCCCATTCGGAAGAGTAAATTCACTGCAACGTCTACCTCGATTTCTTCAGAGGAAATCAAGGCTACTTATGATAGCACTTACCCAAGAACATCATTTTCCCAATGAATTTTCAAATTTAAGGACTTGGCAAAAAATTAGCTCCAAAAGCGGGTACGTAGAGCACGAGGGCGTCTAAGCGCGGAAAGAGATATAAAGTATAGTGAACGACATCCAATCATTCTTCCGTGCAATTGTCTATCTTCACGATTGTTAGTAGAAATTATCCATGAAGTTTCACTTCATGGAAAAATCAGTTATTGCTGCGGCTTATTCGAGCCCAGCACTGGATCCATCGTATCAAGGTCATGATCAAATCGATAATACACAATTGTAAGGTTTGTACAATCTACAAGAGAAATGCCCAAAGTCAACACATTTTATGGGAGGCTGAAATAAAGAGCTTCAGGTTTTTAATACACTTTTGAGGAATTTACAACATTACTTTGGAGAATAGAAGCGTGCCTCAATTCCAGACCTTTAAGTCCATCTGCGAACGATCTGCCGAGCCTGGAGCCACTCACACCAGCACATTTCCTCGTTGGAACTCATCTGCTGGCACCGCCTGATATCGAAGTCAACGAGAAGCCAGCTTCACCGATGGCAGAAGATGAATTCGCTACATCACTCATTCCGTCACCGGTGGAAGAACGAATACCTGAAGGAGTTACAGAAAAGAACTACCAACAGGCGGCGGCTCGGAAACTCGTACTTTAGAAGCACTACTGGGCATGAAAGGTGAAGGCGCGACTTGGAAACTAATTTTTTAAAATCGCCCAGACAGCGGCCCACTAGATCACGTCCAGTTAGCCCGCCTGCTAGCCGGTATCGCAGTATCAAAGTGGCTGGGAAATACGTCCTATCTGACCACATTACCTACGAGAGCATTGGCGACAAGGTGGCTCGAAACCACGTCCTTTGACCATCTACACGCAACTCCCGACGACGTGAAGAAAACGCGCCGCTCCCTTCTCCCATATGAAGCATCAGCGATAAGATGCTCCTGCATCAAGGGCATTGCAAAGTGTCCAACCAACAGGTTTTCGAACGGGTCCCTTGGTCCACTGTACGGCGTCGCCCATAATGCGGGCGTTTGAGCTGATCGCCCCGACGGCGATCATGAAAATTGAGTCGACTGGCTGGCTTAACCTGGTCCGCGTGCCAATCGACCAATGCTCAACCAGCACCATCATCAACACTGAAGGTCGAACATTGACCCTAAGGTAGCAACGCCCCTTCGATTTATGCGGCTCGCAGACCTGGACTTTTACACCGCATCCGCCATACGACTAACGTTGGGCGTCGATGTGTACCCCCGCTTGATGATAAGCGGAGGAGACCATATTTGGATTGGTCGTCTCGGGAGCCCCCCAGACGTAAAGCGTAGAGAGTAAAAATATAATCTATATAATGTGGAAAAAACAATAAAAACTCTAATTAAGAAACTTGAATAAACGGGCACACTATATTAAACGGCCCTTTCCTTTCATCCAGGGATCCTACTAACTTTATTTGACTTTTTCTAAGGAAAGGTCACAGCGAATGCCCAATTCCAAAGTGATATCGCGATGAGTGATCTGACCAACTACAAACTACAAAGCAGAGGGTTCGGGGACAAACAGAAGAACAGAGCTGTAAAAATTTGCAAACTTTTTTAGCAATCAATGATTGAATTACTAGTTCGATTGCAAATTAAAATTTATTGCTTTTTTGTGATTGAAAAAAATTGCAATCTGCAATCAATTATAAATCATGATTGCAATCACTTTGATTGTAAGAAGTTTTGATTGCAATGATTGCTATTGCAATCAAATAACTGATTCAATCAAACATGTTTGTTGCAACCTCAAAAATGCAGTAATTTATTTACGTTTATTACGTTATACAATATTTGCTATGAAGTCATTTTATTTGTTTTACAAGCTTAAGCTTGACATCTGCTGGCAAAAAGTGGTTGCTGCTGAAAAAAAACCTTTCATTCACAAAACACAATAAGTTGTGAAACACTGTATTGGTGTTATGCACTGACGATATGAAATAAACAGTATCACTTTGGAATTAGGTTACAGTTATACGTCTCCACGCATTGATAGCAATCCATTTGTTCTTACGAGGGTCTCTCTGAATGTTTCCAAAAACGTAGAAAAAAGGAAATTGTTAAGGAAAACAGTTCTGTGGTTTTTCAAAACATTTGTCTGAAAGACTTGAAAAACTAGATGGAATCTCATACAAAATCGCGAAAATCGAAGAAACTTTGTGAAATCCAAAAACTGCAGACTTTCTTCTCTACTAAATGCTCTTGCAAAATCGTATTTGTATTAAAATTTTTTCAATGTGCAAGAATTCTTCTGCATACTAGTTATAAACAACGGAATGAAGCCATGCCAATCTTTGTTTTTGAATTTAACAGCAATTAAAATCAGAAGTTACTATTGAGTTTCAGGATGGCCCTCGTATTTTAATTTGTTAGTTCGAGTATACAGTAATATGATAACACATTCTGTAGGTGATGTTATAAGGGGAATAATATAGTGAATCAAAGTAAAAAGTGGTCAGGCAAAGGTAAACGGTGAAATCTTCAATATAATGTCAGACAGTGAATTGTTCGGTGATTTTTCTTCGGATGATTATCAGAATGACCCCAGCATTTCGCTGGCAGGACAGCAACCACAAAAAAAGAGTAAACCAAAAGCTTCATCTCGTAAGAGGAATGCTGAAAAAGCTTTTAACGTAGCATCCACAAGTCAATCGTCGTCGTCAGAAAATATTTTGGAAATCGATATATCAGTGTCTTTAAAATCAATTTTATTCGCTAAGTATTTTGAAATATTAAAAAGGGTTTGTATTGAAGCGTAAAGTCGTAGTACCAATAAATCAATGAAAATTCGTGTGATTTTGATTAACAGTTAGACGGAGATCGGGACCTACGTTATCGCGATGGAATTCTAGCAACTTGACGAATTTGCAAGACTCAATTGAATGGTTCAGAGCAAATAACTTCTAATTTTATTCGCCACCTACGAGAAAAACCCAAAAAAGAGTATGAAGAGTAAAAAAGTGTTAATAAAACCGCAAAGCCCAGCACTGAAAAAGTTTTCAACAAATTGGTTGTTCGATTCATAGTGGAAGATCTGCTACCAATTTCGACTGTCACATCTGAAGCGTTTAAGATGTTGATTAGTTATTATAACCCAAAATTAAGGGTTATGAGTCGACCAACAGCTATCGCAATGATTGACTCAACATATGGGTCGATGGTCGATAATATTCAAAATATGATTGCCTCCAATAAATTTTTCTGCACAACTTCCGACATTTGGTCAACAAAGTATAAAAGCTTTTTAGGGTATACTATTCATTGGATTGATGAATCGTTAACTCGGCAGTCAGTGGCATTAGCTTGTAAGCGATTTTGTGGTTCCCACACATTTGATCGTATCCGTGATATAATTATTCAAATCCACGCTGAATACAGACTAAATCCTTGCAATGAGAGAGCCACCATTACTGATAACGCAGCCAAGTTTGTTAAGTCGTATAAAGAATTTGGAATAGATGAAATATATTTTGATGATATTCCTATTCATCTATTCAATTCTCGGCTGCCAAAACATATTCGATGTGCCACGCATACATTAAATTTAGTGGCTTCAACAGATTTTCTTCACATTTTGAAACAAAACATTTTCGATTTAAAAAATGCAGTACTTTTATATTGTTATTTTATTCTTAAACTAGCTGGCAACGGTTAAGCGAGGCTTCGCCACGCGCTTTCTGTTTATATACTTACATATATGTATAAGAAATTACTTACTATTAGTTCCTTTGGTTCTGAAATAGTTTGATTTTGCATTTACCTTAATTCCTAAATATACAAACTCATAAAAATAACAATTTTATGTTGCATACAATTGCAATTAAAACTTTTTATTGGACAAACATCAAAAAATTTCTTTGTATACAATATTATGCGTACCTCCCTCTGAAAGGGCAAAAAGGTTTATTTTCGATGTAACACGTGATAGGGCTACGTACAGTTGTCCATGTGAAAAAAGTGGCTACTTAAATCCACTCCGGTTACATTAAATGTTTGCCCCTGTGCCTTGTTTATGGTCATTCCAAAACAAACCTTTACCGAAAACTGAAGTCTTTTAAATCTAAATGGCAAATCTGTAGGTATCTTCGGAATTCTAGGTATTAAAGTAGAAAACTCAAATGAGCAAACTCAACACGTATGAATAAACTCATTCAGTTTGAATATGTCCGCAGCCAGCAGCGCTGCCTCTGCACTGCTGATGTATATTCATAAACACATAAACAAAACTAATTTTTCTATGGAAGAAAATGCGAAATACCGTAAGCAAAACACTAAAAAACTTTTAAAAATTCAGCTGTAGTTTCTAGTTTCTTGTATGATGACAAAGTATCTGAAAAACAAACATACATAGCTATCTAACAGTGTGGATCAAAGTTATCATTTCGCCTTGCATCGGTTCATCAACGAAGTCAACAGCACAGCTCTCCGCGCATAGCCGAACGAAGTAGTAACGAAGAGCAGTTGCTTTACTACTCACACAACTACACATCTTCCCGCTACGACACTGATTTTTCATTCGGTTGTAGCAATGCTGTACTTTGTGTAAATTTTTTTAAAATTTTACACTTAAATATTTCAGAAATGAATAGGCTAATTTTTAATTTAAGTAGCTATCATTGTAGTGCTAACTGCAAGCATTAATTTAAAAAAAGTTGCATCCCAATCCGTTCAGTAGTGCCCGAGATTAGCTCTTTCCAAAATTTTAGACTTTGTTTTATAATATGTATAGATTATTCTCGATAATGCAGAAATGCTCTCGTCTATGGAAAAAAGTAAATAGGCCTAGTACATCGGAAAAGTTAAGGGCTGTAGTGGGATGCCAATTGAAATATCTTGTGGCTACAAGATGGAACTCCATGCACGATTCAATAAAGGACCTGCTTAAGCATACATTTAAGGTGAATGACGTGATGCAGATATTTCACGAAGAATTATTTATCGAGACAGAATTTAATTACTTGCAAGACTATCTGGATTTGTTAAACCCGATCGCAGAAGCCATTGACTTTCTGCAAAGAAGTTAAGGTATGGTATATGGATTTCTCCTCCCGACCTTAGTCAGAACACGCGCTAAGTACGCGCATATCATAGCAACTGAAGCCAATAAAAGTTGTTCGGATTTGGCTATGCCTGTAATGAGGGCCATAGAAAATAGGTTTTCGAATTATTTTACCTTGACTGAGAGTGTACATGATGCCATCATAGCATCAGTACTCTGTCCACATGCGAAAATAATGTGGATATCAGCTTTGAACCCTAGCTTTGGTGAGATAAAAGTTAACGAAATTATACAGTTAGTAAAAGATGATGTAGCTAGAGAACGCGACGTTGATTGCACATTGCAGTTTGTCTACACAATTTTTTTGACAAAAACCAAAAATTTATAAAATGTATAATTAAAATAAAGTTTCACATTTTTCAGCTACTTAAACGTCGAGCGCTTTGGTAGCAGACACATATCGTGACACAGAGTTTTGTGCTTATTTAGCTGATTCGAATACATCTTTTACCATGTTAAATAAATACGCGCGACTGAAGTCTATCTTTATTAAATATAATGCACCATTGCCCTCTTCTGCTGCAGTAGAACGTCTGTTTTCGCTCGCTGGCCTACTAAAATCTTCACGACGTGGATCGCTTTCTGATAGTAATTTCGAGAAATTACTATTGCTGTAAGCCAATAGTATTTTAAACAAAAACTGTTTGCTTTTTTATTGAAAAAAGGAGATAAGTTACTAAACTTATTCGTTGTAGCTAATAACGTTTTCCTAGTTCCGAATTGTTAATAAATGAAATTTAACTTTGGTTTAATATAAGAGTCTTAAATTATTAAAAATAATTTCTGTGTGGCAAAATCCTAAGCTAAGTTTAGCAAAAAGGAGCTGTTGCCTACTGTTGCTTAGTGTTGATTAAGCCAGTCTCCAATTAGCAATTTTGATACAATAATGATTGCAATCAAAAATTAACTGCAGTAGGCTATGAGCCTTTTCAATGTAATTATCACCGTTAGTTCGAGTTTGACGAATGTAAAATTCGGCGCGTGTGACACATTTTAAAGGAAAATAGAAAAATTTAACTAAATACAAACAAAACTTAATGTCAGACTTTTGTAGGGACAATTCAAATTAAAAAATGGTAATGAAACGAAAATTTCCGAAAAAATTGAATAAAAAACAAAATTGAAAAAGAAAACCAAAATTCAAAATTCGACTGAAATACGAAAAAAAATTTAATAAAACTGAAGCGACAAATTTGTGAAAAATTAAGTAAAAAACTGAAAAAACAAAAATTCAAAACTTGACTAAACTGCGAAGAAAAATTTACACAAAAAAAGGAAGAGAAACTGAAGTAAAGGAAACAAAATTGCAATAATAAATTTACCTAATAAACTGCGAAATTTAAGGAAAAAGAATATTCGAATTAACAAAATGAAATGAATGAACAATTTTATGCAACCCAAAAATGAAATGAAGTGAATTTCTGAACTAATTTTATACAAAGAAAATTATTTAAAGTGGAAAAAAATTAGCTAAAACCAGTGCAATTGTATTTACACAAAAACTAATAAGTGGAAATCGAAAGAACAAAAGGCACAAACACGAACAACAGTAACAATCGAAATTTAAAGTTTTCATCAAACATACATTAGTTGTGCAAAGTTGTGAAACTGTACCAATTGAATGTAGCGGTACTACTAGCGTGATATACATATGTACACAGGTTACAGTTAAGAAAAAAAATACTGTAACAGTTAGACATGTGGAACCGATATGACAGAAAGAATACATAAAAGGCGGAATTGTACAGTCGATAGAAATGGAAAGTGAAAAGAACAAAGAAGAGCCATATGCAAAACCAACCACAATTTGCAATTTAAGAACTGATGAGAAAAAAACGTGCCTGCTAGCAGCAGCAACACAAAAACTAAAACACACGGGAAGGGTAGTATACATTTATTTATTTATGCTACTGTAGAATTAAATATCGACACAAAAAAAAAATAACTTTTTTATTAGTACAATTATTATGAAACGAATTACACATGTACCAGTATATATATTATTAATAACTTTTAAATATTAATTAAATTTTTTTTGCGATTTAATGTTCGACGTGAGCACGTACAACACACCTACCTACATTTTTCTTTTCAATTTTATGATTTTGCACAATAAAACTTAACCAAAGATATAACTAATAATTTGATTATTTCGTTTCATAAATATTTATTTAATTTACATTTTCTACCATAAAATCACATAATTAATTATGAGAAAATAAGTATAAAATTTATTATTTTTTTACATAATTTTTAATACAAAATTTGGATTATTCAATATTAAAAATTAAAGAAAATATTATTTTTTTTTAAACTTAAAAAAAGAAGGATTTACGAATCTTTTAAAGGAAAAAGTAAGAAAACAATTCGTGAAAAAATTATAAACCTGGATCAATTAAATAGCAGATTCAAGCTCGTTTCGAGTAATCTAAATGATATCCCCTATTATGATGGTAATAGAGACGCTCTGGAATGGAAATCTAGATACTTGGCCATTAAGGGGTTACACCACTGTAGAATTTTAAAAAAATCGAAAAAATTTTTTTCATCGTAAAAGGTCTTTTAGGATCTCAAAAATAATATACTAAAGTATGAATGGCGGAAAAAATGTCTAAATGTCTAAATTTCGTGTTCTACCATGTTGAGACCACAGACCATAGCTATACAGTACCGGAAACTTTAAACGCGTTTTTCTCAAATCCACTTTTTTCGAGCTGGCCGGAAACATAACTCAAACAAATCTTTACCGATCGATTCAAAATTTTTACAGTACATTTGAAATCGTTATCTCCAGCGACGTACGTAGGGGTTTTTCGAAATTCAGCATATTTTTTTATTTATAAAAAATTTTTTGATGATTTTTTGGTTCGAATTTGAAACTTTTTCTTTAAAGTGTAGCCATTTTACGAAAAATTAATTTATCAAAAAACCCCTACGTACGTCTCTTGCTACTGTAATATGAAAGTCTTAACTTCAAACCGGCCCCTAACTGGGTACGCTTAATGGCTACCAGTTGGTCTACGCAGTATATTCTTTCCTCCTTGCGTTTCGAGTTAAAATTTTCTCTGTTCTCCTGCTGTATTTTTTTTATATTTGCTCTTGCCTCTTTACGAACCTCTCCTCGTGCAACATCAATTTCCTCTACGTTTAGCTCATCTAATAAATCTTTAATGTTTGGCATATCCGGAACCCTCATCTCTAAACCTGTTAAAATTCTGAAAGGAGAGAATTTCGTACTTCTCGGAAGCGGGCTGTTTATGGCCCTCTGAACCCGCTCTACATACTTATACGAGCAGCTTGGATCTTTGTAGCAGAGTTTAGTAAGCATTGGTACGATGACTCTATGGATCCTCTCTACCTGTCCATTCCCGCGCGGAACGCCCGTAGCTATGAGCAGATGCTCTATCCCCTCGCCTTTGCAATATTCTTTGAATAAATGAGACGTAAACGCTGTGCCTCGATCAGATATAATACGCTTTGGGTTTCCAAAAAGAGATGATTGCTTTTTCAGGCATTCGACGACAAAATCTGCTGCAGTTGACTTTGAAGGGTAAAGCCAAGTAAATTTGGAAAAAACATCGATTACTACGAGAATGGATAATCGCGGATAACTGTGGAATAAAAAACATTTTCTCCACTGCGTCCTGAGTCCTCTTAATGGAAAAATGGCCTTGGTTGTGTGCAGTTCTTATTACTTCGTCTTCCATTTTCTCGGGGACGACTACTAACTCCTTGACTGGATCTTTGTATAAAATATCGTTCTTTAAATAAAAATCTTCGTAGGAACCATTCTCCGCAATTTTCCGAACTGCCCTCACCCAACTATCGTCCAGTTGCGCTAACTTCAGTCTATGACTCAACGAGTCTTCTAGAATCAAACAAGACACCCTGCTTAGCGCATCAACATGCTGCATTTTACTGCCGCTTGCATCTGTGTGCACTTCTGTGTGCACTTCCGTAACCGCTTTAGGATTGTAAAGTTTCAATACTGGGGCACTACCTAATGCAGCTTTAAGCTGCTGAAATGCTGCCAACTCTATATCGCTCATTGCAAACTTCACATCCCTCCTCAATACATCCGACAGTGGTTTCGCTATAATATCATAAGACTCAATAAATCGCCGAAAATAGGAAGTCAACCCCAGAAAGCGTTGTAGACCCTTCTTAGTGGATGGAACAGGAAATTGTTTCACCGCCCTCGCTTTTAACTCTGATGGTTTGATAGCTCCATCTTCGATTGTATAGCCTAGGAAATCAATTCGACGGCTGAGGAATTGGTACTTGGACCATTTAACTTTTAACCCTTTTGACGCCGCCACTTCTAATGCCGCTTTTAATCTTAGCATCCCCTCTTCTTCATCTTTCGCAGGTATGACTAAGTCGTCCATGTACGCAACGACTACCCCGGATGTTATTAACTCACGTAAGACTGCTGCAATATAACGACAAAAGACAGCTGGCGAGTTGCAGATGTCGAAAGGCACGAAAAGAAACTCGTACTGCTCATTTTGCGTCCCGAAAGACGTGTACTTTCTCGAATTCTCTTCCATGGGTACGTGAAAAAATCCATTAGACAAGTCAAGGGTAGTGAACACCTTAGCTCCCTGCAAACGCTCTAACACATCGTCGATCAATGGCATTGGGAAGTTGTCCCTCACTATCTTTGAATTTAGCAGGCGGAAATCGCAACATAATCTCTTTTTTCCGTCTCCTTTTGATACTAAAACAATAGGGGAAGCATATTCCGAGGTGCTGTGTTGGATAATGCCTTCAGTTAACCACACGGAAATCTGCTCCTCCACTACGCGTTTGTCATCATTGGACAATCTTGTGGGCCTTTGAATTACCGGTGTTTCATCTGTTACTAGAACTTTCATCTCGACGGGGGATTTAACGTTCCTGACAGGATTATAATTTTGCATAAGCGACCTAATCTCTATCTCCTTTCCCTTATTGAGATGCGACAGATAGAATGATTCGTCTTCTATTTCCGTGGATATTGCACACAAGGTCTCGAATTCCTTGGTTAGTTCTGATAACTCCTCAACGATTGTGCTTTTCCTAGCTTTACTACCTTCGACCACTTCTTGCCTACCTTTTATTTCTACGCCACTGTCTGAAACATACAGATCTACGAATTTGAGTATGTCGTTACCTAGGATTATACCGTAACGTAAATCTCTTTCGTGCACAACGTGATATGTTATCTTAACCGTTTCCTCATCCAGTTGGGTATCGCACGTGAAACTACCCATAGTCGCAATCATACCGGTCCCTATACCAAACAATTGTCGAGTTTCACCAGAGAGCTCGAATTCACCTAACACCCTCAAGACATCATACCGTATCAGGCACAGATCGCAACCCGTATCGATGAGAGCCGCAAATTGAAAACCTCCTATACCAATATCTTTGAAAATTAAATTGCTGCCACCTCCTACCTCACCGGCCATGTTAACACTTTCGGGTCTAGTTTTTGCATTTTGCTTTGGTGAATTGCATTTCGACGCAATGTGGCCAAGCTTGCCACATTTGAAGCACGTGACTGCCTTCTGTGGACAGTCTCGCAATAAATGTGTATCGTCTCCGCACCTAAAGCAATGTTTCCTTGACTCTTTCCGTTGAATCGGATTAGAACTCGCATTATTGACACCATTCGTGGTGACAGGTCTAACACCTGCCCTGATCCTCTCGTATACGGCTATTTGCTCTTTCAACTCCCTTACATTCCTTGCTTGGTAAAGATTCGCCTTATTGGACCTTGAATCCGGTAAGCCTTCAATGAAATACCCGATTAAGCTAACATCATCCAAATTAACCTGTTTCCCCAACTCCATTGAACTGTATAGGTATTCTTTGTGGTCTTCTCCCTGGCGCTTACGCCTATTACGCAACAACCTATGTACCTCGCTCGCCGGAAGCGCCGACCCGAATTCATCTTTGAGTGATATTTTTAGTGAATCCCACCCAACTATACCGCTCTGGCTGCGCACAAATATTTTAGCTGCGCCGACCAAGAATTGTTTAGCGTATATAAACTTTTGCAACGCGTTCCATTGCACAACTTCCGCATTTTCTTCAAAGTTTTCCAACCACTTTTCGACAGTTGGCTGACCTGACCCTGAGAACGAACACATTGAGTCCTGAACATCACGCAGAGTAAAAGGTGTTCTGGCCACTTCACGCGCCACACCAGCGACAGAGCGATTTGAAGATGCTGCCTCAAATTCATTATCGTCATCGTCATCGTCACTTACTTCTATTCCGAAGTGTTCAAAAAGTCGATCTTGCAACACTACTTTACGACCCACTGTAGGTAAACCTAACTCTGTCAGCTTTTCTTTAAGATCATTGACTCTCATTCCCAATATTTCGTCTCTGTCCATTTCGCTAACCACACTTTACGCAATTAATGAATAGGTAAAATATTTCAAAATTTAAATTCACAATGTACTTAATAGTTAGCAAATATGACAGTTTAAAATATAAGTAATACCAATATTAAATTAGTTTATATTACAGTATGGAAAAAGTTTGTAATGTAAAAATAATAATAAAACAATTTTAAATTAAGTAGTTAATATTACGGTATGATAAAAGTATGTAATGTAATAATATTAAATTAGTAAGTATTACAAATTGAAAAAATAAACAAAGCAAAGAGTTAGTTAGTATCTACTTTCTACACTTCTTAGCTTTAATCTGCTTCTTCTCTGTTCGGCAACGATCAGCAACAATCAGCAACAATCAGCAACAATCAGCAACATTCAGGAACCATCAACAACATTCAGCAACAATCAGCTTCGATTATCAGCAACCAGCAACAATGTTCGGCAACCTCAGCAAAATACTGGTAGTAGTTTTATGCGACAACGCTTTTTAGCAGTTATAAGCACTTCGCTTGTATACAGCAGCAACGTTCTTTATGGCAACGTTCGTGCTAGCTCAGTAAGATTCGTTTGTTTGGCGACAACTTGGTTTCGCAACTTAGTTATTTAGAGACTTAGCTCGCAGCTTTCGCGGCTTTACAACAATGTTCAGCAATTTTCACGACTTTACAGCAATGTTCAGCAGTTTTGCTTTGCAACTTTCACGACTTTACAACAATGTTTAGCAATTTTGCCTCACAACTTTTATGACTTTACAACAATGTTTAGCAATTTTGCCTAACAACTTTTACGACTTTACAGCAAATGTTCAGCTACTTTGTATCACAACCACCAATACGTTCTCAACACTTTCCACTCGCAGTTTACACAACTTTGACAACTTTGATTCAACGACTTTTTGCGGTTAGCAACAATGTGGATCGGAAAAATGTTGAAAACTTTTTCAGCGACTTTGCTCAGCCACTTATTTTAATTTAAACATTCGCAACAGTATCGTTTCGCAATAATGTTTTTTTCGCAACAAGGTTTTTTCGCAGCAGCATTTCTAGTGACTTTGCTCGAAACTTTTTTTTTTTTTTTTTAATTTAAACGTTCGTTTTGCCACTTCGGCTTTTCTCGCAACAACACTTTATACCGCTAGGACGCCACTTACGTCTGCTATTCGGTTAACTTTGGGTTTTTCCAAGTTTTTTAAGTGAACGGTACTTTGGTACAGCTATGCGCACCGTTTTTTCTGCACTAGCACTTAGCAATTGGTTTTTGCAAGTTTTTAACTAGACGGTATTTTGGTACAGCTATGCGCACCTTTTTTCTGCACGCGCACTTAGCTCTTTTCAAAATTTTTCTTTCGCAACTTAGCAAATGTGTATGTTCTTTTTAAAATTTGTTCACCGTGTTACGCGCGCTTAATCTTTTATTAGGATTTTCGGTTGCTTTTTGCAGTAAAAGTTATTGAAAGTTAATTCACTCCCGATTCTGACACCAAAATATGTGGGCTCCAAATATAGCGTTTTAACAAATAGTTTTATTTTAAAATTAAATCTTGTAAATCTGAAATAGTGCGTGCGTGTGGTTCGCCGTCCGACCTAGCTCGTTCGTGGTTAATGCCAATCTGTTCTAAAAATGTCTTTTCTGTCGTATTGGGTTGCGGTGCGCATCAGTCTTCTGTTGCATTTCTGTGGTCGATCAGTGTTGTCGATTCTAAGTACTGTGTTTTAAGTAGGTCTTGTTGTTTAACGTCGTATCAATAGATGTCGCTATTAATAACTGCTACTCCCACAAGTATGCTATTTAAGGTTCCTTTTAACCAGCCAAGTAGTGGGATCCTTGACATCAGCGACATTTACGTTGGAGAGGAGACTCGAATTTCGAGGGTTGCGCAAAATATAAGAAACCAAATAAAACAATCCCTTATGAATTGAAAAAAAATGATTTTTTTAAGTCTGTATACCTTATATAAGTAATTTATTCATAATTCAAAAAAATTCATAAAACACAGAGAACATTTAATAAAAAAATAAAATGAGTTCTTCTCTTTAATTATTGCTAAATCACAAAAGGTAAATATATACATATAAAAAACATAAAACCATCACAAAAATTTCATTTCTTTTAAAATGAAAATAATAGCTAAACTCTTGAATTAAGTAATTCTAATTACTTTTTTTTATTTCTAATTCAATTTCTTGAACACAAATATATATTTTATATTTTTGTTCTTTTACTTCTAAAAGTCTTTCTTGGATTTGAAGCAGCCGATCTAATTTGGCTTGCATACCTATCTTATATTCGTTTGACACTTCTAAATTTTTTTCTATTAATACTAGCTTTGGGTCAGTTTTTGTTTTTTGCTTCTTTGGTGTTGGAGGAAGATTTTCTTGATTAGAGTCATCAGATAATAAGGCACTTAATATGTCACCAATCTTTTTTTCATTTTCTTTGCACGAATGACCCCTAGACATGCACATGATCCGTCGTCGCCGTTGGAGTACATAACACCAGCAAGAAATAAAAAGGTCTTATCAAGTAATTTTATATGCCACAGATTTGTCGCTACAACACTCCGACGGACATAGATTAATATACCAGCGTTCCGGCACCATATCTATGTACATATATACAAATTGGGGTTCTTAGAATTAAACAACAAAACCTTCTATTTTTGTTAACCGAACCCGGACACACGAAATGAAGACTAAAATCTTATAGTTATTTTCATTATAAAGTAAGCTACGCCGCTATGCGGTTAACAACAACAAAGCTACGCTATTGCTCGCACTAAGGTGTGCCAAACGCAGACCTCAGCATTTTCCCATAAGCAAAGGTATTGCAACGATTGCGTCTGCAATGGGTTTGCTGAACTAAGCTTAATATGCTGTGTCAATTCTTTGAATTAAGAAAATGCAAAATTTTAATAAAGGTTTCTGCAATGGGTTTGCTGAACTAAGCGTAATATGCCGTGTCAATTCTTTGAATTAAGAAAATGAAAAATTTTAATAAAGGTTTAGGTGACTACAAAATTATTTGGAGTTTACTTAACTTAATTAATACGAGAAAACTCGTAAAGTAAACCGAGGGTTTGTTTACGAATACAGGGGTCGAAGTATGAGCTCCGCGAACGGTACGGCTATCGTAAGAAAAAACTTTGCGTCACTGATCGTACGCACGACTACGTTTGAAGTATGGCAAACGATAGCTAACGTAAGGTAATTTGCTACAGGATGTAAAAGGTGAAATAAAAAAAATTGTAAAAGATCCTTGCGAATTTCCTGCGTTTATAAACAAAACAAAAGTGAATACGTGAGTTATAAATATTTAAAAGTAAAAATGGATGCTGAATTATTATTTTTATTGGAAAGTTCATCCGATGAAAGTGTTGGAAATATATAAAGACGTTTGAGGGATAAAAGTAATCCACTTTCATTACCAACCAAAGCGTAAGTTGTTGAAGCTGCAGCCATTGCAAATAAGGCAACATTTGTTTTTAATTTAGGTTTATTAAAAGATTTCGGCTCAACAAAGAGGCTTTTGATTATGTTTTAAAAAGTTTGGATCAATTTTTCGTCATATGGACCGCCGCCAGTTTGCCTCCTTGAAGCTTTATTATATGATAGCTTCTTCTTGGTTTGATATTGTTGGTCGGCGAACACCTTAAAATAATAAACATTTCATAGTTATTCATCACAAGATGCACATTCAATTCATTTGATTCTAACCTTTCTCCATGATTTCGCACCTTTTACAGGTGGTCAGGCAGCATTTAGCTTGTTTGTTAGCTCATTCCACAGTCTTACCATTGTTGCCTTCCCTTGTGCACAATTTGAAAACATATTTTTTTGCCAAGTTCGGATGATGTTTAATGAACTCGCCCATTATATTTTTTTATTCACCGTTTAGCTCATTTAAATGTGTCCTATAAAAATAAAATTAAATAAGCTACCAAATTCATTCATTTTTATTATATATTTAATGATTTACTTACATTTTTTGCTTCTGCTCCAAAAATTTTGTGCACGTACGATTGCCTGTTCACACGTTCACTGAACTCATAATTCGACCCCAGACTGAGAAACACAGATTGTGCCACGTGTTGTTTATGATAAACGTTAATTTTCAAATATTTGTGTAAAACTATCGTAAAAATAAATAAAATTAAGTGCCGCGTTTTGAATTGTGCAACCAACAGCAAAAACAAAGACAGAAAGTGCAGTTTTTTTAAATTTCCCGCTGCTGATGCTGTGGCTGTGCGTGCGTGCAATTCTTTGTAATTGTTTTGTTATTGTCAAATTATCTCCCTCCTTTTTCATTATTCTTGGCAGAGGATTTCTGCGACGTGTACGCTGTCGCGTTGTCGTAATTTGGTCTTCTATCATTCTTGTTTAAAGGGGACTACTTGTCATGGCCAACATTTCGTGACATTTTCCCGACCATTTACATTCTAAATAAGCGTCTTACTCTAGTGGAACCACTTTTCCACCTAGTATATCAAAAAACCCAGGGCGAGAAAAAGAAAATCGTTTGCAAGTGTCCACTTACGAATGAAAGTTTTTCTACAGCGTGGAAAAATTTAACAGATCGCTACAAGAATAGTCCATATAAGATTCTTTTCAACCTATCCCCGGTAGGATCTGAATCTGGAAGTGCTATTAAAATCTTCAGTGCGAAATTAATAATTGAATATAGTCACATGCGGCCCACTTTTATAAGCATTCCCACGCTTTCCCACACAAACCGTGGCTTGTTGATGTAATTGTCACGAACGGCTCAGGTTGCAAACCTACAGCACAGCTTGCTGGCAGATGCAGCTGCGCTCACAACTCTATGTATAATTCGAATTAGACAAATACATTTTGGTAAATACAATTTGGCTTACTTGCATGTTTCGTTTTAAGTTTTCTTTTATGCATTCCGTATTTTATGTATTCGTATGTTAACTAGAATGTAAAATTAAAAATTAATAAAGCGGCAGTTGTTAAGCGACAACCAAAGAAAACACAAGTGTGTTCTCAATTACTGGCGGCGTAACTACCACCACCTCACCACCACTCATTCAATATGGGAACGGTTCAAGATAAGACGGAAATACAAAAGTGGGAGGATATGGGCAGATTTGTGACAATTTGGTTTCAAACTTTGGAAACTATATCTGATATTAGAGGGTCTAGCATTTCACGGCCCGTACGTTCAATTGTTCAGTTTGTCATTCTAGGCATCAATCACTGCTGCATTTGAACCCAGTTCATCAAAATATTTCGAGAAAAGCCAGTTCCTCGAACTCACTATCACGTTGTTCGGGAACTATGGGACTCTACTGGCAACAGCTCAGGTCGATTTACGATATCGCGGTTCCACATATTCGGCCAGAGCCCTCATAGATTCCGGGTCTGAATGCTCGTTTATTATGGAACGACTTCGACGCCGCATCAAGCTACCAACCAAGAAGGTGAATGCAGGGATATCCGGGATCAACAACACGTGGCACAATCTGTGTTTCTCAGTCTGGGGTCGAATTATGAGTTCAGTGAACGTGTGAACAGGCAATCGTACGTGCACAAAATTTTTGGAGCAGAAGCAAAAAATGTAAGTAAATCATTAAATATATAATAAAAATGAATGAATTTGGTAGCTTATTTAATTTTATTTTTATAGGACACATTTAAATAAGCTAAACGGTGAATAAAAAAATATAATGGGCGAGTTCATTAAACATCATCCGAACTTGGCAAAAAAATATGTTTTCAAATTGTGCACAAGGGAAGGCAACAATGGTAAGACTGTGGAATGAGCTAACAAACAAGCTAAATGCTGCCTGACCACCTGTAAAAGGTGCGAAATCATGGAGAAAGGTTAGAATCAAATGAATTGAATGTGCATCTTGTGATGAATAACTATGAAATGTTTATTATTTTAAGGTGTTCGCCGACCAACAATATCAAACCAAGAAGAAGCTATCATATAATAAAGCTTCAAAGAGGCAAACTGGCGGCGGTCCATATGACGAAAAATTGATCCAAACTTTTTAAAACATAATCAAAAGCCTCTTTGTTGAGCCGAAATCTTTTAATAAACCTAAATTAAAAACAAATGTTGCCTTATTTGCAATGGCTGCAGCTTCAACAACTTACGCTTTGGTTGGTAATGAAAGTGGATTACTTTTATCCCTCAAACGTCTTTATATATTTCCAACACTTTCATCGGATGAACTTTCCAATAAAAATAATAATTCAGCATCCATTTTTACTTTTAAATATTTATAACTCACGTATTCACTTTTGTTTTGTTTATAAACGCAGGAAATTCGCAAGGATCTTTTACAATTTTTTTTATTTCATCTTTTACATCCTGTAGCAAATTGCCTTACGTTAGCTATCGTTTGCCATACTTCAAACGTAGTCGTGCGTACGATCAGTGACGCAAAGTTTTTTCTTACGATAGCCGTACCGTTCGCGGAGCTCATACTTCGACCCCTGTATTCGTAAACAAACCCTCGGTTTACTTTACGAGTTTTCTCGTATTAATTAAGTTAAGTAAACTCCAAATAATTTTGTAGTCACCTAAACCTTTATTAAAATTTTTCATTTTCTTAATTCAAAGAATTGACACGGCATATTACGCTTAGTTCAGCAAACCCATTGCAGAAACCTTTATTAAAATTTTGCATTTTCTTAATTCAAAGAATTGACACAGCATATTAAGCTTAGTTCAGCAAACCCATTGCAGACGCAATCGTTGCAATACCTTTGCTTATGGGAAAATGCTGAGGTCTGCGTTTGGCACACCTTAGTGCGAGCAATAGCGTAGCTTTGTTGTTGTTAACCGCATAGCGGCGTAGCTTACTTTATAATGAAAATAACTATAAGATTTTAGTCTTCATTTCGTGTGTCCGGGTTCGGTTAACAAAAATAGAAGGTTTTGTTGTTTAATTCTAAGAACCCCAATTTGTATATATGTACATAGATATGGTGCCGGAACGCTGGTATATTAATCTATGTCCGTCGGAGTGTTGTAGCGACAAATCTGTGGCATATAAAATTACTTGATAAGACCTTTTTATTTCTTGCTGGTGTTATGTACTCCAACGGCGACGACGGATCATGTGCATGTCTAGGGGTCATTCGTGCAAAGAAAATGAAAAAAAGATTGGTGACATATTAAGTGCCTTATTATCTGATGACTCTAATCAAGAAAATCTTCCTCCAACACCAAAGAAGCAAAAAACAAAAACTGACCCAAAGCTAGTATTAATAGAAAAAAATTTAGAAGTGTCAAACGAATATAAGATAGGTATGCAAGCCAAATTAGATCGGCTGCTTCAAATCCAAGAAAGACTTTTAGAAGTAAAAGAACAAAAATATAAAATATATATTTGTGTTCAAGAAATTGAATTAGAAATAAAAAAAAGTAATTAGAATTACTTAATTCAAGAGTTTAGCTATTATTTTCATTTTAAAAGAAATGAAATTTTTGTGATGGTTTTATGTTTTTTATATGTATATATTTACCTTTTGTGATTTAGCAATAATTAAAGAGAAGAACTCATTTTATTTTTTTATTAAATGTTCTCTGTGTTTTATGAATTTTTTTGAATTATGAATAAATTACTTATATAAGGTATACAGACTTAAAAAAATCATTTTTTTTCAATTCATAAGGGATTGTTTTATTTGGTTTCTTATATTTTGCGCAACCCTCGAAATTCGAGTCTCCTCTCCAACGTAAATGTCGCTGATGTCAAGGATCCCACTACTTGGCTGGTTAAAAGGAACCTTAAATAGCATACTTGTGGGAGTAGCAGTTATTAATAGCGACATCTATTGATACGACGTTAAACAACAAGACCTACTTAAAACACAGTACTTAGAATCGACAACACTGATCGACCACAGAAATGCAACAGAAGACTGATGCGCACCGCAACCCAATACGACAGAAAAGACATTTTTAGAACAGATTGGCATTAACCACGAACGAGCTAGGTCGGACGGCGAACCACACGCACGCACTATTTCAGATTTACAAGATTTAATTTTAAAATAAAACTATTTGTTAAAACGCTATATTTGGAGCCCACATATTTTGGTGTCAGAATCGGGAGTGAATTAACTTTCAATAACTTTTACTGCAAAAAGCAACCGAAAATCCTAATAAAAGATTAAGCGCGCGTAACACGGTGAACAAATTTTAAAAAGAACATACACATTTGCTAAGTTGCGAAAGAAAAATTTTGAAAAGAGCTAAGTGCGCGTGCAGAAAAAAGGTGCGCATAGCTGTACCAAAATACCGTCTAGTTAAAAACTTGCAAAAACCAATTGCTAAGTGCTAGTGCAGAAAAAACGGTGCGCATAGCTGTACCAAAGTACCGTTCACTTAAAAAACTTGGAAAAACCCAAAGTTAACCGAATAGCAGACGTAAGTGGCGTCCTAGCGGTATAAAGTGTTGTTGCGAGAAAAGCCGAAGTGGCAAAACGAACGTTTAAATTAAAAAAAAAAAAAAAAAGTTTCGAGCAAAGTCACTAGAAATGCTGCTGCGAAAAAACCTTGTTGCGAAAAAAACATTATTGCGAAACGATACTGTTGCGAATGTTTAAATTAAAATAAGTGGCTGAGCAAAGTCGCTGAAAAAGTTTTCAACATTTTTCCGATCCACATTGTTGCTAACCGCAAAAAGTCGTTGAATCAAAGTTGTCAAAGTTGTGTAAACTGCGAGTGGAAAGTGTTGAGAACGTATTGGTGGTTGTGATACAAAGTAGCTGAACATTTGCTGTAAAGTCGTAAAAGTTGTTAGGCAAAATTGCTAAACATTGTTGTAAAGTCATAAAAGTTGTGAGGCAAAATTGCTAAACATTGTTGTAAAGTCGTGAAAGTTGCAAAGCAAAACTGCTGAACATTGCTGTAAAGTCGTGAAAATTGCTGAACATTGTTGTAAAGCCGCGAAAGCTGCGAGCTAAGTCTCTAAATAACTAAGTTGCGAAACCAAGTTGTCGCCAAACAAACGAATCTTACTGAGCTAGCACGAACGTTGCCATAAAGAACGTTGCTGCTGTATACAAGCGAAGTGCTTATAACTGCTAAAAAGCGTTGTCGCATAAAACTACTACCAGTATTTTGCTGAGGTTGCCGAACATTGTTGCTGGTTGCTGATAATCGAAGCTGATTGTTGCTGAATGTTGTTGATGGTTCCTGAATGTTGCTGATTGTTGCTGATTGTTGCTGATCGTTGCCGAACAGAGAAGAAGCAGATTAAAGCTAAGAAGTGTAGAAAGTAGATACTAACTAACTCTTTGCTTTGTTTATTTTTTCAATTTGTAATACTTACTAATTTAATATTATTACACATTACATACTTTTATCATACCGTAATATTAACTACTTAATTTAAAATTGTTTTATTATTATTTTTACATTACAAACTTTTTCCATACTGTAATATAAACTAATTTAATATTGGTATTACTTATATTTTAAACTGTCATATTTGCTAACTATTAAGTACATTGTGAATTTAAATTTTGAAATATTTTACCTATTCATTAATTGCGTAAAGTGTGGTTAGCGAAATGGACAGAGACGAAATATTGGGAATGAGAGTCAATGATCTTAAAGAAAAGCTGACAGAGTTAGGTTTACCTACAGTGGGTCGTAAAGTAGTGTTGCAAGATCGACTTTTTGAACACTTCGGAATAGAAGTAAGTGACGATGACGATGACGATAATGAATTTGAGGCAGCATCTTCAAATCGCTCTGTCGCTGGTGTGGCGCGTGAAGTGGCCAGAACACCTTTTACTCTGCGTGATGTTCAGGACTCAATGTGTTCGTTCTCAGGGTCAGGTCAGCCAACTGTCGAAAAGTGGTTGGAAAACTTTGAAGAAAATGCGGAAGTTGTGCAATGGAACGCGTTGCAAAAGTTTATATACGCTAAACAATTCTTGGTCGGCGCAGCTAAAATATTTGTGCGCAGCCAGAGCGGTATAGTTGGGTGGGATTCACTAAAAATATCACTCAAAGATGAATTCGGGTCGGCGCTTCCGGCGAGCGAGGTACATAGGTTGTTGCGTAATAGGCGTAAGCGCCAGGGAGAAGACCACAAAGAATACCTATACAGTTCAATGGAGTTGGGGAAACAGGTTAATTTGGATGATGTTAGCTTAATCGGGTATTTCATTGAAGGCTTACTGGATTCAAGGTCCAATAAGGCGAATCTTTACCAAGCAAGGAATGTAAGGGAGTTGAAAGAGCAAATAGCCGTATACGAGAGGATCAGGGCAGGTGTTAGACCTGTCACCACGAATGGTGTCAATAATGCGAGTTCTAATCCGATTCAACGGAAAGAGTCAAGGAAACATTGCTTTAGGTGCGGAGACGATACACATTTATTGCGAGACTGTCCACAGAAGGCAGTCACGTGCTTCAAATGTGGCAAGCTTGGCCACATTGCGTCGAAATGCAATTCACCAAAGCAAAATGCAAAAACTAGACCCGAAAGTGTTAACATGGCCGGTGAGGTAGGAAGTGGCAGCAATTTAATTTTCAAAGATATTGGTATAGGAGGTTTTAAATTTGCGGCTCTCATCGATACGGGTTGCGATCTGTGCCTGATACGGTATGATGTCTTGAGGGTGTTAGGTGAATTCGAGCTCTCTGGTGAAACTCGACAATTGTTTGGTATAGGGACCGGTATGATTGCGACTATGGGTAGTTTCACGTGCGATACCCAACTGGATGAGGAAACGGTTAAGATAACATATCACGTTGTGCACGAAAGAGATTTACGTTACGGTATAATCCTAGGTAACGACATACTCAAACTCGTAGATCTGTATGTTTCAGACAGTGGCGTAGAAATAAAAGGTAGGCAAGAAGTGGTCGAAGGTAGTAAAGCTAGGAAAGGCACAATCGTTGAGGAGGTATCAGAACTAACCAAGGAATTCGAGACCTTGTGTGCAATATCCACGGAAATAGAAGACGAATCATTCTATCTGTCGCATCTCAATAAGGGAAAGGAGATAGAGATTAGGTCGCTTATGCAAAATTATAATCCTGTCAGGAACGTTAAATCCCCCGTCGAGATGAAAGTTCTAGTAACAGATGAAACACCGGTAATTCAAAGGCCCACAAGATTGTCCAATGATGACAAACGCGTAGTGGAGGAGCAGATTTCCGTGTGGTTAACTGAAGGCATTATCCAACACAGCACCTCGGAATATGCTTCCCCTATTGTTTTAGTATCAAAAGGAGACGGAAAAAAGAGATTATGTTGCGATTTCCGCCTGCTAAATTCAAAGATAGTGAGGGACAACTTCCCAATGCCATTGATCGACGATGTGTTAGAGCGTTTGCAGGGAGCTAAGGTGTTCACTACCCTTGACTTGTCTAATGGATTTTTTCACGTACCCATGGAAGAGAATTCGAGAAAGTACACGTCTTTCGGGACGCAAAATGAGCAGTACGAGTTTCTTTTCGTGCCTTTCGACATCTGCAACTCGCCAGCTGTCTTTTGTCGTTATATTGCAGCAGTCTTACGTGAGTTAATAACATCCGGGGTAGTCGTTGCGTACATGGACGACTTAGTCATACCTGCGAAAGATGAAGAAGAGGGGATGCTAAGATTAAAAGCGGCATTAGAAGTGGCGGCGTCAAAAGGGTTAAAAGTTAAATGGTCCAAGTACCAATTCCTCAGCCGTCGAATTGATTTCCTAGGCTATACAATCGAAGATGGAGCTATCAAACCATCAGAGTTAAAAGCGAGGGCGGTGAAACAATTTCCTGTTCCATCCACTAAGAAGGGTCTACAACGCTTTCTGGGGTTGACTTCCTATTTTCGGCGATTTATTGAGTCTTATGATATTATAGCGAAACCACTGTCGGATGTATTGAGGAGGGATGTGAAGTTTGCAATGAGCGATATAGAGTTGGCAGCATTTCAGCAGCTTAAAGCTGCATTAGGTAGTGCCCCAGTATTGAAACTTTACAATCCTAAAGCGGTTACGGAAGTGCACACAGATGCAAGCATGTTTGGTTTCGGGGCTGTTTTGCTGCAACGAGATTTTGATGACAGGGAGTTCCATCCAGTGCAATTTATGAGTAGAAAAACGAAACCCTATGAGGAGAAGCTTCACTCATACGAGCTGGAGATTTTAGCCATTATAGAAGCACTTAAAAAATGGAGAATCTATTTGATAGGGATTAAGTTTAAAATTGTAACTGACTGCAATGCGTTTACGATGACGCTTAAGAAGCGGGACGTTCCATTAAGAGTGTCGCGTTGGGCTCTCTATTTAGAAGATTTCAACTATGTCATCGAACATCGAAGCGGCAGTAAAATGCAGCATGTTGATGCGCTAAGCAGGGTGTCTTGTTTGATTCTAGAAGACTCGTTGAGTCATAGACTGAAGTTAGCGCAACTGGACGATAGTTGGGTGAGGGCAGTTCGGAAAATTGCGGAGAATGGTTCCTACGAAGATTTTTATTTAAAGAACGATATTTTATACAAAGATCCAGTCAAGGAGTTAGTAGTCGTCCCCGAGAAAATGGAAGACGAAGTAATAAGAACTGCACACAACCAAGGCCATTTTTCCATTAAGAGGACTCAGGACGCAGTGGAGAAAATGTTTTTTATTCCACAGTTATCCGCGATTATCCATTCTCGTAGTAATCGATGTTTTTTCCAAATTTACTTGGCTTTACCCTTCAAAGTCAACTGCAGCAGATTTTGTCGTCGAATGCCTGAAAAAGCAATCATCTCTTTTTGGAAACCCAAAGCGTATTATATCTGATCGAGGCACAGCGTTTACGTCTCATTTATTCAAAGAATATTGCAAAGGCGAGGGGATAGAGCATCTGCTCATAGCTACGGGCGTTCCGCGCGGGAATGGACAGGTAGAGAGGATCCATAGAGTCATCGTACCAATGCTTACTAAACTCTGCTACAAAGATCCAAGCTGCTCGTATAAGTATGTAGAGCGGGTTCAGAGGGCCATAAACAGCACGCTTCCGAGAAGTACGAAATTCTCTCCTTTCAGAATTTTAACAGGTTTAGAGATGAGGGTTCCGGATATGCCAAACATTAAAGATTTATTAGATGAGCTAAACGTAGAGGAAATTGATGTTGCACGAGGAGAGGTTCGTAAAGAGGCAAGAGCAAATATAAAAAAAATACAGCAGGAGAACAGAGAAAATTTCAACTCGAAACGCAAGGAGGAAAGAATATACTGCGTAGACCAACTGGTAGCCATTAAGCGTACCCAGTTAGGGGCCGGTTTGAAGTTAAGACCCAAGTATTTAGGTCCGTATAAGATATTAAGGGTTATGAGACGTGGAAGATACGAGGTGGAAAAGGTGGGAGACCATGAAGGTCCGCGGCGCACCACATCAGTGGCAGAGTATATGAAGCCCTAGGATCCTTAGTTCGGGCCGAACGATGGCTCAGGGTGGCCGGATGTGGGAGTAGCAGTTATTAATAGCGACATCTATTGAAACGACGTTAAACAACAGGACCTACTTAACACAGTACTTAGAATCGACAACACTGATCGACCACAGAAATGCAACAGAAGACTGATGCGCACCGCAAACCAATAACGACAGAAAAGACATTTTTAGAACAGATTGGCATAGGTCGGGCGGCGAACCACACGCACGCACTATTTCAGATTTAAAAGATTTAATTTTAAATAAAACTATTTGTTAAAACGCTATATTTGGAGCCCACATACATATATTGTGTAAGGCTGAGCACACATTAACAAATCTTGCCATTTTTTCAGGAGTGTATATTCCTCGTTTCTCGTAACCAAGAATTTAAGAATTTAATAAACCTAAATTAAAAACGAATGTTGTCTTATTTACAATGGCTGCAGCTTCAACTACTTACGCTTTGGTTGGTAATGAAAGTGGATTACTTTTATAACTGAAACGTCTTCTTACAAGTCTTTGTGTATTTTCAACACTTTCATCGGATGAACTTTCCAATAAAAATCATAATTCAGCATCCATTTTTACTTTTAAATATTTATAACTCACGTATTCACTTTTGTTTATAAACGCAGGAAATTCGCAAGCATCTTTTACAATTTTTTTATTTCACCTATTACATCCTGTAGCAAATTACGTTACGTTAGCTATCGTTTGCCATACTTCAAACATAGTCGTGCGTACGATCAGTGACGCAAAGTTTTTTCTTACCATTGCCGTACCGTTCGCGGCGCTTATACTTCGACCCCTGATTTGTGAAAGGGCCTCCTTTTGGCTGCGAAAAATGGAATGGCCGAGGGGAATTCTCCTGTTTGTCACCGAACCCGCTGCTTTGTACAAAAGAGCTTTTCAACGAAACAAAGCAATTGGTTCGGTGGGCACACGGATAACCGCAGTTATGTGCTGACATGCATGTGTGTGTTTGCAAGTAAGTGAACATCACCCAGTAGAACCTTAATTTAGGGCACTGGCCTAAACAGTAATAATCTGTATTTTGAAAAAGTAAATGGTTTTTTTTATTTAAATAAAAAATATAACAAATTGGTGTACTTTTAATGTATATGCTAACGTACAGTTATATGCATAAATATCGCGTTTTTTTCATTTTTTTTTAAATGACTGTTGTATGAGAGGTAGCGTGGTTTTCGTCTGGCAAAGAAGTTTCAGAGATACACCATTTGCTCTCGGCTGGGCAATGTCACGCCTATTCCCAACATTTTTGATTCCATATATTTCATTCTCAAAACAAATATTGCGTATCAAATGTGAGCAAGTTACTTTGTATAGTTTTTTGATTTTGGTAACTTACCGTTATATGAGAGGTGGGTGTAGTTTTTGTCCGACTTATATTAATTTGAAAAGATTTCTTACCGAGTTTAAATGCAAAGCGTGTCTATGTCTATATCCATCTGGGTTGCTTTATGCTGTTACAAAAAACCGATAGGTGAATAAAGTTTTAAAACCCTGGACACAACTGCGCTAGGGTATAGAAAGTAAGGAAGAGTCTAAGTTCGGATTCAACCAAACTTCAAATACCCGGTGCATGTTTTTATTTCAAAGTTAATCCTATGCATAAAAACGAATGTGAGTTCTTTATAGGCGTCCAAATTTCTGATCCGATATTTATGTAATTTAGACAGTAGGCTCAAGTGATCCCCGGGTAAGGTATACATTTGGGAACGCCCCCATGGTAGAGAAAATTTGAATTCGTCTTATATTCGCAATTATTCGGTGCAGATGAATGATATTTGAGTACATATAAGTACACACATTGTATGTCTTATAGATCAAACTATATATCATTTTAGAAAAATGGGCGATGCCACGCCCTTTACTATAACGAAATCAAATTCCTTGAAACTCCACAACTTTTGGGTGCAGATGTACATTCTTTGGTATATAGATCCTGTATATGAGGCTATATATTATTTGTTGCGGAAAAAGGCGTACACGGCCTACTATTCAAAATAACGTTCCAGCTATTTGACGAAGACACTTGATATTCGATATATATGGCAAGGTGTAAAGTATATTTTAAGCACAAAAGTAATGTTCAATATCTAAAAAAGTATGTCTTTATTGGCGCACCATAACAGGCCGGGTGCGCTAGCATCAGATCAATAAACGACGTTTAAATAAACGATTTAAATAAAAAACAAAAGGAAATGAGAATGATTTCAATGTACCACACGCATTTTCCAAACTTTAGATTTTTTTTAATCATTTATCTCTTTAATTAAATTATTCATACTTGAAAGAATAACATGGTTTAGTAAAATGTTGAATATTTTGATTACCGTTTTATGGGAGAATTTTAGAAATTGTACTTTCTGACTAGTGTGTACTAAGTGTACGTAATTTGGTAGAATTTGGCAAACGAGTTTCGGGTATTTACCAATTAGGTCTAAGGTGGGCGATACCAGGGCCATTTCCAACATTTATGATTCCATATATTTCATTCTCAAACCCAATCTTGTCTACTAAATTTGAGCAAATTACCTGTATATATTTTTCATTCATATCATTTTTTTTGATTTTTGTTTTTTTACCATTATACATATGAGGGGTAGGCATGGTTTTGTTTACGATTTTTACAATTTTTGAAATTGGTTGCATACAAAATTTGGTATACTTTGGCAGCATGATTTTTGTGATATACTTATTTGCTCTAAAGTGAGCGGTGCCGAGCCCAATTCCAATTTTTTTGATTCAGTGTAAATTTAAGCAAATTGCCTTCAATCCAGACTTAAATATCGCGTTTTTTTTATTTTAGAAAATTACTGTTACATGAGAGGTGGGCGTGGTCTTTGTCCGATTTGAACAATTTTCGAAATTTTGCTTATTAACGCGAAATGTATTATGTGTACTTAATTTGGCAGAGGTTGGTCGAAAAATTTCCACGCGTATTCGTTCCCAAACCCAATCATGTATATCAAATTGGAGCAAGTTATCTGCAATAGTTACTGAAATATTGCGGTCTTTTGATTTTCACAAAACAACGTTAAGTGGGCGTGGTTATTGTCCGATTTCGCCCAACACCAAAGTACCTTGGGTCCACGTCAATGTGTATCCGAAGTTTCGTCAAAATAACTCAAAATTTACTCGAGGACGGACATACAGACGAGGCTTATTCAAACTCGCTATTAAATCTAAGAATTTTGGAATATATGTATGTATATGTCTGTATCTGTCTCGGTTGCTCTGTGCTGTTGCGATCAACCCTTAGGTGAAAAAGTTGTAATACCTTGGGCACCAGTGCGCTCGGGTATAAAAATTAAAGTTCCAGGCACCGCACCTTGCGGTACGCCTAACATTAGTAGATTAAGCGCCGGTACGCAGCTATGACCTTGTGGAAACCCCGATTGGTTTTCAGAGATCAGCCAATTATTTTCCCATGTATGCTTCAACTCGGTCATGCACAACTTTTTCTAGTATTTTGCTTTCAGTCGTTAAGATATTTATGGGAGGAAATTCTTAATGACTAACCGCGTTTTTTACTTTTTCAACTGGCAACCATTGACATTTTCTATTTGGTGAAATACCTACAATAACATTTTTGCCGAGATAAAGTTGTACTCTTACTTATTGTTCAAGGATTTAACTATGCTTTCGATCTCGTTCAACTCTAAGAGGTTAAATTTAAATTGTTTATTATAGGGCTTTGTGTTGTTTGAGTATTGCACTATTGAGCTCTTCCCAATCCAAAAAACAGTTGGTCCACTTTGCAGCTTAATATAGTACGTACATAATTCTATTTTTGTTTGTCTCATCTTGAGCAGATTACTTCGAAATCACCCACTATAATGCCTTCTTACTGCTACTATTTTAGTAGTAACAATATTTTCAATAGGATATTTAAATTTATCACTGAAAAGTTGCCTGTATTAATTTCAATGGATTCGTGATCACTTATTTTATAGTCAGATTTGATTATCGCTTCTATGTTAGAAATGCTTGTCACTACATAGTCAATTAACGTTGCTCTGGTTCAATGCATTAAATCAGGGCAGGGCAAACCAATACATCGTTACAAATGCTAGTGTGTTTTTCGAGAGAGCGACGCGTCGATGTTATTATTTACACTGTGAAGAAATGCATGAATTTTTTTAGTTTGCTTTGACGAGAGTGAAATAGAAAATATTATTCGGTCGTAATGCACTGTCATATTTTTTTCGAATTCCATAATATTTTCCATATTCATTTCGAAATCATAACTTTTTATCCTAATTAAATCTTGAATGTGTTGATCATTCAGAGTATTTCTCAATTTGGTTTGAATAATTTTCATCATTGAAAAACTAACTTCACAATCATATGAGGAATCAAACATGGCATATAATTTGAAGATTTCTGTTTTAATTTTTGGATACTTTTCCTCTGGCTTTTTTAAATTTTTAAATTTTGAGTTTTCTTGATCTTTATCATCATTATCATCATTAGTAATATCATTATAATCATTAGTAATATCATTATCAACATTAGTATTGGTATTATCATCATTATCAAAAATATATTTAAAAAAATATTTTGCTTTCAAGTCATACAATTTTAGTTTTCTTTCATAAGCAGAAAGTAATTCAAAATTATTGTGACGACCAACGTAGTGTCTACGTAAAAAGTATTTTTTACAAGTAATATGTTCGCATATTAAACATTCATATTTTGAACGACAAAAAATTCGTACTTCCAAATTGCTTCAAACATTTTCTCCTTGTGTATTCACCTTAAGGTGCGAAATACAGACCGACTTGCTTGACTGGTGTAGTGCAACTGGTATGATTTATTTTAAGAATGTGCTCTCAAGCTACTGCCCGAAGTCGTTTGAATGGCAGTGTCGTGCATTGATCGTATGCTTAACGAAGAAGCTTATTGTATACGTGTTACAGCATTGACGTCGGCAGCGAATGCTGTTCAATCACGCGTGATAGCAAAATTTTAAGAATGCCCTCCACTGCATTAAATGGATTTTCCGTTATAGATCGACAAATTTTTTTGTAGGAACTATTCGTTAGCCAATATATGTAAAAATCTACCATTATGAGAGTTTCACTAGCATTATTACTTAAAATTCACTTAGAATTCTGGGTCGGACAACCGCATGAGTCGAAATGGAACCGCTACCTAGGGGTCGAGGTTCGTTCATGGACTCATGCGATGGTACCTGTCGAATACAATGGCTTGTGCGCCAGATATCATGGTGTTGGGTTTACTACTGCCTCTGTTTTCACGATAACTGTCGGCGCGATAGCCTAAATGCCCTCATGAGGCCGTTCAATCGTGAATGCCGAGCTGGTTGCGAAGGACGAGCTCCCACGCCAGTCGTTTGTCGATGCTCCGGTTGGGCAGGTGGTCTAAATGGACGGGATCCGAAGCCGCGCTGCCTTAGTCTGATATACTTGTGGCTTTCCTAATATTAATTTGCAGTGTTCTGGGAAAGTTGTTCATAAATTGCATCACCTAGTGTAAAGTGAAGTTTTGGTGTGATGACAAAAACAGACTCTCTTATTTTATTCATTCAACTTAAAACGAAACTTACAAAAATTGCTTACTCACTACTTTCGACACTTGAATTTAATGAAACTGTTTGGTAATCAATTAAATGTCCAATTTAATAATTCCTGGAAATTTTCTGCCTTTATTTTTTCAATTACTCTATTTGTGTACAATTTTCTTGATAACGAGTGTGATTAAGCTGTAGATTTATTGCATTTTTAACAACATTTGTTTGTATATTTATTTCTAGTATTTCCAACTCTTTATTTTTTGTGAGATGAAAATTATTTCTTAAAATACAGTGTTTACTAAGTTTCATTATTTTTAATAATTTATTATCTTCAAATATTGGTTTTTTATTTTCAGAAGTAAATATTTCTTCGATTTTTGCTTCTATTTCATCTTTTTCTTTATTGGGTATTGGGATAATTGCTCTTATTTTTATATATTCAAAATATTTTGGTATTTCAATGCCGAATACTAGATATGTATTATTTACAATTACTGTGCCTAATTGTAGATATTTAAGTTTTTTATAATTTATATCATATTTTACTATTTCCTCACTTGTTAATATATTTTGGGTGTATTATCCCATATTTAGCTGATACAATATTTTATTGTAGGTGTTCAATTTTACCTTTTAGTAATTGAATCTTTGTATATTGATCTAAATATAAATTTTGTTTATCTTCGTCATATATGAATTTACTTATGGAATTCAGCTGCCTTTCTATTTTTACTGTATCACTTTTAACAATTTCTTTGAGATGCCCAATAGCTGAGGCAAAAAAGTCATTTACTTTGATTTGCTGATAAATTGTGTCATTTGTCCGTAAAAGATGTGTTTGTATATTTTGTCGGTCGTCCTTATCCATCGTACCAAAAATCCATTTAGACATGCTGCCTACTGCATTAAATAGTCCTCGCTTATTTCTAGTTCTAACTGTTATGAGTGTCATTAGCTTATTCCTTGTATCTAACAACTCTCTTTGTAATATCTCTTTATTTTCTAATTTCATTAAAATTATATAATCAGTTATATCATTGATGATGTTTTCTAGTTGTTGAACGTCAATCATATGTAGTACTATGTCGCTGTCCTTAGGTATTTCTTGATCTCTAATTTGCAAGTCTATGAATTAGGTTTGTTCAGTTAGTTCTGTCAAAGTCATTATTTCTTTACATTGTGGTATCATCAGTGTTACTAGTGTTATCATGATCTATATCTGTGAATTTTAAAGGTCGTTTAATATTGCTTACATGGACCTTCTCTAATTTTTGTTTCCTATATTTGGGTTGTTCCTTTTGTCTAACTGCCTTGTAATTTGTTATGAATCCTTCTGTTCTTTGCTCAGTATATTCCTCCCTGTTCTTATTCAGTTTGGTGATTGATTTCAGCTTTTTCTGCTCCAAATTTTTCCTTACAATTTCTTTATCCACTTTATTATTATGTACCTCGTTGGGCGTTAATTTTATTGTAGAATGAAACCTATCATTATAAATTCTAATAGCTTTTTGCATTAGCTGCTTAACGGATATGCCTTTGTTTAGTTTGTATAACATTCTAAACTTTTCTGAAATGGTATTATGAAATCTTTCAATATCCGCGTTACCCGTATGGCTTTTGGGCTTGGTAAGATGAAGTTCTATGTTTTCATCGCCTAGAAATTTCTTAATCCTTGTTGCATTAAATTCTATTAAATTATCTGCTATTATTTTATTCGGTTTTCCTATTTTGGTGAAATCGTCTTCTATTTGTTGAAGGATAGTAATATGGTTTCTATCGTTTAAAGGATATGCTACCCCATATTTAGGTGTCTGTATGGATAATTTCATTATTTTTGGAGGCGTTTTATTGGTCTCCTATCATATTTTATCTCCTGGCAAGCTGCCCATTGGTTGATTACTATTTGTATTAGTTCTGCTAATTTCGGATAATAAATTTTATTTCTAAGTGGATTATAAGTTTCCTGTATACCCGAATGCATGCTTTCTCTAATGTGATAAAGCGAAATTTGCTTAACCGCTTCAACTTCAGTTTCGATATCTTGTGCCCTCATTGTGCATTTGACAAATTCTAATTGATTATCGTTAGAAAACATTTCTATAAGTTTTTCTTGAACTATATTATATTTTTGCTCTGATATTTCCGAAAATATTCCTACTTTTTATTTTGCTATATATTTTCTAAATATCTCACACAATCGATCAAAATCATATTCAGCTACAAAAATTATTCTCTTTCCGTGTATCACTTTGAGCTCTTCTGTCTTATTATTTGTTAGGATAAATTATGTTCTATATTTATTGACTATCTCCTCCTTGATATAAAAATGATCGTGTAAGTTTTCTTTAGCTGAATGGACCGTTTGCACTCAATATCCTTGCCAGTATTTTCACCCTCCTCTTTGTCTTTAATAACGCCCTTGATACTTTATATTCTACTAAGAAAATCCGCTATTTTGTTTTCCTTTCCTTTAGTGTATTCTATGTGAAACTGGCATTCTCCTAACTTTAAAAGCCATCGATGATGTCTCGGTGACATATCTTTTCCTTTATATTTTGAGTGTAAAAATTTTATTGGTTGATGATCCGTTACGATCTTAAATTTTCTTCCGTACACATATGGTATAAAATAATTTACGCTCCAAATAATTGCTAAAAACTTCTTGTCTATGGCTGAATAATTTCTTGCGTGATTGATCAACGTTCTTGACGCAAAACATATTGGGTGTCCCTCTAGAGATATAAATACGCGAATTGCATAATTTCATGCATTTGTGGTTAATGTAAATTCTTTTTCAAAATTTGGGTGTGAACTGATTAATTGTTTGAGTTTTGCGAAGGCTTCCATGTACGACGGATCTTTTGTATTAATTCGTACTCCTTTCTTGAGGTATTTTGTAATTGGTTGTGCTACTTTTGCGTAGTCTTTTACAAATTTTCGGTAATAACCTGTTATACCCAAGAATCTCTTTATCTGTTTTTCTATTCTTGGTAGCTCTAACTCTTCTATGACTTTAATTTTATCTGGATTGGCTTGCTTTTCATCTTTCGTTACAATATGTCTTAAAAACTCCGTTTCTTTCTTTAAACACTTACATTTGTCCATTTGTAGTTTTAAGTTTTTCTTTCTAAGACTTTAAAAATGTCTTTGATTGTCTTTATATGTTCTTGTAATCTAAATATACCACGCATGTTTTATTTATAAAATCCCGTAAAACTTCATTCATCAAACGCTGAAAGGTTGCCGGTGCATTCTTTAACCCAAATGGCATCTTTGCAAATTCATACAGGCCATGAAGTGTTACGAACGCTGTTTTTGCACCTATCTTCCTCTTTAATTGTAATTTGGTGGTACACGTCCAAATTTATCTAGTATTGATTCGATGTTAGATAAAGGATATTTACCGCCTATGGTTACCTCATTTAGTTTTCTATTATCTACTACTATCCTTTTCTTTTTCCTGAGTTATCCCTTTTCTTTGGTATCACTATTAAGGTACTGAAGTATCTATAATTACTTTTTCTTATAATTCCTTGTTCCTCCATCTCTTTAATTTGTCTACGAACTTCCTCTTCATGTCGGGGTGGATATCTATATAATTTCGAGTTAATTTGCTCTCATGTAGGGAACCTTATTTCGTGCTGAATTTCTGTAGTACTTGATAATTTGTCTCCTTCTTTATATAATAGTTTTTCAAATGTTTTTGTTTGTTTGATTTATTTGAATAGACTAAAAGTATGCGTATTACAAAGATTACAACTAGACAGCTGAACAGAGATGAGGATAACGGAAAATAGCGATGGGAAGTGTTGCCACATATATATATTTCCAACAGTCCTTCTCAACTTTACATACATATCAATATTAAAATATACCCATCTCTTTTGAAAATTTTACATGCTTTAACTTTTGTAAATTTTTCGTTAAAATATCTGACATCAATTAAATCTATTTCATTATTGGTGTACATCTGCCGGATATGATGAAACTTGATGTCAATATGCTTACGTGCATGATAAGTTGGGTATTTTACCAGGCTTGGCGAACTAAGATTGTCGTTGTTTATGACCATTGGCTCGCTTTTCAGGAAACCAATTTCTTTAAGAAGTTTGTTAATGTACGCTGCCTCCTTTGACGCAGCTAACAACGTGATATACTCAGCCTCTGTACTGATTAAAGCTACGAAGCTTTGCTTCTGGGATTCCCAGGAGAATACACCACCAGCAGCTACAAAAACATAGCCTGTATAGGATTTACGGTCCCAGTCAGCCCTCAATAGCTTTGCCAGTTTTTATGTAGTGCAGCTTAAAACCTGTTGTCTTCTTTAAATACCGTAGTAAATGTTTAACTGCTGCTTCGTGCTCTACATGAGGATCTGTATTACGCTGCCATAATGTACACACCGAATGTAGGATGTCAGGACGAGTTGAAGTCGCTAAGTACATTAGCGCGCCCACTATTGATTGGTACGCCACCCTATCGACTTTCGTGCAAGTATCATTATTGCAATACACCTTAAAACCAGCATCCAATGGCGTGCACATGTTCACAAATGAATTGGTGCGCATTTGGACGAAAGCTCTAGAATATTCTAAAGGGTGGTTAAATTTTAAGGGCCGGTGTTGAATGTGAACCACACCTAAACGTCAAGCTTTTTTCTGCATTTCATTTGACATTTCTCAATTTCAGACTAACTCAATTTGTAGCATCTCTGCACTCTTCCACATTGTAGTCTTTAAGTAACTTCATAACATATTGCTTTTGACACAACGTTAAACTTCCAGTTTCGCCTTCCCCCTCAATCTCCATGCCCAAGAAATGAGTTAGTTGACCACCATCAACGACCTCAAACGTCTTTGCAATGTCAGCTTTAATCTACATTAGTTCAGACTTATTTGAACTTGCAATAATAAAATCATCCACGTACACTGCAATCAAGTTTGTTACGCTTTTCGAACTTCTTGTATAAATGCATGGCTCGCTGGGGCGTTGCATAAATCCCAGCTATTGAAGAACTGAATCCAACATCGCGTTCCACTCACGTCCGCTTTGCTTTAAACCGTATAAAGACTTGTTTAACTTCAGTACGCGATTTGGATACCTTCTGGCGACGAAACACTCTGGCTGCTGCATATAAACTTCATCTTGCAATTCGCTGTTTAAATATGGCGACGATACATCTGCCAGAGAACTTGTATGAAATGAGAAGGCGCAAATGTTAAAAGAGCTTTTTCATCAACAAAATTTGCCGGTGCGACCGAGAGAATTCACCATTAGAATTTAACTTTACCATACCAATAAAAACCATTTTCACCATATTTTGCTATATTTAGAGCAGGGAGGCTATTGCGGCGGCGAGCGGCTGCATGTGTTCAAAAATAAGAAGATAAGTATTAAATCAAAAAAGAAAATTAAGTAAACAAAACAACCCGTTTCTGGATCGCGAGGAGCAACTTGAGACGGCAGATAAGATATGCAACAAGTGTGGATAACAGAAAAGTGGAAAGGGAAAGGAGGAATCGTCAAAAAATATTATTTCGAGTTTCCGGCAATTTTTGTGTCAATCGCCATCAGCGCGTGCACATGTTCACAAATGAATTGGTGCGCATTTGGACGAAAGCTCTAGAATATTCTAAAGGGTGGTTAAATTTTAAGGGCCGGTGTTGAATGTGAACCACACCTAAACGTCAAGCTTTTTTCTGCATTTCATTTGACATTTCTCAATTTCAGACTAACTCAATTAGAACATGGAAAGATACACAATCGAGCACCGTGTTAAAGTTATTCAGGCTTATTATGAAAATGGGCGTTCAAATCAAAATGCATATCGTGCACTCGAAGAAAATCATCTCCTGCGATGAGGCGCACTTTCATCGCAGTGGATTCGTCAATGAGCAGAATTGCCGCATTTGGGCGAATGATAATCCAAGAGTGATTGTTGAAAAACCAATGCACCCACAAAGAGTGACTGTTTGGCGTGGTTTATGGGCTGGCGGCATCATCGGGCCGTAATTTTTCCGATCAGGCAGTTACTGTGAATGGTGTTCGCTATCGTGAGATGATAACGAACTTTTTATGGCCCGAATTGGAGCATATGGATGTGGACGATATGTGCCACTTGCCACACAGCCAACGAAACAATGGCTCTTTTACGCGACAAATTCAATGGCCGTGTTATCTCACGTGGTGGCGATGTCAATTGGCCACCAAGATCATGTGATTTGACACCGTTGGACTACTTTTTTTGGGGTTATTTGAAAAAAAGGTGTACGTCGATAAGCCAGCAACAATTCAAGGGCTAAAGGATGAGATAATTCGGCACATTAACGGCATAGAATCTCAATTATGCCTCAGCGTCATCGAAAATTTGGACCATTGGATGGAGGTGTGCCACCGAGGTCGCGGCGGACATTTGGCAGATATTTTGTTCCATACAAAATTGAACCACACCATGCTATCATAATAAAAAGAAATTACAATAATTTCCAAAATAATTTATGTTTTATTCAAAATCAACATCGGCCCTTAAAATTTAACCACCCTTTAGAAAAATGCCAGCAATTTGTCAGAATACGTTGCCAAAATACACTATTGTCTGATATTGCGATGTTGAAAATTTCAATGACCGTCGAAGGCTTGTAAAATTGAGGATTTTAGCATTTTTGTGTTCGTCGCGAAAAAGATATGAAATGTTTACCCTTATGAATGAACAGCATTCGTCTTCAGAAATACACGCGAGCGTTTATGAATAAACTTTTTTTTGTTGTAGCTATATGTATATGTAAATATCATGTATGTGTGTACGTATGTAGTTTCAAATATTTCAGAATATTTGGCGCTGGTGCAGGTACAAGTGCAACTGCGGTTGCGATTGCGCTGTGATATGATTAAGATTTAGCGTAGGTCAAGGTTGAATTTATACACATGCACATTGTATGTACATATTTACATACACACATACACATCTTATCTCATTTTAGATGTCTTATATTATTAAATTACTTAAGTACATATAATGAACCATAGCTCGCGGACGCAAAGGCAGATCCTTCTTATCCACGGCATCGAGCCTGGTTCCCTTCCAGACCTCCGCCACCAAGGCAACCACCGCTTTATAGAGCGTGTCCGACCGCTTGTCGGCGCACGATATCCTCTTAAAAAGGCCAGAGTGCCAGCCCGCACTCTCGCAGCGAGGAGGTGGTCCAGGATTATCCCTGATCACCTTCATGAAAACGGCCGAGATCGCTGACGCCACACGCTTCCAACCCGTCTTAGAGATGGCACTGTCTTCCTTGCTGCGGTCCACGACAGCGAAGATAATGGAGCCCGCCTGCTTAGCGACTTCGCTGAACGATTTTAACGCGACCCCAGTCCTGGGCCGTTTAACAGAAGAGGTCTCTCCCTCCTGAGACCGCTGTCTCTTTGAGGCTGAGCTTTTTGGAGGCGTACTCGCGATCTCCCTCAGCACCCCCTTGGCCCACTCAAGCGACCTAGCGCGTTTCTCAGAGATCTGAGATACCGGCTGGCCGCCATAGCGCTCCAAAATCTTGGAGGCCATGCGACGATCAGAGTTCGATCTCTGTCCAGTGCTCACCCGCCGATTAGGCCTATCGGAGGGCGAATTTTGGGTCGTTCTCGACTGTCTCGTTCAAACAAGGGTCGTTACTGTAGTGCACGTGACTATTGTCGAGTATGAACTGAACTTTATTGTAAGTAGATGATATTGATGATACATGGTTGGTGAGAGTAATGATATAGATATAATAGATATAATGAGGGAATGGATGATAATAGGACAGTGTTGCCTACTGACATCCCCCCCGTTTAAGTTAGGTATAATATAATAATAGAAATATTAATATGATTTCAACATGTGATATGAATTCATTTTTTTTTTTTTTTTTTTTTTTAAGTAATTCATTGTTAAATATGTGTGTATATGCTTGTACTGTTCAACTTGTTTAGAACTTAGGGTTTATAGCGGTCTGGTTCTTTTATTGCACGGCCATACCGTGACACCTTGATATTTGGCAATGATGGTTTCGTTATTTCACCTTCCGCAGCTATGTTAGTAAATGTGTCTGTTGCAGCTGTGGTTTCAGGTATGTTCGCTACAATTGTTTGTGGTACTGGTATGTTGGCTTTTGTTGGTTGTATGTGAATTGAATTCCGTTTTATAAGTTTGCCATTGTCGGTTCTTATATAAAAAGAGCGTGGCGTATTTGTGTGCTTATTTTCAATGGTTCCGGATACCCAGTTTCGATGTTCTCGTTGTACTCTAATACGATCACCGGGAAGAATCGGATGAGAGCGTTTCGCGCTTACGTCGTAGTTTTCCTTGTATGTGTTTCTGATTTTATTCATATTGGCTTGTACATTTGCCACTACTCTGGGTTTCAATACTTCATGTGATGTCGGTATAGTACTTCTCGTAACTCGGCTCATTAAACGTTGATTCGGCGATTCTAATTCATCATTTCTGGGCGTATTTCTATAGTTGAGTAAGGCAAGGGAAATGTCGGTGTTGTCCTTCGAGCATTTTTTTTAAATGGAATTTGCTGTTTGCACGTACCTTTCGGCTAACCCGTTTGATCTTGGGTAATAAGGACTTGATGTTTGATGTTTTATGTCCCAAGATTTTGTAAACTCTGAAAATTCTTTCGAAGCAAACTGTGGTCCATTGTCAGACTCCAATATTAGTGGAATTCCGTGAGTGGAAAATCAGGTTTTTAAAAGTTTTATAACTTCGAATGACGTTGCCTGCTCAAGAACTGCGAAGTCCATGAAACCAGAATAGCTATCAGCTATTAACAAATAATTTTTGTTTCGAAAATGAAAAATGTCCGTTGCCACGGTTTCGAACGGTAATGAAGGTATAGGCTTTAGAATTAATGGTTCTTTTGGTTTTGAAGGTTGGTATGATTCACAGATAGAACATTTTTCGACGAAATTTTTAATATCTTTGTGCAGGCCGATCCAAAATACAACTGATCGTGCCCGGCTTATGCATCTTTGTATTCCTTGATAACCTGAATGAATTTTTGATAAGATCTCATCCTGTAGTGATTTTGGTATCAGTATTTTGATGGATTTATAAATTATTCCGTCCAAGTACGAAAGTTCGTCACGAAAATTCCAAAATTCACGAATTTCTATTGGTAACTCATCTATTGATGATGGCCATCCATCGAGAACGTATTTGATAAGTGTTTGTAGTTTGCAATCTTTAGCTGTTTCATCATTTATTTGGTCTATGGTGGTTGGGGTGAATCTAGAGACTGCGTGAATTTCGATTTGTTCCTCGGCATCCGTACTTTGTTCGTTTCACAGTCTCTGCTTAAGGTATCTGCCAATTTGATATCTGTCCCTTTTCTGTAAATTACTTGTGGGGAGTATGGTATGACTCGAAGTAAAATTGTTTGCAATCTCTGAGAAGCTGAATGAAGAGGTTTTTTGAAAATGGATTCTAGTGGTTTGTGGTCAGTTTCAATAATCAGTTTCTTGCCATATATATATTCGTGAAGCTTCTCACAAGCGAATCTAATTGCTGTTGCCTCTTTTTCGATTTGCGCATAATTTTGTTCTGATTTTGAGAGGGATTTTGAAGCATACGCCACAGGTTGTTCATTTTGAAGAAGTGCAGCGCCTACGCTGGATTTACTGGCGTCGACTTGGAGTTTAACGTCTAGGTTTGGGTCGTAATAACGTAGCACCGGCGTTGAAGAGAATGCATTTTTAAGGTTCCTAAATGATGTTTCGTGGTTAGGCGACCAGGTCCAGTGAACGTCTTTCTTTAAAAGAGTGCGAAGTGGGGCTGTTATTTCCGAAAAGTTCGATATAAATTTACATAAATATGTTGCCATACCTAGTATTCGTTGAAGCTGCGTTTTGTTTTCTGGTCGTTTAAGTTGATTGATAGCTGCTATTTTATCATGATCTGCTTCAATGCCATGAGAGGTTAATATGTGACCTAAAAATTTAACTTTGTTTGCATTAAATACACATTTATCTTTGTTTAGCTTCAAACCTGCGTCTTTTAATATTTTCATTACTGCTTCAGTCTGCTTTTCTAGCTGTTCTTTTGTTTCAACGTGTATCAAAATGTCGTCCATTGACACTTCTGTGCATTTCGAATTCTCTAACAGTTGGGACATTAGCTGTTGATACACCTCTGGCACTGATGCTAGACCAAATGGTAGCCTTTGGTATGAATATCGACCCCAAGGTGTTGCCATAGTTAGGTATTTTCGTGTGCGATCCGTGACCTCAATCTGCCAAAATCCCTTTTTACAATCTAGAAGGGTGAACCATTTAGACTTTTCAATATTTGCTGTTATCTCGTCAATAGTTGTCAGTGGGTGGTATCGTCTGTGTATGTTCTTGTTTATGTCAGTTGGGTCAATGCAAACACGAATTTTACCTTTTTGCTTAACGACGACCATAGGTGAAGCTGCCGGTGTAATATCAGCCGTTTTTATTAATACGCCAAGTTTAACCATATTATCAATTTCTTTCTTAACTGATTCTTTTAACGCATGAGGTATTTTTCTTGGCGCGTAGTGCTCAAATGAAGGGTTTTCAACTAAATCGATATCATAAACAAAATTTTTTACTTTTCCTAGTCCGTCGAATATTTTAGAATCAAACTTAATCTCGTTTGCCCTTAGTATTAGCGAGAATCGTTCGCAATCTTGTTTGCCAAGAAGAGGCTCAAATTGTGGAAAATCTTCTACCACTAAAAACTTTGTTTTGTATTCTCTCTTTCGCACAATACAATTTAGGAAAATTTCGCCACAAACGTCGATTTTTCCACCACCGAAGGCAATCAATTTATTGTTAACAGCTCGCATTTTATTTGATTTGTTCTTGTTTAACAAACTGAAAGGTATGACATTACACTGAGCAGCTGTGTCTTGCTTGAATTTTATTTTGTTGTTATCGACTGTTATTTCTTCATACCAGTTTTCTTTTTCATCTTTGTTTGTTTCGGCTATGTTAACAGTCAAAACGAATAGATCACTGTCAGAGTCAGAACCGACATTCTCATTCTGCTGCAGAGAATTTACATGTTTATGTTCACTGCGATGGCGCTGAAAGCAGCACTTAGCGAAGTGCCCTTTGCGTTGACATATTTTGCATTGCCTGTTACTGTCCAGCATGTTACGGCTCTCATGCTGTTGACCACAACGTTTGCAATCGTAGGTTGTTTCATTTCTCTCGTTCCCTTTGTTTGCTGTTTTAAATGGTTTAGGTTTGGCATATTTGCGAATTGCTTCAACTTTAAATTCGTCTTTTTTATGCAGTTCTTTTAGCTGCTGTGTAGCCATCTCACTCGCTCTGCAGAGTTTCATAGCCTTTTCTAACCCGATGTCGTCTTCAGCAAGTAATTTCTCTCTAACTGCATCACTACTAATACCAACCACAATTGTGTCGCGTAATAAAGAATCCTCAATGTTACCAAAATCACACTTTTTCGCTTGATTCTTTATTTTTGTAAAATATTCTTCAAATGCTTCACCCTCACATTGAAACATTGTGTTAAATGTGTACCTCTCAAAAGTGACACTAATTTTTGGAGCAAAGTATTCCTCAAACTTTTCAATTATTTTTTTAACACTAAGCTGCTCTGCCGCCGTCAAAGAAAACGAATTGTAGATGTTAATAGCATCGGCTCCAATAGATGACATCAATGTCGCCACTTGTATCTCTGCGGGTTTTTTGTCTAGCTGTGCGGCTGTTGAAAACCATTTATATTGTTGTATCCAACCTTTCCAATTTGTTGACACATTGTTGCCCGTGATTTGTAATGGTTTTGGAGGTCTTACAAATGATGCCGCTGAAATAGATGCCCGTTCTTCACCTTCAGTTGCCATGTTTTAAACACACTTCTGACACCATGTAGTGTACGTGACTATTGTCGAGTATGAACTGAACTTTATTGTAAGTAGATGATATTGATGATACATGGTTGGTGAGAGTAATGATATAGATATAATAGATATAATGAGGGAATGGATGATAATAGGACAGTGTTGCCTACTGACAGTTACCGTTCAGGTTAGGCTGTCAAGGCGGCACGATCATTTAGTGTTACCCAGGATGCACAACGAGGCGAAGGCGACCACACATTACATCCCACAGAAGGTAAGTCGGGCATTGAAAGTGTTCGGAAAGTGTCGGATCCTTCAAGACCAGATCCTTGAAGAAGACCAGCTATGGTACTTTGGGTATACCCAGCTTTAAGCAGACCACTCATCAGATATTCCGCTGTTTCTGCGTTAAACAGAGGTGGGTTTATATAGAAATCACGGGCGCTATGAGCACGCCATCCGGAGCTGCTCTAAACACCTTGTTGGACTTGCTACCCATTGATTTAGCGATCCAAGAGGAAACATTAAAAGCCATGTAGCGACTACATTATTTTAGATTGTTGCACGACGATTAGAATTTCGGGCTCAAAAAGTTATTTAGAAGGTTGTTAGAGTAATACCTTTTGTTTTTGGACCCAAATGACAAACCTACAAGAGATCCATGTGCTCTCTTGAGAGACACGGCGAAAAAATTTTACGCTGACGGCTTCCAAACCTTAAATGGTACAGGAGCTGGTTGATATCTGAATGGCGACAACAGATGCTTTTTTGCCTTAGGTACAACGACAACGGTTTACCAAACGGAGATATTTGCTATACTTGAGGTAGCTCGCACCTTTTAAAAAATTGAATGATGAATTGGCTAATTGCGGGTCATTAGTAGACCCCATTGGACCGCAGTCAATTGTAGGGGCAAGCATAGTAAATATGGTTAGGTGCATTAGGGATTTCATGCATAAAATGCATGAGAACCGTTGGGGCACTATCGTAACCTACAAAACAACTAAGTGCTTCTTGAAAAGACCGGACAGGGTCGTAGAGAAGGAAGGAATTACTAGTTCTTGTTGAGTTTATTACTAGGCACAATCCATGGGACAACACATGTTCACCATAGGCATCATCGATGACTTGATGTGGACATGTTGGTTGGAGGTAGCAGTACCAGAATCGCAAAATTTTGTTGCCGTTCTGTTCTTTGCGACACCGCGACTCTACTCCCTATTACCAGGCTAGGAAAATATAAAAACTGCGATATTTAAGCAACTACTTTAGTCAAATTACTAAAAATTTCTGGGCCATTTTTAGAATTTTCTTCTGTCTGTTTGTCTGTTCATCTGTTTGCTTGTTTGAACGCTGTAATCTCTACAACAACTGCATGTATTTTCATGGGCCTTTCACAAATGGCTAGCCAGTAACCTTAGGCGCAACATTGGATATATATATTACTATTATAAGAAATATTTTATTTAAATATTAAATGCAAAAAAAACCAATTTAATAAAAATGGTTTAGAATCTTTTTCCGTTGAATATCATTTTTTCAACAACATCAACGTAGTCGTTGATTATTTTTTGTTGTTGAAAATTTTCACCTGAAATAAAAATGAATGTCAGTTGTCTGTTAAAGAAAAATCCGTAATTCAAAAGAATAGGAATAAACTGTAAGAATAAACTGGTATACATCTTTGTTTTTTTGTGTTTTGTATATGACTATGGGATTCGGTACATAATAAACAATTTGGCATTACAAGTATAAGTTAGAATTTTAATAGGATGTTGAATAAAAACGCTGCCTAGTATGTAGGCTTAATTACTTTTTTATTCGATCTTTATTTCTTCCGCTGATATGGAAGCAGCAATTAGAGGGCCTGGCAAAAGACTGAAATTTATAATTGAAAATAAAGCTTACTCTACCCTACTTAATTCTAAGCAGAGAATGCTGTAGCTTGTAATCGTTGATATTGTTGTTGTTGCTAATGTGACTGCAGTATTAGGAGAAGCGCAAATTCGCTATTGCTATTGCTATGGTTGTTGTTGTTGTTCTTGCAGCTGCAGTTTCAGCAGGATCGCTTCTCCGCTTCTCCCGTTGTTTATAGTTTTGACACGCGTAGATTGGCAGACATAGCGTCAGCATTTCACATGGGAACGGAATGCTTCCCATGAGCGCGATAGCAGGTGTTAACTACTCCCCCTGTAAAGTTGAGCTGTCCCCAACTCCCCTTATAACTCTTTCTACTAATGCTGCAGTTTTGCGTTTCTGTTGCCACTTGCAAATAATGACTATTATGGTGGATCCGGCGGCAATGAATATTACGAGGGAAAATGAAATCGACCATTGCGTTGACTGTGCCTGAGTTGTTTCTCGCAGGGCGGCAATTTCCTCCAGATTATTTAAGCTTCCATGGTGTAGATAGGGCAGGGATAATAGGGGAACGAGCTCCGTTATGTTAATTATTTGGGCTGGCGCGGCTCTCGGGTAGGAGCGAACAGTTCTCTTCCAGTTCGTATAGTTAATGTTATTAATGCTGGCGTTTTCTTTGAATGAGACAAGGAAGGTCCCTTTAATTTTAATTTTCGGAAACCTGTCTTCGCGGACTTCAACTGCTTCATCGTTAACGATCACCAAGTCATCATCAATTTCCTCCAGAGGGGCAAGGTGGTCTGCTGGTATAGATTTGCATGCAGCAGCTTGACGATTCAATAGGTTCAGTAGGCATGAGTTGGTTGCGCTTACGACTCGACAGATGGTTTTCGATACCATTTCTTTACAGTCATTTAGTTGGTGATACTTGTTACCACATTCTGCTGCCATACTGGCTTCTAACAATATTCTTTTCTTATTGTGAATAACTGGCCTGATTATAAGTTTGTTACATATTTGGCTTATGATAGGGTATTTGATTATAAAATAAATGTTCTCGTTATTTTGTAAAATTTTCACCTCTGAAGCCGATAACAAATCACTAACAGAAATATTGGTAGAGTGCCCTTTGGTAATGAGTTTATCGGATTCCTTATCACTTAACAACATCGGATTTACTATTTGTAATTTACCTAAAGTAACTGAATAAATAATTGTCTCAAGCTCGTCTATAATGTGCCTATTTCTGGATGTTGCTACTTCGAAAAGATGTTCGGTGTTAAGTTCACGTTTCTTTGTTGAGTTAAGTAACTGGTTAATAGTGTCAGTCAACTGATTTATTCTTATCTAAGTCTGGGTATTGATGAAGACCTGCTGATTATTGGATTCTATCAGCGCTTCTTCTCGGGTAGATACTTGGTTAAAATCGTCAAAATCGGGGGTGCCCGCAATGTATTTCAAGGCAGTCCCCAACAAATTGATACTTCTGGCATGACGATGGTGGATATTTAGTGAACCCAGTAATCGTAGAATTTGGTCTGCGTCTAGTTGTAGTAATTTCCTTATGTGTGATTGTGGGAACAAGTCTAATAACTTTAGTGTGTCTTTGGCAATAATTTCGTAGCATGTTAGGTTGTATTTCTTGTCGGTGGAATAAATGTCTATGTGCAAAGTCCGCCGGGCCTACTTGGAATGGGAGTTTCGCCTATTCCTGGATTAGGTGGATGACGCTGATACTTGGCCTCTTTACATATTTTACATGAAGAAATAATGCCTTTTAAAATTTTCGGAATGTTGGGAAAGTAGTAGTCCCTAAGAACTTGATTAATATTTTCTTTCAGTGAAGGGTGAGCTCGGTTATGTTCAGACTGCAAAATCTCTATCTGATCATCCTTGTTAAAAATGTCAGTTACTTGAAGCTTCGTGTAAACAAATTGGACTGAAGGGAAGCTCAAAAGTACCTGGTTTTGGGTTTTTCCCAGGACCGGAAGTTCACATAGCAAAGCGTTAACCCTGTTAAGTTGGGGATCCTCTCAAGTTTATTGAAAATGACGTGGTGCCTGATCTGAGATTGGAAAGGTTAACGGTTGGTGGTCTGTAAAATTTATTTCATCGCTTGGTATCTCCGGTGTTACGTCATCATAATTGTAAAATCCCGCGTCTGCCACCTTTTCATCATCGCCATCAGAAACTGTGTAGGCTCCTTCTACATCATCATTCACGCACTGGTTTAAGGTATTGATTCGTTGTAACTTATTGTAAGCAAATTGGTCACTACCGTGTGGTCTTTTCGTGTTCGTGGCAGTGGCACTGGTTGGGAGAGGGTTCCCAAATGGGGTCCTGCCTGAAGGGTAGGTCGGGCGATTACGAGAGGGGGGCAATGTTTGTTGGGTATGATGCCTCAGTTTAGAAAGGCTGGGATCAATCTCCATAGAAGTAACCCTTTGTTGAACCTGATCACTTGTTAATCTGTTAAAATGTGGACTATTGACAGTAGGATAAGACCTAATATTTGTTGGTCTGTACCAACGATTATCTGAATTTTTATTATCTGCAAATTTTGTGGCGAATAAAGATCGAGCTTGATTTGACTCTAATTCCTGTGCTAGGGCGAGAGCTGTTGGCATGTCTATCGGTCTCGATGAAAACAGGATATCACATAATGGTCTATTGAGACCGGATATGAAAACCCTTAGAGCATCCTGACGATATTTCACCATCAGTGACTCTATCACCTGTCGCTTATTTCCATAGGTCATAAGAGTCTTATTAGTTATTGTGGTCAACTTCTTTTCGACCTCGTCGTAGAAGGCATTGATTGTCAGGCTTCCCTGACGGAGCGTGGACATTTCCTGTTCAATGACGTGAATAGGTTTCTTATCCGCGTAGGAAAAATCAAGTCGGGCTATAATAGCCTTAAAATTGAGAACGGTGTTGAACGAGGATAGCACAGCATCCGCTCGTCCTGTAACTTTGTTACGAATAATTGCCACGGCCTGATAGTGTTTGCAACTGCCAGGATAGCATTCAAAAATTTTGTACGCGACATGAGCCGCCTGTCGCCATGATACGTAACGAGTCTGATCACCAGAAAATTCTGGCAATGACTTGACCACATCTAATGACATGTCGCATTCAATATTAGGATCAAACGTAATTTCCTTGTATTCTTCTACCGTCGTCGGTGTCTCTATCCTAGCAAGTCTTTCTGTCATCTCGTCGATAACAACTTGAAAGTCTTTCTTCGTCTGTTCAGTAGCCACCCTTACGGCGGCACTGACTACTGCACGAAGTTGCATTTCATCCATTTTTTTAAATTCACAATTTATTATTGATCTTCAATTCAATACAAATATAGCGAGCTTTGAGCGCTTAGCTACTTTATTCTACTAGCAACAAATTTATTACAAAATTCCAAATTCTTTTTCCTTAATTTAATTCACATTTATCATCACTTTTAATTGCTTATTGAGTTAGCTTCACAATCACTTATCTATATTTTATAAAAATTATAATACTTTTCCACTTGCTTAACTTATTGGAGGTCGGGCACTCTGCTTACAAGCATTTTTATTTTATCCACGGTGTTTGAGAGTTAGTTGTCAGTGATTAGCTGCTGCTGATCCTTGTTCTTCCTCCTTGGCCGGGAATGTTTCCTGCTCAAGATGTCCGTCTGCTCCTTTTGAATAATGTTAGATTTTGTTAGAGGGTCCGAACCCACAACCACGCCGCGTTTTGTCCTTTTAACGAGGATATTTTTAAAAACGCGCGTGGCCCCACGTTGGGCGCCAGTTAGAATTTTAATAGGATGTTGAATAAAAACGCTGCCTAGTATGTAGGCTTAATTACTTTTTTATTCGATCTTTATTTCTTCCGCTGATATGGAAGCAGCAATTAGAGGGCCTGGCAAAAGACTGAAATTTATAATTGAAAATAAAGCTTACTCTACCCTACTTAATTCTAAGCAGAGAATGCTGTAGCTTGTAATCGTTGATATTGTTGTTGTTGCTAATGTGACTGCAGTATTAGGAGAAGCGCAAATTCGCTATTGCTATTGCTATGGTTGTTGTTGTTGTTCTTGCAGCTGCAGTTTCAGCAGGATCGCTTCTCCGCTGCTCCCGTTGTTTATAGTTTTGACACGCGTAGATTGGCAGACATAGCGTCAGCATTTCACATGGGAACGGAATGCTTCCCATGAGCGCGATAGCAGGTGTTAACTTATATTCTATATATTTATTTCTACTGATTTATTCTCCCTAAGCCGATATGGTTTGCACGAAATTACGTGTTCGCTAAGACTATCTAATGTACAAATAAAGTTATAAAAATAGCGTTATGTTTACTAAATTATTGAACTGTTTACAAGATATGAAAACTTAATTAAGGATGCTTATTAGTTTTATGTGGTTTAATAAAATATTTTGTTGAATGCATGTATCTTAAAAATAGAATTAAAAAAGGAGTAATATGGGCCGATAATTTTTCCCTTTTTTACTACATTTATATGCGTTGCCGAAATGGGACTACCAAAAAAGTAAGGTTAAGAAAGTGACAGTACCTTCTTTATTCCACTATGGTTTTGACGTTATGAAAATGCTCACATTAACAGTATATTCTATTAATTAATTATGATCTTCAAGCCAGCCTTTCAACGTTCTTGAGCAATTAGTACAGCATAATTTTGGCTACCAAATTTCAATAGGAAATTCAAAATAAAGCTTATAAGCGTTTTTGACTAGATCTGTTTAATATATGTACATATTTCGTTGTGTTTTCAGAGAAAATTCACCACAAATGGAATCCACCCTAAATTTCTGAAAGGTATCTTGCCTAAGGTTTTACCTTATATTACGTTTACACTAAACAACATCCTTACCAAGTCCGTCTTTCCTACCAGTTGGAAACAAGTCAAAATTATTCCAATATTAAAACCGAATGGAGATCACAGGCCAATTGCTATCTTGCCTTTTCTGTCCAAGGTGCTAGAACAGTTAATGCATCGTCAGATTAACTCGTTTTTAAAGAAGAACTCTTTAGTGAGCGAATGCCAATCTGGATTCAGATCTAACAGAAGTTGTATAACTGCACTTTTAAAAGTTACTGATGATATTAGGCTTCAGTTGGATAAAGATCTTGTGACTTTTCTAACCCTTCTTGACCATTCCAAAGCATTTGATACTGTTGACCATGACTTATTGTGTTTAAAGTTGAAAAATTTATTTAATTTCTCATCTTCAGCTATTAACCTTGTCAAGTCGTATCTTTGTGAGCGTTCGCAGGCAGTCTGTGTTAATAACCATTCGTCCAATTTTATGTCTGTAGTTAAAGGTGTCCCACAAGGCTCCGTGCTTGGTCCTTTGTTATTTGTGTTATACATCAATGACCTTACTGAGGTGCTTAATCACTGTGATATTCATGTTTATGCCGATGACGTCCAGTTGTGTCTCAGCTGTCCATTTGATTCAATTAATGCAAGTATTTGTAAGTTAAATAATGATCTATGTAAGTGCTGTCAATGAGTGGGCTAATAATAACGGTCTAGTCCTCAACCCAAGTAAATCCCAATGCATTGCCATTTACAAAAAGAATTTCAAACTTGACGCTTTTGATAAGGTAATCTTAAATAACTCAGTGATTGATTATGTGGACTCTGCAAGAAACCTTGGCGTTGTATTTAATAGAACTCTCACATGGAACAATCACATAATTAATGCCATCGGTAAAGTATAAGGAATGCTTCGATCACTTTGGTATATTCATTATTTTACCCCAGAGAGAATTCGATTACTTCTAGCTAAAGCTTACTTGCTTCCGACTCTATTGTATGGCTGTGAAATATACGCCAGCTGTGACAGTACCTGCAACAAAAAGCTTAATGTATTATATAACAGCATTGCTAGATACATATACGGTGTAAAACGTCGAGAGCATATTACAATGCATGCGCATAAAATTTTTTCAATGCCTCTTGAAAATGTCATCAAGCTGAGGTGTCTCACTATGTTGCACAAAATATTGATTACGGGCGAACCTCAGTATCTCTGCCATAGACTGCAACACCCCAAGTCAATCAGATCTTCTCAGCTTCTACACGCTAAATTCAAATCATTAATTTCTGAACGCCAGTTTTTTGTTTTCGCTATTCGTCTTTGGAACAGTCTTCCACTTACGCTGAAAAATGTCAGTAACTCATTGCGTTTTAAAAACGAGCTTCGTAAACACTTTATCAATTGAATAATATTGATTTCTGCCTCTTGTCGTATTTTTCCCATTTCCTATCGATTTTATAATGTAGCTAAACTCTGTCATGCATATTATTTAAGTTTAAATTTTTTTCCTCTTTTTTCTATATTTTTTGTTTAATACCTGTTTTAGATTTAGTTTTGGGTTTATATATATTGTTATTTTAAGATATATCCAATGCTGAAATATAGCCAATGGTTGTTGTGTTGGATACTAATAAATAAATAAATAAATAAATAAATAAATAATAAATGTAGCAAAAACAGTCTTACAAGTCGCAGGATCCTATTAAATAAAATTTAAAATTTCTATCACATAAGTATGTATTGATCGTGCTGTTAGAAAAATACATAAGGTACACATACAATACTTCAATTAAATACATATAATATTGACATTGGCCTTCCCTAAATTTCTGATACAGACTGTAAACCATAATTTAAAAGAGAAGTTCTTAACTAACTGCAACACTGAGAAAGCGCATATGTACAAAACATGATCAATTTAAATACTTTGCAAAAAATCATAAAACAAAATCTAGAAGTATTGGAAACACTTCGCTAACGGGAATTGATGTAGAACATTCAAATGTTAATTGAAAAGCAGTAGACGCTGTTGGTAGAACTCTAAAAGATATTTAGAGAAATGAAAAAAATTATGGGAGTGTTACTTTCCTTTTTTGTGGGGCAGATACCACTACCATGATATCGTGGTACATGGTACGAATTGGAAGTAACAGAAATGCTCAAATGTTTTCCGATATGCTTTTACAATTTGGAAATCAATTTTATTTTTTCAACGTTCCCGAAATGATTTTCGGGTATTTTGAATGGAATAAAATGAATATAAGAATATAATTACTTTACAGGTATCGCTTACTATCAATTAAATTAAGCGGAAAAATAATGGTATTGTAAATTTGCCGAAACATTTGTCAGAAAATTCTTTATACCACTTTGATATTTACCTATGTATGTACGTTACCATGTTATTTTTGATGACAATTTTTATTTTTTTTAAAGGACCAATTAAAGCTTCGCATCAATGGTATCAGAAAGCCAACAAAAAATGTCCATTTCATTTCCAGTTCCAATTGTCAGAGTTCAAAAAACAATTTATTCACTTTTGTAACACGAATGTAAAGAAATGGGAAACAAAAAACAGATACACATTTCTGATAAACATGTTAACCAATCGAACAGTAGCAAAGCTTCAATACTATCGTTACAGCAGTAGAAAATCGTTTGGAGTGATTAATCCTTTTAATTCATTAGTATCATTATTGTTCTGCATAATTTTCAGTATAGTCTATATATATACATATATAAAAACGCAAGTTAAAGATATTTGGGTTTAAAGCAGCTTAGCAGCGCTAATCCCTTGCGCAAGAAATTAGGAAAAAAGGGTTTTGCAGTATAATTCATTTTATTAAACACGCAGGTACATACATACATACATATGTAGCTGTTACACATGCATATGTATTATATGTACCTATATACTTTATTTGTGATCTTTTAAATCAGTGGTGCTCAACGAGATGGTGTGATATATATGGTAGTATTAGTGAAGCAGAGACAACGGCAGCGAAATACACTGAGCAGACTTGAGCTCAAAAAAAAAAAAATGAATTATATTGTTTTATACATATCAAATCTGATATATGGCGATCCGACAATGTATTCCTATACTTATTCTGAATTAGTTTCAAAGAGGAAAATGCCACTTCGCATGAGTATGTTGTTCCAAACATTGAATACAATTTCAGCATTTCGTTCCTTGCCAAAGAATATTTTTTGGGGTCAATTTCTTTCCAGAAATCTACTCCTTTTTTTCCCAAGGGCAAACTAAGGTCCACTCGCAGTTTTGTAATTTCTAGTTTGAGTAATGGCTCAAATTGTGCATAATCACAGGTGAGAGGGTTGTCGAACATGTGCAATAGGTGACGAATTTTACCAAAATCTTGAAATCTATTATTAAATTCACTTATTAAACGTTTTAAAATTTCACAGAGATTTTCTAGTGGAAGTGGCAAATCAATTTCTTCCTCAATAACTTTTAAATTTACCATATTGCCCAATATTTTGTTTTCTAATTGATTTTCTAACCTTACTACGCGGTTTTTAAACTCGTCAACAGCAGATACCAATTCAGAAATTATTTTAACATTGCCTTGTAAGCATAAATTTAACTGATTTAGCATTTTTGTGATATCACACAAAAACGCTAAATATATTAGAAAAGTGTCACTTTTCAATTCGGCAAGTAAAGATGTGCCTGTTTGAGAAGTATCGTTCTCCAGAAATACGGAAACTTCTTTCCTCAAGTCAAACAAACTTTTTCCTCGGCTTAGCCAACGGACTTCTGTGTACAATAATAAATCTTTATGTTCTGCTTCTATTTCTTCTAGAAAAGTTTTAAATTTTCTATGAGAAAGAGAGTTATGGCCGCCTTTTATTTTATTAATTATTTTAGTAGAAGTTTTTTTAATTTTTTTTTTTTTTTAATTTTTGAAGATAAATTTCTCGTTCATCTTCAAATATTGGAATTAATTGCGGATGAAGGGAACGATAATGCCTTTCTAAGTGAAAACGAGTGCAACGGCTTAAAATGCGATTGCATATTAGGCATTGAGCATTTTTATCTGCATTTTCAATGAAGAAATATTCTAATTCCCAATCAACATTAAACATTTCGTACAGTGTTTTGCTTGCTACGTCTTGCTTGCTTGCTTGTCTGTTAGCGAATAAAAGCAGAGAAACAGCGTGTACATACACTTGCCGACAGTCTGGCGCCTTGCACGCGAAATACATTGCGTGCATTAGCCGTGAGAACCACTGGTTTAAACACAGCATAACATGAAATCATAAATTATGTACAATAAGTAAAGAACAGTTATTTTCAACCCTTTCATTAATATAATTGTAACCTTGCCCGAAAGGCGACGGATGCCACTCAGGGCCGGATTAAGATTGTGGGGGCCCCTGGGCCTGGATACGTGTGGGCCCTTCTTTTATATCTATCTATAAACAAAATCAAACACTTTTTCATTGCCGACCATATAAAAGATCTCATAGTTCAATTATAAAACAGAAAACCTTTTTATGACTGAAAATACTATTTCGAAGCAATTCACATTCAAACTGTCAACATGAATAATGATATGATAATCATAGAACCTGACTATATGGAGTTTTTTAAAACTAAAAAAAAATTGTAATTCTAATAAGAATTAAAACCACAAATATAATTCTACAAATTGATATATATATTTTCACGATCTAAAATGATTAAATCATATCATTGACACCACAAATCAATTATAAACTATTTAAATTTCAATTCAAAATATACAAATATCTCTCTTTAAAATTAATAAATTTAAAGGAAACCAAGAAAGAATTTTTTTTAATTTTGTAGATTGAACAATCCTTATGTTATGCCTTGACTGTGTCTGTGCGAAATGGACGATTACGGAGTGCCTGACATTTTATATTCGATAAATGAAAATTATGAAATTTCCTTGGGCCTACCCGTGCCTAAGGCAAACTGAAAACAATGTACATACATATACAATATATAGTCACTAACGCAGCTGCTTGAACACAACTAATTTTTTATTATTCAAACGCTGTGCACTTTGGTTTAATAAGTTTGTTAATTTAAGTAAGGTTATAATAGTTATGATTCGATTATTTTTTAATAATCAAACTTGGATTGTATTTTTATGTCAAGGTTAACTCAGTTACAATGCAGGTGGTAAGGTTATTTTTTACGAATGGCAATCAAAAAATAAAATTAAAGCTCTTGAAAAGCTAATTTTACACGTTTGATTTTGGCAAATTAAAAATAAATCACATTTCATGAATTATGTTAGCAAAACCTGCAGATATATCTAGCGAATGCGTTATTAACTTGGGATATTGACAAATTTATCTTTCTTGCTGACGTTAACTAATCGAACAAACTCGAAACAAACGGTTCAGAGACAATAATATCATTAATGAGATTCATTTTACAGCAATTAACACAGTATGACAAGTGCGACAAATTTTCCATTAAGTGTAACCCCGTTATTTCAACTGACTTTTGTTTACCCTCGATTTTCTCGATATGAATCGATAGGTCAACTGCGTTGCTCACACTGAGAGGTGGAGGGAAAATTGAACGAAATATGACCTAACCAATAACGCGTTACCTATTTGTAACACGATTTTAACCAAAAATTTCGTTATATCAAGTTAAAGTAAAATGATAAGGTCAACTGTGTCGAGTAATATAATAAAATTTTATTCAAATCAACTGAGTAACAAAAATTAAATAAAATAAAATGGAATAAAAATATCAAAGTAAAAAAAAATCGTTTGTACCCGGCCCCGTCGGCCCTGCCCTTAATCCGGCCCTGATGCCACTATAAATGCTTTGACAACACTCACTTGTTTATTGTGAAAGTTAAAAAACTAGAAAATAAAGAATATATTTTGGTTAAATTTATCATATATTTTTGTAGAAACTTTAAGTGTAGCGTCTGCTTCTTAGCGAATATGATGAATAACAGGCATATAAAACCAGTTGACGCTCAATGTGCGCGAAAACATTAAGGTTATGCTAGATAGAGAGCTTGCAATGCTTTGACAACTAAAATGACTACTTATAATTCGAAGAAGTGCCCCACATAAGCAACGCCGGCGCCGAGGCCAAGCTGAGAATTATAGTAATAAGAATTATAGTTTTCAGCCATTCACAAGAAATAAATGAGTGGTGTCAACGCGTTTATTGTGGCATCCGTTTTGTATTTTTCGCTTTTCGAGCAAAGTTACAAATGTCACGCAAAGCCTTAATTTTCTTTCTGTGATGCGGTTGAGATTTGGCGAACTTTCAGTTTCGCTTTGTTGTTGTTGTTGTTGTAACAGCATAAAACAATCCCCATAAAATTTTCGCTTTGTCGTCTGGGTTGGTTATGAGGGAGCATTCCTAGTTTGTAGAAAATCAGTTGGACTTCATGCAAGCTTAGTTGAGTGGTTTGCATCTTATCTGGCTGATAGGACTCAATTTGTTCGTATCAGCAATATAAAATCTGATGATATTAAAGTTACCTCAGGTGAACTTCAAGGCAGCCATCTTGGGCCATAATTTTTCTTAATCTTTATTAATGATATTCCAGATGTTTTTTTGACATTCCGTGTTCTGAAGTATGGAGATGACTTGAAAATATACAGTCGTATATGTAATGTAACTGACTGCATCAGAATTCAAAAGGATTTAACAAGGTTGGTGTGATGCTAACTCTTTACCTCTTAATGCTGGTAAATGCCAGCCCTTGTTATTCAGTAGACACAAAGATGAGATTGATTTCGATGACAAGTTGGGCACTACTACCTTCTCAAAAATGTATGAATGGGATTCCTCGTGAGTTCTGGTAACGGGGATCTAAAAACGGAAGCCGATCCCTCGATACAGATAACTACCTGTTTTTTCACTTCAATTGTGTGCACACACACTGATAAAGTCGCCGTTTATTGCTGTAAAAACCTGTAACAATGTACGTACATACAAAAAAATTAGCACTTACCTGAGACGTCGCTGTTAGAAAAGTAAGACCTTTTGATGGTCGCCGGCCGCTTTATAGCCCCACATCTGGCAACGGGCTCAGCTAAAAGGACTCGTGCAAAAGCAAAGCAAGTAACGAGTCCTGTCAGCGATTAGCTTACAGCGACATCTCATTGCGACAATTTTCTCTTATGACTAATTGCAGACCTTAAAATGCCGCCCATCTTGCAGTATCACTGCAATTTATCACATTTTATAATTCATTCAGATTATTATTATAACAAATTTCAATTTCATTTTTAACAAAAAATACTTAAAACTAATACCGCTACCTTGGGTCACCTTCTTCAAATTCAGTACAGGGTTCCGCCCGATATAACCCATCCAAATATTGTATTTTGAGCGGCTGGTTGTGTGTTGCGGGCATCAGTCCCGATCGTATAATGCCCCTATATACCTCCGCTCCTAAGACCAAGGATACCGTACACGCGCGGTAAAATTTGGGGTCTGCCAATCGCAAGTTATCAAATTCGTTGAAAACGCGAGCATCTACGGTACGCGCTGGAGCGATCCTTATCAGGCTGGCTACCACCGCCGCGCGAAGGCTCTCGAAATGGTCGTGGTGCTAAGATAGTTCGTACTGTATGCGTCCTCCCACCTCTCATCACCTTTACTATTATCGTCGGGCGCCGTCTGCGATGATTACGGACAACGGATTGACGAGAGTCCTATCGTCTGCTCTCTGATCGTGATGGAGGGCGCTGGACTGCCGACCGGATACACCTTCGTCTACCGCATTGTGTCCTTCCGACACGTCTTCCCCGCTTCTGGGAGTTTCCCACAGGTGGAGGAGACTATGGTGTCGTCCCTGACAACACCCGCGGCGACGGACACTCGTTGGTTGCACGACGCGGCGATATGCAGTTTGAGCAGTGGCCATGCAGGAGGACAGTACGCAGTCTCTCCTCTGGTTCCATGCGGCGCCTCTGACAGCAGAACAGCAGATTATGATTGTGCTTGCAAACTGGGCACCGTTTTTGATCTCGTGCTACTCGTATTATCGAGGGTATTTTATGAAAATAGAGAAATCGTTAAGTTGGTCTGACTGGAGGTAATAGTTTCACGATTGGGCGTGTAATTATGCCTCTTGTCGTACGTATGTCAACGACCCGTACGCGGCTATCTTTTCCTGAAAAAAAACCTTAACACCTCTCCCAAGGCGCCACTCGTTCGGGTGTAAGTTATCCTCTTTGATAACCACGAAGTCATCCACTTCGATATTCCGTTGGGGTATTGCCACTTGTCTCGCTTGTGTAGTTCTTTCAGATATTATTCTTTTCACCGCTGGCAGAATCCTTGTTGCATAGCCTTCATCTTTTGCCATCGTTATCGGGTTCCCCCCAATCTCAGGTTGCGCAATCGCGAGTAGCGGACTGCCGATCAGAAAATGTCCAGGCGTGAGGGGTTCTGCTGACTCGGGGTTGTCGGAAAGCGGTGTCGAATTCAGACAAACTTCTATCTTGGCCAGTAACGTCGAGAGCTTCTCCATCGTGAACCGTATAGTGTTGGCTACCTTACGGAAGTAAGTGGGTTTTGAAACACTTTACACCTGCTTCCTACAGCCAAGCCCCCCCCCCCCCCCCCCCCCTCATGTGAGGAGCTCCCGGAGGTATGAAGGGCCAGGTTATTTCTTGATGTGCATATGATTGTGTGGTAGGCAACAAAGTTTCGGAAATCTTGCCTTAATGATTTGTTGGCTCCTACAAAGTTTCCTACGGGAAAATGCACCTAGAAACGTGGAAGTCGATAAGTCACTGGTTGCCCCCAAATATATTGATTTCGTCGCAAAACAAACAAAAACGCAGAAATTACTCTTTGTTATCAGGCGAGATAAATCGGATCGTTCAGGAGGTAATGATGTCATCAGTTGCTCTCGTGTCTTTTTTCTGTAAATGAGACAAACTTAGCAATTATGAATCATGTTTTTTCTCAAATTTTTCATTCGTACGATCCAATATTAGGATCTCAATAGTCTTAACACGAATAAATTTCCCCGTGCAGAGAAACCAGATGTGAGAATCTGACGAGAAGTCGGGAAAATTAAAGCGTATGTAATCGTTGTAGAGCAGGCCAGCTCAATGCAAGCCTCCCTCCCACTCTCATGATTCCGTTCCCATCGAGAAAGGGATTGAGAGTGCGGATAAAGCTTTTTGCGCTTTCTGGTTTGAACATCACGAGCGCTTGATACTCTTTGGTGAAGCACTGTTTTTGCATTACCAAAATAAGACACATTTTTGCCTTTGGAATTCCTACCGCTGTTATTTCTGTGGTTTCCTGTCGTGGGGCTGATTTGTGTACCGGATGTGTCTTCTAATAAAATTGAAAAATCCGGGTAATTACCCTCAGGGCACGAGAGAAGTCGGATAATCGTTCCAAAGTGTCCGTCCCTTGCATAATACGACCTGTTTGAACTCGAACGAATTTTTTGGGTCCAACCAGACGGTTTCTCCTTCAACCAACTAGGGCCGTGCCAACACAGAGTGCTCGTCTCCAATTCTTGGGGAGATAAGCCACGGCTACCTAAATCTTCCGGGTTATCGCTTGAGTCTACATGATTCCATCATTTCACTCCGACGAGCTCCTCTATTTTGGCAGCTCGATTCGCCACGAACGTGGTCCAGTGACAGGGGGGCTTCCTTAGACAAGAAAGCAAAATGGTGGAGTCAGCCCACTTTGGAAGTAAAACATTAATTAATTCTGCTAGTAGGACTGCTCCGCACAATTCTAATCGAGGTAGATATACTGTTTTAACTGGTGCTACTATCGTTTTGCCTACAAGTAAATTTACGTAAGGGGTCCGGTCTGTGTTTCGTTCGCGAACTCTCACATACAGAGCAGCTGTATATGCCTTCTCGGAGGCATGATAAAACAAATGAAATTCAATTTCATTCCAAGGTGTGAAATGGATCCACCTTGGGATTTTGGTGTTCGGAATATAGATAATTTTTAAGAAAATTTTCCCATCGCATATATAAACCTCGAGGTAGAGTATCATCCCAATCTTTCTAAGCTAACCAAATGTCCTGCATAAGAATATTTGCCTCCACGACGATGGGGCCCAACCATCCGGCTGGGTCGAATAAATTGGCAACACACGATAAAACCTCTCGTTTGGTATAGCTTGGTCGAATTTGGACTTATTGGACGCTAAAGTGGAACATATCGTGCGCGGAATTCCACCAAATGCCCAACATTCTAGTTTCACTCAAATCGTCTATCTCCAAAAAATCTTCCCGTAACAAATGGCTTTCGGCAATGCTGCCAGGATACCCCTTTGTCGCGGGTGCGCCTGGCTATCTCACAATCATGAGGTCTTGCCAGTACATCGTCAACGTATGTACATATGTTCCTCATCATCGTTGGTCTCCTTGGCGTGGGGGTGAGGCTTAAGTGTTGGTATGGTTGCTCCTTTCGAGGACTTCCATCCCACCACGAACAAAGAGGGAGGCTCCGTATAAGAATCCATGTAGGGCTCGATCTTGCACGGCTTCTTATGTGGAGATTACCGTACCAACATCTCCCATTTCCGCATACCTTGCATCCCTCCTAGTATCTCTCAGCTCTCCTTCCTCTCTAGCTAATCCTCCCCCTAATCCAGGGTGTCAAGCGTCACCGTGCCCATTGGATGGTTTGCAGCCAGGGGGTCTAAATTCCAGCTGTATTTTAACGGCGCCTCCCTGACACCGGGCAACCTCAGGGAGTAAGTTTGGCCTTATCGCGGTAAGGGGCGCTGTCGTGGTGTACCATCCACTTTCCCCTCTTAAAATTTCAGACCGCTACGCTTGCCTTGTCGAGCAGGTGGTCGTACGACCAAGATGAATACAATAAAGAAAAAAAATAACACAAAAACTCGAATCTTCCCCATCTCGGGGTAAGACTTTGCAGACGCGAGCGCCTAGCACAAACATTTCCTCTTCCCCATCTCGGGGCAAGAATGCGCAGGCGCAAGCGCCTAATGCGCCGCTTCGCTCCGTTAGGGGCTCTTCCGGGCTGGAGGTGTGTGTTACACACCGGCCGTGGCCATGGGTGTTATGGCGGGGCTGCGGGGATTGTGCTGGAAACGGCAGATCGTTCCGTGGCAGTAGGCACTAGGGGCCCGCCAAACATCGGCGCGGCTGCGAAGCCTAACCCCCCGAAGGCAGAGGTGTCCCGGCCTGGCCCGAGTGGATTAAGGCGACAAGCAGCCGAAAACGAATATATGGAGGGCGTAGCAGCGATGGAAACTACGAGCCACGCCTCTCAAAAGATGGAGTCGGAGCGGCTAAAATTGGCTGATAAGCGTAAGGCGGCGAAGACGTTAAAAAGATACGACGGGGTCCCGTTGGAAACGTTGCCCCAGAGCGCGAAGGAAGCGGTGGAAAGGGCGAAAGCCCTGCTGACTAACTTCCGGGTTACTGGGGCAGCCTCAGCTGCTCTCCTAGGTCGCCTGAGCAAAGGCGACGTTACGGTGGTACTCATTCAGGAACCTTGGGTTTGCAACTCAAGGGTTTGTGGGGGGAGTTCCTCCGGTTTTAAGCTTTACGTGGAGCGCAGTAAAGGTAAAATTAGAGCCTGTATTCTGGCATAAGCAGATTTAAATATCTTTCTTTTACCTAATTGCAGTGATGGCGACGTCACGGTTTTCGCGGAGATAGGGGGTTTGTCAATCGTGCTGGCACCGGCTTACATGCCGTACGAAACCGAGTACCCTCCTCCCCCTATGGTGCGGAACTTGGTGTCCAGTTATGAGAGCGGACACATTTTGGTCGGCAGCGACGCGAAGGCTCACCATGTCAACTGGTGGAGCACGGATATCAATGATCGTGGTGAGTTACTTTTTAACTACCTTCTTACAACTAACCTTTTTATATGCAACAAAGGTAGGGATCCCACCTTCATTACTAGCAATCGTAAAGAAGTTTTGGATATAACTCTATGCAGTGATAGTCTATCTGAATTGATCGAGAGTTGGCGGGTTCTAGATGAACACTCCTTCTCTGATCATCGTTATATTGAAATCGTATTGAACTTTTCTATTACCAGCCCAAAGGTGCGTAAAAACCTAAAAGAAGTGGGATTGGTGCTCTTATAATAGGATATTTGAGGATAGGCTAACCAGCGAACCTCTTATTGAACCTAATTGTATTAGGGATCTTGAGAACATGGTGGACTACACCGGCCTGCTCAGAAGCCCAAGATCAGGCTTGGCCTGAACCTAAACAATGGGGCAAACGTAAGCCCCATTGGTGGTCGCGTGAGTTTGACATACTACGTAAATCTGGGAAAAAAAAATTTCAACAAAGCCAATAGACTTAGTCTCGAACTGGTATGGCAAGAGTACAAAAAGTCTCTCCGCACCTATAAAAGGGAGCTTCCGAGACAGCCAGGCTAAGGAAGATTCTCTCAGGATCCTCTAATCCTCTAATCCGTCAACATATCGGCTTCGGAAGAAAAGGTTAAATGGGCTATCCAAAGCTTTAAACCATACAAATCTGCAGGGCCTGATGGGATAATACCTGCCCAGCTATTTAAGACATTGAAGGTGTCTGCAAAATGGCTCTTTACTATTTTCAGGGCCTGTTTCAAACTGAATCACATGCCGTTGGCATGGAGAAATGTCACGGCTGTCTTTATTTCTAAAGCCGGTAAGGCCTCACATACTAATCCAAAGGATCTTAGGCCTATCAGTCTATCATCCTTCGCTCTTAAGGCACTTGAAAGGATTGTTGGTAGCTACCTGTCCGATACCATCGACAGTCGAGTACTGTCTAATGACCAACATGCCTACCGCAAAGGCAAATCTCGCAAATCTGAGACTGCACTCCATAGCTTGGTCGGCTATATTGAGAAGTCTATTGAGATGCGAGCTGATGCAACGAGCACTTCGGGAGGTATCCAAGTGGTCCACCCACTGCGGGCTCAGGGTCAGCTCAAGTAAGGTGGAACTTGTACTTTTCACGAGAAGGTATAAAGTGCCTTCGGTGACTCCACCGGTACTAAACGGTATCCGGTTAAGTCTTTCTACAAGTGCCAAATTTCTGGGCGTTATTTTAGATAGGAAGTTGAACTGGAAAGAGAATCTAGCTCAGCGTCATGATAATGCTTCCGTAGCCTTCTACACATGTAAGAGAGTCATAGGCAGGAAATGGGGTCTTAATCTCCGGATCTGTCGATGGATTTTCACAGCGGTCGTCAGACCAATACTCCTATATGGGGTGATCGTGTGGTGGCCTGCATTAGAAAAAGAGGTTAACCTCAGACTACTCACCAAGGTGCAAAGATTTGAGGCCTTGAACGCTATTTTAGACCTTATTCCTTTAGATTTGGTTGGACAACAGATGGCAGCGATGACTGCTTTGTGACTAAGAGAGACATCCCAGTGGCCCCCTGAAATCCAAGGGCACTCTTTTATTTTGAACAAGTTCTGCTCTATTCCGAGCAGCACGGATCGGTGTGCCTTGACATCGGTTTCTGAAAGTAAGTTTATTACACGAATTCCAAGCAGGGAGGAGTGGAAACTTGAGTTCCATACTCCACCTGATAGCATTGTCATTTATACAGATGGCTCGAAGCTCGATAATAAGGTAGGAGAAGGCGTTTTCTCACGAAACTCTCTCCTGCAAATTTCCTTTAGGTTACCAGATCACTGCAGCGTCTTCCAGGCTGAGGTCTCAGTTATCATGGAGGCGGTAGAGAAGATTGGGACCGGGATTATAGGAAGAGACATCTTCATTTTTAGTGACAGCCAGGCTGCAATCAGAGCTCTGAGCTCTTTCACGTTTAACTCGAACATCGCGCTGGACTGCCACCTATCTCTACAGGAGTTGGCCAAGCAAAACAGACTGTACCTTATTGGGGTCCGTGGTCACCGGACATAGAGGGAAACTGCATGGCAGACGAACTTGCAAGACAAGGTGCGACCAAGCAGATTCTTCAAGATAAAGAACGCATTGGTATGCCGTTTGCCACTTGCAAACTGCTACTCAGAGGCAAAATACGACCTGCCGAACCTCAAGGCAGACGTGGCCTAAATGGGATCAGAAAAGGTCGCGCAGCGTTCTCTCTCTAAGATGGGAAAACATTTCCAACGTAATCGGGGCTCTAACAGGGCACTGTCTGATAGGGAAACATGCTGAAAGGTTGGGAGTACCCTTCCGAAGATGCTGTAGGAGCTGCAAGAACGACGAGGAGGAGGCAACGATTTTGCATTTACTGTGTAAGTGTCCTGCACTGTGTAAAGGCAGAATGCGATATCGGCGACCACCGTTTTTGGATGACCTTAGTGAGGTTTCAAACACCGAGGTAAATTGCCTGTTGAGGTTCATCAGCGAGGCAAAATGGTTTGGTGAGGGGTAATTTTCTTTTGGATGGTACAAAATTTTTCCTCGATGATATTCATCCTTCAGCTCCGGTCTTCTCATCATCGTCGCTTCGTTTCGCACGAATTGATGTCTTACTTATGTTTTCGGGAAATTCGTGCCGAATGGTAATGCCACCACATACCGCTCTTGATCATTCCTCACAGTTGTCTCCGCGAAATGTTGCTCACAAAACGCAACCTCTTTACTGAGCTGCTTCTTATTCGGGGCTTGCTTAAGCTCCCAAAACTGAGTTAGCTGAGAACTTAAAATTTTCGCAAGTAGAGAAACACATGAGTCCGGAGTCTTTGCCGCAGACTGAGGGGCTGGGCTTATTAAGATCCAGCCAAAGACTGCCTCCTGTTCCCTTCATTATGTCTGGGTACAAATCCGCACCAATGATAGCATCGACCTGCTGGGTTCTGTGGAAATTTACCGCGGCTACTTTGATTGGGGCACTAAATCAAGATGTGCTTGATCTACCGAAAACTGGGGTAGGTTTCCGGTCAGTTTGGGTAGAAGTGAAGCATTCGAATCTCTTCGCCTTTTGTAGATGGACGCTGATTGCCACTCGGAGAACGATACAGCAAAGAATGGTGCCGTTGATGGCAGCTCAAAAATCTGAAGGTGCTCTTACAACTTTTCGCTAGATGGGAATGCGCTAGACAGTTCATTCGTAAACTATATTTTGTAACTACCTTAAACCGATCATCTACCTTCATCGCTAAAAACTTGGGGCATGCTTTCAACGAATGCAAATTGTCTGGGCACAACCTGCAAGCTGATTGTGTCATTTGACTGTGAGGGGCTGATATTTTCCTTTCTTGTGTCCCTGCTGATGCACGACTTGGTGCTGCCCTAGTTACTCGCGAAGTTTGGATATCAGATACCGTTTTCAAAGTCTGGAACCTGCTCGAGAGGTAGTTGTCTAAATCTTGCTACCTCGGAATCTCAGCCTTGTAAACGATTCCCTGTTCTTACAAAGCTAAAGTACTGTCCGGCAATCTGCTTGAGACCAAAAAGAAAAAAATTGTCAGTTTTCAATTTCAATGCCATACATTTGCAGAACTGAGATGCAATTACTTATTGTAGATTTTTTATCTCGCGTTCGACTGTCACCGTAGGCAAGTTTACCCAGATCTTCAACTGACTATACTCGTTTGTTCTCGTATCTATCAGAAAGATTTTGCCAAGCAATAGCAAAACCGTCATTGGTCAAAGGGCATTTCTTTACGATGTCCCTGGCTTCCCCACGAGTCTTTTGATTTAGATGGTACAATTTTTCCACCGAGCTTAAACGTGAATTATTGACGTAAATGGCTGTATATAAATTCCGAAAAGAGGGCCATGCCATATAATCCCCATAAAAAATGTCCGTATCACACGGAGGAAGATTAACGCTTGAGCGCAGAGTTGGCTCAGGATCGCGGTTTAAGGGAATCACCGTTGAAGAGCTTTGCTGAACAAAGGTCAGATTATGGAACCATCACCCATCAACACAGCGCAAGTCAGGTATGCCACCAAGAAATTCTGATACCTACACTTTGCTAAATTCATGGCTGCGTTACTTGACCCGTCTTCAGACAAATCCCGCGAGTGGCTGGCAAAAGATTTTTTACCTTTGTCCATAAAGCTTTGAGTTCCTTTTTTTGAATTTCAAGAGAAAATACGGAATGACTTGCCCCTGGAGTTGTGCTATACCTCTCCACAAACTACAACAGGGCACTTTCTTTAAAAATTGACGTACCAAATGAACCCTTTAATTAATTTACAAGAAATAAATAAATTTTTTTTGGTGTGTTTTATATTTGTTGATTTCTCCTCTTATTGGGGTGAAGTTACGTCTACTGGTGTTCCCATTTAGTGTACCGATGGCAAGCGCCTTCAAGCTTTTGCCTTGCTTTGGTCACCTGGTGGATTATACCTCTTCTGCTGTTTGTTTTACAACTTAGATGTGAGACTGGTATTTTCGTCGTTCAACCAGTCCCACGAAATGTTTTGCTTCGCGCCCGAATCCGCGAATATATGTTGTGAATTTTACAGGCTTGCCTTGTGTGCAGCTTATAGTATCGTGGTTATTGCTCCTGCCGATGGAATTCTAAAGTACTTCTCGTCCTTGTGGCAGCTCGTTGCACTTTCACTGCCTTTTCGGTGCTTTTTGTTGGTTTCTTTTTTAATTTTAGCACATGTTAATTTATTGGCACTCGTTGCCAGGTCTCACTGTCCTACCTTTAGGGGCTTTCCCACAAATCCCTTTGTTGCCCTGCTATTCAGGGACTTTCACTGCCTTTTCGGTTTTTTAATAAATTTTTTATTTCGTGACACTTTTTGCCGGCGCTCACTACCCTTCCTTCCAGGGATTTTCACTTTTTTTAAACACTGCTCTGTTATTCAGGGTATTACACTTTTTGTTTTCTTTTTAAACACTGCTATGCAGGGACCTTCACTGCCTCCTGGTGTCCACCGCAGTGCCTGCTTCTGTAGCGGTTTATCACCGCTAGCTAGCGGTCTGCCGTTGAACTAATGGAAAAATGCTGAGCGCCTGCGCTGAAATGGATTTTGGGGTTATCAATTATGATACTTACCAGGTTTTCGTTTTTGATGTTTTTGCTGCTGCCGCTGAGAATGCACTTTCCTTGTTGTGTTTCCTGCTAGCCTTGGGTGCTTTGGTAGCCTCAGGGAGTCGCGTACTTGGCCTTTTGGTGAGCGATTGTCGCTACCGGTAATACTTTACAGCCAAATATTATCAACAAAATTGATGTGCAAAAGCAACTAAGAAACGTCAAAAGCGCTGTTTCTAGTGCACGTGCTCGTTCACAATAAGCTTTGCTTTTAATACTTGCAGGTGGGACTTGGCGAGAGTTGATTGACATAAAATCAAAACAAAAAAAAGATTGAAAAAGAATAATTATTGTCTTAAGGATCCGGCTCGAAGGACCATGTTAAGGGCGTGGTGAATTCGGGTTCAGAATTCCTCGCGAATCCTGGTAACGGGGATCTAAAAACGGAAGCCGATCCCTTTAGACATATTGTTACCTGATTTTTTACTTAAATTTTGTGCACACACACTGATAAATTAAAAAGAACCTCTGTTTGTATATAAGTCGTCGTTTATTGATGTAAAAACCTGGAACAATGTACGTACATACAAGAAAATTGGCGCTCACCTGAGACGTCGCTGATAGAAGAGTAAAACCCTTTGCTGGTAGCCGGTCGCCTTTATAGCCCCACATCTGGCACTGAGCCCGTTGCCAACAGGACTCGTGCAAAAGCAAAGCAAGTTACGAGTCCTGTCCGCGATTAGCTTACAGCGACATCTCATTGTGATAATTATCTCTTACGACTAATTGCAGACCTTAACAGGAATGATTTGGGAGTCATATTTACCCCAAAAATGTCGTTTTCGAATCTTATAGACTGTATAATTGCGAAGCCTAGGTCTATGCTGGGTTTTCTTAGTGAGAAATTCAAAGGAATTCCAGGATCTTTTTACGCCAAAGAATTTTTTTTTTTTTCTTGTGAGATCAAAGTTCGAGTATTGAAGCATCTTCTGGGATCCATTATATATGAGTTCGTCTTTGAGAATTGAGAAAGTTCAGAAACGTTTCCCCAAATTTGCTATTATTTCCCTTCGTTGGCGTTGTTGTTCGCCAAAATATAAAAGTAGATGCCCTTTGTTAGCATGCCAACATTAGAAATGCGATGACAAATTTTCTCAGAAACGTTTATAAGGGGCATAGAGACGAATCATTTCAAATGTCACTTCTAACTGGAGCTAATATTTTTTAAATTCCTTGCTCGTACCCTTAGACTCAGCAATATTTTCCATTTACCTTATCACAGGACGAATTTTAGCTTTAATATACCGCTTACACGTTGTATAAATCAGTTTAATCAAGTTTGTAAAAATTTGGACATTTTCTCTAACTCACGAGAAACTTTTAAGTCAAAACTGAATTTGGTGATACACTTTTTGAATTGTGAGTAATGTATATCATCGTATTGTATACAAAATATTAAATATAGGCCTCAGTATAAAGTAATTTTTTTGAGTTGTACTTTAATTGATGAATAAATAATAAATAAATATGTAAATAGTTGTCAAAGCGAAACTGCCACCAGAGAACTTGTAAGAAATGAGAAGGCCCAAATGTTAAAAGAGCTTTTTCATCAACAAAATTTGCGGGTGCGACCGAGAGAATTCACCATTGGAATTTAATTCTACCATACCAATAAAAACCATTTTCACCATATGTATTTTGGTATATTTAGAGCAGAGAGGCTATTGCGGCGGCGAGCGGCTGCATGTGTTCAAAAATAAGAAGATAAGTAATAAATCAAAACAAACACGATAGAAGAAAAATAAGATAACAAATAAAACCCGTTTCTGGATCGCGAGGAGCAACTTGAGACGGCAGATGAGTTATGCAACAAGTGTGGATAACAGAACTGTGGAAAGGAAAAGGGGACGGTAACCAAAAAAATATTCTTTCGAGTTTTCGGCAATTTTTGTGTCAATCGCTATCAACGCCTGCACATGTACGCAAATGAGTTGGTGCGCATTTGGACCAAAGTTCTAGAATATTCAAGAAAAATGCCAGCAATTTGTCAGACTACGTTGCCAAAATACACTGTTGTCTGATATTGCGATGTTGAAATTTTCAATGGCCGTCGAAGGCTTGCAAAATTGAAGATTTAAGCACTTTTGTGTTCGTCGCGAAAAAGCTTGTTGAGGGGAACATTTGCGTGCGCGGGGAGATGAAATGCTTGCGCTTATGAATGAACAGCATTTGTCTTCAGAAATACTCGCGAGCGTTTATGAATGAATTTTTTGTTGTTGTAGGTATGTATGTAAATATGTAGATATGTATGCATGTATGTATGTACGTATGTAGTTTCAAATATTTCAGAATATTGGGCGCCGGTGCAGGCACAAGTGCAGCTGCGGTTGCGATTGCGCTGTGATATGATTAAGATTTAGCGTAGGTCAGGGTTGAATTTATACACATGCACATTGTATGTACATATTTACATACATACAAACATATCTTATCTCATTTCATATGTCTTATATTATTAAATTACTTAAGTACATATAATGAACCATTGTAGATTTTTCATTAAAATATAGTATTTTGTCATGTTTTTTATTAAACTTATTTTTGACTTAGAAAATTAGTAAATAAAGATTAGTTGATAGGAGCATATGCATATGTATGTATGTACATATGTATGTAAATATGAATAAAGAATTAAAATCAAGGTTATTAAAATATCTACATCCATCCATATCGAATAATCATAACTTGCGCAATCGCGCTGAAAAAGCAAGCAATCTGCGCTGATGGCGATTGACACAAATATTGCCGAGAACTCGAAAGAATATTCTTTTGGTTACCGTCCCCTTTCCCTTTCCTCACTTCTGTTATCCACACTTGTTGCATAACTCATCTGCCGTCTCAAGTTGCTCCTCGCGATCCAGAAACGGGTTTTATTTGTTTACTTGTTTTTCTTCTATCGTTTTTGTTTTGATTTATTACTTATCTTCTTATTTTTGAACACATGCAGCCGCTCGCCTCCGCAATATAGCTCCTGTGCTCTAAATATAGCAAAATATGGTGGAAATGTACTTTTCGGAGGTGAATTCTCTCGGTCGCACTCGCAAATTTTGTTGATGAAAAAGCTCTTTTAACATTTGCGCCTTCTCATTTCTTACAAGTTCTCTGATTTCATAACGTAACATTATTTGGAGTGTAATTTAGTACACAGAGATTTCAAATAAATGTGATACTTAAATAGCTACTGGCAATTTAATTGCTTAGCCATAGCTTTTGCTCCGCATAATTCCTCAAAATTTTTTGTAAAGTAAAATTTGAATGCGCTAATTTTTATACGTTTTCGTTTAAAAACGAATCTTCATTTTGTCATGTTTGATAGTGGAATGATTTGAGAACTTTTACATGACTGCAATTTTTCTTGTTTTTGTAATTATGATTGCATTATTAAAATGAAAAGTGGTCTATTTTTTTGAAATTTAGCTGAGATTTTTTTATGGAATCTGCAAGAATTCTTATGTAGTGCAAGCAAATATTCGTATTAGCTGAGGTTAATATTTTTTCAAAAGTAGTTGATGAAACGTAAAATCTCATTTTTAAACCGAAGGTGTGATTCTACTATACTAGTTATAGTGACATTTCTTTTTGTACAAGGAGAACGCATCGAAAGCCTATGCCCCATAGAGTGGAAATTGCATCCTAAGTAAAGCCAATGACGTGAAAAAGAAAAAAATTTATTCACCAGCTACAAAAAATTTAAGTACATTTAGAACGAATGTGGTTGAATTGAAAGAGAAAATGGTTCATGTCTACAATTCTCGACCAAAACAATGGAGCCTGTACAGGGTTGCCAAACTGGGACGCCTCGTTGATAACGCATATCAACTATATTAATGGTTTAAATACACTAGATAGTATCGTTTTTAAAATGAGGCATAGTGAACCAAGGGGACCTAATTGGCTTTAAAAAAATTGTAGATATTTTCAAAGGTTTTCTTTCGATGCAGTGGATTTCTCATATCACTGTTCAATTTTTTATTTATAAGCTCTTGTTTCTCATATGACTCAAAATTTTTTTGGCAGGAAGGCTATACTGTTTTCCATGGCCTCAGTTTTAAGAATAATAATAAAAATGGAAGAAGTAGTGAACAATACATTAAAAAACAGTTAACTAAATTAATCTATTAAACAGCAACGTCAATAGTAATTCAAACACTAAAACCAGGAAATGTCAGGGCAAACAGGGACCTCTGGCAACCATAAGCTGATGCCATATATACGCTAAGTGTACGTTACTTATATGTATAGATAAAAATACTAATATATGGATATAACAAATTTCCTTAAATAGAGCTTTGCGCAATTTTCCACCGCAGGTTGTAGCAAATCAGCTGATGGGGATTAGAAAGATTCAAAACCAGATATGTATATCACTTCCTTGCTGTAAGAAAATAACAAAAAATACCAAATCATCAATATTTTCATAAAGTAAATTGTTCAACTCTTTAATATGAATATGAATACAATGTTGTAAACAAAGTAAAGATTTATATAAAGTAGTAGAAACAAATAATTTTATTCGATGATGTTATGAGTGCCCTAGTTTTTTTAATATAATTAACTCGGTCAGATGCGAATCCAGAAATTTATTTGAGGTGAGTTTTGTAGCATTTTCACCAACAATACTTTATTAATACACACATGCATAAGCCTTAGGTTCAAAAAAGTAAAGTTATAGGTCGATTAAAACGCACGCAGTTTCCCATGTATTTTTATTAGAGATAAAACAATTTATAGTAGCAATGGTATAAAATCCGCCAAATTCTATTTCTTTTCATGAGATCAATGGTTTATTTCCACATTTATATCATAACAATTGTTTATGCCCCCATTTTATTTTTGCATTATTGGTTGCAAATATCCTTTGTGTACATCTTTATATTATAAAATGAAAGGGGTTTAAATAAAAACATGTGACTTAGAGCAAGTGTGATGTAAGCCTTCTTTGATAAATCCAATTTTTAGCAACATATTTTTTATTAGTAACGCATTTAAGAATTTTGAAGCAAACGTATGTAAAACAAGTAAAGAAGTGCAGTCTTCCTTCCTTTCCTGCCTTCCCGAAGCCTTTATAACTTTTATTTATGCAAAACCCGTGTGTAAAGTCTACGCAAGTGGGGAAAGTCTCTGACTGTCATTCACCTGGGTCACCTGGGACCAGAACGATTGTCCTGCACGCGATTCAAGCAGTTGACAACTCCCGGGTGATTTCACCCAAGTGTCCTCTGGGTTGCTTCTCAGAATGCGAACCTGGTGGAGTCACTCCGAAGCTTTCGGTTTTATGCGTCACCAGGATTTTGTAGCGTATGTTCATCAGTAGGTGCCGCTGCGGGCGGGCGTCTGACTTGAACCCAGCGGCCCGCTATATAAATGTGTCCTAAATTAAAAATGCTCCAGAATCTGGTTGTGCGCTGGGCTTGATATCCGTCACGTAAAACAGCTTCCGACGAAAAATTTCAACAATCCTCGGATGAGACCGCCCTTTTCTGATGGCTACCACGGCAAACGTTTAAAGGACTATGATTTAAGCGCATGCACCTGGAATGTCCGGACCTTTATTGGAAAGGTGTATCTGGCCAGCTGGTGGATGCCCTCATAAAGATAAGTGCTGAGATCACCGCCATCCAAGAGATGCAATGAACGCGGCAAGGAATGAAGACGATCGAGGTCTGCTCTATCTGCGGTGTAAAGGAGCGCCAATTAGGGGTTAGATTTATGCTGGGATGAGATGACGCCGCGAGAGATTCACCTCAGTGAACGAACGTCTCGCCGTAACCCGCACGACGCAAGTACATCTGGCTCGGAGAAGGGGACGAGACGCTGACCACAAACACGATGGACAGGACAGTTGCCATTATGCTTTTATTGAATAAGTACGCGTGAAATAATCAACTTTAAAGCATTATTTACTTTTCGCATATAAAATATAACAAAGTATGATAAAATAAATATTATTTTTATCGAAAAAAATTAAAAATATAAATGTCTCTACTTTCCAAAACAAAAATCCATAATTCGTATTATAATTGGAACTTTTATGGCATTAATTCGCGACACTATTCTCACGACAACCGCTTTGTTCCGCTGCTAACTTCGCACTGACTCTCCCGCTCGAACAAGTCCTTTTTGCAAAATCATATTTGCTAGTGAAGTTATTAGAGCTTACATTTTAACTAAAGTATTTTAAAAAAAATATTACATTGCATAAAATAGCTAATGTGCACGTGCAGGAATCAAATTGTATATGGTAATAAAATTATTTTTCTACATATACTTATATGCTGTAGTCGCTGTTACACATTCCATAAAAATCAATTTATTATTTAAGTCGCAGATATAATTGCAAGGATATAATATACTCTTAATGAGTTGCTCACTAAACTAAGCTATTTATATAGTGCTTACCAAATCGCTGTCCTCAAAGCCCTAACCACACGCAATCTTCGCCTTGATTATCTTTCTTCCGCCACCAATCTGTGATACCTTCGGACTTCTGCTGACTTCTGTCTCCTACTAATAAACATATACATATATGTACCCAATAAACTTAGTAAAACTGACAAAATACCATAAGTAGGTTTATATCTATTTTGCTAACTGCACTTATTTAACACAATGTTGCAGGGTTGAAACTCCATGAGGCTCGTGGAGTGGGAGTTTTATATGACTACCTCCGTAAATCTGTAGCACAACCGAATTTATTTGATATGATCATCGCGAAATATAACAAGGCAATCTGCCAATGGTAATCCCACAACGCTTAATTATCGGCGACAATGCGCACTGCGGTAAAGGATTTTCTAATGCCCTTACGCAGACATCTGCAACCACCTACTGCAATACCAGTCCCGATATATTCATGGTATATGTATATGCTCTTGGCCTATGCCAATCAGTCCAACAGACGCTGAGTTTGAGAAAAAGTAACAAGCTATACATATATAGATCAGTCTAAGTAGTACTATTGTCTTCGACCCCTAGAGACGTATTACTATCTGCACCTGTCTTATTCACTCCTGTGTCTTTCATGCTTCTTGGTTAGCGCTCTCCGTTCCCCCACCAACTAAACTATATGGTATCTTGTACGCCAGATCGTTGTGGCTAAGTTATAACCCCATCATCGCTACAAAAGTATTTATCATCTTTGCCAAAAGTGCTTCTATGAGTATATTGATGCAGTGTAGTCCTGATTAACAATTAACAGCCACAACAAATGGAAAATTTGCCTCACAATTCGCACTGAAAGTCGCTGATGTATCTTTTCTGAGATTTGCCTAATAGTAAATTCAGCTGAAGTTGTATTCAGAATCACTGTAACAACCAAAACAAATTGCTTCATATAACTTCTTTAAGTCGCAGGAGTTTTTCCTTAATCGCTCACTAAATCTCTTTTACGCTGTTTAACAACTACACGCTCCATAAGGCCACCTTGAATCGCAAGTATTTCCACAAGGTATCATATCTATTCAACAAAGGCGCCTATGTGCCAGTTTATAAGCCGCTGCTACGCCCTTAACAAATCAGTCCACAAAGACGGATTAAGTCGCAGATATACTCATAAGTCGCTGTTCCCGCCTTAGACACTATTTCACACAGAAAAACGCCTTCATTGCCAATTTAAGTGGATTCATGTGTTATCGGCATTATAATGTCTACAAAAAATTCACCATTAACTAATCAATCACATTTTGTTGTTTTATATTCATTTGGGACATTTTTTAGCAATGTGCATATGTAGCTTAATTTGGTTCAATCGCATTCCATTAATGTAGGAGCGAATCATGGACGGGTAACATAAAGTGGAAAAACTTACTTACGCCTAAGGAATGCAACCCTACTGACTTGACTCAAGTACATCTAGCTTGGAGAACGCTGACTACAAACACGACGGACAGGACAGTTGGCATTATGCTTTTATTAAATAAGTACGCGTGAAATAATCAACTTTAAAGCATTATTTACTTTTCGCATATAAAATAAAACAAAACATGATAATATAAATATTATTTTTATCAAAAAAAATAATATATAAAGATATATGAGGCAATGAATTGAAATTTAGTGCTAGAACTTAAAAATACACCTTCATTGCCATTACAAGAGGATTCATGTGATATCGGCAATATAGTGTCTACAAAAAATTCATCATTAACTAATCAATCACATTTTGTTGTTTTATATTCATTAGCGACATTTTTTAGCAACGTGCATATGTAGTCCAATTTGGTTCAATCGCATTCCATAAATGTGGGAGCGAATCATGGGCGGGTAACATGAAGTGGAAAAACTTACTAGCTGCTAAGGAATGCAACCCTACTGACTTGGCGCAAGTACATCTGGATTGGAGAAGGGGACGAGACGCTGACTACAAACACGATGGACAGGACAGTTGCCATTATGCTTTTATTGAATAAGTGCGCGTGAAATAATCAACTTTAAAGCATTATTTACTTTTCGTATATAAAATAAAGCAAAATATGATAAAATAAATATTATTTTTATTGACAAAAATTAAAAATATAAAGATATACGAGGAAATGTAATGAAATTTAGTGCTAGAACTAAAAAATACACCTTCATTGCCGTTATAAGTGGATTCATATGTTATCGGCATTATAGTGTCTACAAAAATTCATCATTAACTAATCAATCACATTTTGGTGTTTTATATTTATTAGGGACATTTTTTAACAATGTGCATATGTAGCCCAATTTGGTTCAACCGCATTTCATAAATGTGGGAGCGAATCATGGACGGGTAACATGAAGTGGAAAACTTACTAATTGCTAAGAAATGCAACCCTACTGACTTGACATAAGTATATCTGGCTTGGAGATGGGGACCAAACGCTGACTACAAACACGACGGACAGGATTGTTGCCATTATGGTTTTATTGAATAAATACGCGTGAAATAATCAACTTTAAAGCATTATTTACTTTTCGCATATAAAATAAAACAAAACATGATAATATAAATATTAGGTTTATCGAAAAAAATAGTATATAATTGTGGCGGCGAATCATGGGCGGGTAATATGAAGTGGAAAAACTTACTAGCTGCTAAGGAATGCAACCCTACAGACTTGACGCAAGTACATCTGGCTTGGAGATGGGGACGAAACGCTGACTTCAAACACGACGGACAGGACAGTTGCCATTATGATTTTATTGGTTAAATACGCGTGAAATAATCAACTTTAAAGCATTATTTACTTTTCGCATATAAACTAAAACAAAGTATGATAAAATAAATATTATTTTCATCGAAAAAAATTAAAAATATAATGATATATGAGGTAATGTAATGAAATGTAGCGCTAGAACTAAAAAATACACCTTCATTGTCATTATAAGAGGATTCATGTGTTATCGGCATTATAGTGTCTACAAAAAATTCACCATTAACTAATCAAGCACAGTTTGTTGTTGTATATTTATTAGGGAAACTTTTCAGCAATGTGCATATGTAGCCCAATTTGGTTCAATCGCATTTCATTAATGTGGGTGCGAATCATGGACGGGTAACATGAAGTGGAAAAACTTACCAACTGCTAAGAAATGCAACCCTACTGAATTGACGCAAGTACATCTGGCTTGGAGAATGGGACGAGACGCTGACTACAAACACGATGGACAGGACAGTTGCCATTATGCTTTTATTGAATAAGTACGCGTGAAATAATCAACTTTAAAGCATTATTTACTTTTCGCATATAAAATAAAGCAAAGTATGATAAAATAAATATTATTTTTATCGAAAAAAATTAAAAATATAAAGATATACGAGGAAATGTAATGGAATTTAGTACTAGAACTAAAAAATACACCTTCATTGCCGTTATAAGTGGGTTCATGTGTTTTCGGCATTATAGTGTCTACACAAAATTCATCATTAACTAATCAAACACATTTTGTTGTTTATATTTATTAGGGACATTTTTTAACAATGTGCATATGTAGCCCAATTTGGTTCAATAGCATTTCATCAATGTGAAGTGGAAAAACTTACTAACTGCTAACAAATGCAACCCTACTGACTTGCGTAAGTACATCTGGCTTGGAGAAGGGGACGAAACGCTGACTGCAAACACGACGGACAGGACAGTTGCCATTATGCTTTTATTAATTAAGTACGCGTGAAATAATCAACTTTAAAGCATTATTTACTTTTCGCATATAAAATAAAACAAAACATGATAATATAAATATTAGTTTTATCGAAAAAAGTAATATATAAGGAAATGAATTGAAATTTAGTGCTAGAACTTAAAAATACACCTTCATTGCCATTATAAGAGGATTCATGTGTTATCGGCATTATAGTGTCTACAAAAAACTTATCATTAGCTAATCAAGCACATTTTGTTCTTTTATATTTATTAGGGAAATTTTCTAGCAATGTGCATATGTAGCCCAATTTGGTTCAATCGCATTTCATAATTGTGTGAGCGAATCATGGACGGGTAACATGACGTGGAAAATTTTACCAACTGCTAAGAAATGCAACCCTACTGAATTGACGCAAGTACATCTGGTTTGGAGAAGGGGACGAAACTGTTAAGAAATGCAATCCTACTGAATTTACGCAAGTACTTCTGGCTTGGAGAAGGGGACTAACTACAAACACGATGGACAGGACAGTTGCCATTGTGCTTTTATTGAATAAGTACGCGTGAAATAATCAACTTTAAAGCATTATTTATTTTTCGCATATAAAATTAAGCAAAGTATGATTAAATAAATATTATTTGTATCGAAAAAAATTAAAAATATAAGGATATACGAGGAAATGTAATGAAATTTAGTGCTAGAACTAAAAAATTCACCTTCATTGCCATTATAAGAGGATTCATGTGTTATCGGCATTATAGTGTCTACAAAAAATTCATCATTGACTAATCAAACACATTTTGTTGTTTTATATTTATTAGGGACATTTTTTAACAATGTGCATATGTAGCCCAATTTGGTTCAATCGCATTTCATAAATGTAGGAGCGAATCGTGGACGGGTAACTAACTGCTGATAAATGCAACCATACTGACTTGACTCAAGTACATCTGGTTTCGAGAAGGGGACGAGACGTTGAATACAAACACGACGGACAGGACAGTTACCATTATGCCTTTATTGAATGAATACGCGTGAAATAATTAATTTTAAAGCATTATTTACAAAAAATTCCTCATTAACTAATCAAGACATTTTTTAGCAATGTGCATATGTAGCCCAATTTACAGACTTGCGTAAGTACATCTGGCTTGGAGAAGGGGACGAAACGCTGACTACAAACACGACGGACAGGAAAGTTGCCATTATGGTTTTATTGAACAAACACGCGTGAAATAATCAACTTTAAAGCATTATTTACTTTTCGCATATAAAATTAAGCAAAGTATGATAAAATAAATATTATTTTTATCGAAAAAATTAAAAATATAAAGAATACGAGGAAATTTAATGAAATTTAGTGCTAGAACTAAAAAATACACCTTCATTGTCATAATGGGAGGATTCGTGTGTTATCAGCATTATAGTGTCTACACAAAATTCATCATTAACTAATCAAACACATTTTGTTGTTTTATATTTATTAGGGACATTTTTTAACAATGTGCATATGTAGCCCAATTTGGTTCAATCGCATTTCATAAATGTGGGAGCGAATCATGGACGGGTAACATGAAGTGGAAAAACTTACCAACTGCTAAGAAATGCAACCCTACTGACTTGCGTAAGTACATCTGGCTTGGAGAAGGGGACGATACGCTGACTACGAACACGACGGACAAGACAGTTGCCATTATGCCTTTATTGAATAAATACGCGTGAAATAATCAACTTTAAAGCATAATTTACTTTTCGCATATAAAATAAAACAAAGTATGATAAAATAAATATTATTTTTATCGAAAAAAATTAAAAATATAATGATATATGAGGTAATGTAATGAAATTTAGTGCTAGAACTAAAAAATACACCTTTATTGCCATTATAAGAGGATTCATGTGTTATCGGCCTTATAGTGTCTACACAAAATTCATTATTAACTAATCAAGCATCTTTTGTTGTTTCATATTTATTAGGGACATTTTTTAACAATGTGCATATGTAGCCCAATTTGGTTCAATCGCATTTCATAAATGTGGGAGCGAATCATGGACGGGTAACATGAAGTGGAAAAACTTACTAACTGCTAAGAAATGCAAACCTACTGACTTGACGTAAGTACATCTGGCTTGGAGAAGGGGACGAAACGCTGACTACAAACCCGACGGACAGGACAGATGCCATTATGGTTTTATTGAATAAACACGCGTGAAATAATCAACTTTAAAGCATTATTTACTTTTCGCATATAAAATTAAGCAAAGTATGATAAAATAAATATTATTTTTATCGAAAAAATTAATATATAAAGATATATGAGGAAATGAATTGAAATTTAGTGCTAGAACTTTAAAAAACACCTTCATTGCCATTATAAGAGGACTCATGTGTTATCGGCATTATAGTGTCTACAAAAAATTTATCATTAACTAATTAATCACATTTTGTTGTTTTATATTTATTAGAGACATTTTTTAGCAACGGGCATATGTTGTCCAATTTGGTTCAATCGCATTCCATAAATGTAGGAGCGAATCATGGACGGGTAACATGAAGTGGAAAAACTTACTAACTGCTAAGAAATGCAACCCTACAGACTTGACGCAAGTACATCTGGCTTGCTTTTATTGAATAAATACGCGTGAAATAATCAACTTTAAAGCATTATTTACTTTTCGCATATAAAATAAAACAAAGTATGATAAAATAAATATTATTTTTATCGAATAAAATTAAATATATAAAGATATATGAGGAAATGTATTGAAATTTAGTGCTAGAACTAAAAAAGACACCTTCATTGTCATAATGAGAGGATTCATGTGTTATCAGCATTATAGTGTCTACAAAAAATTCATCATTAACTAATCAAGACTTTTTTAGCAATGTGCATTTGTAGTCCAATTTGGTTCAGTCGCCTTTCATAAATGTGAGAGCGAATCATGGACTGGTAACATGAAGTGCAAAAACTTACTAACTGCTAAGAAATACAACCCTACTGAATTCAAGCAAGTACATCTGGCTTGGAGAAGGGGACGAGACGCTGACTACAAACACGATGGACAGGACAGTTGCCATTATGCTTTTATCGAAAAAGTACGCGTGAAATAATCAACTTTAAAGCATTATTTACCTTCGCATATAAAATAAAGCAAAGTATGGTAAAATAAATATTATCTTTATCGAAAAAAATTTAAAATATAAAGATATACGAGGAAATGTAATGGAATTTAGTACAAGAACTAAAAAATACACCTTCATTGCCATTATAAGTGGATTCATGTGTTATCGGCATTATAGTGTCTACACAAAATTCATCATTAACTAATCAAACACATTTTGTTGTTTATATTTATTAGGGAGATTTTTTAACAATGTGCATATGTAGCCCAATTTGGTTCAATCGCATTCCATAAATGTGGGAGCGAATCATGGACGGGTAACATGAAGTGGAAAAACTTACCAACTGCTAAGAAATGCAACCCTACTGACTTGCGTAAGTCCATCTGGCTTGGAGAAGGGGACGATACGCTGACTACGAACACGACGGACAAGACAGTTGCCATTATGCCTTTATTGAATAAATACGCGTGAAATAATCAACTTTAAAGCATAATTTACTTTTCGCATATAAAATAAAACATAGTATGATAAAATAAATATTATTTTTATCGAAAAAAATTAAAAATATTATGATATATGAGGTAATGTAATGAAATTTAGTGCTAGAACTAAAAAATACACCTTTATTGCCATTATAAGAGGATTCATGTGTTATCGGCCTTATAGTGTCTACACAAAATTCATTATTAACTAATCAAGCATATTTTGTTGTTTCATATTTATTAGGGACATTTTTTAACAATGTGCATATGTAGCCCAATTTGGTTCAATCGCATTTCATAAATGTGGGAGCGAATCATGGACGGGTAACATGAAGTGGAAAAACTTACTAACTGCTAAGAAATGCAAACCTACTGACTTGACGTAAGTACATCTGGCTTGGAGAAGGGGACGAAACGCTGACTACAAACACGACGGACAGGACAGATGCCATTATGGTTTTATTGAATAAACACGCGTGAAATAATCAACTTTAAAGCATTATTTACTTTTCGCATATAAAATTAAGCAAAGTATGATAAAATAAATATTATTTTTATCGAAAAAATTAATATATAAAGATATATGAGGAAATGAATTGAAATTTAGTGCTAGAACTTTAAAAAACACCTTCATTGCCATTATAAGAGGACTCATGTGTTATCGGCATTATAGTGTCTACAAAAAATTTATCATTAACTAATTAATCACATTTTGTTGTTTTATATTTATTAGAGACATTTCTTAGCAACGGGCATATGTTGTCCAATTTGGTTCAATCGCATTCCATAAATGTAGGAGCGAATCATGGACGGGTAACATGAAGTGGAAAAACTTACTAACTGCTAAGAAATGCAACCCTACAGACTTGACGCAAGTACATCTGGCTTGCTTTTATTGAATAAATACGCGTGAAATAATCAACTTTAAAGCATTATTTACTTTTCGCATATAAAATAAAACAAAGTATGATAAAATAAATATTATTTTTATCGAAAAAAATTAAATATATAAAGATATATGAGGAAATTATTGAAATTTAGTGCTAGAACTAAAAAAGACACCTTCATTGTCATAATGAGAGGATTCATGTGTTATCAGCATTATAGTGTCTACAAAAAATTCATCATTAACTAATCAAGACTTTTTTAGCAATGTGCATTTGTAGTCCAATTTGGTTCAGTCGCCTTTCATAAATGTGAGAGCGAATCATGGACTGGTAACATGAAGTGCAAAAACTTACTAACTGCTAAGAAATACAACCCTACTGAATTCAAGCAAGTACATCTGGCTTGGAGACGGGGACGAGACGCTGACTACAAACACGATGGACAGGACAGTTGCCATTATGCTTTTATCGAAAAAGTACGCGTGAAATAATCAACTTTAAAGCATTATTTACCTTCGCATATAAAATAAAGCAAAGTATGGTAAAATAAATATTATTTTTATCGAAAAAAATTAAAAATATAAAGATATACGAGGAAATGTAATGGAATTTAGTACAAGAACTAAAAAATACACCTTCATTGCCATTATAAGTGGATTCATGTGTTATCGGCAGTATAGTGTCTACACAAAATTCATCATTAACTAATCAAACACATTTTGTTGTTTATATTTATTAGGGAGATTTTTTAACAATGTGCATATGTAGCCCAATTTGGTTCAATCGCATTCCATAAATGTGGGAGCGAATCATGGACGGGTAACATGAAGTGGAAAAACTTACCAACTGCTAAGAAATGCAACCCTACAGACTTGACGCAAGTACATCTGGCTTGCAGAAGGGGAAGAAACGCCGACTACGAACACGACGAACAAGACAGTTGCCATTATGCTTTTATTGAATAAATACGCGCGAAATAATCAACTTTAAAGCATTATTTACTTTTCGCATCTAAAATAAAACAAAGTATGATAAAATAAATATTATTTTTATCGAAAATAATTAAATATATAAAGAATACGAGGAAATGTAATGAAATTTAGTGCTAGAACTAAAAAATACACCTTCATTGCCAAAATGGGAGGATTCGTGTGTTATCAGCATTATAGTGTCTACACAAAATTCATCATTAACTAATCAAACACATTTTGTTGTTTTATATTTATTAGGGGCATTTTTTAACAATGTGCATATCTAGCCCAATTTGGTTCAATCGCATTTCATAAATGTGGGAGCGAATCATGGACGGGTAACATGAAGTGGAAAAACTTACCAACTGCTAAGAAATGCAACCCTACTGACTTGCGTAAGTACATCTGGCTTGGAGAAGGGGACGATACGCTGACTACGAACACGACGGACAAGACAGTTGCCATTATGCCTTTATTGAATAAATACGCTTGAAATAATCAATTTTAAAGCATAATTTACTTTTCGCATATAAAATAAAACAAAGTATGATAAAATAAATATTATTTTTATCGAGAAAAATTAAAAATATAATGATATATGAGGTAATGTAATGAAATTTGGTGCTAGAACTAAAAAATACACCTTTATTGCCGTTATAAGAGGATTCATGTGTTATCGGCCTTATAGTGTCTACACAAAATTCATTATTAACTAATCAAGCATATTTTGTTGTTTCATATTTATTAGGGACATTTTTTAACAATGTGCATATGTAGCCCAATTTGGTTCAATCGCATTTCATAAATGTGGGAGCGAATCATGGACGGGTAACATGAAGTGGAAAAACTTACCAACTGCTAAGAAATGCAACCCTACTGACTTGCGTAAGTACATCTGGCTTGGAGAAGGGGACGATACGCTGACTACGAGCACGACGGACAAGACAGTTGCCATTATGCCTTTATTGAATAAATACGCGTGAAATAATCAACTTTAAAGCATAATTTACTTTTCGCATATAATATAAAACAAAGTACGATAAAATAAATATTATTTTTATCGAAAAAAATTAAAAATATAATGATATATGTGGTAATGTAATGAAATTTAGTGCTAGAACTAAAAAATACACCTTTATTGCCATTATAAGAGGATTCATGTGTTATCGGCCTTATAGTGTCTACACAAAATTCATTATTAACTAATCAAGCATATTTTGTTGTTTCATATTTATTAGGGACATTTTTTAACAATGTGCATATGTAGCCCAATTTGGTTCAATCGCATTTCATAAATGTGGGAGCGAATCATGGACGGGTAACATGAAGTGGAAAAACTTACTAACTGCTAAGAAATGCAAACCTACTGACTTGACGTAAGTACATCTGGCTTGGAGAAGGGGACGAAACGCTGACTACAAACACGACGGACAGGACAGATGCCATTATGGTTTTATTGAATAAACACGCGTGAAATAATCAACTTTAAAGCATTATTTACTTTTCGCATATAAAATTAAGCAAAGTATGATAAAATAAATATTATTTTTATCGAAAAAATTAATATATAAAGATATATGAGGAAATGAATTGAAATTTAGTGCTAGAACTTTAAAAAACACCTTCATTGCCATTATAAGAGGACTCATGTGTTATCGGCATTATAGTGTCTACAAAAAATTTATCATTAACTAATTAATCACATTTTGTTGTTTTATATTTATTAGAGACATTTTTTAGCAACGGGCATATGTTGTCCAATTTGGTTCAATCGCATTCCATAAATGTTGGAGCGAATCATGGACGGGTAACATGAAGTGGAAAAACTTACTAACTGCTAAGAAATGCAACCCTACAGACTTGACGCAAGTACATCTGGCTTGCAGAAGGGGAAGAAACGCCGACTACGAACACGACGGACAAGACAGTTGCCATTATGCTTTTATTGACTAAATACGCGTTTAATAATCAACTTTAAAGCATTATTTACTTTTCGCATATAAAATAAAACAAAGTATGATAAAATAAATATTATTTTTATCGAAAAAAATTAAATATATAAAGATATATGAGGAAATGTATTGAAATTTAGTGCTAGAACTAAAAAAGACACCTTCATTGTCATAATGAGAGGATTCATGTGTTATCAGCATTATAGTGTCTACAAAAAATTCATCATTAACTAATCAAGACTTTTTTAGCAATGTGCATTTGTAGTCCAATTTGGTTCAGTCGCCTTTCATAAATGTGAGAGCGAATCATGGACTGGTAACATGAAGTGCAAAAACTTACTAACTGCTAAGAAATACAACCCTACTGAATTCAAGCAAGTACATCTGGCTTGGGGAAGGGGACGAGACGCTGACTACAAACACGATGGACAGGACAGTTGCTATTATGCTTTTATCGAAAAAGTACGCGTGAAATAATCAACTTTAAAGCATTATTTACCTTCGCATATAAAATAAAGCAAAGTATGGTAAAATAAATATTATTTTTATCGAAAAAAATTAAAAATATAAAGATATACGAGGAAATGTAATGGAATTTAGTACAAGAACTAAAAAATACACCTTCATTGCCATTATAAGTGGATTCATGTGTTATCGGCATTATAGTGTCTACACAAAATTCATCATTAACTAATCAAACACATTTTGTTGTTTATATTTATTAGGGAGATTTTTAAACAATGTGCATATGTAGCCCAATTTGGTTCAATCGCATTCCATAAATGTGGGAGCGAATCATGGACGGGTAACATGAAGTGGAAAAACTTACCAACTGCTAAGAAATACAACCGTACTGACTTGCGTAAGTACATCTGGCTCGGAGAAGGGGACGAAACGCTGATTACAAACACGATGGACAGGACAGTTGCCATTATGGTTTTATTGAATAAATACGCGTGAAATAATCAACTTTAAAGCATTATTTACTTTTCGCACATAAAATAAAACAAAACATGATAATATAAATATTATTTTTATCAAAAAAAACAATATATAAAGATTTATGAGGAAATGAATTGAAATTTAGTGCTAGAACTTAAAAATACACCTTCATTGCCATTATAAGAGGATTCATGTGTTATCGGCATTATAGTGTCTACAAAAAATTTATCATTAATTAATCAATCACATTTTATTGTTTTATATTTATTAGGGAAATTTTCTAGCAATGTGCATATGTTTTTTTTTTTTTATTTAAACATAGATTTACTTATTGAATCGCTTAAATACTAAAGCCTAACAACAAGTTTTTGAATCTTAAACTAATATTATCTGCTTGTTAGCCCTTATATAGAGCTCCGATAGTTCCGTGAATCTTCATCAAAAGGCTGGACGATTGTTCGTTTTCAGACGTGATTTGTAAGTTCTATGTGCTAGAGCATTTGCAAGCGGGTTCGGGTGCGATTGCAGTTTATCGAGGTATTTTGCTCTGCTGCTATTGATTTCATCTTTGACTGTGGGTATTTCAAGATCTTTATGAATATTCGAGTTCTTTATGTACCAAGGTGCTGCTGTTAACATTCTTAGGATTTTTGATTGTGACTTCTGTATAATATCGATACTACTAGCACAGGCAGATCCCCATAGCTGTATACCATACATCCATATAGGCTTTAGGATTGAATTATACAAAAGAACCTTATAGTCTAGGTTTAATGCAGACTTTCGATGCACCAGCCAATGTAGTTCGGATATTTTCAAATTTATTTGTATCTTTTTAGCGATAATATGATTTTTCCAAGTGAGGCGCCGGTCTAGGTGCATACCAAGATATGTAACATTTTTATCCTGGGGAATTATGACTTTGTTTAATGTTATAGATGGGCACGTTTTTGGCTTAAGTGTGAAGGTCACATGCTTCGATTTTTGTTCATTTACTTTAATACGCCACATCTCTAACCACTCCTCGATATGTTTTAGGTGGTTTTGTAAGAGTTTTGAAGCTTCTACTGGACATTTGTTTCTGCATATTATGGCAGTATCATCCGCGAAGGTTGAAGTTAGCAATGAACTGCTAGTAGGGATATCAGATGTGAATATAAGATATAATATTGGACCAAGGACGCTGCCCTGAGGAACGCCAGCCTTTATTGGAAACTCTTCTGATATATAATCATCCATTTTTATTGTAAACCATCTGTTAGAGAGGTACGAATTAAGAATGCTATGGAAGCTTGGTGGCAGTAGCTTTGTAATTTTATGTATAAGCCCTTCATGCCAAACTTTATCGAATGCTTGGGATACATCCAGAAAAATTGCGGAACAATATTCTCTGTGTTCAAATGCCGTTCTTATCTCATTGGTAATACGGTTTACTTGTTCTATTGTACCATGCTTCTCTCGAAAGCCAAATTGGTGAGTAGGTATGATATTATGGTTTTTGAGAACAGGAGTAATTTTACGTAGTAATATTTTTTCAAACAGCTTTGAGATACAGGGCAGTAAGCTAATTGGTCTGTATGACGATGGCAGAGTTGCGTTTTTGCCGGGTTTAAGAATCATAATAATTTGAGACCTTTTCCATGCTTTCGGAAAGTATCCAAGTTTAAATATCGAGTTGAAAATATTGGATATGTAGGTGATAGCACTACTAGGCAATTCCATTAACATTTTTGGAGTGACTACAAACACGATGGACAGGACAGTTGTCATTATGCTTTTATTGAATAAGTACGCGTGAAATAATCAACTTTAAAGCATTATTAACTTTTCGCATATAAAATAAAGCAAAGTATGGTAAAATAAATATTATTTTTATCGAAAAAAATTAAAAATATAAAGATATACGAGGAAATGTAATGGAATTTAGTACAAGAACTAAAAAAAACACCTTCATTGCCAATATAAGTGGATTCATGTGTTATCGGCATTATAGTGTCTACACAAAATTCATCATTAATTAATCAAACACATTTTGTTGTTTATATTTATTAGGGACATTTTTTAACAATGTGCATATGTAGCCCAATTTGGTTCAATCGCATTTCATAAATGTGGGAGCGAATCATGGACGGGTAACATGAAGTGGAAAATTTTACCAACTGCTAAGAAATGCAACCCTGCTGAATTGACGCAAGTACATCTGGCATGGAGAAGGGGACGAAACGCTGACTACAAACACGACGGACAGGACAGTTGCCATTATGGTTTTATTGAATAAACACGCGTGAAATAATCAACTTTAAAGCATTATTTACTTTTCGCATATAAAATAAAACAAAGCATGATAATATGTATAAATATTTTTATCGAAAAAAATAATATATAAAGATATATGAGGAAATGAATTGAAATTTAGTGCTAGAACTTAAAAAAACACCATCATTGCCATTATAAGAGGATTCATGTGTTGTCGGCATTATAGTGTCTACAAAAAATTTATCATTAACTAATCAATCACATTTTGTTGTTTTATATTTATTAGTGACATTTTTTAACAATGTGGGAGCGAATCATGGACGGGTAACATGAAGTGGAAAAAATTACTAACTGCTAAGAAATGCAACCGTACTTACTTGACGTAAGTACATCCGGCTTGGAGAAGGGGACGAAACGCTGACTGCAAACACGACGGACAGGACAGTTGCCATTATGGTTTTATTGAATAAACACGCGTGAAATAATCATCTTTAAAGCATTATTTACTTTTCGCATATAAAATAAAACAAAACATGTTAATATAAATATTATTTTTATCGAAAAAAATAATATATAAAAATATATGAGGAAATGAATTGAAATTTAGTGCTAGAACTTAAAAATACACCTTCATTGCTATTATAAGAGGATTCATGTGTTGTCGGCATTATAGTGTCTACAAAAAATTTATCATTAACTAATTAATCACATTTTGCTTTATGCTTTTATTGAATAAGTACGCGTGAAATAATCAACTTTAAAGCATTATTTACTTTTCGCATATCAAATAAAGTAAAGTATGATAAAATAAATACTATTGTTATCGAAAAAAATTAAAAATATAAAGATATACGAAGAAATGTAATGAAATTTAGTGCTAGAACTAAAAAATACACCTTCATTGCCATTATAAGAGGATTCATGTGTTATCGGCATTATAGTGTCTACAAAAAATTCATCATTAACTAATCAAGCACATTTTGTTGTTTTATATTTATTAGGGACATTTTTTAACAATGTGCATATGTAGCCCAATTAGGTTCAATCGTATTCCATAAATGTGGGAGCGAATCATGGACGGGTAACATGAAGTGGAATAACTTACTAACTGCTAAGAAATGCAACCCTACTGACTTGACGCAAATACATCTGGTTTGGAGAAGGGGCCGAGACTTTGAATCCAAACACGACGGACAGGACAGTTGCCATTATGGTTTTATTGAATGAATACGCGTGAAGTAATTAATTTTAAAGCATTCTTTACTTTCACGTATAAAATAAAACAAAGTATGCTAAAATAAATATTATTTTTATCGTAAAATTTAAAAATATAATGATATATGAGGTAATGTAATGAAATTTAGTGCTAGAACTAAAAAATACACCTTCATTGTCATTATAAGAGGATTCATGTGTTATCGGCATTATAGTGTCTACACAAAATTCATCATTAACGAATCAAACACATTTTGTTGTTTTATATTTATTAGGCACATTTTTTAACAATGTGCATATGTAGCCCAATTTGGTTCAATCGCGTTTCATAAATGTGGGAGCGAATCATGGACGGGTAACATGAAGTGGAAAAACTTACCAACTGCTAAGAAATGCAACCCTACTGACTTGACTCAAGTACATCTGGCTTCGAGAAGGGGACGAGACGTTGAATACAAACACGACGGACAAGACAGTTCACATTATGCCTTTATTGAATAAATACGCGTGAAGTTATTAATTTTAAAGCGTTCTTTAGTTTCGCATATAAAATAAAGCAAAGTATGATAAAATAAATACTATTGTTATCGAAAAAAATTAAAAATATAAAGATATACGAGGAAATGTAATGAAATTTTGTGCTAGAACTAAAAAATACACCTTCATTGCCATTATAAGAGGATTCATGTGTTATCGGCATTATAGTGTCTACAAAAAATTCGTCATTAACTAATCAAGCACATTTTGTTGTTTTATATTTATTAGGGACATTTTTTAACAATTAGGTTCAATCGTATTCCATAAATGTGGGAGCGAATCATGGACGGGTAACATGAAGTGGAATAACTTACAAACTGCTAAGAAATGCAACCCTACTGACTTGACGCAAGTACATCTGGTTTGGAGAAGGGGCCGAGACGTTGAATACAAACACGACGGACAGGACAGTTGCCATTATGGTTTTATTGAATGAATACGCGTGAAGTAATTAATTTTAAAGCATTCTTTACTTTCACATATAAAATAAAACAAAGTATGCTAAAATAAATATTATTTTTATCGAAAAAAATTAAAAATATTATGATATATGAGGTAATGTAATGAAATTTAGTGCTAGAACTAAAAAAATACACCTTCATTGTCATAATGAGAGGATTCATGTGTTATAAGCATTATAGTGTCTACAAAAAATCCATCATTAACTAATCAAGACCTTTTTTAGCAATGTGCATATGTAGTCCAATTTGGTTCAGTCGCATTCCATAAATGTGAGAGCGAATCATGGACAGGTAACATGAAATGCAAAAACTTACTAACTGCTAAGAAATGCAACCCTACTGAATTGAAGCAAGTACATCTGGCTTGGAGAAAGGGACGAGACGCTGACTACAAACACGATGAACAGGACATTTGCCATTATGCTTTTATTGAATAAGTACGCGTGAAATAATCAACTTTAAAGCATTATTTACTTTCCGCATATAAAATAAAGCACAGTTTGATAAAATAACTACTATTTTTATCGAAAAAAATTAAAAATATAAAGATATACGAAGAAATGTAATGAAATTTAGTGCTAGAACTAAAAAATACACCTTCATTGCCATTATAAGAGGATTCATGTGTTATCGGCATTATAGTGTCTACAAAAAACTCATAATTAACTAATCAAGCACATTTTGTTGTTTTATATTTATTAGGGACATTTTTTAACAATGTGGGAGCGAATCATGGACGGGTAACATGAAGTGGAAAAACTTTCTAACTGCTAAGAAATGCAACACTACTGACTTGACGCAAGTACATCTGGCTTGGAGAAGGGGACGAAACGCTGACTACAAACACGACGGACAGGACAGTTGCCATTATGGTTTTATTGAATAAACACGCGTGAAAGAATCAACTTTAAAGCATTATTTGCTTTTCGCATATAAAATATAACAAAGCATGATAATTAATATAAATATTATTTTTATCGAAAAAAATAATATATAAAGATATATGAGGAAATGAATTAAAATTGAGTGCTAGAACTTAAAAAAACACCTCCATTGCCATTATAAAAGGATTCATGTGTTATCGGCATTATAGTGTCTACAAAAAATTCATCATTAACTAATCAATCACATTTTGTTGTTTTATATTTATTAGGGACATTTTTTAACAATGTGCATATGTAGTCCAATTTGGTTCAATCGCATTCCATAAATGTGGGAGCGAATCATGGACGGGTAACATGAAGTGGAAAATTTTACCAACTGCTAAGAAATGCAACCCTACTGAATTGACGCAAGTGCATCTGGCATGGAGAAGGGGACGAAACGCTGACTACAAACACGACGGACAGGACAGTTGCCATTATGGTTTTATTGAATAAACACGGGTGAAATAATCAACTTTAAAGCATTATTTACTTTTCACATATAAAATAAAACAAAGCATGATAATTAATTTAAATAATATTTTTATCGAAAAAAATAATATATAAAGATATATGAGGAAATGAATTAAAATTTAGTGCTAGAACTTAAAAAAACACCTTCATTGCCATTATAAGAGGATTCATGTGTTATCGGCATTATAGTGTCTACAAAAAACTTATCATTAACTAATTAAGCACATTTTGTTGTTTTATATTTATTAGGGGAATTTTCTAGCAATGTGCTTATGTAGCCCAATTTGGTTCAATCGCATTTCATAAATGTGGGAGCGAATCATGGACGGGTAACATGAAGTGGAAAATTTTACCAACTGCTAAGAAATGCAACCCTACTGACTTGACTCAAGTACATCTGGCTTCGAGAAGGGGACGAGACGTTGAATACAAACACGACGGACAAGACAGTTCCCATTATGCCTTTATTGAATAAATACGCGTGAAGTTATTAATTTTAAAGCGTTCTTTAGTTTCGCATATAAAATAAAGCAAAGTATGATAAAATAAATACTATTGTTATCGAAAAAAATTAAAAATATAAAGATATATGAGGAAATGTAATGAAATTTTGTGCTAGAACTAAAAAATACACCTTCATTGCCATTATAAGAGGATTCATGTGTTATCGGCATTATAGTGTCTACAAAAAATTCGTCATTAACTAATCAAGCACATTTTGTTGTTTTATATTTATTAGGGACATTTTTTAACAATTAGGTTCAATCGTATTCCATAAATGTGGGAGCGAATCATGGACGGGTAACATGAAGTGGAATAACTTACAAACTGCTAAGAAATGCAACCCTACTGACTTGACGCAAGTACATCTGGTTTGGAGAAGGGGCCGAGACGTTGAATACAAACACGACGGACAGGACAGTTGCCATTATGGTTTTATTGAATGAATACGCGTGAAGTAATTAATTTTAAAGCATTCTTTACTTTCACATATAAAATAAAACAAAGTATGCTAAAATAAATATTATTTTTATCGAAAAAAATTAAAAATATTATGATATATGAGGTAATGTAATGAAATTTAGTGCTAGAACTATAAAAAATACACCTTCATTGTCATAATGAGAGGATTCATGTGTTATAAGCATTATAGTGTCTACAAAAAATCCATCATTAACTAATCAAGACCTTTTTTAGCAATGTGCATATGTAGTCCAATTTGGTTCAGTCGCATTCCATAAATGTGAGAGCGAATCATGGACAGGTAACATGAAATGCAAAAACTTACTAACTGCTAAGAAATGCAACCCTACTGAATTGAAGCAAGTACATCTGGCTTGGAGAAAGGGACGAGACGCTGACTACAAACACGATGAACAGGACATTTGCCATTATGCTTTTATTGAATAAGTACGCGTGAAATAATCAACTTTAAAGCATTATTTACTTTCCGCATATAAAATAAAGCACAGTTTGATAAAATAACTACTATTTTTATCGAAAAAAATTAAAAATATAAAGATATACGAAGAAATGTAATGAAATTTAGTGCTAGAACTAAAAAATACACCTTCATTGCCATTATAAGAGGATTCATGTGTTATCGGCCTTATAGTGTCTACGAAAATTCATCATTAATTAATCAATCACATTTTGTTGTTTTATATTTATTAGGGACATTTTTTAACAATGTGCATATGTAGCCCAATTTGGTTCAATCGCATTTGATAAATGTGGGAGCGAATCATGGACGGGTAACATGAAGTGGAAAAACTTTCTAACTGCTAAGAAATGCAACACTACTGACTTGACGTAAGTACATCTGGCTTGGAGAAGGGGACGAGACGCTGACTACAAACACGATGGACAGGACAGTTGCCATTATGCTTTTATTGAATAAGTACGCGTGAAATAATCAACTTTAAAGCATTATTTAATTTTCGCATATAAAATAAAACAAAATATGATAAAATAAATATAATTTTTATCGAAAAAAATGTAGAATATAAAGATATACGAGGAAATGAATTGAAATTTAGTGCTAGAGCTTAAAAATACACCTTCATTGCCATTATAAGAGGATTCATGTGTTGTCGGCATTATAGTGTCTACAAAAAATTTATCATTAACTAATTAATCACATTTTGTTGTTTTATATTTATTAGAGACATTTTTTAGCAACGGGGATATGTAGTCCAATTTGGTTCAATCGCATTCCATAAAAGTGGGAGCGAATCATGGACGGGTAACATGAAGTGGAAAAACTTACTAACTGCTAAGAAATACAACCCTACTGAATTCAAGCAAGTACATCTGGCTAGGAGAAGGGGACGAGACGCTGACTACAAACACGATGGATAGGACATTTGCCATTATGCTTTTATTCAATAAGTACGCGTGAAATAATCAACTTAAAGCATTATTTACTTTTCGCATATAAAATAAAGCAAAGTATGATAAAATAAATATTATTTTTATCGAAAAAAATTAAAAATATAAAGATATAGGAGCAAATGTAATGAAATTTAGTGCTAGAACTAAAAAATACACCTTCATTGTCATAATGAGAGGATTCATGTGTTATCAGCATTATAGTGTCTACAAAAAATTCATCATTAACTAATCAAGACATTTTTTAGCAATGTGCATATGTAGACCAATTTGGTTCAGTCGCATTTCATAAATGTGAGAGCGAATCATGGACGGGTAACATGAAGTGCAAAAACTTACTAACTGCTAAGAAATACAACCCTACTGAATTCAAGCAAGTACATCTGGCTTGGAGAATGAGACGAGACGCTGACTACAAACACGATGGACAGGACAGTTGCCATTATGCTTTTATTGAATAAGTACGCGTGAAATAATCAACTTTAAAGCATTATTTACTTTTCGCATATAAAATAAAGCAAAGTATGATAAAATAAATATTATTTTTATCGAAAAAAATTAAAAATATAAAGATATACGAAGAAATGTAATGAAAATTAGTGCTAGAACTAAAAAATACACCTTCATTGCCATTATAAGAGGATTCATGTGTTATCGGCCTTATAGTGTCTACACAAAATTCATTATTAACTAATCAAGCATATTTTGTTGTTTCATATTTATAAGGACATTTTTTAACAATGTTCATATGTAGCCCAATTTGGGTCAGTCGCATTTCATAAATGTGAGAGCGAATCATGGTCGGGTAACATGAAGTGCAAAAACTTACTAACTGCTAAGAAATGCAACCCTACTGGCTTGACGTAAGTACATCTGGCTTGGAGAAGGGGACGAAACGCTGACTACAAACACGACGGACAGGACAGTTGCCATTATGGTTTTATTAAATAAGTACGCGTGAGATAATCAACTTTAAAGCATTATTTACTTTTCGCATATAAAATAAAGCAAAGTATGATAAAATAAATATTATTTTTACCGAAAAAAATTAAAAATATAATGATATATGAGGTAATGTAATGAAATTTAGTGCTAGAACTAAAAAATACACCTTCATTGCCATTATAAGAGGATTCATGTGTTATCGGCCTTATAGTGTCTACACAAAATTCATTATTAACTAATCAAGCATATTTTGTTGTTTCATATTTATTAGGGACATTTTTTAACAATGTGCATATGTAGCCCAATTTGGTTCAATCGCATTTCATAAATGTGGGAGCGAATCATGGACGTGTAACATGCAGTGGAAAAACTTACTAACTGCTAAAAAAATGTTGTTTTATATTTATTAGAGACATTTTTTAGCAACGGGGATATGTAGTCCAATTTGGTTCAATCGCATTCCATAAAAGTGGGAGCGAATCATGGACGGGTAACATGAAGTGGAAAAACTTACTAACTGCTAAGAAATGCAACCCTACTGACTTGACGTTAGTAAATCTGGCTTGGAGAAGGGGACGAAACGTTGACTACGAACACGACGGACAAGACAGTTGCCATTATGCTTTTATTGAATAAATACGCGTGAAATAATCAACTTTAAAGCATTATTTACTTTTCGCATATAAAATAAAACAAAGTATGATAAAATGAATATTATTTTTATCGAAAAAAATTAAAAATATAAAGATATAGGAGCAAATGTAATGAAAATTAGTGCTAGAACTAAAAAATACACCTTCATTGTCATAATGAGAGGATTCATGTGTTATCAGCATTATAGTGTCTACAAAAAATTCATCATTAACTAATCAAGACATTTTTTAGCAATGTGCATATGTAGTCCAATTTGGTTCAGTCGCATTTCATAAATGTGAGAGCGAATCATGGACGGGTAACATGAAGTGCAAAAACTTACTAATTGAAGCAATTACATCTGGTTTGGAGAAGGGGCCGAGACGTTGAATACAAACACGACGGACAAGACAGTTGAAATTATGCTTTTATTGAATAAATACGCGTGAAATAATCAACTTTAAAGCATTATTTACTTTTCGCATATAAAATAAAGCAAAGTATGATAAAATAAATACTATTGTTATCGAAAAAAATTAAAAATATAAAGATATACGAGGAAATGTAATGAAATTTTGTGCTAGAACTAAAAAATACACCTTCATTGCCATTATAAGAGGATTCATGTGTTATCGGCATTATAGTGTCTACAAAAAATTCATCATTAACTAATCAAGCACATTTTGTTGTTTTATATTTATTAGGGACATTTTTTAACAATGTGCATATGTAGCCCAATTAGGTTCAATCGTATTCCATAAATGTGGGAGCGAATCATGGACGGGTAACATGAAGTGGAATAACTTACTAACTGCTAAGAAATGCAACCCTACTGCCTTGACGCAAGTACATCTGGTTTGGAGAAGGGGCCGAGACGTTGAATACAAACACGACGGACAGGACAGTTGCCATTATGGTTTTATTGAATGAATACGCGTGAAGTAAATAATTTTAAAGCATTCTTTACTTTCACATATAAAATAAAACAAAGTATGCTAAAATAAATATTATTTTTATCGTAAAGGTTAAAAATATAATGATATATGAGGTAATGTAATGAAATTTAGTGCTAGAACTAAAAAATACTCCTTCATTGTCATTATAAGAGGATTCATGTGTTATCGGCATTATAGTGTCTACACAAAACTCAACATTAACTAATCAAACACATTTTGTTGTTTTATATTTATTAGGCACATTTTTTAACAATGTGCATATGTAGCCCAATTTGGTTCAATCGCGTTTCATAAATGTGGGAGCGAATCATGGACGGGTAACATGAAGTGGAAAAACTTACCAACTGCTAAGAAATGCAACCCTACTGACTTGCGTAAGTACATCTGGCTAGGAGAAGGGGACGAAACGCTGACTACGAACACGACGGACAAGACAGTTGCCATAATGCTTTTATTGAATAAATACGCGTGAAATAATAAACTTCAAAGCATTATTTACTTTTCGCATTAAAAATAAAACAAAGTATGATAAAGTAAATATTATTTTTATCGAAAAAAATTAAAAATATAAAGATCTACGAGGAAATGTAATGAAATTTAGAGCTAGAACTAAAAAATACACCTGCATTGTCATAATGGGAGGATTCATGTGTTATCAGCATTATAGTGTCTACACAAAATTCATCATTAACTAATCAAACACATTTTGTTGTTTTATATTTATTAGGGACATTTTTTAACAATGTGCATACGTAGCCCAATTTGGTTCAATCGCATTTCATAAATGTGGGAGCGATTCATGGACGGGTAACATGAAGTGCAAAAACTTACTAACGGCTAAGAAATACAACCCCACTGAATTCAAGCAAGTACATCTGGCTTGAAGAAGGGGACGAGACGCTGACTACAAACACGATGGACAGGACAGTTGCCATTATGCTTTTATTGAATAAGTACTCGTGAAATAATCAACTTTAAAGCATTATTTACTTTTCGCATATAAAATAAAGCAAAGTATGATAAAATAAATATTATTTTTATCGAAAAAAATTAAAAATATAAAGATATACGAAGAAATGTAATGAAATTTAGTGCTAGAACTAAAAAATACACCTTCATTGCCATTATAAGAGGATTCATGTGTTATCGGCCTTATAGTGTCTACACAAAATTCATTATTAACTAATCAAGCATATTTTGTTGTTTCATATTTATTAGGGACATTTTTTAACAATGTTCATATGTAGCCCAATTTGGGTCAGTCGCATTTCATAAATGTGAGAGCGAATCATGGTCGGGTAACATGAAGTGCAAAAACTTACTAACTGCTAAGAAATGCAACCCTACTGGCTTGACGTAAGTACATCTGGCTTGGAGAAGGGGACGAAACGCTGACTACAAACACGACGGACAGGACAGTTGCCATTATGGTTTTATTGAATAAGTACGCGTGAAATAATCAACTTTAAAGCATTATTTACTTTTCGCATATAAAATAAAGCAAAGTATGATAAAATAAATATTATTTTTATCGAAAAAATTAAAAATATAATGATATATGAGGCAATGTAATGAAATTTAGTGCTAGAACTAAAAAATACACCTTCATTGCCATTATAAGAGGATTCATGTGTTATCGGCCTTATAGTGTCTACACAAAATTCATTATTAACTAATCAAGCATATTTTGTTGTTTCATATTTATTAGGGACATTTTTTAACAATGTGCATATGTAGCCCAATTTGGTTCAATCGCATTTCATAAATGTGGGAGCGAATCATGGACGTGTAACATGCAGTGGAAAAACTTACTAACTGCTAAAAAATGTTGTTTTATATTTATTAGAGACATTTTTTAGCAACGGGGATATGTAGTCCAATTTGGTTCAATCGCATTCCATAAAAGTGGGAGCGAATCATGGACGGGTAACATGAAGTGGAAAAACTTACTAACTGCTAAGAAATGCAACCCTACTGACTTGACGTAAGTACATCTGGCTTGGAGAAGGGGACGAAACGTTGACTACGAACACGACGGACAAGACAGTTGCCATTATGCTTTTATTGAATAAATACGCGTGAAATAATCAACTTTAAAGCATTATTTACTTTTCGCATATAAAATAAAACAAAGTATGATAAAATGAATATTATTTTTATCGAAAAAAATTAAAAATATAAAGATATAGGAGCAAATGTAATGAAATTTAGTGCTAGAACTAAAAAATACACCTTCATTGTCATAATGAGAGGATTCATGTGTTATCAGCATTATAGTGTCTACAAAAATTCATCATTAACTAATCAAGACATTTTTTAGCAATGTGCATATGTAGTCCAATTTGGTTCAGTCGCATTTCATAAATGTGAGAGCGAATCATGCACGGGTCACATGAAGTGAAAAAACTTACTAATTGAAGCAATTACATCTGGTTTGGAGAAGGGGCCGAGACGTTGAATACAAACACGACGGACAAGACAGTTGCCATTATGCTTTTATTGAATAAATACGCGTGAAATAATCAACTTTAAAGCATTATTTACTTTTCGCATATAAAATAAAGCAAAGTATGATAAAATAAATTCTATTGTTATCGAAAAAAATTAAAAATATAAAGATATACGAAGAAATGTAATGAAATTTTGTGCTAGAACTAAAAAATACACCTTCATTGTCATAATGAGAGGATTCATGTGTTATCAGCATTATAGTGTCTACAAAAAATTCATCATTAACTAATCAAGACTTTTTTAGCAATGTGCATATGTAGTCCAATTTGGCTCAGTCGCATTTCATAAATGTGAGAGCGAATCATGGACGGGTAACATGAAGTGCAAAAACTTACTAACTGCTAAGGAATGCAACCCTACTGACTTGACGTAAGTACATCTGGCTTGGAGAAGGGGACGAAACGCTGACTACGAACACGACGGACAAGACAGTTGCCATTATGCTTTTATTGAATAAATACGCGTGAAATAATCAACTTTAAAGCATAATTTACTTTTCGCATATAAAATAAAACAAAGTATGATAAAATGAATATTATTTTTATCGAAAAAAAATTAAAAATATAATGATATATGAGGTAATGTAATGAAATTTAGTGCTAGAACTAAAAAATACACCTTCATTGTCATAATGGGAGGATTCATGTGGTATCAGCATTATAGTGTCTACACAAAATTCATCATTAACTAATCAAACACATTTTGTTGTTTTATATTTATTAGGGACATTTTTTAACAATGTGCATATGTAGCCCAATTTGGTTCAATCGCATTTCATAAATGTGGAAGCGAGTCATGGACGGGTAACATGAAGTGCAAAAACTTACTTACTGCTGAGAAATACAACCCTACTGAATTCAAGCAAGTACATCTGGCTTAAAGAATGGGACGAGACGCTGACTACAAACACGATGGACAGGACAGTTGCCATTATGCTTTTATTGAATAAGTACGCGTGAAATAATCAACTTTAAAGCATTATTTACTTTTCGCATATAAAATAAAGCAAAGTATGATAAAATAAATACTATTTTTATCGAAAAAAATTAAAAATATAAAGATATACGAGGAAATGTAATGGAATTTAGAACAAGAACTAAAAAATACACCTTCATTGCCAGTATAAGTGGATTCATGTGTTATCGGCATTCTAGTGTCTACACAAAATTCATCATTAACTAATCAAACACATTTTGTTGTTTATATTTATTAGGGACATTTTTTAACAATGTGCATATGTAGCCCAATTTGGTTCAATCGCATTTCATAAATGTGGGAGCGAATCATGGACGGTAACATGAAGTGAAAAAACTTACCAACTGCTAAGAAATGCAGCCCTACCGACTTGCGTAAGTACATCTGGCTTGGAGAAGGGGACGAAACGCTGACTACGAACACTACGGACAGGACAGTTGCCATTATGGTTTTATTGAGTAAACACGCGTGAAATAATCAACTTTAAAGCATTATTTACTTTTCGCATATAAAATTAAGCAAAGTATGATAAAATAAATATTATTTTTATCGAAAAAAATAATATATAAAGATATATGAGATAGTGCTAGAACTTAAAAAAAGTGCTAGAACTTAAAAAAAACACCTTCATTGCCATTATAAGAGAACTCATGTGTTATCGGCATTATAGTGTCTACAAAAAATTAATCATTAACTAATTAATCACATTTTGTTGTTTTATATTTATTAGAGACATTTTTTAGCAACGGGCATATGTAGTCCAATTTGGTTCAATCGCATTCCATAAATGTGGGAGCGAATCATGGACGGGTAACATGAAGTGGAAAAACTTACTAACTGCTAAGAAATACAACCCTACTGAATTCAAGCAAGTACATCTGGCTAGGAGAAGGGGACGAGACGCTGACTACAAACACGATGGATAGGACATTTGCCATTATGCTTTTATTCAATAAGTACGCGTGAAATAATCAACTTAAAGCATTATTTACTTTTCGCATATAAAATAAAGCAAAGTATGATAAAATAAATATTATTTTTATCGAAAAAAATTAAAAATATAAAGATATACGAGGAAATGTAATGGAATTTAGAACAAGAACTAAAAAATACACCTTCATTGCCATTATAAGTGGATTCATGTGTTATCGGCATTCTAGTGTCTACACAAAATTCATCATTAACTAATCAAACACATTTTGTTGTTAATATTTATTAGGGACATTTTTTAACAATGTGCATATGTAGCCCAATTTGGTTCAATCGCATTTCATAAATGTGGGAGCGAATCATGGACGGGTAACATGAAGTGAAAAAACTTACCAACTGCTAAGAAATGCAACCCTACCGACTTGCGTAAGTACATCTGGCTTGAAGAAGGGGACGAAACGCTGACTACGAACACGTCGGACAAGGCAGTTGTCATTATGCTGTTATTGAATAAATACGCGGGATATAATCAACCTTAAAGCATTATTTACTTTTCGCATATAAAATAAAACAAAGTATGATAAAATAAATATTATTTTTATCGAAAAAAATTAAAAATATAAAGATATACGAGGAAATGTAATGGAATTTAGAACAAGAACTAAAAAATACACCTTCATTGCCATTATAAGAGGACTCATGTGTTATCGGCATCATAGTGTATACAAAAAAGTTATCATTAACTAATTAATCACATTTTGTTGTTTATTTTTATTAGAGACATTTTTTAGCAACGGGCATATGTCGTCCAATTTGGTTCAATCGCATTCCATAAATGTGGGAGCGAATCATGGACGGGTAACATGAAGTGGAAAAACTTACTAACTGCTAAGAAATGCAACCCTACTGAATTCAAGCAAGTACATCTGGCTTGGAGAAGGGGAGGAGACGCTGACTATAAACACGATGGACAGGACAGTTGCCATTATGCTTTTATTGAATAAGTACGCGTGAAATAATCAACTTTAAAGCATTATTTACTTTTCGCATATAAAATAAAGCAAAGTATGATAAAATAAATACTATTTTTATCGAAAAAAATTAAAAATATAAAGATATACGAAGAAATGTAATGAACTTTAGTCCTAGAACTAAAAAATACTCCTTCATTGCCATTATAAGAGGATTCATGTGTTATCGGCCTTATAGTGTCTACACAAAGCTCATTATTAACTAATCAAGCATATTTTGTTGTTTCATATTTATTAGGGACATTTTTTAACAATGTGCATATGTAGCCCAATTTGGTTCAATCGCATTTCCTAAATGTGGGAGCGAATCATGGACGGGTAACATGAAGTGGAAAAACTTACTAACTACTAAGAAATGCAACCCTACTGACTTGACGTAAGTACATCTGGCTTGGAGAAGGGGACGAAACGCTGACTACGAACACTACGGACAGGACAGTTGCCATTATGGTTTTATTGAGTAAACACGCGTGAAATAATCAACTTTAAAGCATTATTTACTTTTCGCATATAAAATTAAGAGAAGTATGATAAAATAAATATTATTTTTATCGAAAAAAATAATATATAAAGATATATGAGATAGTGCTAGAACTTAAAAAAAGTGCTAGAACTTAAAAAAAACACTTCATTGCCATTATAAGACAACTCATGTGTTATCGGCATTATAGTGTCTACAAAAAATTAATCATTAACTAATTAATCACATTTTGTTGTTTTATATTTATTAGAGACATTTTTTAGCAACGGGCATATGTAGTCCAATTTGGTTCAATCGCATTCCATAAATGTGGGAGCGAATCATGGACGGGTAACATGAAGTGGAAAAACTTACTAACTGCTAAGAAATACAACCCTACTGAATTCAAGCAAGTACATCTGGCTAGGAGAAGGGGACGAGACGCTGACTACAAACGCGATGGATAGGACATTTGCCATTATGCTTTTATTCAATAAGTACGCGTGAAATAATCAACTTAAAGCATTATTTACTTTTCGCATATAAAATAAAGCAAAGTATGATAAAATAAATATTATTTTTATCGAAAAAAATTAAAAATATAAAGATATACGAGGAAATGTAATGGAATTTAGAACAAGAACTAAAAAATACACCTTCATTGCCATTATAAGTGGATTCATGTGTTATCGGCATTCTAGTGTCTACACAAAATTCATCATTAACTAATCAAACACATTTTGTTGTTTATATTTATTAGGGACATTTTTTAACAATGTGCATATGTAGCCCAATTTGGTTCAATCGCATTTCATAAATGTGGGAGCGAATCATGGACGGGTAACATGAAGTGAAAAAACTTACCAACTGCTAAGAAATGCAACCCTACCGACTTGCGTAAGTACATCTGGCTTGGAGAAGGGGACGAAACGCTGACTACGAACACGTCGGACAAGGCAGTTGTCATTATGCTTTTATTGAATAAATACGCGGGATATAATCAACTTTAAAGCATTATTTACTTTTCGCATATAAAATAAAACAAAGTATGATAAAATAAATATTATTTTTATCGAAAAAAAATTAAAAATATAAATATATACGAGGAAATGTAATGAAATTTAGTGCTAGAACTAAAAAATACACCCTCATTGTCATAATGAGAGGATTCATGTGTTATCAGCATTATAATGCCTACAAAAAATTCATCATTAACTAATCAAGACTTTTTTAGCAATGTGCATATGTAGTCCAATTTTGTTCAGTCGCATTTCATAAATGTGAGAGCGAATCATGGACGGGTAACATGAAGTGCAAAAACTTACTAACTGCTAAGAAATACAACCCTACTGAATTCAAGCAAGTACATCTGGCTTGGAGAAGGGGAGGAGACGCTGACTATAAACACGATGGACAGGACATTTGCCATTATGCCTTTATTGAATAAGTACGCGTGAAATAATCAACTTTAAAGCATTATTTACTTTTCGCATATAAAATAAAGCAAAGTATGATAAAATAAATATTATTTTTATGGAAAAAAATTAAAAATATAAAGATATACGAGGAAATGTAATGGAATTTAGTACAAGAACTAAAAAATACACCTTCATTGCCATTATAAGTGGATTCATGTGTTATCGGCATTATAGTGTCTACACAAAATTCATCATTAACTAATCAAACACATTTTGTTGTTTATATTTATTAGGGACATTTTTTAACAATGTGCATATGTAGCCCAATTTGGTTCAATAGCATTTCATAAATGTGGGAGCGAATCATGCACGGGTCACATGAAGTGAAAAAACTTACCAACTGCTAAGAAATGCAACCCTACTGACTTGCGTAAGTACATCTGGCTTGGAGAAGGGGACGAAACGCTGACTACGAACACGTCGGACAAGACAGTTGTCATTATGCTTTCATTGAATAAATACGCGTGAAATAATCAACTTTAAAGCATTATTTACTTTTCGCATATAAAATAAAACAAAGTATGATAAAATAAATATTATTTTTATCGAGAAAAATTAAAAATATAAAGATATACGAGGAAATGTAATGAAATTAGTGCTAGAACTAAAAAATACACCTTCATTGTCATAATGGGAGGATTCATGTGTTATCAGCATTATAGTGTCTACACAAAATTCATCATTAACTAATCAAACACATTTTGTTGTTTTATATTTATTAGGGACATTTTTTAACAATGTGCATATGTAGTCCAATTTGGTTCAGTCGCATTTCATAAATGTGAGAGCGAATCATGGACGGGTAACATGAAGTGCAAAAACTTACTAACTGCTAAGAAATACAACCCTACTGATTTCAGCAAGTACATCTGGCTTGGAGAAGGGGACGAAACGCTGACTACGAACACGTCGGACAAGACAGTTGTCATTATGCTTTTATTGAATAAATACGCGTGAAATAATCAACTTTAAAGCATTATTTACTTATCGCATATAAAATAAAACAAAGTGTGATAAAATAAATATTATTTTTATCGAAAAAAATTAAAAATATAAAGATATATGAGGTAATGTAATGAAATTTAGAGCTAGAACTAAAAAATACACCTTCATTGTCATAATGGGAGGATTCATGTGTTATCAGGATTATAGTGTCTACACAAAATTCATCATTAACTAATCAAACACATTTTGTTGTTTTATATTTATTAGGGACATTTTTTAACAATGTGCATATGTAGACCAATTTGGTTCAATCGCATAAATGTGGGAGCGAATCATGGACGGGTAACATGAAGTGCAAAAACTTACTAACTGCTAAGAAATACAACCCTACTGAATTCAAGCAATTACATCTGGCTTGGAGAAGGGGACGAGACGCTGACTACAAACACGATGGACAGGACAGTTGCCTTTATGGTTTTATTGAGTAAACACGCGTGAAATAATCAACTTTAAAGCATTATTTACTTTTCGCATATAAAATAAAGCAAAGTATGATAAAATAAATATTATTTTTATCGAAAAAAATAATATATAAAGATACATGAGATAGTGCTAGAACTTAAAAAAACACCTTCATTGCCATTATAAGAGGACTCATGTGTTATCGGCATTATAGTGTCTACAAACACTTTATCATTAACTAATTAATCACATTTTGTTGTTTTATATTTATTAGAGAAATTTTTTAGCAACGGGCATATGTAGTCCAATTTGGTTCAATCGCATTCCATAAATGTTGGAGCGAATCATGGACGGGTAACATGAAGTGGAAAAACTTACTAACTGCCAAGAAATGCAACCCTACAGACTTGATGCAAGTACATCTGGCTTGGAGAAGGGGAAGAAACGCTGACTACGAACACGACGGACAAGACCGTTGCCATTATGCTTTTATTGAATAAATACGCGTGAAATAATCAACTTTAAAGCATTATTTACTTTTCGCATATAAAATAAAACAAAGTATGATAAAATAAATATTATTTTTATCGAGAAGAATAATATATAAAGAAATATGAGATAGTGCTAGAACTTAAAAAAAGTGCTAGAACTTAAAAAAACACCTTCATTGCCATTATAAGAGGACTCATGTGTTATCGGCATTATAGTGTCTACAAAAAATTTATCATTAACTAATTAATCACAATTTGTTGTTTTATATTTATTAGAGACATTTTTTAGCAACGGGCATATGTAGTCCAATTTGGTTCAGTCGCATTTCATAAATGTGAGAGCGAATCATGGTCGGGTAACATGAAGTGCAAAAACTTACTAACTGCTAAGAAATACAACCCTACTGAATTCAAGCAAGTACATCTGGCTTGGAGAAGGGGACGAGACGCTGACTACAAACACGATGGACAGGACAGTTGCCATTATGCGTTTATTGAATAAGTACGCGTGAAATAATCAACGTTAAAGCGTTATTTACTTTTCGCATATAAAATAAAACAAAGTATGATAAAATAAATATTATTTTTATCGAAAAAAATAATATATAAAGATATATGAAATAGTGCTAGAACTTAAAAAAAGTGCTAGAACTTAAAAAAACACCTTCATTGCCATTATAAGAGGACTCATGTGTTATCGGCATTATAGTGTCTACAAAAAATTTATCATTAACTAATTAATCACAATTTGTTGTTTTATATTTATTAGAGACATTTTTTAGCAACGGGCATATGTAGTCCAATTTGGTTCAATCGCATTTCATAAATGTGGGAGCGAATCATGGACGGGTAACATGAAGTGGAAAAACTTACTAACTGCTAAAAAATGCAACCCTACTGACTTGACGTAAGTACATCTGGCTTGCAGAAGGGGACGAAACGCTGACTACAAACACGACGGACAGGACAGTTGCCATTATGGTTTTATTGAGTAAACACGCGTGAAATAATCAACTTTAAAGCATTATTTACTTTTCGCAAATAAAATTAAGCAAAGTATGATAAAACAAATATTATTTTTATCGAAAAAAATAATATATAAAGATATATGAGATAGTGCTAGAACTTAAAAAAAGTGCTAGAACTTAAAAAACACCTTCATTACCATTATAAGAGGACTCATGTGTTATCGGCATTATAGTGTCTACAAAAAATTTATCATTAACTAATTAATCACATTTTGTTGTTTTATATTTATTAGAGACATTTTTAGCAACGGGCATATGTAGTCCAATTTGGTTCAGTCACATTCCATAAATGTTGGAGCGAATCATGGACGGGTAACATGAAGTGGAAAAACTTACTAACTGCTAAGAAATGCAACCCTACAGACTTGACGCAAGTACATCTGGCTTGGAGAAGGGGAAGAAACGCTGACTACGAACACGACGGACAAGACAGTTGCCATTATGCTTTTATTGAATAAATACGCGTGAAATAATCAACTTTAAAGCATTATTTACTTTTCGCATATAAAATAAAACAAAGTATGATAAAATAAATATTCTTTTTATCGAAAAAAATTAAAAATATAAAGAATATGAGGAAATGTAATGAAATTTAGTGCTAGAACTAAAAAATACACCTTCATTGTCATAATGGGTGGATTCATGTGTTATCAGCATTATAGTGTCTACACAAAATTCATCATTAACAAATCAAACACATTTTGTTGTTTTATATTTATTAGGGACATTTTTTAACATTGTGCATATGTAGCCCAATTTGGTTCAATCGCATTTCATAAGTGTGGGAGCGAATCATGGACGGGTAACATGAAGTGGAAAAACTTACCAACTGCTAAGAAATGCAACCCTACTGACTTGCGTAAGTACATCTGTAGTGCGATTCACTAACTTATTTTAAAGATATTCGTTTGGTTAACTCAACTTAACCAAAATTTTAGCGACCCTGCTATTCAGTAGCCTTTTTTTTAACGATTTTCGCATTCGCCGAATCAGCTGTTGATGTTAGCTAGTCGATGACCGAAAACTAAACGACAACAAATTTTATGTTGTTAACTCAATCGAGAAAAGTGAAATTCGTGATTTCAATTTAAATAAAAGAAAAATTTTAAATTCAGTGATTTGTTTTATTGTAATTACAAAAGTAACATTAAATAATGTCGTTTAAATATCTGGTATATGATTTATCACGAGGTGATGAAGAAGTAAGCGCTCCAACAGTGGATCGACGTTAACTCCGAGATGTGGGCAATCCCTTTCATCTAAATGCAACAGACTTTCAAAAACTGTATCGGTTAACTCCAGACTTGGCTGAATACCTAATATATCAGCTTGATAACCAAATAAGAGGATCTAGAATAACAGCAATATCAACTGAGAAACAGGTTGCTCGTAGCCTGTATGCAATTTTAAATTTTACTTTTATATTGGTAGGTTCTAGCGGCGTTAAGGTTCTTCGCAACTGGTTGCTATCAACGACTCGTAGGTGAACAATGGGGAATATCCATGAGCCAGTTTTCCGTAAGCCGGCATTCATCGGGTAACGGATGCAATCAATGATTCGTTGTTTCACCAGAAAGTGAGGTTCCCTATGACCCAAGTGGAACGCCATTCTGCTAAAGAAACGTTTGCTTCGGCGTCGTCTCCCTTTGTGGGAGGCAGTATTGGAGCCGTCGATTCCACGCACATATCAATTTTGCCACCAAGGAATATGAGGAGACTTATGCCAACCACCACATCAACCATTCAATTAATATGCTAATGGTAAAAGCAAGCTTTTACAAGGATCCATGTATAAAAACAGAAATATAGTTTAGTTTTAATATATAGATAAATGATTATAATAAAAAAAAATTTAATATATGTATGTAAATCCTAAATACGCTGGAGCACAACGCGAAGTTTGAAAACGATAACCATGGCATATTTGCAGGTTATTCCGCATATTCCTTGGAGTCGAGTTGATGACTATTCTAACAAAACACTCATAGAAGAGTCCGGAATTCTGCTACAATGGATCATTGCAATATACATACATATATAAAGAGTTTTAAGTGTTTGTAGTTTGAAACAAACTAATATCTATTCCACTTTAATGAAATATAAAAAAATCGCTCAAATTTATATTTGGCAGCAGGCATTCGTTTGTTTTTTTTTCTATTCCTGCTTTTCGCTTATTTTGACATTTAGTTTGACAGAGATGCCACTCTTTATCACTTTGAATAAATACAACGAAACATCTGTTAAGTGTCGTTAAGAATAAGTTAGTGAATCGCACAATTGTTAGTGCAAACGGCAAATATTGCCGCTAAAAATAACAATTGTCGTACCGTTTAAAGTTAGTGAATCGCACTACTGGCTTGGAGAAGGGGACGAAACGCTGACTACGAACACGACGGACAAGACAGTTGCCATTATACTTTTATTGAATAAATACGCGAGAAATAATCAACTTTAAAGCATAATTTACTTTTCGCATATAAAATAAAACAAAGTATGATAAAATAAATATTATTTTTATCGAAAAAAATTAAAAATATAATGATATATGTATGAGGTAAAGTAATGAAATTTAGTGCTAGAACTAAAAAATACACCTTCATTGTCATAATGAGAGGATTCATGTGTTATCAGCATTATAGTGTCTACACAAAATTCATCATTAACTAATCAAACACATTTTGTTGTTTTATATTTATTAGGGACATTTTTTAACAATGTGCATATGTAGCCCAATTTGGTTCAATCGCATTTCATAAATGTGGGAGCGAATCATGGACGGGTAACATGAAGGGGAAAAACTTACTAACTGCTAAAAAATGCAACCCTACTGACTTGACGTAAGTACATCTGGCTTGGAGAAGGGGACGAAACGCTGACTACAAACACGACGGACAGGACAGTTGCCATTATGGTTTTCTTGAGTAAACAGGCGTGAAATAATCAACTTTAAAGCATTATTTACTTTTCGCATATAAAATTAAGCAAAGTATGATAAAATAAATATTATTTTATCGAAAAAAATAATATATAAAGATATATGCCATTATAAGAGGACTCATGTGTTATCGGCATTATAGTGTCTACAAAAAATTTATCATTAACTAATTAATCACATTTTGTTGTTTTATATTTATTAGAGACATTTTTTAGCAACGGGCATATGTAGTCCAATTTGGTTCAATCGCATTCCATAAATGTTGGAGCGAATCATGGACGGGTAACATGAAGTGGAAAAACTTACTAACTGCTAAGAAATGCAACCCTACAGACTTGACGCAAGTACATCTGGCTTGGAGAAGGGGAAGAAACGCTGACTACGAACACGACGGAAAAGACAGTTGCCATTATGCTTTTATTGAATAAATACGCGTGAAATAATCAACTTTAAAGCATTATTTACTTTTCGCATATAAAATAAAACAAAGTATGATAAAATAAATATTATTTTTATCGAAAAAAATTAAAAATATAAAGAATATGAGGAAATGTAATGAAATTTAGTGCTAGAACTAAATAATACACCTTCATTGTTATAATGGGTGGATTCATGTGTTATCAGCATTATAGTGTCTACACAAAATTCATCATTAACAAATCAAACACATTTTGTTGTTTTATATTTATTAGGGACATTTTTTAACAATGTGCATATGTAGCCCAATTTGGATCAATCGCATTTCATAAATGTGGGAGCGAATCATGGACGGGTAAAATGAAGTGGCAAAACTTACCAACTGCTAAGAAATGCAGCCCTACTGACTTGCGTAAGTACATCTGGCTTGGAGAAAGGGACGAAACGCTGACTACGAACACGACGGACAAGACAGTTGCCATTATGCTTTTATTGAATAAATACGCGTGAAATAATCAACTTTAAAGCATAATTTACATTTCGCATATAAAATAAAACAAAGTATGATAAAATAAATATTATTTTTATCGAAAAAAATTAAAAATATAATGATATATGAGGTAATGTAATGAAATTTAGTGCTAGAACTAAAAAATACACCTTCATTGTCATAATGGGAGGATTCATGTGTTATCAGCATTATAGTGTCTACACAAAATTCATCATTAACTAATCAAACACATTTTGTTGTTTTATATTTATTAGGGACATTTTTTAACAATGTGCATATGTAGCCCAATTTGGTTCAATCGCATTTCATAAATGTGGGAGCGAATCATGGACGGGTAACATGAAGTGCAAAAACTTACTAACTGCTAAGAAATACAACCCTACTGAATGCAAGCAAGTACATCTGGCTTGGAGAAGGGGACGAGACGCTGACTACAAACACGATGGACAGGACAGTTGCCATTATGCTTTTATTGAATAAGTACGCGTGAAATAATCAACTTTAAAGCATTATTTACTTTTCGCATATAAAATTAAGCAAAGTATGATAAAATAAATATTATTTTTATCGAAAAAAATAATATATAAAGATATATGAGATAGTGCTAGAATTTAAAAAAAGTGCTAGAACTTAAAAAAAACACCTTCATTGCCATTATAAGGGGACTCATGTGTTATCGGCATTATAGTGTATACAAAAAATTTATCATTAACTAATTAATCACAATTTGTTGTTTATATTTATTAGAGACATTTTTTAGCAACGGGCATATGTAGTCCAATTTGGTTCAATCGCATTCCATAAATGTGGGAGCGAATCATGGACGGGTAACATGAAGTGGAAAAACTTACTAGCTGCTAAGAAATGCAACTCTACAGACTTGACGCAAGTACATCTGGCTTGGAGAAGGGGAAGAAACGCTGACTACGAACACGACGGACAATACAGTTGCCATTATGCTTTTATTGAATAAATACGCGTGAAATAATCAACTTTAAAGCATTATTTACTTTTCGCATATAAAATAAAACAAAGTATGATGAAATAAATATTATTTTTATCGAAAAAAATTAAAAATATAAAGATCTACGAGGAAATGTAATGAAATTTAGTGCTAGAACTAAAAAATACACCTTCATTGTCATAATGAGAGGATTTATGTGTTATCAGCATTATAGTGTCTACAAAAAATTCATCATTAACTAATCAAGACTTTTTTAGCAATGTGCATATGTAGTCCAATTTGGTTCAGTCGCATTTCATAAATGTGAGAGCGAATCATGGACGGGTAACATGAAGTGCAAAAACTTACTAACTGCTAAGAAATACATCCCTACTGAATTCAAGCAAGTACATCTGGCTTGGAGAAGGGGACGAGACGCTGACTACAAACACGATGGACAGGACAGTTGCCATTATGCTTTTATTGAATAAGTACGAGTGACATAATCAACTTTAAAGCATTATTTACTTTTCGCATATAAAATAAAGCAAAGTATGATAAAATAAATATTATTTTTATCGAAAAAAATTAAAAATATAATGATATATGAGGTAATGTAATGAAATTTAGTGCTAGAACTAAAAAATACACCTTCATTGCCATTATAAGAGGATTCATGTGTTATCGGTCTACACAAAGTTCATTATTAACTAATCAAGCATATTTTGTTGTTTCATATTTATAAGGAACATTTTTTAACAATGTGCATATGTAGCCCAATTTGGTTCAATCGCATTTCCTAAATGTGGGAGCGAATCATGGACGGGTAAAATGAAGTGGCAAAACTTACCAACTGCTAAGAAATGCAGCCCTACTGACTTGCGTAAGTACATCTGGCTTGGAGAAAGGGACGAAACGCTGACTACGAACACGACGGACAAGACAGTTGCCATTATGCTTTTATTGAATAAATACGCGTGAAATAATCAACTTTAAAGCATAATTTACTTTTCGCATATAAAATAAAACAAAGTATGATAAAATAAATATTATTTTTATCGAAAAAAATTAAAAATATAATGATATATGAGGTAATGTAATGAAATTTAGTGCTAGAACTAAAAAATACACCTTCATTGTCATAATGGGAGGATTCATGTGTTATCAGCATTATAGTGTCTACACAAAATTCATCATTAACTAATCAAACACATTTTGTTGTTTTATATTTATTAGGGACATTTTTTAACAATGTGCATATGTAGCCCAATTTGGTTCAATCGCATTTCATAAATGTGGGAGCGAATCATGGACGGGTAACATGAAGTGCAAAAACTTACTAACTGCTAAGAAATACAACCCTACTGAATGCAAGCAAGTACATCTGGCTTGGAGAAGGGGACGAGACGCTGACTACAAACACGATGGACAGGACAGTTGCCATTATGCTTTTATTGAATAAGTACGCGTGAAATAATCAACTTTAAAGAATTATTTACTTTTCGCATATAAAATTAAGCAAAGTATGATAAAATAAATATTATTTTTATCGAAAAAAATAATATATAACGATATATGAGATAGTGCTAGAACTTAAAAAAGTGCTAGAATTTAAAAAAACACCTTCATTGCCATTATAAGAGGACTCATGTGTTATCGGCATTATAGTGTATACAAAAAATTTATCATTAACTAATTATTCACATTTTGTTGTTTATATTTATTAGAGACATTTTTTAGCAACGGGCATATGTAGTCCAATTTGGTTCAATCGCATTCCATAAATGTGGGAGCGAATCATGGACGGGTAACATGAAGTGGAAAAACTTACTAACTGCTAAGAAATGCAACCCTACAGACTTGACGCAAGTACATCTGGCTTGGAGAAGGGGAAGAAACGCTGATAGCCCTGCCACTTAGAGTACGTTGCGTGCATTCCGGCGAAGCATGCGACTGACAGGGCGTACGCAGCATAAAGGCAAGCCACAATGAAACGTTTTCGCAAGCAAAAAAATCAGCTGTTTTGTATTGGCGGGAAATTTTTCTTTCTGTACAAAGTAATCGTATTTTGTTAATTTTGATATTTATTATTTTGTTTATTCCTTTTTAATATGTTTACCACTGACGCGTTGTCGCCACCAAAGACAATGTTGCCACAAACAAAATAAAACAATCAGCTGTCTTTAGCGACGGATTTGAATGCGCCAAAAGTAGAGAGTAGAGCGACTGTCGTACGTTGCGGTATTGCATGCGTTGCGAATGTGGCGATCTGCATACAGATACACATAATTTACTCAGCTGTCAGTCGAATGTTTCGTCGGAATGCACGCAACGTACTCTAAGTGGCAGGGCAATGACTACGAACACGACTGACAATACAGTTGCCATTATGCTTTTATTGAATAAATACGCGTGAAATAATCAATTTTAAAGCATTATTTACTTTTCGCATATAAAATAAAACAAAGTATGATGAAATAAATATTATTTTTATCGAAAAAAATTAAAAATATAAAGATATACGGGGAAATGTAATGAAATTTAGTGCTAGAACTAAAAAATACACCTTCATTGTCATAATGAGAGGATTCATGTGTTATCAGCATTATAGTGTCTACAAAAAATTCATCATTAACTAATCAAGACTTTTTTAGCAATGTGCATATGTAGTCCAATTTGGTTCAGTCGCATTTCATAAATGTGAGAGCGAATCATGGACGGGTAACATGAAGTGCAAAAACTTACTAACTGCTAAGAAATACATCCCTACTGAATTCAAGCAAGTACATCTGGCTTGGAGAAGGGGACGAGACGCCGACTACAAACACGATGGACAGGACAGTTGCCATTATGCTTTTATTGAATAAGTACGAGTGACATAATCAACTTTAAAGCATTATTTACTTTTCGCATATAAAATAAAGCAAAGTATGATAAAATAAATATTATTTTTATCGAAAAAAATTAAAAATATAATGATATATGAGGTAATGTAATGAAATTTAGTGCTAGAACTAAAAAATACACCTTCATTGCCATTATAATTCATGTGTTATCGGCCTTATAGTGTCTACACAAAGTTCATTATTAACTAATCAAGCATATTTTGTTGTTTCATATTTATTAGGAACATTTTTTAACAATGTGCATATGTAGCCCAATTTGGTTCAATCGCATTTCCTAAATGTGGGAGCGAATCATGGACGGGTAACATGAAGTGCAAAAACTTACTAACTGCTAAGAAATACAACCCTACTGAATTCAAGCAAGTACATCTGGCTTGGAGAAGGGGACGAGACGCCGACTACAAACACGATGGACAGGACAGTTGCCATTATGCTTTTATTGAATAAGTACGAGTGACATAATCAACTTTAAAGCATTATTTACTTTTCGCATATAAAATAAAGCAAAGTATGATATAATAAATATTATTTTTATCGAAAAAAATTAAAAATATAAAGATACACGAGGAAATGTAATGAAATTTAGTGCTAGAACTAAAAAATACACTTTCATTGTCATAATGAGAGGATTCATGTGTTATCAGCATTATAGTGCCTACAAAAAATTCATCATTAACTAATCAAGACTTTTTTAGCAATGTGCATATGTTGTCCAATTTGGTTCAATCGCATTTCATAAATGTGGGAGCGAATCATGGACGGGTAACATGAAGTGCGAAAACTTACTAACTGCTAAGAAAGACAACCCTACTGAATTCAAGCAAGTACATCTGGCTTGGAGAAGGGGACGAGACGCTGACTACAAACACGATGGACAGGACAGTTGCCATTATGCTTTTATTGAATAAGTACGCGTGAAATAATCAACTTTAAAGCATTATTTGCTTTTCGCATATAAAATAAAGCAAAGTATGATAAAATAAATACTATTTTTATCGAAAAAAATTAAAAATATAAAGATATACGAAGAAATGTAATGAAATTTAGTGCTAGAACTTAAAAAAGTGCTAGAATTTAAAAAAACACCTTCATTGCCATTATAAGAGGACTCATGTGTTATCGGCATTATAGTGTATACAAAAAATTTATCATTAACTAATTAATCACATTTTGTTGTTTATATTTATTAGAGACATTTTTTAGCAACGGGCACATGTAGTCCAATTTGGTTCAATCGCATTCCATAAATGTGGGAGCGAATCATGGACGGGTAACATGAAGTGGAAAAACTTACTAACTGCTAAGAAATGCAACCCTACAGACTTGACGCAAGTACATCTGGCTTGGAGAAGGGGAAGAAACGCTGACTACGAACACGACGGACAATACAGTTGCCATTATGCTTTTATTGAATAAATACGCGTGAAATAATCAACTTTAAAGCATTATTTACTTTTCGCATATAAAATAAAACAAAGTATGATGAAATAAATATTATTTTTATCGAAAAAAATTAAAAATATAAAGATATACGAGGAAATGTAATGAAATTTAGTGCTAGAACTAAAAAATACACCTTCATTGTCATAATGAGAGGATTCATGTGTTATCAGCATTATAGTGTCTACAAAAAATTCATCATTAACTAATCAAGACTTTTTTAGCAATGTGCATATGTAGTCCAATTTGGTTCAGTCGCATTTCATAAATGTGAGAGCGAATCATGGACGGGTAACATGAAGTGCAAAAACTTACTAACTGCTAAGAAATACATCCCTACTGAATTCAAGCAAGTACATCTTGCTTGGAGAAGGGGACGAGACGCTGACTACAAACACGATGGACAGGACAGTTGCCATTATGCTTTTATTGAATAAGTACGAGTGACATAATCAACTTTAAAGCATTATTTACTTTTCGCATATAAAATAAAGCAAAGTATGATAAAATAAATATTATTTTTATCGAAAAAAATTAAAAATATAATGATATATGAGGAATGTATTGAAATTTAGTGCTAGAACTAAAAAATACACCTTCATTGCCATTATAAGAGGATCCATGTGTTATCGGCCTTATAGTGTCTACACAAAGTTCATTATTAACTAATCAAGCATATTTTGTTGTTTCATATTTATTAGGAACATTTTTTAACAATGTGCATATGTAGCCCAATTTGGTTCAATCGCATTTCCTAAATGTGGGAGCGAATCATGGACGGGTAACATGAAGTGGAAAAACTTACTAACTGCTCATGTGTTATCGGCATTATAGTGTATACAAAAAATTTATCATTAACTAATTAATCACATTTTGTTGTTTATATTTATTAGAGACATTTTTTAGCAACGGGCATATGTAGTCCAATTTGGTTCAATCGCATTCCATAAATGTGGGAGCGAATCAAAAAAAAATAATATATAAAGATATATGAGATAGTGCTAGAACTTAAAAAAGTGCTAGAACTTAAAAAAACACCTTCATTGCCATTATAAGAGGATCCATGTGTTATCGGCCTTATAGTGTCTACACAAAGTTCATTATTAACTAATCAAGCATATTTTGTTGTTTCATATTTATTAGGAACATTTTTTAACAATGTGCATATGTAGCCCAATTTGGTTCAATCGCATTTCCTAAATGTGGGAGCGAATCATGGACGGGTAACATGAAGTGCAAAAACTTACTAACTGCTAAGAAATACAACCCTACTGAATTCAAGCAAGTACATCTGGCTTGGAGAAGGGGACGAGACGCCGACTATAAACACGATGGACAGGACAGTTGCCATTATGCTTTTATTGAATAAGTACGAGTGACATAATCAACTTTAAAGCATTATTTACTTTTCGCATATAAAATAAAGCAAAGTATGATATAATAAATATTATTTTTATCGAAAAAAATTAAAAATATAAAGATACACGAGGAAATGTAATGAAATTTAGTGCTAGAACTAAAAAATACACTTTCATTGTCATAATGAGAGGATTCATGTGTTATCAGCATTATAGTGCCTACAAAAAATTCATCATTAACTAATCAAGACTTTTTTAGCAATGTGCATATGTTGTCCAATTTGGTTCAATCGCATTTCATAAATGTGGGAGCGAATCATGGACGGGTAACATGAAGTGCAAAAACTTACTAACTGCTAAGAAATACAACCCTACTGAATTCAAGCAAGTACATCTGGCTTGGAGAAGGGGACGAGACGCTGACTACAAACACGATGGACAGGACAGTTGCCATTATGCTTTTATTGAATATGTAAGTACGCGTGAAATAATCAACTTTAAAGCATTATTTGCTTTTCGCATATAAAATAAAGCAAAGTATGATAAAATAAATACTATTTTTATCGAAAAAAATTAAAAATATAAAGATATACGAAGAAATGTAATGAAATTTAGTGCTAGAACTTAAAAAAGTGCTAGAATTTAAAAAAACACCTTCATTGCCATTATAAGAGGACTCATGTGTTATCGGCATTATAGTGTATACAAAAAATTTATCATTAACTAATTAATCACATTTTGTTGTTTATATTTATTAGAGACATTTTTTAGCAACGGGCACATGTAGTCCAATTTGGTTCAATCGCATTCCATAAATGTGGGAGCGAATCATGGACGGGTAACATGAAGTGGAAAAACTTACTAACTGCTAAGAAATGCAACCCTACAGACTTGACGCAAGTACATCTGGCTTGGAGAAGGGGAAGAAACGCTGACTACGAACACGACGGACAATACAGTTGCCATTATGCTTTTATTGAATAAATACGCGTGAAATAATCAACTTTAAAGCATTATTTACTTTTCGCATATAAAATAAAACAAAGTATGATGAAATAAATATTATTTTTATCGAAAAAAATTAAAAATATAAAGATATACGAGGAAATGTAATGAAATTTAGTGCTAGAACTAAAAAATACACCTTCATTGTCATAATGAGAGGATTCATGTGTTATCAGCATTATAGTGTCTACAAAAAATTCATCATTAACTAATCAAGACTTTTTTAGCAATGTGCATATGTAGTCCAATTTGGTTCAGTCGCATTTCATAAATGTGAGAGCGAATCATGGACGGGTAACATGAAGTGCAAAAACTTACTAACTGCTAAGAAATACATCCCTACTGAATTCAAGCAAGTACATCTTGCTTGGAGAAGGGGACGAGACGCTGACTACAAACACGATGGACAGGACAGTTGCCATTATGCTTTTATTGAATAAGTACGAGTGACATAATCAACTTTAAAGCATTATTTACTTTTCGCATGTAAAATAAAGCAAAGTATGATAAAATAAATATTATTTTTATCGAAAAAAATTAAAAATATAATGATATATGAGGAATGTATTGAAATTTAGTGCTAGAACTAAAAAATACACCTTCATTGCCATTATAAGAGGATCCATGTGTTATCGGCCTTATAGTGTCTACACAAAGTTCATTATTAACTAATCAAGCATATTTTGTTGTTTCATATTTATTAGGAACATTTTTTAACAATGTGCATATGTAGCCCAATTTGGTTCAATCGCATTTCCTAAATGTGGGAGCGAATCATGGACGGGTAACATGAAGTGGAAAAACTTACTAACTGCTCATGTGTTATCGGCATTATAGTGTATACCAAAAATTTTTCATTAACTAATTAATCACATTTTGTTGTTTATATTTATTAGAGACATTTTTTAGCAACGGGCATATGTAGTCCAATTTGGTTCAATCGCATTCCATAAATGTGGGAGCGAATCAAAAAAAAATAATATATAAAGATATATGAGATAGTGCTAGAACTTAAAAAAGTGCTAGAACTTAAAAAAACACCTTCATTGCCATTATAAGAGGACTCATGTGTTATCGGCATTATAGTGTATACAAAAAATTTATCATTAACTAATTAATCACATTTTGTTGTTTATATTTATTAGAGACATTTTTTAGCAACGGGCATATGTAGTCCAATTTGGTTCAGTCGCATTTCATAACTGTGAGAGCGAATCATGGACGGGTAACATGAAGTGCAAAAACTTACTAACTGCTAAGAAATACATCCCTACTGAATTCAAGCAAGTACATCTGGCTTGGAGAAGGGGACGAGACGCTGACTACAAACACGATGGGCAGGACAGTTGCCATTATGCTTTTATTGAATAAGTACGAGTGACATAATCAACTTTAAAGCATTATTTACTTTTCGCATATAAAATAAAGCAAAGTATGATAAAATAAATATTATTTTTATCGAAAAAAATTAAAAATATAATGATATATGAGGTAATGTAATGAAATTTAGTGCTAGAACTAAAAAATACACCTTCATTGCCATTATAAGAGGATTCATGTGTTATCGGCATTATAGTGTATACAAAAAATTTATCATTAACTAATTAATCACATTTTGTTGTTTATATTTATTAGAGACATTTTTTAGCAACGGGCATATGTAGTCCAATTTGGTTCAGTCGCATTTCATAACTGTGGGAGCGAATCATGGACGGGTAACATGAAGTGGAAAAACTTACTAACTGCTAAGAAATGCAACCCTACTGACTTGACGTAAGTACATCTGGCTTGGAGAAGGGGACGAAACGCTGACTACAAACACGACGGACAGGACAGTTGCCATTATGGTTTTATTGAGTAAACACGCGTGAAATAATCAACTTTAAAGAATTATTTACTTTTCGCATTTAAAATTAAGCAAAGTATGATAAAATAAATATTATTTTGATCGAAAAAAATAATATATAAAGATATATGAGATAGTGCTAGAACTTAAAAAAACACCTTCATTGCCATTATAAGAGGACTCATGTGTTATCGGGAGCGAATCATGGACGGGTAACATGAAGTGGAAAAACTTACTAACTGCTAAGAAATGCAACCCTACTGACTTGAGGTAAGTACATCTGGCTTGGAGAAGGGGACGAAACGCTGACTACAAAGACGACGGACAGGACAGTTGCCATTATGGTTTTATTGAGTAAACACGCGTGAAATAATCAACTTTAAAGAATTATTTACTTTTCGCATATAAAATTAAGCAAAGTATGATAAAATAAATATTATTTTGATCGAAAAAAATAATATATAAAGATATATGAGATAGTGCTAGAACTTAAAAAAACACCTTCATTGCCATTATAAGAGGACTCATGTGTTATCGGCATTATAGTGTATACAAAAAATTTATCATTAACTAATTAATCACATTTTGTTGTTTATATTTATTAGAGACATTTTTTAGCAACGGGCATATGTAGTCCAATTTGGTTCAATCGCATTCCATAAATGTGGGAGCGAATCATGGACGGGTAACATGAAGTGGAAAAACTTACTAACTGCTAAGGAATGCAACCCTACTGACTTGACGCAAGTACATCTGGCTTGGAGAAGGGGACGAAACGCTGACTACAAACACGACGGACAGGACAGTTGCCATTATGGTTTTATTGAGTAAACACGCGTGAAATAATCAACTTTAAAGTATTATTTACTTTTCGCATATAAAATAAAACAAAGTATGATAAAATAAATATCATTTTTATCGAAAAAAAATAAATATTAAGATATACGAGGAAATGTAATGAAATTTAGTGCTAGAACTAAAAAATACACCTTCATTGTCATAATGAGAGGATTCATGTGTTATCAGCAATATAGTGCCTACAAAAAATTCATCATTACCTAATCAAGACTTTTTTAGCAACGGGCATATGTAGTCCAATTTGGTTCAATCGCATTCCATAAATGTGGGAGCGAATCATGGACGGGTAACATGAAGTGGAAAAACTTACTAACTGCTAAGGAATGCAACCCTACTGACTTGACGCAAGTACATCTGGTTTGGAGAAGGGGAAGAAACGCTGACTACGAAGACGACGGACAGGACAGTTGCCATTATGCTTTTATTGAATAAATACGCGTGAAATAATCAACTTTAAAGTATTATTTACTTTTCGCATATAAAATAAAACAAAGTATGATGAAATAAATATTATTTTTATCGAAAAAAATTAAAAATATAAAGATACACGAGGAAATGTAATGAAATTTAGTGCTAGAACTAAAAAATACACTTTCATTGTCATAATGAGAGGATTCATGTGTTATCAGCATTATAGTGCCTACAAAAAATTCATCATTAACTAATCAAGACTTTTTTAGCAATGTGCATATGTAGTCCAATTTGGTTCAATCGCATTTCATAAATGTGGGAGCGAATCATGGACGGGTAACATGAAGTGCAAAAACTTACTAACTGCTAAGAAATACAACCCTACTGAATTCAAGCAAGTACATCTGGCTTGGAGAAGGGGACGAGACGCTGACTACAAACACGATGGACAGGACAGTTGCCATTATGCTTTTATTGAATAAGTACGAGTGAAATAATCATTTTTAAAGCATTATTTACTTTTCGCATATAAAATAAAGCAAAGTATGATAAAATAAATACTATTTTTATCGAAAAAAATTAAAAATATAAAGATATACGAAGAAATGTAATGAAATTTAGTGCTAGAACTAAAAAATACACCTTCATTGCCATTATAACAGGATTCATGTGTTATCGGCCTTATAGTGTCTACACAAAATTCATTATTAACTAATCAAGCATATTTTGTTGTTTCATATTTATTAGGGACATTTTTTAACGATGTGCATATGTAGCCCAATTTGGTTCAATCGCATTTGATAAATGTGGGAGCGAATCATGGACGGGTAACATGAAGTGGAAAAACTTACTAACTGCTAAGGAATGCAACCCTACTGACTTGACGTAAGTACATCTGGCTTGGAGAAGGGGACGAAACGCTGACTACAAAGACGACGGACAGGACAGTTGCCATTATGGTTTTATTGAGTAAACACGCGTGAAATAATCAACTTTAAAGCATTATTTACTTTTCGCATATAAAATTAGGCAAAGTATGATAAAATAAATATTATTTTTATCGAAAAAAATAATATATAAAGATATATGAGATAGTGCTAGAACTTAAAAAGAGTGCTAGAACTTAAAAAAAACACCTTCATTGCCATTATAAGAGGACTCATGTGTTATCGGCATTATAGTGTATACAAAAAATGTATCATTAACTAATTAATCACATTTTGTTGTTTATATTTATTAGAGACATTTTTTAGCAACGGGCATATGTAGTCCAATTTGGTTCAATCGCATTCCATAAATGTGGGAGCAAATCATGGACGGGTAAAATGAAGTGGAAAAACTTACTAACTGCTAAGAAATGCAACCCTACAGACTTGACGCAAGTACATCTGGCTTGGAGAAGGGGAAGAAACGCTGACTACGAACACGACGGACAAGACAGTTGCCATTATGCTTTTATTGAATAAATACGCGTGAAATAATCAACTTTAAAGCATTATTTACTTTTCGCATATAAAATAAAACAAAGTATGATAAAATAAATATTATTTTAATCGAAAATAATTAAAAATATAAAGATATACGAGGAAATGTAATGAAATTTAGTGCTAGAACTAAAAAATACACCTTCATTGTCATAATGAGAGGATTCATGTGTTATCAGCATTATAGTGCCTACAAAAAATTCATCATTAACTAATCAAGACTTTTTTAGCAATGTGCATATGTAGTCCAATTTGGTTCAATCGCATTTCATAAATGTGGGAGCGAATCATGGACGGGTAACATGAAGTGCAAAAACTTACTAACTGCTAAGAAATACAACCCTACTGAAATCAAGCAAGTACATCTGGCTTGGAGAAGGGGACGAGACGCTGAATACAAACACGATGGACAGGACAGTTGCCATTATGCTTTTATTGAATAAGTACGCGTGAAATAATCAACTTTAAAGCATTATTTACTTTTCGCATATAAAATAAAGCAAAGTATGATAAAATAAATACTATTTTTATCGAAAAAAATTAAAAATAAAAAGATATACGAAGAAATGTAATGAAATATAGTGCTAGAACTAAAAAATACACCTTCATTGCCATTATAACAGAATTCATGTGTTATCGGCCTTATAGTGTCTACACAAAATTCATTATTAACTAATCAAGCATATTTTGTTGTTTCATATTTATTAGGGACATTTTTTAACAATGTGCATATGTAGCCCAATTTGGTTCAATCGCATTTCATAAATGTAGGAGCGAATCATGGACGGGTAACATGAAGTGGAAAAACTTACTAACTGCTAAGGAATGCAACCCTACTGACTTGACGTAAGTACATCTGGCTTGGAGAAGGGGACGAAACGCTGACTACAAACACGATGGACAGGACAGTTGCCATTATGGTTTTATTGAGTAAACACGCGTGAAATAATCAACTTTAAAGCATTATTTACTTTTCGCATATAAAATTAAGCAAAGTATGATAAAATAAATATTATTTTTATCGAAAAAAATAATATATAAAGATATATGAGATAGAGCTAGAACTTAAAAAAGTGCTAAAATTTAAAAAAAACACCTTCATTGCCATTATAAGAGGACTCATGTGTTATCGGCATTATAGTGTATACAAAAAATGTATCATTAACTAATTAATCACATTTTGTTGTTTATATTTATTAGAGACATTTTTTAGCAACGGGCATATGTAGTCCAATTTGGTTCAATCGCATTCCATAAATGTGGGAGCGAATCAAAAAAAAATAATATATAAAGATATATGAGATAGTGCTAGAACTTAAAAAAGTGCTAGAACTTAAAAAAACACCTTCATTGCCATTATAAGAGGACTCATGTGTTATCGGCATTATAGTGTATACAAAAAATTTATCATTAACTAATTAATCACATTTTGTTGTTTATATTTATTAGAGACATTTTTTAGCAACGGGCATATGTAGTCCAATTTGGTTCAATCGCATTCCATAAATGTGGGAGCGAATCATGGACGGGTAACATGAAGTGGAAAAACTTACTAACTGCTAAGGAATGCAACCCTACTGACTTGACATAAGTACATCGGGCTTGGAGAAGGGGACGAAACGCTGACTACAAACACGACGGACAGGACAGTTGCCATTATGGTTTTATTGAGTAAACACGCGTGAAATAATCAACTTTAAAGCATTATTTACTTTTCGCATATAAAATTAAGCAAAGTATGATAAAATAAATATTATTTTTATCGAAAAAAATAATATATAAATATATATGAGATAGTGCTAGAACTTAAAAAAGTGCTAGAACTTAAAAAACACCTTCATTGCCATTATAAGAGGACTCATGTGTTATCGGCATTATAGTGTATACAAAAAATGTATCATTAACTAATTAATCACATTTTGTTGTTTATATTTATTAGAGACATTTTTTAGCAACGGGCATATGTAGTCCAATTTGGTTCAATCGCATTCCATAAATGTGGGAGCGAATCATGGACGGGTAACATGAAGTGGAAAAACTTACTAACTGCTAAGGAATGCAACCCTACTGACTTGACGCAAGTACATCTGGCTTGGAGAAGGGGAAGAAACGCTGACTACGAAGACGACGGACAAGACAGTTGCCATTATGCTTTTATTGAATAAATACGCGTGAAATAATCAACTTTAAAGTATTATTTACTTTTCGCATATAAAATAAAACAAAGTATGATGAAATAAATATTATTTTTATCGAAAAAAATTAAAAATATAAAGATACACGAGGAAATGTAATGAAACTAAAAAATACACTTTCATTGTCATAATGAGAGGATTCATGTGTTATCAGCATTATAGTGGATACAAAAAATTCATCATTAACTAATCAAGACTTTTTTAGCAATGTGCATATGTAGTCCAATTTGGTTCAATCGCATTTCATAAATGTGGGAGCGAATCATGGACGGGTAACATGAAGTGGAAAAACTTACTAACTGAAGAAACGCTGACTACGAACACGACGGACAAGACAGTTGCCATTATGCTTTTATTGAATAAATACGCGTGAAATAATCAACTTTAAAGCATTATTTACATTTCGCATATAAAATAAAACAAAGTATGATAAAATAAATATTATTTTAATCGAAAAAAATTAAAAATATAAAGATATACGAGGAAATGTAATGAAATTTAGTGCTAGAACTAAAAAATACACCTTCATTGTCATAATGAGAGGATTCATGTGTTATCAGCATTATAGTGCCTACAAAAAATTCATCATTAACTAATCAAGACTTTTTTAGCAATGTGCATATGTTGTCCAATTTGGTTCAGTCGCATTTCATAAATGTGAGAGCGAATCATGGACGGGTAACATGAAGTGCAAAAACTTACTAACTGCTAAGAAATACATCCCTACTGAATCAACTTTAAAGCATTATTTACTTTTCGCATATAAAATAAAGCAAAGTATGATAAAATAAATATTATTTTTATCGAAAAAAATTAAAAATATAATGATATATGAGGTAATGTAATGAAATTTAGTGCTAGAACTAAAAAATACACCTTCATTGCCATTATAAGAGGATTCATGTGTTATCGGCCTTATAGTGTCTACACAAAGTTCATTATTAACTAATCAAGCATATTTTGTTGTTTCATATTTATTAGGGACATTTTTTAACAATCTGCATATGTAGCCCAATTTGGTTCAATCGCATTTCCTAAATGTGGGAGCGAATCATCGACGGGTAACATGAAGTGGAAAAACTTACTAACTGCTAAGAAATGCAACCCTACTGACTTGGCGTAAGTACATCTGGCTTGGAGAAGGGGACGAGACGCTGACTACAAACACGATGGACAGGACAGTTGCCATTATGCTTTTATTGAATAAGTACGCGTGAAAAAATCAACTTTAAAGCATTATTTACTTTTCGCATATAAAATAAAGCAAAGTATGATAAAATAAATACTATTTTTATCGAAAAAAATTAAAAATATAAAGATATACGAAGAAATGTAATGAAATTTAGTGCTAGAACTAAAAAATACACCTTCATTGCCATTATAACAGGATTCATGTGTTATCGGCCTTATAGTGTCTACACAAAATTCATTATTAACTAATCAAGCATATTTTGTTGTTTCATATTTATTAGGGACATTTTTTAACAATGTGCATATGTAGCCCAATTTGGTTCAATCGCATTTGATAAATGTAGGAGCGAATCATGGACGAGTAACATGAAGTGGAAAAACTTACTAACTGCTAAGGAATGCAACCCTACTGACTTGACGTAAGTACATCTGGCTTGGAGAAGGGGACGAAACGCTGACTACAAACACGACGGACAGGACAGTTGCCATTATGCTTTTATTGAATAAATACGCGTGAAATAATCAACTTAAAGCATTATTTATTTTTGGCATATAAAATAAAGCAAAGTATGATAAAATAAATATTATTTTTATCGAAAAAAATTAAAAATATAAAGATATACGAGGAAATGTAATGGAATTTAGTACAAGAACTAAAAAATACACCTTCATTGCCATTATAAGTGGATTCATGTGTTATCGGCATTCTAGTGTCTACGCAAAATTCATCATTAACTAATCAAACACATTTTGTTGTTTATATTTCTTAGGGACATTTTTTAACAATGTGCATATGTAGCCCAATTTGGTTCAATCGCATTTCATAAATGTGGGAGCGAATCATGGACGGGTAACATGAAGTGAAAAAACTTACCAACTGCTAAGAAATGCAACCCTACTGACTTGCGTAAGTACATCTGGCTTGGAGAAGGGGACGAAACGCTGACTACGAACACGTCAGACAAGACAGTTGTCATTATGCTTTTATTGAATAAACACGCGTGAAATAATCAACTTTAAAGCATTATTTACTTTTCGCATATAAAATTAAGCAAAGTATGATAAAATAAATATTATTTTTATCGAAAAAAAATTAAAAATATAAAGATATACGAGGAAATGTAATGAAATTTAGTGCTAGAACTAAAAAATACACCTTCATTGTCATAATGAGAGGATTCATGTGTTATCAGCATTATAGTGCCTACAAAAAATTCATCATTAACTAATCAAGACTTTTTTAGCAATGTGCATATGTAGTCCAATTTGGTTCAGTCGCATTTCATAAATGTGAGAGCGAATCATGGACGGGTAACATGAAGTGCAAAAACTTACTAACTGCTAAGAAATACAACCCTACTGAATTCAAGCAAGTACATCTGGCTTGGAGAAGGGGACGAGACGCTAACTACAAACACGATGGACAGGACATTTGCCATTATGCTTTTATTGAATAAGTACGCGTGAAATAATCAACCTGAAGCATTATTTACTTTTCGCATATAAAATAAAGCAAAATATGATAAAATAAATATTATTTTTATCGAAAAAAATTAAAAATATAAAGATATACGAGGAAATGTAATGGAATTTAGTACAAGAACTAAAAAATACACCTTCATTGCCATTATAAGTGGATTCATGTGTTATCGGCATTATAGTGTCTACACAAAATTCAGCATTAACTAATCAAACACATTTTGTTGTTTATATTTATTAGGGACATTTTTTAACAATGTGCATATGTAGCCCAATTTGGTTCAATCGCATTTCATAAATGTGGGAGCGAATCAGGCACGGGTAACATGAAGTGAAAAAACTTACCAACTGCTAAGAAATGCAACCCTACTGACTTGACGTAAGTACATCTGGCTTGGAGAAGGGGACGAAACGTTGACTACAAACACGACGGGCAGGACAGTTGCCATTATGGTTTTATTGAGTAAAAACGCGTGAAATAATCAACTTTAATGCATTATTTACTTTTCGCATATAAAAGTAAGCAAAGTATGATAAAATAAATATTATTTTTATCGAAAAAAATAATATATAAAGATATGTATATGAGATAGTGCTAGAACTTAAAAAAAGTGCTAGAACTTAAAAAAACACCTTCATTGCCATTATAAGAGGACTCATGTGTTATCGGCATTATAGTGTCTACAAAAAATTTATCATTAACTAATTAATCATATTTTGTTGTTTTATATTTATTAGAGACATTTTTTAGCAACGGGCATATGTAGTCCAATTTGGTTCAATCGCATTCCATAAATGTGGGAGCGAATCATGGACGGGTAACATGAAGTGGAAAAACTTACTAACTGGTAAGAAAGGCAACCCTACAGACTTGACGCAAGTACATCTGGCTTGGAGAAGGGGAAGAAACGCTGACTACGAACACGACGGACAAGACAGTTGCCATTATGCTTTTATTGAATAAATACGCGTGAAATAATCAAATTTAAAGTATTATTTACTTTTCGCATATAAAATAAAACAAAGCATGATAAAATAAATATTATTTTTATCGAAAAAAATTAAAAATATAAAGATATACGAGGAAATGTAATGAAATTTAGTGCTAGAACTAAAAAGAAGCAGGCTGTGTCAGAGACACGGCCATTAAGTTTAACGTAGAATACGCCATCCGATAAGACAGAAAACATATGTAACAATAAATGATAAATAATACAAGCAAATGAATTTCTTTATTTTTTAACATACTAAACGTCAACTTCCAGCTGTTGTCGAACAGCATCAATCAGCATTGTTATTTTGCAGTGCTTGGCAGCATTTTCTCTTCTTTTACTCTACTTTAACTTGCCCGCCTAAAATTATGCAATACAAAGAAAGGGCTGCACGAGTATATTTAAATCGCCCAACAGCAAACACTCAACCAAACACCACACACATATTTGTGTGCATGTGTTTATACAATTTTCATTTGAGAAATTTAAATATTAGGAAGATATCAACCAACATGAAATGTATGTCAAACGAAAGCTACCATCTTCATTTGACTACAAAAAAAAAAAAAAAAAAAATTAATCGAGCCGTTTCCTTATAATTAAAGAAATAGAGATTACAACAATAAAAACCTGACATTGGTGCCCATACCGTAAGGTAAGACGTATTCTACGCCAAAAATACACCTTCATTGTCATAATGAGAGGATTCATGTGTTATCAGCATTATAGTGCCTACAAAAAATTCATCATTAACTAATCAAGACTTTTTTAGCAATGTGCATATGTAGTCCAATTTGGTTCAGTCGCATTTCATAAATGTGAGAGCGAATCATGGACGGGTAACATGAAGTGCAAAAACTTACTAACTGCTAAGAAATACAACCCTACTGAATTCAAGCAAGTACATCTGGCTTGGAGAAGGGGACGAGACGCTAACTACAAACACGATGGACAGGACATTTGCCATTATGCTTTTATTGAATAAGTACGCGTGAAATAATCAACCTGAAGCATTATTTACTTTTCGCATATAAAATAAAGCAAAATATGATAAAATAAATATTATTTTTATCGAAAAAAATTAAAAATATAAAGATATACGAGGAAATGTAATGGAATTTAGTACAAGAACTAAAAAATACACCTTCATTGCCATTATAAGTGGATTCATGTGTTATCGGCATTATAGTGTCTACACAAAATTCATCATTAACTAATCAAACACATTTTGTTGTTTATATTTATTAGGGACATTTTTTAACAATGTGCATATGTAGCCCAATTTGGTTCCATCGCATTTCATAAATGTGGGAGCGAATCAGGCACGGGTAACATGAAGTGAAAAAACTTACCAACTGCTAAGAAATGCAACCCTACTGAATTCAAGCAAGTACATCTGGCTTGGAGAAGGGGACGAGATGCTGACTACAAACACGATGGACAGGACATTTGCCATTATGCTTTTATTGAATAAGTACGCGTGTAATAATCAACTTAAAGCATTACTTACTTTTCGCATATAAAATAAAGCAAAGTATGATAAAATAAATATTATTTTTATCGAAAAAAATAATATATAAAGATATGTATATGAGATAGTGCTAGAACTTAAAAAAAGAGCTAGAACTTAAAAAAACACCTTCATTGCCATTATAAGAGGACTCATGTGTTATCGGCATTATAGTGCCTACAAAAAATTCATCATTAACTAATCAAGACTTTTTTAGCAATGTGCATATGTAGTCCAATTTGGTTCAGTCGCATTTCATTAATGTGAGAGCGAATCATGGACGGGTAACATGAAGTGAAAAAACTTACCAACTGCTAAGAAATGCAACCCTACTGACTTGACGTAAGTACATCTGGCTTGGAGAAGGGGAAGAAACGCTGACTACGAACACGACGGACAAGACAGTTGCCATTATGCTTTTATTGAATAAATACGCGTGAAATAATCAAATTTAAAGTATTATTTACTTTTCGCATATAAAATAAAACAAAGCATGATAAAATAAATATTATTTTTATCGAAAAAAATTAAAAATATAAAGATATACGAGGAAATGTAATGAAATTTAGTGCTAGAACTAAAAAGAAGCAGGCTGTGTCAGAGACACGGCCATTAAGTTTAACGTAGAATACGCCATCCGATAAGACAGAAAACATATGTAACAATAAATGATAAATAATACAAGCAAATGAATTTCTTTATTTTTTAACATACTAAACGTCAACTTCCAGCTGTTGTCGAACAGCATCAATCAGCATTGTTATTTTGCAGTGCTTGGCAGCATTTTCTCTTCTTTTACTCTACTTTAACTTGCCCGCCTAAAATTATGCAATACAAAGAAAGGGCTGCACGAGTATATTTAAATCGCCCAACAGCAAACACTCAACCAAACACCACACACATATTTGTGTGCATGTGTTTATACAATTTTCATTTGAGAAATTTAAATATTAGGAAGATATCAACCAACATGAAATGTATGTCAAACGAAAGCTACCATCTTCATTTGACTACAAAAAAAAAAAAAAAAATTAATCGAGCCGTTTCCTTATAATTAAAGAAATAGAGATTACAACAATAAAAACCTGACATTGGTGCCCATACCGTAAGGTAAGACGTATTCTACGCCAAAAATACACCTTCATTGTCATAATGAGAGGATTCATGTGTTATCAGCATTATAGTGCCTACAAAAAATTCATCATTAACTAATCAAGACTTTTTTAGCAATGTGCATATGTAGTCCAATTTGGTTCAGTCGCATTTCATTAATGTGAAAGCGAATCATGGACGGGTAACATGAAGTGCAAAAACTTACTAACTGCTAAGAAATACAACCCTACTGAATTCAAGCAAGTACATCTGGCTTGGAGAAGGGGACGAGATGCTGACTACAAACACGATGGACAGGACATTTGCCATTATGCTTTTATTGAATAAGTACGCGTGAAATAATCAACTTAAAGCATTACTTACTTTTCGCATATAAAATAAAGCAAAGTATGATAAAATAAATATTATTTTTATCGAAAAAAATTAAAAATATAAAGATATACGAGGAAATGTAATGGAATTAAGTACAAGAACTAAAAAATACACCTTCATTGCCATTATAAGATGATTCATGTGTTATCGGCATTATAGTGCCTACAAAAAATTCATCATTAACTAATCAAGACTTTTTTAGCAATGTGCATATGTAGTCCAATTTGGTTCAGTCGCATTTCATTAATGTGAGAGCGGATCATGGACGGGTAACATGAAGTGCAAAAACTTACTAACTGCTAAGAAATACAACCCTACTGAATTCAAGCAAGTACATCTGGCTTGGAGAAGGGGACGAGACGCTGACTACAAACACGATGGACAGGACATTTACCATTATGCTTTTATTGAATAAGTACGCGTGAAATAATCAACTTAAAGCATTATTTACTTTTCGCATATAAAATAAAGCAAAGTATGATAAAATAAATATTATTTTCATCGAAAGAAATTAAAAATATAAAGATATACGAGGAAATGTAATGGAATTTAGTACAAGAACTAAAAAATACACCTTCATTGCCATTATAAGTGGATTCATGTGTTATCGGCATTCTAGTGTCTACACAAAATTCATCATTAACTAATCAAACACATTTTGTTGTTTATATTTATTAGGGACATTTTTTAACAATGTGCATATGTAGCCCAATTTGGTTCAATCGCATTTCATAAATGTGGGAGCGAATCATGGACGGGTAACATGCAGTGAAAAAACTTACCAACTGCTAAGAAATGCAACCCTACTGACTTGCGTAAGTACATCTGGCTTGGAGAAGGGGACGAAACGCTGACTACGAACACGTCGGACAAGACAGTTGTCATTATGCTTTTATTGAATAAATACGCGTGAAATAATCAACTTTAATGCATTATTTACTTTCCGCATATAAAATAAAACAAAGTATGGTAAAATAAATATTATTTTTATCGAAAAAAATTAAAAATATAAAGATATACGAGGAAATGTAATGGAATTTAGTACAAGAACTAAAAAATACACCTTCATTGCCATTAGAAGTGGATTCATGTGTTATCGGCATTATAGTGTCTACACAAAATTCATCATTAACTAATCAAACACATTTTGTTGTTTATATTTATTAGGGACATTTTTTAACAATGTGCATATGTAGCCCAATTTGGTTCAATCGCATTTCATAAATGTGGGAGCGAATCATGCACGGGTAACATGAAGTGAAAAAACTTACCAACTGCTAAGAAATGCAACCCTACTGACTTGCGTAAGTACATCTGGCTTGGAGAAGGGGACGAAACGCTGACTACGAACACGTCGGACAAGACAGTTGTCATTATGCTTTTATTGAATAAATACGCGTGAAATAATCCACTTTAAAGCATTATTTACTTTTCGCATATAAAATAAAACAAAGTATGATAAAATAAATATTATTTTTATCGAAAAAAATGAAAAATATAAAGAATATGAGGAAATGTAATGACATTTAGTGCTAGAACTAAAAAATACACCTTCATTGTCATAATGAGAGGATTCATGTGTTATCAGCATTATAGCGCCTACAAAAAATTCATCATTAACTAATCAAGACTTTTTTAGCAATGTGCATATGTAGTCCAATTTGGTTCTGTCGCATTTCATAAATGTGAGAGCGAATCATGGACGGGTAACATGAAGTGCAAAAACTGACTAACTGCTAAGAAATACAACCCTACTGAATTCAAGCAAGTACATCTGGCTTGGAGAAGGGGACGAAACGCTGACTACGAACACGTCGGACAAGACAGTTGTCATTATGCTTTTATTGAATAAATACGCGTGAAATAATCAACTTTAAAGCATTATTTACTTTTCGCATATAAAATAAAACAAAGTATGATAAAATAAATACTATTTTTATCGAAAAAAATTAAAAATATAAAGATATACGAAGTAATGTAATGAAATTTAGTGCTAGAACTAAAAAATACACCTTCATTGCCATTATAAGAGGTTTCGTGTGTTATCGGCATTATAGTGTCTACACAAAATTCATTATTAACTAATCAAGACTTTTTTAGCAATGTGCATATGTAGTCCAATTTGGTTCAGTCGCATTTCATTAATGTGAGAGCGAATCATGGACGGGTAACATGAAGTGCAAAAACTTACTAACTGCTAAGAAATACAACCCTACTGAATTCAAGCAAGTACATCTGGCTTGGAGAGGGGGACGAGTTGCTGACTACAAACACGATGGACAGGACATTTGCCATTATGCTTTTATTGAATAAGTACGCGTGAAATAATCAACTTAAAGCATTATTTACTTTTCGCATATAAAATAAAGCAAAGTATGATAAAATAAATATTATTTTTATCGAAAAAAATTAAAAATATAAAGATATACGAGGAAATGTAATGGAATTTAGTACAAGAACTAAAAAATACACCTTCATTGCCATTATAAGTGGATTCATGTGTTATCGGCATTCTAGTGTCTACACAAAATTCATCATTAACTAATCAAACACATTTTGTTGTTTATATTTATTAGGGACATTTTTTAACAATGTGCATATGTAGCCCAATTTGGTTCAATCGCATTTCATAAATGTGGGAGCGAATCATGGACGGGTAACATGCAGTGAAAAAACTTACCAACTGCTAAGAAATGCAACCCTACTGACTTGCGTAAGTACATCTGGCTTGGAGGAGGGGACGAAACGCTGACTACGAACACGTCGGACAAGACAGTTGTCATTATGCTTTTATTGAATAAATACGCGTGAAATAATCAACTTTAATGCATTATTTACTTTTCGCATATAAAATAAAACAAAGTATGGTAAAATAAATATTATTTTTATCGAAAAAAATTAAAAATATAAAGATATACGAGGAAATGTAATAAAATTTAGTGCTAGAACTAAAAAATACACCTTCATTGTCATAATGAGAGGATTCATGTGTTATCAGCATTATAGTGCCTACAAAAAATGCATCATTAACTAATCAAGACTTTTTTAGCAATGTGCATATGTAGTCCAATTTGGTTCAGTCGCATTTCATAAATGTGAGAGCGAATCATGGACGGGTAACATGAAGTGCAAAAACTTACTAACTGCTAAGAAATACAACCCTACTGAATTCAAGCAAGTACATCTGGCTTGGAGAAGGGGACGAAACGCTGACTACAAAGACGACGGACAGGACAGTTGCCATTATGGTTTTATTGAGTAAACACGCGTGAAATAATCAACTTTAAAGAATTATTTACTTTTCGCATATAAAATTAAGCAAAGTATGATAAAATAAATATTATTTTGATCGAAAAAAATAATATATAAAGATATATGAGATAGTGCTAGAACTTAAAAAAACACCTTCATTGCCATTATAAGAGGACTCATGTGTTATCGGCATTATAGTGTATACAAAAAATTTATCATTAACTAATTAATCACATTTTGTTGTTTTATATTTATTAGAGACATTTTTTAGCAACGGGCATATGTAGTCCAATTTGGTTCAATCGCATTCCATAAATGTGGGAGCGAATCATGGACGGGTAACATGAAGTGGAAAAACTTACTAACTGCTAAGGAATGCAACCCTACAGACTTGACGCAAGTACATCTGGCTTGGAGAAGGGGACGAAACGCTGACTACAAACACGACGGACAGGACAGTTGCCATTATGGTTTTATTGAGTAAACACGCGTGAAATAATCAACTTTAAAGTATTATTTACTTTTCGCATATAAAATAAAACAAAGTATGATAAAATAAATATCATTTTTATCGAAAAAAAATAAATATTAAGATATACGAGGAAATGTAATGAAATTTAGTGCTAGAACTAAAAAATACACCTTCATTGTCATAATGAGAGGATTCATGTGTTATCAGCAATATAGTGCCTACAAAAAATTCATCATTACCTAATCAAGACTTTTTTAGCAACGGGCATATGTAGTCCAATTTGGTTCAATCGCATTCCATAAATGTGGGAGCGAATCATGGACGGGTAACATGAAGTGGAAAAACTTACTAACTGCTAAGGAATGCAACCCTACTGACTTGACGCAAGTACATCTGGTTTGGAGAAGGGGAAGAAACGCTGACTACGAAGACGACGGACAGGACAGTTGCCATTATGCTTTTATTGAATAAATACGCGTGAAATAATCAACTTTAAAGTATTATTTACTTTTCGCATATAAAATAAAACAAAGTATGATGAAATAAATATTATTTTTATCGAAAAAAATTAAAAATATAAAGATACACGAGGAAATGTAATGAAATTTAGTGCTAGAACTAAAAAATACACTTTCATTGTCATAATGAGAGGATTCATGTGTTATCAGCATTATAGTGCCTACAAAAAATTCATCATTAACTAATCAAGACTTTTTTAGCAATGTGCATATGTAGTCCAATTTGGTTCAATCGCATTTCATAAATGTGGGAGCGAATCATGGACGGGTAACATGAAGTGCAAAAACTTACTAACTGCTAAGAAATACAACCCTACTGAATTCAAGCAAGTACATCTGGCTTGGAGAAGGGGACGAGACGCTGACTACAAACACGATGGACAGGACAGTTGCCATTATGCTTTTATTGAATAAGTACGAGTGAAATAATCATTTTTAAAGCATTATTTACTTTTCGCATATAAAATAAAGCAAAGTATGATAAAATAAATACTATTTTTATCGAAAAAAATTAAAAATATAAAGATATACGAAGAAATGTAATGAAATTTAGTGCTAGAACTAAAAAATACACCTTCATTGCCATTATAACAGGATTCATGTGTTATCGGCCTTATAGTGTCTACACAAAATTCATTATTAACTAATCAAGCATATTTTGTTGTTTCATATTTATTAGGGACATTTTTTAACGATGTGCATATGTAGCCCAATTTGGTTCAATCGCATTTGATAAATGTGGGAGCGAATCATGGACGGGTAACATGAAGTGGAAAAACTTACTAACTGCTAAGGAATGCAACCCTACTGACTTGACGTAAGTACATCTGGCTTGGAGAAGGGGACGAAACGCTGACTACAAAGACGACGGACAGGACAGTTGCCATTATGGTTTTATTGAGTAAACACGCGTGAAATAATCAACTTTAAAGCATTATTTACTTTTCGCATATAAAATTAGGCAAAGTATGATAAAATAAATATTATTTTTATCGAAAAAAATAATATATAAAGATATATGAGATAGTGCTAGAACTTAAAAAGAGTGCTAGAACTTAAAAAAAACACCTTCATTGCCATTATAAGAGGACTCATGTGTTATCGGCATTATAGTGTATACAAAAAATGTATCATTAACTAATTAATCACATTTTGTTGTTTATATTTATTAGAGACATTTTTTAGCAACGGGCATATGTAGTCCAATTTGGTTCAATCGCATTCCATAAATGTGGGAGCAAATCATGGACGGGTAAAATGAAGTGGAAAAACTTACTAACTGCTAAGAAATGCAACCCTACAGACTTGACGCAAGTACATCTGGCTTGGAGAAGGGGAAGAAACGCTGACTACGAACACGACGGACAAGACAGTTGCCATTATGCTTTTATTGAATAAATACGCGTGAAATAATCAACTTTAAAGCATTATTTACTTTTCGCATATAAAATAAAACAAAGTATGATAAAATAAATATTATTTTAATCGAAAATAATTAAAAATATAAAGATATACGAGGAAATGTAATGAAATTTAGTGCTAGAACTAAAAAATACACCTTCATTGTCATAATGAGAGGATTCATGTGTTATCAGCATTATAGTGCCTACAAAAAATTCATCATTAACTAATCAAGACTTTTTTAGCAATGTGCATATGTAGTCCAATTTGGTTCAATCGCATTTCATAAATGTGGGAGCGAATCATGGACGGGTAACATGAAGTGCAAAAACTTACTAACTGCTAAGAAATACAACCCTACTGAAATCAAGCAAGTACATCTGGCTTGGAGAAGGGGACGAGACGCTGACTACAAACACGATGGACAGGACAGTTGCCATTATGCTTTTATTGAATAAGTACGCGTGAAATAATCAACTTTAAAGCATTATTTACTTTTCGCATATAAAATAAAGCAAAGTATGATAAAATAAATACTATTTTTATCGAAAAAAATTAAAAATAAAAAGATATACGAAGAAATGTAATGAAATATAGTGCTAGAACTAAAAAATACACCTTCATTGCCATTATAACAGAATTCATGTGTTATCGGCCTTATAGTGTCTACACAAAATTCATTATTAACTAATCAAGCATATTTTGTTGTTTCATATTTATTAGGGACATTTTTTAACAATGTGCATATGTAGCCCAATTTGGTTCAATCGCATTTCATAAATGTAGGAGCGAATCATGGACGGGTAACATGAAGTGGAAAAACTTACTAACTGCTAAGGAATGCAACCCTACTGACTTGACGTAAGTACATCTGGCTTGGAGAAGGGGACGAAACGCTGACTACAAACACGATGGACAGGACAGTTGCCATTATGGTTTTATTGAGTAAACACGCGTGAAATAATCAACTTTAAAGCATTATTTACTTTTCGCATATAAAATTAAGCAAAGTATGATAAAATAAATATTATTTTTATCGAAAAAAATAATATATAAAGATATATGAGATAGAGCTAGAACTTAAAAAAGTGCTAAAATTTAAAAAAAACACCTTCATTGCCATTATAAGAGGACTCATGTGTTATCGGCATTATAGTGTATACAAAAAATTTATCATTAACTAATTAATCACATTTTGTTGTTTATATTTATTAGAGACATTTTTTAGCAACGGGCATATGTAGTCCAATTTGGTTCAATCGCATTCCATAAATGTGGGAGCGAATCAAAAAAAAATAATATATAAAGATATATGAGATAGTGCTAGAACTTAAAAAAGTGCTAGAACTTAAAAAAACACCTTCATTGCCATTATAAGAGGACTCATGTGTTATCGGCATTATAGTGTATACAAAAAATTTATCATTAACTAATTAATCACATTTTGTTGTTTATATTTATTAGAGACATTTTTTAGCAACGGGCATATGTAGTCCAATTTGGTTCAATCGCATTCCATAAATGTGGGAGCGAATCATGGACGGGTAACATGAAGTGGAAAAACTTACTAACTGCTAAGGAATGCAACCCTACTGACTTGACATAAGTACATCGGGCTTGGAGAAGGGGACGAAACGCTGACTACAAACACGACGGACAGGACAGTTGCCATTATGGTTTTATTGAGTAAACACGCGTGAAATAATCAACTTTAAAGCATTATTTACTTTTCGCATATAAAATTAAGCAAAGTATGATAAAATAAATATTATTTTTATCGAAAAAAATAATATATAAATATATATGAGATAGTGCTAGAACTTAAAAAAGTGCTAGAACTTAAAAAACACCTTCATTGCCATTATAAGAGGACTCATGTGTTATCGGCATTATAGTGTATACAAAAAATGTATCATTAACTAATTAATCACATTTTGTTGTTTATATTTATTAGAGACATTTTTTAGCAACGGGCATATGTAGTCCAATTTGGTTCAATCGCATTCCATAAATGTGGGAGCGAATCATGGACGGGTAACATGAAGTGGAAAAACTTACTAACTGCTAAGGAATGCAACCCTACTGACTTGACGCAAGTACATCTGGCTTGGAGAAGGGGAAGAAACGCTGACTACGAAGACGACGGACAAGACAGTTGCCATTATGCTTTTATTGAATAAATACGCGTGAAATAATCAACTTTAAAGTATTATTTACTTTTCGCATATAAAATAAAACAAAGTATGATGAAATAAATATTATTTTTATCGAAAAAAATTAAAAATATAAAGATACACGAGGAAATGTAATGAAACTAAAAAATACACTTTCATTGTCATAATGAGAGGATTCATGTGTTATCAGCATTATAGTGGATACAAAAAATTCATCATTAACTAATCAAGACTTTTTTAGCAATGTGCATATGTAGTCCAATTTGGTTCAATCGCATTTCATAAATGTGGGAGCGAATCATGGACGGGTAACATGAAGTGGAAAAACTTACTAACTGAAGAAACGCTGACTACGAACACGACGGACAAGACAGTTGCCATTATGCTTTTATTGAATAAATACGCGTGAAATAATCAACTTTAAAGCATTATTTACTTTTCGCATATAAAATAAAACAAAGTATGATAAAATAAATATTATTTTAATCGAAAAAAATTAAAAATATAAAGATATACGAGGAAATGTAATGAAATTTAGTGCTAGAACTAAAAAATACACCTTCATTGTCATAATGAGAGGATTCATGTGTTATCAGCATTATAGTGCCTACAAAAAATTCATCATTAACTAATCAAGACTTTTTTAGCAATGTGCATATGTTGTCCAATTTGGTTCAGTCGCATTTCATAAATGTGAGAGCGAATCATGGACGGGTAACATGAAGTGCAAAAACTTACTAACTGCTAAGAAATACATCCCTACTGAATCAACTTTAAAGCATTATTTACTTTTCGCATATAAAATAAAGCAAAGTATGATAAAATAAATATTATTTTTATCGAAAAAAATTAAAAATATAATGATATATGAGGTAATGTAATGAAATTTAGTGCTAGAACTAAAAAATACACCTTCATTGCCATTATAAGAGGATTCATGTGTTATCGGCCTTATAGTGTCTACACAAAGTTCATTATTAACTAATCAAGCATATTTTGTTGTTTCATATTTATTAGGGACATTTTTTAACAATCTGCATATGTAGCCCAATTTGGTTCAATCGCATTTCCTAAATGTGGGAGCGAATCATCGACGGGTAACATGAAGTGGAAAAACTTACTAACTGCTAAGAAATGCAACCCTACTGACTTGGCGTAAGTACATCTGGCTTGGAGAAGGGGACGAGACGCTGACTACAAACACGATGGACAGGACAGTTGCCATTATGCTTTTATTGAATAAGTACGCGTGAAAAAATCAACTTTAAAGCATTATTTACTTTTCGCATATAAAATAAAGCAAAGTATGATAAAATAAATACTATTTTTATCGAAAAAAATTAAAAATATAAAGATATACGAAGAAATGTAATGAAATTTAGTGCTAGAACTAAAAAATACACCTTCATTGCCATTATAACAGGATTCATGTGTTATCGGCCTTATAGTGTCTACACAAAATTCATTATTAACTAATCAAGCATATTTTGTTGTTTCATATTTATTAGGGACATTTTTTAACAATGTGCATATGTAGCCCAATTTGGTTCAATCGCATTTGATAAATGTAGGAGCGAATCATGGACGAGTAACATGAAGTGGAAAAACTTACTAACTGCTAAGGAATGCAACCCTACTGACTTGACGTAAGTACATCTGGCTTGGAGAAGGGGACGAAACGCTGACTACAAACACGACGGACAGGACAGTTGCCATTATGCTTTTATTGAATAAATACGCGTGAAATAATCAACTTAAAGCATTATTTATTTTTGGCATATAAAATAAAGCAAAGTATGATAAAATAAATATTATTTTTATCGAAAAAAATTAAAAATATAAAGATATACGAGGAAATGTAATGGAATTTAGTACAAGAACTAAAAAATACACCTTCATTGCCATTATAAGTGGATTCATGTGTTATCGGCATTCTAGTGTCTACGCAAAATTCATCATTAACTAATCAAACACATTTTGTTGTTTATATTTCTTAGGGACATTTTTTAACAATGTGCATATGTAGCCCAATTTGGTTCAATCGCATTTCATAAATGTGGGAGCGAATCATGGACGGGTAACATGAAGTGAAAAAACTTACCAACTGCTAAGAAATGCAACCCTACTGACTTGCGTAAGTACATCTGGCTTGGAGAAGGGGACGAAACGCTGACTACGAACACGTCAGACAAGACAGTTGTCATTATGCTTTTATTGAATAAACACGCGTGAAATAATCAACTTTAAAGCATTATTTACTTTTCGCATATAAAATTAAGCAAAGTATGATAAAATAAATATTATTTTTATCGAAAAAAAATTAAAAATATAAAGATATACGAGGAAATGTAATGAAATTTAGTGCTAGAACTAAAAAATACACCTTCATTGTCATAATGAGAGGATTCATGTGTTATCAGCATTATAGTGCCTACAAAAAATTCATCATTAACTAATCAAGACTTTTTTAGCAATGTGCATATGTAGTCCAATTTGGTTCAGTCGCATTTCATAAATGTGAGAGCGAATCATGGACGGGTAACATGAAGTGCAAAAACTTACTAACTGCTAAGAAATACAACCCTACTGAATTCAAGCAAGTACATCTGGCTTGGAGAAGGGGACGAGACGCTAACTACAAACACGATGGACAGGACATTTGCCATTATGCTTTTATTGAATAAGTACGCGTGAAATAATCAACCTGAAGCATTATTTACTTTTCGCATATAAAATAAAGCAAAATATGATAAAATAAATATTATTTTTATCGAAAAAAATTAAAAATATAAAGATATACGAGGAAATGTAATGGAATTTAGTACAAGAACTAAAAAATACACCTTCATTGCCATTATAAGTGGATTCATGTGTTATCGGCATTATAGTGTCTACACAAAATTCAGCATTAACTAATCAAACACATTTTGTTGTTTATATTTATTAGGGACATTTTTTAACAATGTGCATATGTAGCCCAATTTGGTTCAATCGCATTTCATAAATGTGGGAGCGAATCAGGCACGGGTAACATGAAGTGAAAAAACTTACCAACTGCTAAGAAATGCAACCCTACTGACTTGACGTAAGTACATCTGGCTTGGAGAAGGGGACGAAACGTTGACTACAAACACGACGGGCAGGACAGTTGCCATTATGGTTTTATTGAGTAAAAACGCGTGAAATAATCAACTTTAATGCATTATTTACTTTTCGCATATAAAAGTAAGCAAAGTATGATAAAATAAATATTATTTTTATCGAAAAAAATAATATATAAAGATATGTATATGAGATAGTGCTAGAACTTAAAAAAAGTGCTAGAACTTAAAAAAACACCTTCATTGCCATTATAAGAGGACTCATGTGTTATCGGCATTATAGTGTCTACAAAAAATTTATCATTAACTAATTAATCATATTTTGTTGTTTTATATTTATTAGAGACATTTTTTAGCAACGGGCATATGTAGTCCAATTTGGTTCAATCGCATTCCATAAATGTGGGAGCGAATCATGGACGGGTAACATGAAGTGGAAAAACTTACTAACTGGTAAGAAAGGCAACCCTACAGACTTGACGCAAGTACATCTGGCTTGGAGAAGGGGAAGAAACGCTGACTACGAACACGACGGACAAGACAGTTGCCATTATGCTTTTATTGAATAAATACGCGTGAAATAATCAAATTTAAAGTATTATTTACTTTTCGCATATAAAATAAAACAAAGCATGATAAAATAAATATTATTTTTATCGAAAAAAATTAAAAATATAAAGATATACGAGGAAATGTAATGAAATTTAGTGCTAGAACTAAAAAGAAGCAGGCTGTGTCAGAGACACGGCCATTAAGTTTAACGTAGAATACGCCATCCGATAAGACAGAAAACATATGTAACAATAAATGATAAATAATACAAGCAAATGAATTTCTTTATTTTTTAACATACTAAACGTCAACTTCCAGCTGTTGTCGAACAGCATCAATCAGCATTGTTATTTTGCAGTGCTTGGCAGCATTTTCTCTTCTTTTACTCTACTTTAACTTGCCCGCCTAAAATTATGCAATACAAAGAAAGGGCTGCACGAGTATATTTAAATCGCCCAACAGCAAACACTCAACCAAACACCACACACATATTTGTGTGCATGTGTTTATACAATTTTCATTTGAGAAATTTAAATATTAGGAAGATATCAACCAACATGAAATGTATGTCAAACGAAAGCTACCATCTTCATTTGACTACAAAAAAAAAAAAAAAAAAAATTAATCGAGCCGTTTCCTTATAATTAAAGAAATAGAGATTACAACAATAAAAACCTGACATTGGTGCCCATACCGTAAGGTAAGACGTATTCTACGCCAAAAATACACCTTCATTGTCATAATGAGAGGATTCATGTGTTATCAGCATTATAGTGCCTACAAAAAATTCATCATTAACTAATCAAGACTTTTTTAGCAATGTGCATATGTAGTCCAATTTGGTTCAGTCGCATTTCATAAATGTGAGAGCGAATCATGGACGGGTAACATGAAGTGCAAAAACTTACTAACTGCTAAGAAATACAACCCTACTGAATTCAAGCAAGTACATCTGGCTTGGAGAAGGGGACGAGACGCTAACTACAAACACGATGGACAGGACATTTGCCATTATGCTTTTATTGAATAAGTACGCGTGAAATAATCAACCTGAAGCATTATTTACTTTTCGCATATAAAATAAAGCAAAATATGATAAAATAAATATTATTTTTATCGAAAAAAATTAAAAATATAAAGATATACGAGGAAATGTAATGGAATTTAGTACAAGAACTAAAAAATACACCTTCATTGCCATTATAAGTGGATTCATGTGTTATCGGCATTATAGTGTCTACACAAAATTCATCATTAACTAATCAAACACATTTTGTTGTTTATATTTATTAGGGACATTTTTTAACAATGTGCATATGTAGCCCAATTTGGTTCAATCGCATTTCATAAATGTGGGAGCGAATCAGGCACGGGTAACATGAAGTGAAAAAACTTACCAACTGCTAAGAAATGCAACCCTACTGAATTCAAGCAAGTACATCTGGCTTGGAGAAGGGGACGAGATGCTGACTACAAACACGATGGACAGGACATTTGCCATTATGCTTTTATTGAATAAGTACGCGTGTAATAATCAACTTAAAGCATTACTTACTTTTCGCATATAAAATAAAGCAAAGTATGATAAAATAAATATTATTTTTATCGAAAAAAATAATATATAAAGATATGTATATGAGATAGTGCTAGAACTTAAAAAAACACCTTCATTGCCATTATAAGAGGACTCATGTGTTATCGGCATTATAGTGCCTACAAAAAATTCATCATTAACTAATCAAGACTTTTTTAGCAATGTGCATATGTAGTCCAATTTGGTTCAGTCGCATTTCATTAATGTGAGAGCGAATCATGGACGGGTAACATGAAGTGAAAAAACTTACCAACTGCTAAGAAATGCAACCCTACTGACTTGACGTAAGTACATCTGGCTTGGAGAAGGGGAAGAAACGCTGACTACGAACACGACGGACAAGACAGTTGCCATTATGCTTTTATTGAATAAATACGCGTGAAATAATCAAATTTAAAGTATTATTTACTTTTCGCATATAAAATAAAACAAAGCATGATAAAATAAATATTATTTTTATCGAAAAAAATTAAAAATATAAAGATATACGAGGAAATGTAATGAAATTTAGTGCTAGAACTAAAAAGAAGCAGGCTGTGTCAGAGACACGGCCATTAAGTTTAACGTAGAATACGCCATCCGATAAGACAGAAAACATATGTAACAATAAATGATAAATAATACAAGCAAATGAATTTCTTTATTTTTTAACATACTAAACGTCAACTTCCAGCTGTTGTCGAACAGCATCAATCAGCATTGTTATTTTGCAGTGCTTGGCAGCATTTTCTCTTCTTTTACTCTACTTTAACTTGCCCGCCTAAAATTATGCAATACAAAGAAAGGGCTGCACGAGTATATTTAAATCGCCCAACAGCAAACACTCAACCAAACACCACACACATATTTGTGTGCATGTGTTTATACAATTTTCATTTGAGAAATTTAAATATTAGGAAGATATCAACCAACATGAAATGTATGTCAAACGAAAGCTACCATCTTCATTTGACTACAAAAAAAAAAAAAAAAATTAATCGAGCCGTTTCCTTATAATTAAAGAAATAGAGATTACAACAATAAAAACCTGACATTGGTGCCCATACCGTAAGGTAAGACGTATTCTACGCCAAAAATACACCTTCATTGTCATAATGAGAGGATTCATGTGTTATCAGCATTATAGTGCCTACAAAAAATTCATCATTAACTAATCAAGACTTTTTTAGCAATGTGCATATGTAGTCCAATTTGGTTCAGTCGCATTTCATTAATGTGAAAGCGAATCATGGACGGGTAACATGAAGTGCAAAAACTTACTAACTGCTAAGAAATACAACCCTACTGAATTCAAGCAAGTACATCTGGCTTGGAGAAGGGGACGAGATGCTGACTACAAACACGATGGACAGGACATTTGCCATTATGCTTTTATTGAATAAGTACGCGTGAAATAATCAACTTAAAGCATTACTTACTTTTCGCATATAAAATAAAGCAAAGTATGATAAAATAAATATTATTTTTATCGAAAAAAATTAAAAATATAAAGATATACGAGGAAATGTAATGGAATTAAGTACAAGAACTAAAAAATACACCTTCATTGCCATTATAAGATGATTCATGTGTTATCGGCATTATAGTGCCTACAAAAAATTCATCATTAACTAATCAAGACTTTTTTAGCAATGTGCATATGTAGTCCAATTTGGTTCAGTCGCATTTCATTAATGTGAGAGCGGATCATGGACGGGTAACATGAAGTGCAAAAACTTACTAACTGCTAAGAAATACAACCCTACTGAATTCAAGCAAGTACATCTGGCTTGGAGAAGGGGACGAGACGCTGACTACAAACACGATGGACAGGACATTTACCATTATGCTTTTATTGAATAAGTACGCGTGAAATAATCAACTTAAAGCATTATTTACTTTTCGCATATAAAATAAAGCAAAGTATGATAAAATAAATATTATTTTCATCGAAAGAAATTAAAAATATAAAGATATACGAGGAAATGTAATGGAATTTAGTACAAGAACTAAAAAATACACCTTCATTGCCATTATAAGTGGATTCATGTGTTATCGGCATTCTAGTGTCTACACAAAATTCATCATTAACTAATCAAACACATTTTGTTGTTTATATTTATTAGGGACATTTTTTAACAATGTGCATATGTAGCCCAATTTGGTTCAATCGCATTTCATAAATGTGGGAGCGAATCATGGACGGGTAACATGCAGTGAAAAAACTTACCAACTGCTAAGAAATGCAACCCTACTGACTTGCGTAAGTACATCTGGCTTGGAGAAGGGGACGAAACGCTGACTACGAACACGTCGGACAAGACAGTTGTCATTATGCTTTTATTGAATAAATACGCGTGAAATAATCAACTTTAATGCATTATTTACTTTCCGCATATAAAATAAAACAAAGTATGGTAAAATAAATATTATTTTTATCGAAAAAAATTAAAAATATAAAGATATACGAGGAAATGTAATGGAATTTAGTACAAGAACTAAAAAATACACCTTCATTGCCATTAGAAGTGGATTCATGTGTTATCGGCATTATAGTGTCTACACAAAATTCATCATTAACTAATCAAACACATTTTGTTGTTTATATTTATTAGGGACATTTTTTAACAATGTGCATATGTAGCCCAATTTGGTTCAATCGCATTTCATAAATGTGGGAGCGAATCATGCACGGGTAACATGAAGTGAAAAAACTTACCAACTGCTAAGAAATGCAACCCTACTGACTTGCGTAAGTACATCTGGCTTGGAGAAGGGGACGAAACGCTGACTACGAACACGTCGGACAAGACAGTTGTCATTATGCTTTTATTGAATAAATACGCGTGAAATAATCCACTTTAAAGCATTATTTACTTTTCGCATATAAAATAAAACAAAGTATGATAAAATAAATATTATTTTTATCGAAAAAAATGAAAAATATAAAGAATATGAGGAAATGTAATGACATTTAGTGCTAGAACTAAAAAATACACCTTCATTGTCATAATGAGAGGATTCATGTGTTATCAGCATTATAGCGCCTACAAAAAATTCATCATTAACTAATCAAGACTTTTTTAGCAATGTGCATATGTAGTCCAATTTGGTTCTGTCGCATTTCATAAATGTGAGAGCGAATCATGGACGGGTAACATGAAGTGCAAAAACTGACTAACTGCTAAGAAATACAACCCTACTGAATTCAAGCAAGTACATCTGGCTTGGAGAAGGGGACGAAACGCTGACTACGAACACGTCGGACAAGACAGTTGTCATTATGCTTTTATTGAATAAATACGCGTGAAATAATCAACTTTAAAGCATTATTTACTTTTCGCATATAAAATAAAACAAAGTATGATAAAATAAATACTATTTTTATCGAAAAAAATTAAAAATATAAAGATATACGAAGTAATGTAATGAAATTTAGTGCTAGAACTAAAAAATACACCTTCATTGCCATTATAAGAGGTTTCGTGTGTTATCGGCATTATAGTGTCTACACAAAATTCATTATTAACTAATCAAGACTTTTTTAGCAATGTGCATATGTAGTCCAATTTGGTTCAGTCGCATTTCATTAATGTGAGAGCGAATCATGGACGGGTAACATGAAGTGCAAAAACTTACTAACTGCTAAGAAATACAACCCTACTGAATTCAAGCAAGTACATCTGGCTTGGAGAGGGGGACGAGTTGCTGACTACAAACACGATGGACAGGACATTTGCCATTATGCTTTTATTGAATAAGTACGCGTGAAATAATCAACTTAAAGCATTATTTACTTTTCGCATATAAAATAAAGCAAAGTATGATAAAATAAATATTATTTTTATCGAAAAAAATTAAAAATATAAAGATATACGAGGAAATGTAATGGAATTTAGTACAAGAACTAAAAAATACACCTTCATTGCCATTATAAGTGGATTCATGTGTTATCGGCATTCTAGTGTCTACACAAAATTCATCATTAACTAATCAAACACATTTTGTTGTTTATATTTATTAGGGACATTTTTTAACAATGTGCATATGTAGCCCAATTTGGTTCAATCGCATTTCATAAATGTGGGAGCGAATCATGGACGGGTAACATGCAGTGAAAAAACTTACCAACTGCTAAGAAATGCAACCCTACTGACTTGCGTAAGTACATCTGGCTTGGAGGAGGGGACGAAACGCTGACTACGAACACGTCGGACAAGACAGTTGTCATTATGCTTTTATTGAATAAATACGCGTGAAATAATCAACTTTAATGCATTATTTACTTTTCGCATATAAAATAAAACAAAGTATGGTAAAATAAATATTATTTTTATCGAAAAAAATTAAAAATATAAAGATATACGAGGAAATGTAATAAAATTTAGTGCTAGAACTAAAAAATACACCTTCATTGTCATAATGAGAGGATTCATGTGTTATCAGCATTATAGTGCCTACAAAAAATGCATCATTAACTAATCAAGACTTTTTTAGCAATGTGCATATGTAGTCCAATTTGGTTCAGTCGCATTTCATAAATGTGAGAGCGAATCATGGACGGGTAACATGAAGTGCAAAAACTTACTAACTGCTAAGAAATACAACCCTACTGAATTCAAGCAAGTACATATGGCTTGGAGAAGGGGACGAGACGCTGACTACAAACACGATGGACAGGACATTTGCCATTATGCTTTTATTGAATAAGTACGCGTGAAATAATCAACTTAAAGCATTATTTACTTTTCGCATATAAAATAATGCAAAATATGATAAAATAAATTTTATTTTTATCGAAAAAAATTAAAAATATAAAGATATACGAGGAAATGTAATGGAATTTAGTACAAGAACTAAAAAATACACCTTCATTGCCATTAGAAGTGGATTCATGTGTTATCGGCATTATAGTGTCTACACAAAATTCATCATTAACTAATCAAACACATTTTGTTGTTTATATTTATTAGGGACATTTTTTAACAATGTGCATATGTAGCCCAATTTGGTTCAATCGCATTTCATAAATGTGGGAGCGAATCATGCACGGGTAACATGAAGTGAAAAAACTTACCAACTGCTAAGAAATGCAACCCTACTGACTTGCGTAAGTACATCTGGCTTGGAGAAGGGGACGAAACGCTGACTACGAACACGTCGGACAAGACAGTTGTCATTATGCTTTTATTGAATAAATACGCGTGAAATAATCCACTTTAAAGCATTATTTACTTTTCGCATATAAAATAAAACAAAGTATGATAAAATAAATATTATTTTTATCGAAAAAAATTAAAAATATAAAGAATATGAGGAAATGTAATGACATTTAGTGCTAGAACTAAAAAATACACCTTCATTGTCATAATGAGAGGATTCATGTGTTATCAGCATTATAGCGCCTACAAAAAATTCATCATTAACTAATCAAGACTTTTTTAGCAATGTGCATATGTAGTCCAATTTGGTTCAGTCGCATTTCATAAATGTGAGAGCGAATCATGGACGGGTAACATGAAGTGCAAAAACTGACTAACTGCTAAGAAATACAACCCTACTGAATTCAAGCAAGTTCATCTGGCTTGGAGAAGGGGACGAAACGCTGACTACGAACACGTCGGACAAGACAGTTGTCATTATGCTTTTATTGAATAAATACGCGTGAAATAATCAACTTTAAAGCATTATTTACTTTTCGCATATAAAATAAAACAAAGTATGATAAAATAAATATTATTTTTATCGAAAAAAATTAAAAATATAAAGATATACGAGGAATTGTAATGAAATTTAGTGCTAGAACTAAAAAATACACCTTCATTGTCATAATGAGAGGATTCGTGTGTTATCAGCATTATAGTGCCTACAAAAAATTCATCATTAACTAATCAAGACTTTTTAGCAATGTGCATATGTAGTCCAATTTGGTTCAATCGCATTTCATAAATGTGGGAGCGAATCATGGACGGGTAACATGAAGTGAAAAAACTTACCAACTGCTAAGAAATGCAACCCTACTGACTTGCGTAAGTACATCTGGCTTGGAGAAGGGGACGAAACGCTGACTACAAACACGATGGACAGGACAGTTGCCATTATGCTTTTATTGAATAAATACGCGTGAAATAATCAACTTTAAAGTATTATTTACTTTTCGCATATAAAATAAAACAAAGTATGATAAAATAAATATTATTTTTATCGAAAAAAATTAAAAATATAAAGATATACGAGGAAATGTAATGAAATTTAGTGCTAGAACTAAAAAATACTCCTTCATTGTCATAGTTAATGAGAGGATTCATGTGTTATCAGCATTATAGTGCCTATAAAAAATCATTAACTAATCAAGACTTTTTGAGCAATGTGCATATGTAGTCCAATTTGGTTCAATCGCATTCCATAAATGTGGGAGCGAATCATGGACGGGTAACATGAAGTGGAAAAACTTACTAACTGCTAAGAAATGCAACCCTACAGACTTGACGCAAGTACATCTGGCTTGGGGAAGGGGAAGAAACGCTGACTACGAACACGACGGACAAGACAGTTGCCATTATGCTTTTATTGAATAAATACGCGTGAAATAATCAACTTTAAAGTATTATTTACTTTTCGCATTTAAAATAAAACAAAGTATGATAAAATAAATATTATTTTTATCGAAAAAAATTAAAAATATAAAGATATACGAGGAAATGTAATGAAATTTAGTGCTAGAACTAAAAAATACACCTTCATTGTCATAATGAGAGGATTCATGTGTTATCAGCATTATAGTGCCTACAAAAAATTCATCATTAACTAATCAAGACTTTTTTTAGCAATGTGCATATGTAGTCCAATTTGGTTCAGTCGCATTTCATTAATGTGAGAGCGAATCATGGACGGGTAACATGAAGTGCAAAAACTTACTAACTGCTAAGAAATACAACCCTACGGAATTCAAGCAAGTCCATCTGGCTTGGAGAAGGGGACGAGACGCTGACTACAAACACGATGGACAGGACATTTGCCATTATGCTTTTATTGAATAAGTACGCGCGAAATAATCAACTTAAAGCATTATTTACTTTTCGCATATAAAATAAAGCAAAATATGATAAAATAAATATTATTTTTATCGAAAAAAATCAAAAATATAAAGATATAAGTACGAGGAAATGTAATGGAATTTAGTACAAGAACTAAAAAATACACCTTCATTGCCATTATAAGTGGCTTCATGTGTTATCGGCATTATAGTGTCTACACAAAATTCATCATTAACTAATCAAACACATTTTGTTGTTTATATTTATTAGGGACATTTTTTAACAATGTGCATATGTAGCCCAATTCGGTTCAATCGCATTTCATAAATGTGGGAGCGAATCATGGACGGGTAACATGAAGTGAAAAAACTTACCAACTGCTAAGAAATGCAACCCTACTGTCTTGCGTAAGTACATCTGGCTTGGAGAAGGGGACGAAACGCTGACTACGAACACGTCGGACAAGACAGTTGTCATTATGCTTTTATTGAATAAATACACGTGAAATAATCAACTTTAAAGCATTATTTACTTTTCGCATATAAAATAAAACAAAGTATGATAAAATAAATATTATTTTTATCGAAAAAAATTAAAAATATAAAGAATATGAGGAAATGTAATGACATTTAGTGCTAGAACTAAAAAATACACCTTCATTGTCATAATGAGAGGATTCATGTGTTATCAGCATTATAGCGCCTACAAAAAATTCATCATTAACTAATCAAGACTTTTTTAGCAATGTGCATATGTAGTCCAATTTGGTTCAGTCGCATTTCATAAATGTGAGAGCGAATCATGGACGGGTAACATGAAGTGCAAAAACTGACTAACTGCTAAGAAATACAACCCTACTGAATTCAAGCAAGTTCATCTGGCTTGGAGAAGGGGACGAAACGCTGACTACGAACACGTCGGACAAGACAGTTGTCATTATGCTTTTATTGAATAAATACGCGTGAAATAATCAACTTTAAAGCATTATTTACTTTTCGCATATAAAATAAAACAAAGTATGATAAAATAAATATTATTTTTATCGAAAAAAATTAAAAATATAAAGATATACGAGGAAATGTAATGAAATTTAGTGCTAGAACTAAAAAATACACCTTCATTGTCATAATGAGAGGATTCGTGTGTTATCAGCATTATAGTGCCTAAAAAAAATTCATCATTAACTAATCAAGACTTTTTTAGCAATGTGCATATGTAGTCCAATTTGGTTCAATCGCATTTCATAAATGTGGGAGCGAATCATGGACGGGTAACATGAAGTGAAAAAACTTACCAACTGCTAAGAAATGCAACCCTACTGACTTGCGTAAGTACATCTGGCTTGGAGAAGGGGACGAAACGCTGACTACAAACACGATGGACAGGACAGTTGCCATTATGCTTTTATTGAATAAATACGCGTGAAATAATCAACTTTAAAGTATTATTTACTTTTCGCATATAAAATAAAACAAAGTATGATAAAATAAATATTATTTTTATCGAAAAAAATTAAAAATATAAAGATATACGAGGAAATGTAATGAAATTTAGTGCTAGAACTAAAAAATACTCCTTCATTGTCATAGTTAATGAGAGGATTCATGTGTTATCAGCATTATAGTGCCTATAAAAAATTCATCATTAACTAATCAAGACTTTTTGAGCAATGTGCATATGTAGTCCAATTTGGTTCAATCGCATTCCATAAATGTGGGAGCGAATCATGGACGGGTAACATGAAGTGGAAAAACTTACTAACTGCTAAGAAATGCAACCCTACAGACTTGACGCAAGTACATCTGGCTTGGAGAAGGGGAAGAAACGCTGACTACGAACACGACGGACAAGACAGTTGCCATTATGCTTTTATTGAATAAATACGCGTGAAATAATCAACTTTAAAGTATTATTTACTTTTCGCATTTAAAATAAAACAAAGTATGATAAAATAAATATTATTTTTATCGAAAAAAATTAAAAATATAAAGATATACGAGGAAATGTAATGAAATTTAGTGCTAGAACTAAAAAATACACCTTCATTGTCATAATGAGAGGATTCATGTGTTATCAGCATTATAGTGCCTACAAAAAATTCATCATTAACTAATCAAGACTTTTTTTAGCAATGTGCATATGTAGTCCAATTTGGTTCAGTCGCATTTCATTAATGTGAGAGCGAATCATGGACGGGTAACATGAAGTGCAAAAACTTACTAACTGCTAAGAAATACAACCCTACGGAATTCAAGCAAGTCCATCTGGCTTGGAGAAGGGGACGAGACGCTGACTACAAACACGATGGACAGGACATTTGCCATTATGATTTTATTGAATAAGTACGCGCGAAATAATCAACTTAAAGCATTATTTACTTTTCGCATATAAAATAAAGCAAAATATGATAAAATAAATATTATTTTTATCGAAAAAAATCAAAAATATAAAGATATAAGTACGAGGAAATGTAATGGAATTTAGTACAAGAACTAAAAAATACACCTTCATTGCCATTATAAGTGGCTTCATGTGTTATCGGCATTATAGTGTCTACACAAAATTCATCATTAACTAATCAAACACATTTTGTTGTTTATATTTATTAGGGACATTTTTTAACAATGTGCATATGTAGCCCAATTCGGTTCAATCGCATTTCATAAATGTGGGAGCGAATCATGGACGGGTAACATGAAGTGAAAAAACTTACCAACTGCTAAGAAATGCAACCCTACTAACTTGCGTAAATACATCTGGCTTGGAGAAGGGGACGAAACGCTGACTACGAACACGTCGGACAAGACAGTTGTCATTATGCTTTTATTGAATAAATACACGTGAAATAATCAACTTTAAAGCATTATTTACATTTCGCATATAAAATAAAACAAAGTATGATAAAATAAATATTATTTTTATCGAAAAAAATTAAAAATATAAAGATATACGAGGAAATGTAATGAAATTTAGTGCTAGAACTAAAAAATACACCTTCATTGTCATTATAAGAGGATTCATGTGTTATCGGCATTATAGTGTCTACAAAAAATTTATCATTAACTAATCAATCACATTTTGTTGTTTTATATTTATTAGGGACATTTTTTAACAATGTGGGAGCGAATCATGGACGGGTAACATGAAGTGGAAAAACTTACCAACTGCTAAGAAATGCAACCCTACTGACTTGCGTAAGTACATCTGGCTTGGAGAAGGGGACGAAACGCTGACTACAAACACGATGGACAGGACAGTTGCCATTATGCTTTTATTGAATAAGTACGCGTGAAATAATCAACTTTAAAGCATTATTTACTTTTTGCATATAAAATAAAACAAAACATGATAACATAAATATTATTTTTATCGAAAAAAATAATATATAAAGATATATGAGGAAATGAATTGAAATTTAGTGCTAGAACTAAAAAAAACAACTTCATTGCCATTATAAGAGGATTCATGTGTTATCAGCATTATAGTGCCTACAAAAAATTCATTATTAACTAATCAAGACTTTTTAGCAATGTGCATATGTAGTCCAATTTGGTTCAATCGCATTTCATAAATGTGGGAGCGAATCATGGACGGGTAACGTGAAGTGGAAAATTTTACCAAATGCTAAGAAATGCAACCCTACTGAATTGACGCAAGTACAACTGGCATGGAGAAGGGGACGAAACGCTGACTACAAACACGATGGACAGGACAGTTGCCATTATGCTTTTATTGAATAAGTACGCGTGAAATAATCAACTTTAAAGCATTATTTACTTTTTGCATATAAAATAAAACAAAACATGATAACATAAATATTATTTTTATCGAAAAAAAATAATATATAAAGATATATGAGGAAATGAATTGAAATTTAGTGCTAGAACTAAAAAAAACAACTTCATTGCCATTATAAGAGGATTCATGTGTTTTCGGTATTATAGTGTCTACAAAAAATGTATCATTAACTTATCAATCACATTTTGTTGTTTTATATTTATTAGGGTTATTTTTGAGCAACGTGCATATGTAGCCCAATTTGGTTCAATCGCATTTCATAAATGTGGGAGCGAATCATGGCCGGGTAACATGAAGTGTAAAATTTTACCAAATGCTAAGAAATGCAACCCTACTGAATTGACGCAAGTACAACTGGCATGGAGAAGGGGACGAAACGCTGACTACAAACACGACGGACAGGACAGTTGCCATTATGGTTTTATTGAATAAACACGCGTGAAATAATCAACTTTAAAGCATTATTTACTTTTCGCATATAAAATAAAACAAAGCATGATAATATAAATATTATTTTTATCGAAAAAAATAATATATAAAATAAAACAAAGTATGATAAAATAATTATTATTTTTATCGAAAAAAATTAAAAATATAAAGATATACGAGGAAATGTAATGAAATTTAGTGCTAGAACTAAAAAAATACACCTTCATTGTCATTATAAGAGGATTCATGTGTTATCGGCATTATAGTGTCTACAAAAAATTTATCATTAACTAATCAATCACATTTTGTTGTTTTATATTTATTAGGGACATTTTTTAACAATGTGGGAGCGAATCATGGACGGGTAACATGAAGTGGAAAAACTTACCAACTGCTAAGAAATGCAACCCTACTGACTTGCGTAAGTACATCTGGCTTGGAGAAGGGGACGAAACGCTGACTACAAACACGATGGACAGGACAGTTGCCATTATGGTTTTATTGAATAAATTCGCGTGAAATAATCAACTTTAAAGCATTATTTACTTTTCGCATATAAAATAAAACAAAACATGATAATATAAATATTATTTTTATCGAAAAAAATAATATATAAAGATATATGAAGAAATGAATTGAAATTTAGTGCTAGAACTTAAAAATACACCTTCATTGCCATTATAAGAGGACTCATGTGTTATCGGCATTATAGTGTCTACAAAAAACTTATCATTAACTAATCAAGCACATTTTGTTGTTTTATAGTTATTAGGGAAATTTTCTAGCAATGTGCTTATGTAGCCCAATTTGGTTCAATCGCATTTCATAAATGTGGGAGCGAATCATGGACGGGTAACATGAAGTGGAAAATTTTACCAACTGCTAAGAAATGCAACCCTACTGACTTGACTCAAGTACATCTGGCTTCGAGAAGGGGACGAGACGTTGAAATACAAACACGACGGACAGGACAGTTGCCATTATGCCTTTATTGAATAAATACGCGTGAAGTAATTAATTTTAAAGCATTCTTTAGTTTCGCATATAAAATAAAACAAAGTATGATAAAATAAATATTATTTTTATCGAAAAAAATTAAAAATATAATGATATATGAGGTATTGTAATGAAATTTAGTGCTAGAACTATAAAAAATACACCTTCATTGCCATTATAAGAGGATTCATGTGTTATCGGCCTTATAGTGCCTACAAAAAATTCATCATTAACTAATCAAGACTTTTTTAGCAATGTGCATATGTAGTCCAATTTGGTTCAGTCGCATTTCATAAATGTGAGAGCGAATCATGGACGGGTAATATGAAGTGCAAAAACTTACTAACTGCTAAGAAATACAACCCTACTGAATTCAAGCAAGTCCATCTGGCTTGGAGAAGGGGACGAGACGCTGACTACAAACACGATGGACAGGACATTTGCCATTATGCTTTTATTGAATAAGTACGCGCGAAATAATCAACTTAAAGCATTATTTACTTTTCGCATATAAAATAAAGCAAAATATGATAAAATAAATATTATTTTTATCGAAAAAAATCAAAAATATAAAGATATAAGTACGAGGAAATGTAATGGAATTTAGTACAAGAACTAAAAAATACACCTTCATTGCCATTATAAGTGGATTCATGTGTTATCGGCATTATAGTGTCTACACAAAATTCATCATTAACTAATCAAACACATTTTGTTGTTTATATTTATTAGGGACATTTTTTAACAATGTGCATATGTAGCCCAATTTGGTTCAATCGCATTTCATAAATGTGGGAGCGAATCATGGACGGGTAACATGAAGTGAAAAAACTTACCAACTGCTAAGAAATGCAACCCTACTGTCTTGCGTAAGTACATCTGGCTTGGAGAAGGGGACGAAACGCTGACTACGAACACGTCGGACAAGACAGTTGTCATTATGCTTTTATTGAATAAATACACGTGAAATAATCAACTTTAAAGCATTATTTACATTTCGCATATAAAATAAAACAAAGTATGATAAAATAAATATTATTTTTATCGAAAAAAATTAAAAATATAAAGATATACGAGGAAATGTAATGAAATTTAGTGCTAGAACTAAAAAATACACCTTCATTGTCATAATGAGAGGATTCATGTGTTATCAGCATTATAGTGCCTACAAAAAATTCATTATTAACTAATCAAGACTTTTTAGCAATGTGCATATGTAGTCCAATTTGGTTCAATCGCATTTCATAAATGTGGGAGCGAATCATGGACGGGTAACATGAAGTGAAAAAACTTAGTAACTGCTAAGAAATGCAACCCTGCTGACTTGCGTAAGTACATCTGGCTTGGAGAAGGGGACGAAACGCTGACTACGAACACGTCGGACAAGACAGTTGTCATTATGCTTTTATTGAATAAATACACGTGAAATAATCAACTTTAAAGCATTATTTACATTTCGCATATAAAATAAAACAAAGTATGATAAAATAAATATTATTTTTATCGAAAAAAATTAAAAATATAAAGATATACGAGGAAATGTAATGAAATTTAGTGCTAGAACTAAAAAATACACCTTCATTGTCATAATGAGAGGATTCATGTGTTATCAGCATTATAGTGCCTACAAAAAATTCATTATTAACTAATCAAGACTTTTTAGCAATGTGCATATGTAGTCCAATTTGGTTCAATCGCATTTCATAAATGTGGGAGCGAATCATGGACGGGTAACATGAAGTGAAAAAACTTAGTAACTGCTAAGAAATGCAACCCTGCTGACTTGCGTAAGTACATCTGGCTTGGAGAAGGGGACGAAACGCTGACTACAAACACGATGGACAGGACAGTTGCCATTATGCTTTTATTGAATAAGTACGCGTGAAATAATCAACTTTAAAGCATTATTTACTTTTTGCATATAAAATAAAACAAAACATGATAACATAAATATTATTTTTATCGAAAAAAATAATATATAAAGATATATGAGGAAATGAATTGAAATTTAGTGCTAGAACTAAAAAAAAACAACTTCATTGCCATTATAAGAGGATTCATGTGTTTCGGTATTATAGTGTCTACAAAAAATTTATCATTAACTTATCAATCACATTTTGTTGTTTTATATTTATTAGGGTTATTTTTGAGCAACGTGCATATGTAGCCCAATTTGGTTCAATCGCATTTCATAAATGTGGGAGCGAATCATGGCCGGGTAACATGAAGTGTAAAATTTTACCAAATGCTAAGAAATGCAACCCTACTGAATTGACGCAAGTACAACTGGCATGGAGAAGGGGACGAAACGCTGACTACAAACACGACGGACAGGACAGTTGCCATTATGGTTTTATTGAATAAACACGCGTGAAATAATCAACTTTAAAGCATTGTTTACTTTTCGCATATAAAATAAAACAAAGCATGATAATATAAATATTATTTTTATCGAAAAAACTAATATATAAAATAAAACAAAGTATGATAAAATAATTATTATTTTTATCGAAAAAAATTAAAAATATAAAGATATACGAGGAAATGTAATGAAATTTAGTGCTAGAACTAAAAAATACACCTTCATTGTCATTATAAGAGGATTCATGTGTTATCGGCATTATAGTGTCTACAAAAAATTTATCATTAACTAATCAATCACATTTTGTTGTTTTATATTTATTAGGGACATTTTTTAACAATGTGGGAGCGAATCATGGACGGGTAACATGAAGTGGAAAAACTTACCAACTGCTAAGAAATGCAACCCTACTGACTTGCGTAAGTACATCTGGCTTGGAGAAGGGGACGAAACGCTGACTACAAACACGATGGACAGGACAGTTGCCATTATGGTTTTATTGAATAAATTCGCGTGAAATAATCAACTTTAAAGCATTATTTACTTTTCGCATATAAAATAAAACAAAACATGATAATATAAATATTATTTTTATCGAAAAAAATAATATATAAAGATATATGAAGAAATGAATTGAAATTTAGTGCTAGAACTTAAAAATACACCTTCATTGCCATTATAAGAGGACTCATGTGTTATCGGCATTATAGTGTCTACAAAAAACTTATCATTAACTAATCAAGCACATTTTGTTGTTTTATATTTATTAGGGAAATTTTCTAGCAATGTGCTTATGTAGCCCAATTTGGTTCAATCGCATTTCATAAATGTGGGAGCGAATCATGGACGGGTAACATGAAGTGGAAAATTTTACCAACTGCTAAGAAATGCAACCCTACTGACTTGACTCAAGTACATCTGGCTTCGAGAAGGGGACCAGACGTTGAATACAAACACGACGGACAGGACAGTTGCCATTATGCCTTTATTGAATAAATACGCGTGAAGTAATTAATTTTAAAGCATTCTTTAGTTTCGCATATAAAATAAAACAAAGTATGATAAAATAAATATTATTTTTATCGAAAAAAATTAAAAATATAATGATATATGAGGTATTGTAATGAAATTTAGTGCTAGAACTATAAAAAATACACCTTCATTGCCATTATAAGAGGATTCATGTGTTATCGGCCTTATAGTGTCTACACAAAATTCATTATTAACTAATCAAGCATATTTTGTGGTTTTATATTTAATAGGGAAATTTTTTAACAATGTGCATATGTAGCCCAATTTGGTTCAATCGCATTTCATAAATGTGGGAGCGAATCATGGACGGGTAACATGAAGTGGAAAAACTTACTAACTGCTAAGAAATGCAGCCCTACTGACTTGACGTAAGTACATCCGGCTTGGAGAAGGGGACGAAACGCTGACTACAAACACGACGGACAGGACAGTTGCCATTATGGTTTTATTGAATAAACACGCGTGAAATAATCAACTTTAAAGCATTATTTACATTTCGCATATAAAATAAAACAAAGCATGATAATATAAATATTATTTTTATCGAAAAAAATAATATATAAAGATATATGAGGAAATGAAATGAAATTTAGGGCAAGAACTTAAAAAAACACCTTCATTGCCATTATAAGAGGATTCATGTGTTGTCGACATTATAGTGTATACACAAAATTCATCATTAACTAATCAAACACATTTTGTTGTTTATATTTATTAGGGACATTTTTTAACAATGTGCATATGTAGCCCAATTTGGTTCAATCGCATTTCATAAATGTGGGAGCGAATCATGGACGGGTAACATGAAGTGGAAAAACTTACCAACTGCTAAGAAATGCATTCCTACTGACTTGCGTAAGTACATCTGGCTTGAAGAAGGGGACGAAACGCTGACTACAAACACGATGGACAGGACAGTTGCCATTATGGTTTTATTGAATAAATTCGCGTGAAATAATCAACTTTAAAGCATTATTTACTTTTCGCATAAAAAATAAAACAAAACATGATAATATAAATATTATTTTTATCGAAAAAAATAATATATAAAGATATATGAGGAAATGAATTGAAATTTAGTGCTAGAACTTAAAAATACACCTTCATTGCCATTATAAGAGGATTCATGTGTTATCAGCATTATAGTGTCTACAAAAAATTCATCATTAACTAATCAAGCACATTTTGTTGTTTTATATTTATTAGGCGAATTTTCTAGCAATGTGCTTATGTAGCCCAATTTGGTTCAATCGCATTTCATAAATGTGGGAGCGAATTATGGACGGGTAACATGAAGTGGAAAATTTTACCAACTGCTAAGAAATGCAACCCTACTGACTTGACTCAAGTACATCTGGCTTCGAGAAGGGGACGAGAGGCTAACTACAAACAGGACGGACAGGACAGTTACCATTATGCTTTTATTGAATAAATACGCGTGAACTAATCAACTTTAAAGCATTTTTTACTTTTCGCATATAAAATAAAAAATGTATGATAAAATAAATATTATTTTCAACGGAAAAAGTTAAATATACAAAGATATATGAGGAAATGTATTAAAATTTTCTGCGAGAACTTAAAAATACACCTTCATTGCCATTATAAGAGGATTCATGTGTTATCGGCATTATAGTGCCTACAAAAAATTTATCATTAACTAATCAATCACATTTTGTTGTTTTATATTTATTAGGGACATTTTTTAGCAAAGTGCATATGTAGTCCAATTTGGTTCAATCCCATTCCATAAATGTGGGAGCGAATCATGGGCGGGTAACATGAAGTGGAAAAACTTACTAACTGCTAAGGAATGCAACCATACCGACTTTACTCAAGTACATCTGGCTTCGAGAAGGGGACGAGACGCTGACTACAAACACGACGCACAGGACAGTTGCCATTATGGTTTTATTTAATAAACACGCGTGAAACAATCAACTTTAAAGCATTATTTACTTTTCGCATATAAAATAAAACCAAGCATGATAATATAAATATTACTTTTATCGAAAAAAATAATATATAAAGATATATGAGGAAATGAATTGAAATTTAGTGCTAGAACTTAAAAAAACACCTTCATTGCTATTATAAGAGGCTTTATGTGTTGTCGGATTTATAGTGTCTACAAAAAATTTATCATTAACTAATTAATCACATTTTGTTGTTTTATATTGATTAGAGACATTTTTTATCAACGGGCATATGTAGTCCAATTTGGTTCAATCGCATTCCATAAATGTGGGAGCGAATCATGGACGGGTAACATGAAGTGCAGAAACTTACTAACTGCTAAGAAATGCAACCCTACTGACTTGGCTCAAGTACATCTGGCTTGGAGAAGGGGACGAAACGCTGACTACGAACACGACGTACAAGACAGTTGCCATTATGCTTTTATTGAATAAATACGCGTGAAATAATCAATTTTAAAGCATTATTTCCTTTTCGTATATAAAATAAAGCAAAGTATGATAAAATAAATATTATTTTTATCGAAAAAAATTAAAAATATAAAGATATACGACGAAATGTAATGAAATTTAGTGCTAGAACTTACTTTTCGCATATAAAATAAAACAAAGCATGACAATATAAATATTACTTTTATCGAAAAAAATAATATATAAAGATATATGAGGAAATGAATTGAAATTTAGTGCTAGAACTTAAAAAAACACCTTCATTGCCATTATAAGAGGATTCATGTGTTATCGGCATTATAGTGTCTACACAAAATTCATCATTAACTAATCAAAAACATTTTGTTGTTTATATTTATTAGGGACATTTTTTAACAATGTGCACATGTAGCACAATTTGGTTCAATCGCATTTCATAAATGTGGGAGCGAATAATGGACGGGTAACATGAAGTGGAAAAACTTACTAACTGCTAAGAAATGCAACCCTACTGACTTGACGTAAGTACATCCGGCTTGGAGAAGGGGACGAAACGCTGACTACAAACACGATGGACAGGACAGTAGCCATTATGGTTTTATTGAATAAATTCGCGTGAAATAATCAACTTTAAAGCATTACTTACTTTTCGCATATAAAATAAAACAAAACATGATAATATAAATATTATTTTTATCGAAAAAAATAATATATAAAGATATATGAAGAAATGAATTGAAATTTAGTGCTAGAACTTAAAAATACACCTTCATTGCCATTATAAGAGGACTCATGTGTTATCGGCATTATAGTGTCTACAAAAAACTTATCATTAACTAATCAAGCACATTTTGTTGTTTTATAGTTATTAGGGAAATTTTCTAGCAATGTGCTTATGTAGCCCAATTTGGTTCAATCGCATTTCATAAATGTGGGAGCGAATCATGGACGGGTAACATGAAGTGGAAAATTTTACCAACTGCTAAGAAATGCAACCCTACTGACTTGACTCAAGTACATCTGGCTTCGAGAAGGGGACGAGACGTTGAATACAAACACGACGGACAGGACAGTTGCCATTATGCCTTTATTGAATAAATACGCGTGAAGTAATTAATTTTAAAGCATTCTTTAGTTTCGCATATAAAATAAAACAAAGTATGATAAAATAAATATTATTTTTATCGAAAAAAATTAAAAATATAATGATATATGAGGTATTGTAATGAAATTTAGTGCTAGAACTATAAAAAATACACCTTCATTGCCATTATAAGAGGATTCATGTGTTATCGGCCTTATAGTGCCTACAAAAAATTCATCATTAACTAATCAAGACTTTTTTAGCAATGTGCATATGTAGTCCAATTTGGTTCAGTCGCATTTCATAAATGTGAGAGCGAATCATGGACGGGTAATATGAAGTGCAAAAACTTACTAACTGCTAAGAAATACAACCCTACTGAATTCAAGCAAGTCCATCTGGCTTGGAGAAGGGGACGAGACGCTGACTACAAACACGATGGACAGGACATTTGCCATTATGCTTTTATTGAATAAGTACGCGCGAAATAATCAACTTAAAGCATTATTTACTTTTCGCATATAAAATAAAACAAAATATGATAAAATAAATATTATTTTTATCGAAAAAAATCAAAAATATAAAGATATAAGTACGAGGAAATGTAATGGAATTTAGTACAAGAACTAAAAAATACACCTTCATTGCCATTATAAGTGGATTCATGTGTTATCGGCATTATAGTGTCTACACAAAATTCATCATTAACTAATCAAACACATTTTGTTGTTTATATTTATTAGGGACATTTTTTAACAATGTGCATATGTAGCCCAATTTGGTTCAATCGCATTTCATAAATGTGGGAGCGAATCATGGACGGGTAACATGAAGTGAAAAAACTTACCAACTGCTAAGAAATGCAACCCTACTGTCTTGCGTAAGTACATCTGGCTTGGAGAAGGGGACGAAACGCTGACTACGAACCCGTCGGACAAGACAGTTGTCATTATGCTTTTATTGAATAAATACACGTGAAATAATCAACTTTAAAGCATTATTTACATTTCGCATATAAAATAAAACAAAGTATGATAAAATAAATATTATTTTTATCGAAAAAAATTAAAAATATAAAGATATACGAGGAAATGTAATGAAATTTAGTGCTAGAACTAAAAAATACACCTTCATTGTCATAATGAGAGGATTCATGTGTTATCAGCATTATAGTGCCTACAAAAAATTCATTATTAACTAATCAAGACTTTTTAGCAATGTGCATATGTAGTCCAATTTGGTTCAATCGCATTTCATAAATGTGGGAGCGAATCATGGACGGGTAACATGAAGTGAAAAAACTTAGTAACTGCTAAGAAATGCAACCCTGCTGACTTGCGTAAGTACATCTGGCTTGGAGAAGGGGACGAAACGCTGACTACAAACACGATGGACAGGACAGTTGCCATTATGCTTTTATTGAATAAGTACGCGTGAAATAATCAACTTTAAAGCATTATTTACTTTTTGCATATAAAATAAAACAAAACATGATAACATAAATATTATTTTTATCGAAAAAAATAATATATAAAGATATATGAGGAAATGAATTGAAATTTAGTGCTAGAACTAAAAAAAAACAACTTCATTGCCATTATAAGAGGATTCATGTGTTTTCGGTATTATAGTGTCTACAAAAAATTTATCATTAACTTATCAATCACATTTTGTTGTTTTATATTTATTAGGGTTATTTTTGAGCAACGTGCATATGTAGCCCAATTTGGTTCAATCGCATTTCATAAATGTGGGAGCGAATCATGGCCGGGTAACATGAAGTGTAAAATTTTACCAAATGCTAAGAAATGCAACCCTACTGAATTGACGCAAGTACAACTGGCATGGAGAAGGGGACGAAACGCTGACTACAAACACGACGGACAGGACAGTTGCCATTATGGTTTTATTGAATAAACACGCGTGAAATAATCAACTTTAAAGCATTATTTACTTTTCGCATATAAAATAAAACAAAGCATGATAATATAAATATTATTTTTATCGAAAAAAATAATATATAAAATAAAACAAAGTATGATAAAATAATTATTATTTTTATCGAAAAAAATTAAAAATATAAAGATATACGAGGAAATGTAATGAAATTTAGTGCTAGAACTAAAAAATACACCTTCATTGTCATTATAAGAGGATTCATGTGTTATCGGCATTATAGTGTCTACAAAAAATTTATCATTAACTAATCAATCACATTTTGTTGTTTTATATTTATTAGGGACATTTTTTAACAATGTGGGAGCGAATCATGGACGGGTAACATGAAGTGGAAAAACTTACCAACTGCTAAGAAATGCAACCCTACTGACTTGCGTAAGTACATCTGGCTTGGAGAAGGGGACGAAACGCTGACTACAAACACGATGGACAGGACAGTTGCCATTATGGTTTTATTGAATAAATTCGCGTGAAATAATCAACTTTAAAGCATTATTTACTTTTCGCATATAAAATAAAACAAAACATGATAATATAAATATTATTTTTATCGAAAAAAATAATATATAAAGATATATGAAGAAATGAATTGAAATTTAGTGCTAGAACTTAAAAATACACCTTCATTGCCATTATAAGAGGACTCATGTGTTATCGGCATTATAGTGTCTACAAAAAACTTATCATTAACTAATCAAGCACATTTTGTTGTTTTATATTTATTAGGGAAATTTTCTAGCAATGTGCTTATGTAGCCCAATTTGGTTCAATCGCATTTCATAAATGTGGGAGCGAATCATGGACGGGTAACATGAAGTGGAAAATTTTACCAACTGCTAAGAAATGCAACCCTACTGACTTGACTCAAGTACATCTGGCTTCGAGAAGGGGACGAGACGTTGAATACAAACACGACGGACAGGACAGTTGCCATTATGCCTTTATTGAATAAATACGCGTGAAGTAATTAATTTTAAAGCATTCTTTAGTTTCGCATATAAAATAAAACAAAGTATGATAAAATAAATATTATTTTTATCGAAAAAAATTAAAAATATAATGATATATGAGGTATTGTAATGAAATTTAGTGCTAGAACTATAAAAAATACACCTTCATTGCCATTATAAGAGGATTCATGTGTTATCGGCCTTATAGTGTCTACACAAAATTCATTATTAACTAATCAAGCATATTTTGTGGTTTTATATTTAATAGGGAAATTTTTTAACAATGTGCATATGTAGCCCAATTTGGTTCAATCGCATTTCATAAATGTGGGAGCGAATCATGGACGGGTAACATGAAGTGGAAAAACTTACTAACTGCTAAGAAATGCAGCCATACTGACTTGACGTAAGTACATCCGGCTTGGAGAAGGGGACGAAACGCTGACTACAAACACGACGGACAGGACAGTTGCCATTATGGTTTTATTGAATAAACACGCGTGAAATAATCAACTTTAAAGCATTATTTACATTTCGCATATAAAATAAAACAAAGCATGATAATATAAATATTATTTTTATCGAAAAAAATAATATATAAAGATATATGAGGAAATGAAATGAAATTTAGGGCAAGAACTTAAAAAAAACACCTTCATTGCCATTATAAGAGGATTCATGTGTTGTCGACATTATAGTGTATACACAAAATTCATCATTAACTAATCAAACACATTTTGTTGTTTATATTTATTAGGGACATTTTTTAACAATGTGCATATGTAGCCCAATTTGGTTCAATCGCATTTCATAAATGTGGGAGCGAATCATGGACGGGTAACATGAAGTGGAAAAACTTACCAACTGCTAAGAAATGCATTCCTACTGACTTGCGTAAGTACATCTGGCTTGAAGAAGGGGACGAAACGCTGACTACAAACACGATGGACAGGACAGTTGCCATTATGGTTTTATTGAATAAATTCGCGTGAAATAATCAACTTTAAAGCATTATTTACTTTTCGCATAAAAAATAAAACAAAACATGATAATATAAATATTATTTTTATCGAAAAAAATAATATATAAAGATATATGAGGAAATGAATTGAAATTTAGTGCTAGAACTTAAAAATACACCTTCATTGCCATTATAAGAGGATTCATGTGTTATCAGCATTATAGTGTCTACAAAAAATTCATCATTAACTAATCAAGCACATTTTGTTGTTTTATATTTATTAGGCGAATTTTCTAGCAATGTGCTTATGTAGCCCAATTTGGTTCAATCGCATTTCATAAATGTGGCAGCGAATTATGGACGGGTAACATGAAGTGGAAAATTTTACCAACTGCTAAGAAATGCAACCCTACTGACTTGACTCAAGTACATCTGGCTTCGAGAAGGGGACGAGAGGCTAACTACAAACAGGACGGACAGGACAGTTACCATTATGCTTTTATTGAATAAATACGCGTGAACTAATCAACTTTAAAGCATTTTTTACTTTTCGCATATAAAATAAAAAATGTATGATAAAATAAATATTATTTTCAACGGAAAAAGTTAAATATACAAAGATATATGAGGAAATGTATTAAAATTTTCTGCGAGAACTTAAAAATACACCTTCATTGCCATTATAAGAGGATTCATGTGTTATCGGCATTATAGTGCCTACAAAAAATTTATCATTAACTAATCAATCACATTTTGTTGTTTTATATTTATTAGGGACATTTTTTAGCAAAGTGCATATGTAGTCCAATTTGGTTCAATCCCATTCCATAAATGTGGGAGCGAATCATGGGCGGGTAACATGAAGTGGAAAAACTTACTAACTGCTAAGGAATGCAACCATACCGACTTTACTCAAGCACATCTGGCTTCGAGAAGGGGACGAGACGCTGACTGCAAACACGACGCACAGGACAGTTGCCATTATGGTTTTATTTAATAAACACGCGTGAAACAATCAACTTTAAAGCATTATTTACTTTTCGCATATAAAATAAAACCAAGCATGATAATATAAATATTACTTTTATCGAAAAAAATAATATATAAAGATATATGAGGAAATGAATTGAAATTTAGTGCTAGAACTTAAAAAAACACCTTCATTGCTATTATAAGAGGCTTTATGTGTTGTCGGATTTATAGTGTCTACAAAAAATTTATCATTAACTAATTAATCACATTTTGTTGTTTTATATTGATTAGAGACATTTTTTATCAACGGGCATATGTAGTCCAATTTGGTTCAATCGCATTCCATAAATGTGGGAGCGAATCATGGACGGGTAACATGAAGTGCAGAAACTTACTAACTGCTAAGAAATGCAACCCTACTGACTTGGCTGAAGTACATCTGGCTTGGAGAAGGGGACGAAACGCTGACTACGAACACGACGTACAAGACAGTTGCCATTATGCTTTTATTGAATAAATACGCGTGAAATAATCAATTTTAAAGCATTATTTCCTTTTCGTATATAAAATAAAGCAAAGTATGATAAAATAAATATTATTTTTATCGAAAAAAATTAAAAATATAAAGATATACGACGAAATGTAATGAAATTTAGTGCTAGAACTTACTTTTCGCATATAAAATAAAACAAAGCATGATAATATAAATATTACTTTTATCGAAAAAAATAATATATAAAGATATATGAGGAAATGAATTGAAATTTAGTGCTAGAACTTAAAAAAACACCTTCATTGCCATTATAAGAGGATTCATGTGTTATCGGCATTATAGTGTCTACACAAAATTCATCATTAACTAATCAAAAACATTTTGTTGTTTATATTTATTAGGGACATTTTTTAACAATGTGCACATGTAGCACAATTTGGTTCAATCGTATTTCATAAATGTGGGAGCGAATAATGGACGGGTAACATGAAGTGGAAAAACTTACTAACTGCTAAGAAATGCAACCCTACTGACTTGACGTAAGTACATCCGGCTTGGAGAAGGGGACGAAACGCTGACTACAAACACGATGGACAGGACAGTAGCCATTATGGTTTTATTGAATAAATTCGCGTGAAATAATCAACTTTAAAGCATTATTTACTTTTCGCATATAAAATAAAACAAAACATGATAATATAAATATTATTTTTATCGAAAAAAATAATATATAAAGATATATGAGGAAATGAATTGAAATTTAGTGCTGGAACTTAAAAATACACATTCATTGCCATTATAAGAGGACTCATGTGTTATCAGCGTTATAGTGTCTACAAAAAAAACATCATTAACTAATCAAGCACATTTTGTTGTTTTATATTTATTAGGGAAATTTTCTAGCAATGTGCTTATGTAGCCCAATTTGGTTCAATCGTATTTCATAAATGTGGGAGCGAATCATGAACGGGTAACATGAAGTGGAAAATTTTATCAACTGCTAAGAAATGCAACCCTACTGACTTGACTCAAGCAAGAATGATAGAATACAAGATTGCGCCTTCCCGCGGTGAAATGACAGATCTCGCCTTTAGTAAACAAGAATACGGGAGAGAGAAAATTGAACAACTTCCAATATTTCATTGAAAAACGTGTTCTAATTGTTCTAAAGTGTAAAAGAATGAACTTATAGGCAGACATTTAATAAATAAATTCGCAAAATACTAAAAAAAGTGTCTCTTTTTCTTAATTTGTGAAAAAAGCTTTGTCTAGTTGAAGTTGAGAATTGTCAAACCCGGCAAAACCAAAGTAGCGGTACTTCTAAAGGCGTCACCTTCAGTATTCAGTACACCGTGTGACTCAAGTACATCTGGCTTCGAGAAGGAGACGAGACGCTGACTACAAACACGACGGGCAGGACAGTTGCCATTATGCTTTTATTGAACAAATACGCGTGAAATAATCAACTTTAAAGCATTTTTTACTTTTCGCATATAAAATAAAAAAAGTATGATAAAATAAATATTATTTTCAACGGAAAAAGTTAAATATACAAAGATATATGAGGAAATGTATTAAAATTTTCTGCGAGAACTTAAAAATACACCTTTATTGCCATTATAAGAGGATTCATGTGTTATCGGCATTATAGTGTCTACAAAAAATTCGTCATTAACTAATCAAGACCTTTTTTAGCAATGTGCATATGTAGTCCAATTTGGTTCAGTCGCATTTCATAAATGTGAGAGCGAATCATGGACGGGTAACATGAAGTGCAAAAACTTACTAACTGCTAAGAAATACAACCCTACTGAATTCAAGCAAGTACATCTGGCTTGGAGAAGGGGACGAGACGCTGACTACAAACACGATGGACAGGACAGTTGCCATTATGCTTTTATTGAATAAGTACGCATGAAATAATCAACTTTAAAGCATTATTTACTTTTCGCATATAAAATAAAGCAAAGTATGATAAAATAAATATTATTTTTATCAAAAAAAATTAAAAATATAAAGAATACGAGGAAATGTAATGAAATTTAGTGCTAGAACTTAAAAATACACCTTCATTGTCATAATGGGAGGATTCATGTGTTATCAGCATTATAGTGTCTACACAAAATTCATCATTAACTAATCAAACACATTTTGTTGTTTTATATTTATTAGGGACATTTTTTAACAATGTGCATATGTAGTCCAATTTGGTTCAGTCGCATTTCATAAATGTGAGAGCGAATCATGGACGGGTAACATGAAGTGCAAAAACTTACTAACTGCTAAGAAATACAACCCTACTGAATTCAAGCAAGTACATCTGGCTTGGAGAAGGGGACGAGACGCTGACTACAAACACGATGGACAGGACAGTTGCCATTATGCTTTTATTGAATAAGTACGCATGAAATAATCAACTTTAAAGCATTATTTACTTTTCGCATATAAAATAAAACAAAGTATGATAAAATAAATATTATTTTTATCAAAAAAAATTAAAAATATAAAGAATACGAGGAAATGTAATGAAATTTAGTGCTAGAACTAAAAAATACACCTTCATTGTCATAATGGGAGGATTCATGTGTTATCAGCATTATAGTGTCTACACAAAATTCATCATTAACTAATCAAACACATTTTGTTGTTTTATATTTATTAGGGACATTTTTTAACAATGTGCATATGTAGCCCAATTTGGTTCAATCGCATTTCATAAATGTGGGAGCGAATCATGGGCGGGTAACATGAAGTGCAAAAACTTACTAACTGCTAAGAAATACAACCCTACTGAATTCAAGCAAGTACATCTGGCTTGGAGAAGGGGACGAGACGCTGACTACAAACACGATGGACAGGACAGTTGCCATTATGCTTTTATTGAATAAGTACGCATGAAATAATCAACTTTAAAGCATTATTTACTTTTCGCATATAAAATAAAACAAAGTATGATAAAATAAATATTATTTTTATCAAAAAAAATTAAAAATATAAAGAATACGAGGAAATGTAATGAAATTTAGTGCTAGAACTAAAAAATACACCTTCATTGTCATATTGGGAGGATTCATGTGTTATCAGCATTATAGTGTCTACACAAAATTCATCATTAACTAATCAAACACATTTTGTTGTTTTATATTTATTAGGGACATTTTTTAACAATGTGCATATGTAGCCCAATTTGGTTCAATCGCATTTCATAAATGTGGGAGCGAATCATGGACGGGTAACATGAAGTGAAAAAACTTACCAACTGCTAAGAAATGCAACCCTACTGTCTTGCGTAAGTACATCTGGCTTGGAGAAGGGGACGAAACGCTGACTACGAACACGTCGGACAAGACAGTTGTCATTATGCTTTTATTGAATAAATACACGTGAAATAATCAACTTTAAAGCATTATTTACATTTCGCATATAAAATAAAACAAAGTATGATAAAATAAATATTATTTTTATCGAAAAAAATTAAAAATATAAAGATATACGAGGAAATGTTATGAAATTTAGTGCTAGAACTAAAAAATACACCTTCATTGCCATTATAAGAGGATTCATGTGCTATCGGCCCTATAGTGTCTACACAAAATTCATTATTAACTAATCAAGCATATTTTGTTGTTTCATATTTATAAGGGACATTTTTTAACAATGTGCATATGTAGCCCAATTTGGTTCAATCGCATTTCATAAATGTAGGAGCGAATCATGGACGGGTAACATGAAGTGGAAAAACTTACTAACTGCTAAGAAATGCAACCCTACTGACTTGACGTAAGTACATCTGGCTTGGAGAAGGGGACGAAACGCTGACTACAAACACGATGGACAGGACAGTTGCCATTATGCTTTTATTGAATAAGTACGCGTGAAATAATCAGTTTTAAAGCATTACTTACTTTTCGCATATAAAATAAAACAAAGTATGATAAAATAAATATTATTTTTATCGAAAAAAATTAAAAATATAAAGATATACGAGGAAATGTAATGAAATTTAGTGCTAAAACTAAAAATACACTAAAAAATACACTTTTTTAACAATGTGCATATGTAGCCCAATTTGGTTCAATCGTATTTCATAAATGTGGGAGCGAATCATGGACGGGTAACATGAAGTGGAAAAACTTACTAACTGCTGAGAAATGCAACCCTACTGATTTGACGTAAGAACATCTGGCTTGGAGAAGGGGACGAAACGCTGACTACAAACACGACGGACAGGACAGTTGCCATTATGGTTTTATTGAGTAAACACGCGTGAAATAATCAACTTTAAAGCATTATTTACTTTTCGCATATAAAATTAAGCAAAGTATGATAAAATAAATATTATTTTTATAGAAAAAAATAATATATAAAGATATATGAGATAGTGCTAGAACTTAAAAAAAGTGCTAGAACTTAAAAAAACACCTTCATTGCCATTATAAGAGGACTCATGTGTTATCGGCATTATAGTGTCTACAAAAAATTTATGATTAACTAATTAATCACATTTTGTTGTTTTATATTTATTAGAGACATTTTTTAGCCACGGGCATATGTAGTCCAATTTGGTTCAATCGCATTCCATAAATGTGCGAGCGAATCATGGACGGGTAACATGAAGTGGAAAAACTTACTAACTGCTAAGAAATGCAACCCTACAGACTTGACGCAAGTACATCTGGCTTGGAGAAGGGGAAGAAACGCTGTTTACGAACACGACGGACAAGACAGTTGCCATTATGCTTTTATTGAATAAATACGCGTGAAATCAACTTTAAAGCATTATTTACTTTTCGCATATAAAATAAAACAAAGTATGATAAAATAAATATTATTTTTATCGAAAAAAATTAAAAATATAAAAATATACGAGGAAATGTAATGGAATTTAGTACAAGAACTAAAAAATACACCTTCATTGCCATTATAAGTGGATTCATGTGTTATCGGCATTCTAGTGTCTACACAAAATTCATCATTAACTAATCAAACACATTTTGTTGTTTATATTTATTAGGGACATTTTTTAACAATGTGCATATGTAGCCCAATTTGGTTCAATCGCATTTCATAAATGTGGGAGCGAATCATGGACGGGTAACATGAAGTGCAAAAACTTACTAACTGCTAAGAAATAAAAACCTTATGAATTCAAGCAAGTACATCTGGCTTGGAGAAGGGAACGAGACGCTGACTACAAACCCGATGGACAGGACATTTGCCATTATGCTTTTATTGAATAAGTACGCGTGAAATAATCAACTTAAAGCATTATTTACTTTTCGCATATAAAATAAAGCAAAGTATGATAAAATAAATATTATTTTTATCGGAAAAAATTAAAAATATAAAGATATACGAGGAAATGTAATGGAATTTAGTACAAGAACTAAAAAATACACCTTCATTGCCATTATAAGTGGATTCATGTGTTATCGGCATTCTAGTGTCTACACAAAATTCATCATTAACTAATCAAACACATTTTGTTGTTTATATTTATTAGGGACATTTTTTAACAATGTGCATATGTAGCCCAATTTGGTTCAATCGCATTTCATAAATGTGGGAGCGAATCATGGACGGGTAACATGAAGTGAAAAAACTTACCAACTGCTAAGAAATGCAACCCTACTGACTTGCGTAAGTACATCTTTCTTGGAGAAAGGGACGAAACGCTGACTACGAACACGTCGGACAAGACAGTTGCCATTATGGTTTTATTGAATAAACACGCGTGAAATAATCAACTTTAAAGCATTATTTACTTTTCGCATATAAAATAAAACAAAGCATGATAATATAAATATTACTTTTATCGAAAAAAATAATATATAAAGGTATATGAGGAAATAAATTGAAATTTAGTGCTAGAACTTAAAAAAACACCTTCATTGCCATTTTAAGAGGATTCATGGATTATCGGCATTATAGTGTTTACAAAAAATGTATTATTAACTAATCAATCACATTTTGTTTTTTTTTATATTTATTAGGGACATTTTTTAACAATGTGGGAGCGAATCCTTGACGGGTAACATGAAGTGGAAAAACTTACTAACTGCTAAGAAATGCAACCCTACTGACTTGACGTCTACAAAAAATTTATCATTAACTTATCAATCACATTTTCTTGTTTTATATTTATTAGGGACATTTTTGAGCAACGTGCATATGTAGCCCAATTTGGTTCAGTCGCATTTCATAAATGTGGGAGCGAATCATGGCCGGGTAACATGAAGTGTAAAATTTTACCAACTGCTTAGAAATGCAACCCTACTGAATTGACGCAAGTACATCTGGCATGGAGAAGGGGACGAAACGCTGACTACAAACACGACGGACAGGACAGTTGCCATTATGGTTTTATTGAATAAACACGCGTGAAATAATCAACTTTAAAGCATTATTTACTTTTCGCATATAAAATAAAACAAAGTATGATAATATAAATATTATTTTTATCGAAAAAAATAATATATAAAGATATATGAGGAAATAAATTGAAATTAAGTGCTAGAACTTTAAAAAACACCTTCATTGCCATTATAAGAGGATTCATGTGTTATCGGCATTATAGTGTCTACAAAAAATTTATCATTAACTAATCAATCACATTTTGTTGTCTTATATTTATTAGGGACATTTTTTAACAATGTGGGAGCGAATCATGGACGGGTAACATGAAGTGGAAAAACTTACTAACTGCTAAGAAATGCAACCCTACTGACTTGACGTAAGTACATCCGGCTTGGAGAAGGGGACGAAACGCTAACTGCAAACACGACGGACAGGACAGTTGCCATTATGGTTTTATTGAATAAACACGCGTGAAATAATCAACTTTAAAGCATTATTTACTTTTCGCATATAAAATAAAACAAAGCATGATAATACAAATATTATTTTTATCGAAAAAAATAATATATAAAGATATATGAGGAAATGAATTGAAATTTAGTGCTAGAACTTAAAAAAACACCTTCATTGCCATAGTCCAATTTGGATCAATCGCATTCCATAAATATGGGAGCGAATCATGGACGGGTAACATGAAGTGCAAAAACTTACTAACTGCTAAGGAATACAACCCTCCTGAATTGAAGCAAGTACATCTGGCTTGGAGAAGGGGACGAGACGCTGACTACAAACACGATGGACAGGACAGTTGCCATTATGCTTTTATTGAATAAGTACGCGTGAAATAATCAACTTTAAAGCATTATTTACTTTTCGCATATAAAATAAAGCAAAGTATGATAAAATAAATATTATTTTTATCGAAAAAAATTAAAAATATAATGATATATGAGGTAATGTAATGAAATTTAGTGCTAGAACTAAAAATACACCTTCATTGCCATTTTAAGAGGATTCATGTGTTATCGGCCTTATAGTGTCTACACAAAATTCATTATTAACTAATCAAGCATATTTTGTTATTTCATATTTATTAGGGACATTTTTTAACAATGTGCATATGTAGCCCAATTTGGTTCAATCGCATTTCATAAATGTGGGAGCGAATCATGGACGGGTAACATGAAGTGGAAAAACTTACTAACTGCTAAGAAATGCAACCCTACTGACTTGACGTAAGTACATCTGGCTTGGAGAAGGGGACGAAACGCTGACTACAAACACGACGGACAGGACAGTTGCCATTATGGTTTTATTGAGTAAACACGTGTGAAATAATCAACTTTAAAGCATTATTTACTTTTCGCATATAAAATTAAGCAAAGTATGATAAAATAAATATTATTTTTATAGAAAAAAATAATATATAAAGATATATGAGATAGTGCTAGAACTTAAAAAAAGTGCTAGAACTTAAAAAAACACCTTCATTGCCATTATAAGAGGACTCATGTGTTATCGGCATTATAGTGTCTACAAAAAATTTATGATTAACTAATTAATCACATTTTGTTGTTTTATATTTATTAGAGACATTTTTTAGCAACGGGCATATGTAGTCCAATTTGGTTCAATCGCATTCCATAAATGTGCGAGCGAATCATGGACGGGTAACGTGAAGTGGAAAAACTTACTAACTGCTAAGAAATGCAATCCTACAGACTTGACGCAAGTACATCTGGCTTGGAGAAGGGGAAGAAACGCTGTTTACGAACACGACGGACAAGACAGTTGCCATTATGCTTTTATTGAATTAATACGCGTGAAATAATCAACTTTAAAGCATTATTTACTTTTCGCATATAAAATAAAACAAAGTATGATAAAATAAATATTATTTTTATCGAAAAAAATTAAAAATATAAAGATATACGAGGAAATGTAATGAAATTTAGTGCTAGAACTAAAAATACACTAAAAAATACACTTTTTTAACAATGTGCATATGTAGCCCAATTTGGTTCAATCGCATTTCACAAATGTTGGAGCGAATCATGGACGGGTAACGTGAAGGGCAAAAACTTACTAACTGCTAAGAAATACAACCCTACTGAATTCAAGCAAGTACATCTGGCTTGGAGAAGGGAACGAGACGCTGACAACAAACCCGATGGACAGGACATTTGCCATTATGCTTTTATTGAATAAGTACGCGTGAAATAATCAACTTAAAGCATTATTTACTTTTCGCATATAAAATAAAGCAAAGTATGATAAAATAAATATTATTTTTATCGAAAAAAATTAAAAATATAAAGATATACGAGGAAATGTAATGGAATTTAGTACAAGAACTAAAAAATACACCTTCATTGCCATTATAAGTGGATTAATGTGTTATCGGCATTCTAGTGTCTACACAAAATTCATCATTAACTAATCAAACACATTTTGTTGTTTATATTTATTAGGGACATTTTTTAACAATGTGCATATGTAGTCCAATTTGGTTCAATCGCATTTCATAAATGTGGGAGCGAATCATGGACGGGTAACATGAAGTGGAAAAACTTACCAACTGCTAAGAAATGCAACCCTACTGACTTGCGTAAGTACATCTGGCTTGGAGAAGGGGACGAAACGCTGACTACAAACACGATGGACCGGACAGTTGCCATTATGCTTTTATTGAATAAGTACGCGTGAAATAATCAACTTTAAAGCATTATTTACTTTTCGCATATAAAATAAAACAAAACATGATAATATAAGTATTATTTTTATCGAAAAAAATAATATATAAAGAGATATGAGGAAATGAATTGAAATTTAGTGCTAGAACTTAAAAATACACCTTCATTGCCATTATAAGAGGATTCATGTGTTATCGGCATTATAGTGTCTACAAAAAACCTATCATTAACTAATTAAGCACATTTTGTTGTTTTATATTTATTAGGGAAATTTTCTAGCAATGTGCTTATGTAGCCCAATTTCGTTCAATCGCATTTCATAAATGTGGGAGCGAATCATGGACGGGTAACATGAAGCGGAAAAGTTTACCAACTGCTAAGAAATGCAACCCTACTGACTTGACTCAAGTACATCTGGCTTCGAGAAGGGGACGAGACGTTGAATACAAACACGACGGACAAGACAGTTGCCATTATGCCTTTATTGAATAAGTACGCGTGAAATAATCAACTTTAAAGCATTAGTTACTTTTCGCATATAAAATAAAGCAAAGTATGATAAAATAAATACTATTTTTATCGAAAAAAATTAAAAATATTATGATATATGAGGTAATGTAATGAAATTTAGTGCTAGAACTATAAAAAATACACCTTCATTGTCATAATGAGAGGATTCATGTGTTATAAGCATTATAGTGTCTACAAAAAATCCATCATTAACTAATCAAGACCTTTTTTAGCAATGTGCATATGTAGTCCAATTTGGTTCAGTCGCATTCCATAAATGTGAGAGCGAATCATGGGCGGGTAACATGAAGTGCAAAAACTTACTAACTGCTAAGAAATGCAACCCTACTGAATTCAAGCAAGTACATCTGGCTTGGAGAAGGGGACGAGACGCTGACTACAAACACGATGGACCGGACATTTGCCATTATGCTTTTATTGAAGAAGTACGCGTGAAATAATCAACTTTAAAGCATTATTTACTTTTCGCATATAAAATAAAGCAAAGTATGATAAAATAAATACTATTTTTATCGAAAAAAATTAAAAATATAAAGATATACGAAATGTAATGAAATTTCGTGCTAGAACTAAAAAATACACCTTCATTGCCATTATAAGAGGATTCATGTGTTATCGGCATTGTAGTGTCTACAAAAAACTCATCATTAACTAATCAAGCACATTTTGTTGTTTTATATTTGTTAGGGACATTTTTTAACAATGTGCATATGTAGTCCAATTTGGTTCAATCGCATTCCATAAATGTGGGAGCGAATCATGGACGGGTAACATGAAGTGGAAAAACTTACTAACTGCTAAGAAATGCAACACTACTGACTTGAAGTAAGTACATCCGGCTTGGAGAAGGGGACGAAACGCTGACTACAAACACGACGGACAGGACAGTTGCAATTATGGATTTATTGAATAAGGACGCGTGAAATAATCAACTTTAAAGCATTATTTACTTTTCGCATATAAAATAAAACAAAGCATGACAATATAAATATTATTTTTATCGAAAAAAATAATATATAAAGATATATGAGGAAATGAATTGAAATATAGTGCTAGAACTTAAAAAAACACCTTCATTGCCATTATAAGAGGATGCATGTGTTGTCGGCATTATAGTGTCTACACAAAATTCATCATTAACTAATCAAACACATTTTGTTGTTTATATTTATTAGGGACATTTTTTAACAATGTGCATATGTAGCCCAATTTGGTTCAATCGCATTTCATAAATGTGGGAGCGAATCATGGACGGCTAACATGAAGTGGAAAAACTTACCAACTGCTAAGAAATGCATTCCTACTGACTTGCGTAAGTACATCTGGCTTGGAGAAGGGGACGAAACGCTGACTACAAACACGATGGACAGGACAGTTGCCATTATGCTTTTATTGAATAAGTACGCGTAAAATAATCAACTTTAAAGCATTAGTTACTTTTCGCATATAAAATAAAGCAAAGTATGATAAAATAAATACTATTTTTATCGAAAAAAATAATATATAAAGATATATGAGGAAATGAATTGAAATTTAGTGCTGGAACTAAAAAATACACCTTCATTGCCATTATAAGAGGATTCATGTGTTATCGGCATTATAGTGTCTACAAAAAATTTATCATTAACTTATCAATCACATTTTGTTGTTTTATATTTATTAGGGACATTTTTGAGCAACGTGCATATGTAGCCCAATTTGGTTCAATCGCATTTCATAAATTTGGGAGCGAATCATGGCCTGGTAACATGAAGTGTAAAATTTTACCAACTGCTTAGAAATGCAACCCTACTGAATTGACGCAAGTACATCTGGCATGGAGAAGGGGACGAAACGCTGACTACAAACACGACGGACAGGACAGTTGCCATTATGCTTTTATTGAATAAGTACGCGTGAAATAATCAACTTAAAAGCATTATTTACTTTTCGCATATAAAATAAAGGAAAGGGTGATAAAATAAATATTATTTTTATCGAAAGAAATTAAAAATATAAAGATATATGAGGAAATAAATTGAAATTTAGTGCTAGAACTTAAAAAAACACCTTCATTGCCATTATAAGTGGATTCATGTGTTATCGGCATAATAGTGTCTACACAAAATTCATCATTAACTAATCAATCACATTTTGTTGTTTTATATTTATTAGGGACATTTTTTAACAATGTGGGAGCGAATCATGGACGGGTAACATGAAGTGGAAAATTTTACCAACTGCTAAGAAATGCAACCCTACTGACTTGACTCAGGTACATCTGGCTTCGAGAAGGGGACGAGACGCTGACTACAAACACGACGGACAGGACAGTTACCATTATGCTTTTATTGAATAAATCCGCGTGAAATAATCAACTTTAGAGCATTTTTTACTTTTCGCATATAAAATAAAAAAAGTATGATAAAATAAATATTATTTTCAACGGAAAAAGTTAAATATACAAAGTTATATGAGGAAATGTATTAAAATTTTCTGCGAGAACTTAAAAATACACCTTCATTGCCATTATAAGAGCACTCATGTGTTATCGGCATTATAGTGTCTACAAAAAATTTGTCATTAACTAATCAATCACATTTTGTTGTTTTATATTTATTAGGGACATTTTTTAGCAACGTGCATATGTAGTCCAATTTGGTTCAATCCCATTCCATAAATGTGGGAGCGAATCATGGGCGGGTAACATGAAGTGGAAAAACTTACTAGCTGCTAAGGAATGCACCCATACCGACTTTACTCAAGTACATCTGGCATCGAGAAGGGGACGAGACGCTGACTAAGAACACGACGTACAAGACAGTTGCCATTATGCTTTTATTGAATAAATACGCGTGAAAAAATCAATTTTAAAGCATTATTTACTTTTCGTATATAAATTAAAACAAAGCATGGTAATATATATATTATTTTTATCGAAAAAAATAATATATAAAGATATATGAGGAGATGAATTGAAATTTAGTGCTAGAACTTAAAAATACACCTTCATTGCCATTATAAGAGGATTCATGTGTTATCGGCATTATAGTGTCTACAAAAAATTTATCATTAACTTATCAATCACATTTTGTTGTTTTATATTTATTAGGGACATTTTTGAGCAACGCGCATATGTAGTCCAATTTGGTTCAATCGCATTCCCTAAATGTGGGAGCGAATCATGGACGGGTAACATGAAGTGCAAAAACTTACTATCTGCTAAGAAATGCAACCCTACTGAATTGAAGCAAGTACATCTGGCATGGAGAAGGGGACGAGACGCTGACTACAAACACGATGAACAGGACATTTGCCATTATGCTTTTATTGAATAAGTACGCGTGAAATAATCAACTTTAAAGCATTATTTACTTTTCGCATATAAAATAAAGCAAAGTATGATAAAATAAATACTATTTTTATCGAAAAAAATTAAAAATATAAAGATATACGAAGAAATGTAATGAAATTTAGTGCTAGAACTAAAAAATACACCTTCATTGCCATTATAAGAGGATTCATGTGTTATCAGCATTATAGTGTCTACAAAAAACTCATCATTAACTAATCAAGCACATTTTGTTGTTTTATATTTGTTAGGGACATTTTTTAATAATGTGCATATGTAGCCCAATTTGGTTCAATCGCATTTCATAAATGTGGGAGCGAATCATGGACGGGTAACATGAAGTGGAAAAACTTACCAACTGCTAATAAATGCATTCCTACTGACTTGCGTAAGTACATCTGGCTTGGAGAAGGGACGAAACGCTGACTACAAACACGATGGACAGGACAGTTGCCATAATGCTTTTATTGAATAAGTACGCGTGAAATAATCAACTTTAAAGCATTATTTACTTTTTGCATATAAAATAAAACAAAACATGATAACATAAATATTATTTTTATCGAAAAAAATAATATATAAAATAAAACAAAGTATGATAAAATAATTATTATTTTTATCGAAAAAAATTAAAAATATAAAGACATATGAGGAAATGAATTGAAATTTAGTGCTAGAACTTAAAAAAACACCTTCATTGCCATTATAAGAGGATTCATGTGTTGTCGGCATTATAGTGTCTACACAAAATTCATCATTAACTAATCAAACACATTTTGTTGTTTATATTTATTAGGGACATTTTTTAACAATGTGCATATGTAGCCCAATTTGGTTCAATCGCATTTCATAAATGTGGGAGCGAATCATGGACGGGTAACATGAAGTGGAAAAACTTACCAACTGCTAAGAAATGCATTCCTACTGACTTGCGTAAGTACATCTGGCTTGGAGAAGGGGACGAAACGCTGACTACAAACACGATGGACAGGACAGTTGCCATAATGCTTTTATTCAATAAGTACGCGTGAAATAATCAACTTTAAAGCATTATTTACTTTTTGCATATAAAATAAAACAAAACATGATAACATAAATATTATTTTTATCGAAAAAAATAATATATAAAGATATATGAGGAAATGAATTGAAATTTAGTGCTAGAACTAAAAAATACACCTTCATTGCCATTATAAGAGGATTCATGTGTTATCGGCATTATAGTGTCTACAAAAAATTTATCATTAACTTATCAATCACATTTTGTTGTTTTATATTTATTAGGGACATTTTTGAGCAACGTGCATATGTAGCCCAATTTGGTTCAATCGCATTTCATAAATGTGGGAGCGAATCATGGCCGGGTAACATGAAGTGTAAAATTTTACCAACTGCTTAGAAATGAAACCCTACTGAATTGACGCAAGTACATCTGGCAGGGAGAAGGGGACGAAACGCTGACTACAAACACGACGGACAGGACAGTTGCCATTATGCTTTTATTGAATAAGTACGCGTGAAATAATCAACTTAAAAGCATTATTTACTTTTCGCATATAAAATAAAGCAAAGTATGATAAAATAAATATTATTTTTATCGAAAGAAATTAAAAATATAAAGATATATGAGGAAATAAATTGAAATTTAGTGCTAGAACTTAAAAAAACACCTTCATTGCCATTATAAATATTATTTTTATCGAAAAAAATTAAAAATATAAAGATATACGAGGAAATGTAATGAAATTTAGTGCTAAAACTAAAAATACACTAAAAAATACACTTTTTTAACAATGTGCATATGTAGCCCAATTTGGTTCAATCGTATTTCATAAATGTGGGAGCGAATCATGGACGGGTAACATGAAGTGAAAAAACTTAAGAACTGCTAATAAACGCAACCATACTACTTGACTCAAGTACGTCTGGCATGGAGAAGGGGACGAGACGTTGAATACAATCACGACGGACAGGACAGTTGTCATTATGCCTTTATTGAATAAAGACGCGTGAAGTAATTAATTGTAAAGCATTCTTTACTTTTCGCATATAAAATAAAGCAAAGTATGATAAAATAAATACTATTTTTATCGAAAAAAATTAAAAATATTATGATATATGAGGTAATGTAATGAAATTTAGTGCTAGAACTATAAAAAATACACCTTCATTGTCATAATGAGAGGATTCATGTGTTATAAGCATTATAGTGTCTACAAAAAATCCATCATTAACTAATCAAGACCTTTTTTAGCAATGTGCATATGTAGTCCAATTTGGTTCAGTCGCATTCCATAAATGTGAGAGCGAATCATGGGCGGGTAACATGAAGTGCAAAAACTTACTAACTGCTAAGAAATGCAACCCTACTGAATTCAAGCAAGTACATCTGGCTTGGAGAAGGGGACGAGACGCTGACTACAAACACGATGGACAGGACATTTGCCATTATGCTTTTATTGAAGAAGTACGCGTGAAATAATCAACTTTAAAGCATTATTTACTTTTCGCATATAAAATAAAGCAAAGTATGATAAAATAAATACTATTTTTATCGAAAAAAATTAAAAATATAAAGATATACGAAGAAATGTAATGAAATTTCGTGCTAGAACTAAAAAATACACCTTCATTGCCATTATAAGAGGATTCATGTGTTATCGGCATTGTAGTGTCTACAAAAAACTCATCATTAACTAATCAATCACATTTTGTTGTTTTATATTTATTAGGGACATTTTTTAGCAACGTGCATATGTAGTCCAATTTGGTTCAATCCCATTCCATAAATGTGGGAGCGAATCATGGGCGGGTAACATGAAGTGGAAAAACTTACTAACTGCTAAGGAATGCAACCATACCGACTTTACTCAAGTACATCTGGCTTCGAGAAGGGGACTAGACGCTGACTACGAACACGACGTACAAGACAGTTGCCATTATGCTTTTATTGAATAAATACGCGTGAAATAATCAATTTAAAAGCATTATTTACTTTTCGTATATAAAATAAAACAAAGCATGATAATATAAATATTATTTTTATCGAAAAAAATAATATATAAAGATATATAAGGAAATGAATCGAAATTTAGTGCTAGAACTTAAAAAAACACCTTCAATGCTATTATAAGAGGATTTATGTGTTGTCGGATTTATAGTGTCTACAAAAAATTTATCATTAACTAATTAATCACATTTTGTTGTTTTATATTGATTAGAGACATTTTTTATCAACGGGCATATGTAGCCCAATTTGGTTCAATCGCATTTCATAAATGTGGGAGCGAATCATGGACGGGTAACATGAAGTGCAAAAACTTACTAACTGCTAAGAAATACAAAACTACTGAATTCAAGCAAGTACATCTGGCTTGGAGAAGGGAACGAGACGCTGACTACAAACCCGATGGACAGGACATTTCCCATTATGGTTTTATTGAGTAAACACGCGTGAAATAATCAACTTTAAAGCATTATTTACTTTTCGCATATAAAATTAAGCAAAGTATGATAAAATAAATATTATTTTTATAGAAAAAAATAATATATAAAGATATATGAGATAGTGCTAGAACTTAAAAAAAGTGCTAGAACTTAAAAAAACACCTTCATTGCCATTATAAGAGGACTCATGTGTTATCGGCATTATAGTGTCTACAAAAAATTTATGATTAACTAATTAATCACATTTTGTTGTTTTATATTTATTAGAGACATTTTTTAGCCACGGGCATATGTAGTCCAATTTGGTTCAATCGCATTCCATAAATGTGCGAGCGAATCATGGACGGGTAACATGAAGTGGAAAAACTTACTAACTGCTAAGAAATGCAACCCTACAGACTTGACGCAAGTACATCTGGCTTGGAGAAGGGGAAGAAACGCTGTTTACGAACACGACGGACAAGACAGTTGCCATTATGCTTTTATTGAATAAATACGCGTGAAATCAACTTTAAAGCATTATTTACTTTTCGCATATAAAATAAAGCAAAGTATGATAAAATAAATATTATTTTTATCGGAAAAAATTAAAAATATAAAGATATACGAGGAAATGTAATGGAATTTAGTACAAGAACTAAAAAATACACCTTCATTGCCATTATAAGTGGATTCATGTGTTATCGGCATTCTAGTGTCTACACAAAATTCATCATTAACTAATCAAACACATTTTGTTGTTTATATTTATTAGGAACATTTTTTAACAATGTGCATATGTAGCCCAATTTGGTTCAATCGCATTTCATAAATGTGGGAGCGAATCATGGACGGGTAACATGAAGTGCAAAAACTTACTAACTGCTAAGAAATACAACCCTACTGAATTCAAGCAAGTACATCTGGCTTGGAGAAGGGAACGAGACGCTGACTACAAACCCGATGGACAGGACATTTGCCATTATGCTTTTATTGAATAAGTACGCGTGAAATAATCAACTTAAAGCATTATTTACTTTTCGCATATAAAATAAAGCAAAGTATGATAAAATAAATATTATTTTTATCGGAAAAAATTAAAAATATAAAGATATACGAGGAAATGTAATGGAATTTAGTACAAGAACTAAAAAATACACCTTCATTGCCATTATAAGTGGATTCATGTGTTATCAGCATTCTAGTGTCTACACAAAATTCATCATTAACTAATCAAACACATTTTGTTGTTTATATTTATTAGGGACATTTTTTAACAATGTGCATATGTAGCCCAATTTGGTTCAGTCGCATTTCATAAATGTGGGAGCGAATCATGGCCGGGTAACATGAAGTGAAAAAACTTACCAACTGCTAAGAAATGCAACCCTACTGACTTGCGTAAGTACATCTTTCTTGGAGAAAGGGACGAAACGCTGACTACGAACACGTCGGACAAGACAGTTGCCATTATGGTTTTATTGAATAAACACGCGTGAAATAATCAACTTTAAAGCATTATTTAATTTTCGCATATAAAATAAAACAAAGCATGATAATATAAATATTACTTTTATCGAAAAAAATAATATATAAAGATATATGAGGAAATAAATTGAAATTAAGTGCTAGAACTTTAAAAAACACCTTCATTGCCATTATAAGAGGATTCATGTGTTATCGGCATTATAGTGTCTACAAAAAATTTATCATTAACTAATCAATCACATTTTGTTGTCTTATATTTATTAGGGACATTTTTTAACAATGTGGGAGCGAATCATGGACGGGTAACATGAAGTGGAAAAACTTACTAACTGCTAAGAAATGCAACCCTACTGACTTGACGTAAGTACATCCGGCTTGGAGAAGGGGACGAAACGCTAACTGCAAACACGACGGACAGGACAGTTGCCATTATGGTTTTATTGAATAAACACGCGTGAAATAATCAACTTTAAAGCATTATTTACTTTTCGCATATAAAATAAAACAAAGCATGATAATATAAATATTATTTTTATCGAAAAAAATAATATATAAAGATATATGAGGAAATGAATTGAAATTTAGTGCTAGAACTTAAAAAAACACCTTCATTGCCATAGTCCAATTTGGATCAATCGCATTCCATAAATATGGGAGCGAATCATGGACGGGTAACATGAAGTGGAAAAACTTACTAACTGCTAAGAAATGCAACCCTACTGACTTGACGTAAGTACATCTGGTTTGGAGAAGGGGACGAAACGCTGACTACGACCAAGACGGACAAGACAGTTGCCATTATGCTTTTATTGAATTAATACGCGTGAAATAATCAACTTTAAAGCATTATTTACTTTTCGCATATAAAATAAAACAAAGTATGATAAAATAAATATTATTTTTATCGACAAAAATTAAAAATATAAAGATATACGAGGAAATGTAATGAAATTTAGTGCTAGAACTAAAAAATACACCTTCATTGTCATATTGAGAGGATTCATGTGTTATCAGCATTATAGTGTCTACAAAAAATTCATCATTAACTAATCAAGACTTTTTTAGCAATGTGCATTTGTAGTCCAAATTGGTTCAGTCCTATTTCATAAATGTGAGAGCGAATCATGGACGGGTAACATGAAGTGCAAAAACTTACTAACTGCTAAGGAATACAACCCTCCTGAATTGAAGCAAGTACATCTGGCTTGGAGAAGGGGACGAGACGCTGACTACAAACACGATGGACAGGACAGTTGCCATTATGCTTTTATTGAATAAGTACGCGTGAAATAATCAACTTTAAAGCATTATTTACTTTTCGCATATAAAATAAAGCAAAGTATGATAAAATAAATATTATTTTTATCAAAAAAATTAAAAATATAATGATATATGAGGTAATGTAATGAAATTTAGTGCTAGAACTAAAAAATACACCTTCATTGCCATTTTAAGAGGATTCATGTGTTATCGGCCTTATAGTGTCTACACAAAATTCATTATTAACTAATCAAGCATATTTTGTTATTTCATATTTATTAGGGACATTTTTTAACAATGTGCATATGTAGCCCAATTTGGTTCAATCGCATTTCATAAATGTGGGAGCGAATCATGGACGGGTAACATGAAGTGGAAAAACTTACTAACTGCTAAGAAATGCAATCCTACAGACTTGACGCAAGTACATCTGGCTTGGAGAAGGGGAAGAAACGCTGTTTACGAACACGACGGACAAGACAGTTGCCATTATGCTTTTATTGAATTAATACGCGTGAAATAATCAACTTTAAAGCATTATTTACTTTTCGCATATAAAATAAAACAAAGTATGATAAAATAAATATTATTTTTATCGACAAAAATTAAAAATATAAAGATATACGAGGAAATGTAATGAAATTTAGTGCTAGAACTAAAAAATACACCTTCATTGTCATATTGAGAGGATTCATGTGTTATCAGCATTATAGTGTCTACAAAAAATTCATCATTAACTAATCAAGACTTTTTTAGCAATGTGCATTTGTAGTCCAAATTGGTTCAGTCCTATTTCATAAATGTGAGAGCGAATCATGGACGGGTAACATGAAGTGCAAAAACTTACTAACTGCTAAGGAATACAACCCTCCTGAATTGAAGCAAGTACATCTGGCTTGGAGAAGGGGACGAGACGCTGACTACAAACACGATGGACAGGACAGTTGCCATTACGCTTTTATTGAATAAGTACGCGTGAAATAATCAACTTTAAAGCATTATTTACTTTTCGCATATAAAATAAAGCAAAGTATGATAAAATAAATATTATTTTTATCAAAAAAATTAAAAATATAATGATATATGAGGTAATGTAATGAAATTTAGTGCTAGAACTAAAAAATACACCTTCATTGCCATTTTAAGAGGATTCATGTGTTATCGGCCTTATAGTGTCTACACAAAATTCATTATTAACTAATCAAGCATATTTTGTTATTTCATATTTATTAGGGACATTTTTTAACAATGTGCATATGTAGCCCAATTTGGTTCAATCGCATTTCATAAATGTGGGAGCGAATCATGGACGGGTAACATGAAGTGGAAAAACTTACTAACTGCTAAGAAATGCAACCCTACTGACTTGACGTAAGTACATCTGGTTTGGAGAAGGGGACGAAACGCTGACTACGACCAAGACGGACAAGACAGTTGCCATTATGCTTTTATTGAATTAATACGCGTGAAATAATCAACTTTAAAGCATTATTTACTTTTCGCATATAAAATAAAACAAAGTATGATAAAATAAATATTATTTTTATCGACAAAAATTAAAAATATAAAGATATACGAGGAAATGTAATGAAATTTAGTGCTAGAACTAAAAAATACACCTTCATTGTCATATTGAGAGGATTCATGTGTTATCAGCATTATAGTGTCTACAAAAAATTCATCATTAACTAATCAAGACTTTTTTAGCAATGTGCATTTGTAGTCCAAATTGGTTCAGTCCTATTTCATAAATGTGAGAGCGAATCATGGACGGGTAACATGAAGTGCAAAAACTTACTAACTGCTAAGGAATACAACCCTCCTGAATTGAAGCAAGTACATCTGGCTTGGAGAAGGGGACGAGACGCTGACTACAAACACGATGGACAGGACAGTTGCCATTATGCTTTTATTGAATAAGTACGCGTGAAATAATCAACTTTAAAGCATTATTTACTTTTCGCATATAAAATAAAGCAAAGTATGATAAAATAAATATTATTTTTATCAAAAAAATTAAAAATATAATGATATATGAGGTAATGTAATGAAATTTAGTGCTAGAACTAAAAAATACACCTTCATTGCCATTTTAAGAGGATTCATGTGTTATCGGCCTTATAGTGTCTACACAAAATTCATTATTAACTAATCAAGCATATTTTGTTATTTCATATTTATTAGGGACATTTTTTAACAATGTGCATATGTAGCCCAATTTGGTTCAATCGCATTTCATAAATGTGGGAGCGAATCATGGACGGGTAACATGAAGTGGAAAAACTTACTAACTGCTAAGAAATGCAATCCTACAGACTTGACGTAAGTACATCTGGCTTGGAGAAGGGGACGAAACGCTGACTACAAACACGACGGACAGGACAGTTGCCATTATGGTTTTATTGAGTAAACACGCGTGAATTAATCAACTTTAAAGCATTATTTACTTTTCGCATATAAAATTAAGCAAAGTATGATAAAATAAATATTATTTTTATAGAAAAAAATAATATATAAAGATATATGAGATAGTGCTAGAACTTAAAAAAAGTGCTAGAACTTAAAAAAACACCTTCATTGCCATTATAAGAGGACTCATGTGTTATCGGCATTATAGTGTCTACAAAAAATTTATGATTAACTAATTAATCACATTTTGTTGTTTTATATTTATTAGAGACATTTTTTAGCAACGGGCATATGTAGTCCAATTTGGTTCAATCGCATTCCATAAATGTGCGAGCGAATCATGGACGGGTAACATGAAGTGGAAAAACTTACTAACTGCTAAGAAATGCAATCCTACAGACTTGACGCAAGTACATCTGGCTTGGAGAAGGGGAAGAAACGCTGTTTACGAACACGACGGACAAGACAGTTGCCATTATGCTTTTATTGAATTAATACGCGTGAAATAATCAACTTTAAAGCATTATTTACTTTTCGCATATAAAATAAAACAAAGTATGATAAAATAAATATTATTTTTATCGAAAAAAATTAAAAATATAAAGTATACGAGGAAATGTAATGAAATTTAGTGCTAGAACTAAAAATACACTAAAAAATACACTTTTTTAACAATGTGCATATGTAGCCCAATTTGGTTCAATCGCATTTCACAAATGTGGGAGCGAATCATGGACGGGTAACGTGAAGTGCAAAAACTTACTAACTGCTAAGAAATACAACCCTACTGAATTCAAGCAAGTACATCTGGCTTGGAGAAGGGAACGAGACGCTGACAACAAACCCGATGGACAGGACATTTGCCATTATGCTTTTATTGAATAAGTACGCGTGAAATAATCAACTTAAAGCATTATTTACTTTTCGCATATAAAATAAAGCAAAGTATGATAAAATAAATATTATTTTTATCGAAAAAAATTAAAAATATAAAGATATACGAGGAAATGTAATGGAATTTAGTACAAGAACTAAAAAATACACCTTCATTGCCATTATAAGTGGATTAATGTGTTATCGGCATTCTAGTGTCTACACAAAATTCATCATTAACTAATCAAACACATTTTGTTGTTTATATTTATTAGGGACATTTTTTAACAATGTGCATATGTAGCCCAATTTGGTTCAATCGCATTTCATAAATGTGGGAGCGAATCATGGACGGGTAACATGAAGTGGAAAAACTTACCAACTGCTAAGAAATGCAACCCTACTGACTTGCGTAAGTACATCTGGCTTGGAGAAGGGGACGAAACGCTGACTACAAACACGATGGACCGGACAGTTGCCATTATGCTTTTATTGAATAAGTACGCGTGAAATAATCAACTTTAAAGCATTATTTACTTTTCGCATATAAAATAAAACCAAACATGATAATATAAGTATTATTTTTATCGAAAAAAATAATATATAAAGAGATATGAGGAAATGAATTGAAATTTAGTGCTAGAACTTAAAAATACACCTTCATTGCCATTATAAGAGGATTCATGTGTTATCGGCATTATAGTGTCTACAAAAAACCTATCATTAACTAATTAAGCACATTTTGTTGTTTTATATTTATTAGGGAAATTTTCTAGCAATGTGCTTATGTAGCCCAATTTCGTTCAATCGCATTTCATAAATGTGGGAGCGAATCATGGACGGGTAACATGAAGCGGAAAAGTTTACCAACTGCTAAGAAATGCAACCCTACTGACTTGACTCAAGTACATCTGGCTTCGAGAAGGGGACGAGACGTTGAATACAAACACGACGGACAAGACAGTTGCCATTATGCCTTTATTGAATAAGTACGCGTGAAATAATCAACTTTAAAGCATTAGTTACTTTTCGCATATAAAATAAAGCAAAGTATGATAAAATAAATACTATTTTTATCGAAAAAAAATTAAAAATATTATGATGTATGAGGTAATGTAATGAAATTTAGTGCTAGAACTATAAAAAATACACCTTCATTGTCATAATGAGAGGATTCATGTGTTATAAGCATTATAGTGTCTACAAAAAATCCATCATTAACTAATCAAGACCTTTTTTAGCAATGTGCATATGTAGTCCAATTTGGTTCAGTCGCATTCCATAAATGTGGGAGCGAATCATGGACGGGTAACATGAAGTGGAAAATTTTACCAACTGCTAAGAAATGCAACCCTACTGACTTGACTCAGGTACATCTGGCTTCGAGAAGGGGACGAGACGCTGACTACAAACACGACGGACAGGACAGTTACCATTATGCTTATATTGAATAAATACGCGTGAAATAATCAACTTTAGAGCATTTTTTACTTTTCGCATATAAAATAAAAAAAGTATGATAAAATAAATATTATTTTCAACGGAAAAAGTTAAATATACAAAGTTATATGAGGAAATGTATTAAAATTTTCTGCGAGAACTTAAAAATACACCTTCATTGCCATTATAAGAGCACTCATGTGTTATCGGCATTATAGTGTCTACAAAAAATTTGTCATTAACTAATCAATCACATTTTGTTGTTTTATATTTATTAGGGACATTTTTTAGCAACGTGCATATGTAGTCCAATTTGGTTCAATCCCATTCCATAAATGTGGGAGCGAATCATGGGCGGGTAACATGAAGTGGAAAAACTTACTAGCTGCTAAGGAATGCACCCATACCGACTTTACTCAAGTACATCTGGCATCGAGAAGGGGACGAGACGCTGACTACGAACACGACGTACAAGACAGTTGCCATTATGCTTTTATTGAATAAATACGCGTGAAAAAATCAATTTTAAAGCATTATTTACTTTTCGTATATAAATTAAAACAAAGCATGATAATATATATATTATTTTTATCGAAAAAAATAATATATAAAGATATATGAGGAGATGAATTGAAATTTAGTGCTAGAACTTAAAAATACACCTTCATTGCCATTATAAGAGGATTCATGTGTTATCGGCATTATAGTGTCTACAAAAAATTTATCATTAACTTATCAATCACATTTTGTTGTTTTATATTTATTAGGGACATTTTTGAGCAACGCGCATATGTAGTCCAATTTGGTTCAATCGCATTCCCTAAATGTGGGAGCGAATCATGGACAGGTAACATGAAGTGCAAAAACTTACTATCTGCTAAGAAATGCAACCCTACTGAATTGAAGCAAGTACATCTGGCTTGGAGAAAGGGACGAGACGCTGACTACAAACACGATGAACAGGACATTTGCCATTATGCTTTTATTGAATAAGTACGCGTGAAATAATCAACTTAAAGCATTATTTACTTTTCGCATATAAAATAAAGCAAAGTATGATAAAATAAATATTATTTTTATCGAAAAAAATAATATATAAAGATATACGAGGAAATGTAATGGAATTTAGTACAAGAACTAAAAAATACACCTTCATTGCCATTATAAGTGGATTAATGTGTTATCGGCATTCTAGTGTCTACACAAAATTCATCATTAACTAATCAAACACATTTTGTTGTTTATATTTATTAGGGACATTTTTTAACAATGTGCATATGTAGCCCAATTTGGTTCAATCGCATTTCATAAATGTGGGAGCGAATCATGGACGGGTAACATGAAGTGGAAAAACTTACCAACTGCTAAGAAATGCAACCCTACTGACTTGCGTAAGTACATCTGGCTTGGAGAAGGGGACGAAACGCTGACTACAAACACGATGGACCGGACAGTTGCCATTATGCTTTTATTGAATAAGTACGCGTGAAATAATCAACTTTAAAGCATTATTTACTTTTCGCATATAAAATAAAACCAAACATGATAATATAAGTATTATTTTTATCGAAAAAAATAATATATAAAGAGATATGAGGAAATGAATTGAAATTTAGTGCTAGAACTTAAAAATACACCTTCATTGCCATTATAAGAGGATTCATGTGTTATCGGCATTATAGTGTCTACAAAAAACCTATCATTAACTAATTAAGCACATTTTGTTGTTTTATATTTATTAGGGAAATTTTCTAGCAATGTGCTTATGTAGCCCAATTTCGTTCAATCGCATTTCATAAATGTGGGAGCGAATCATGGACGGGTAACATGAAGCGGAAAAGTTTACCAACTGCTAAGAAATGCAACCCTACTGACTTGACTCAAGTACATCTGGCTTCGAGAAGGGGACGAGACGTTGAATACAAACACGACGGACAAGACAGTTGCCATTATGCCTTTATTGAATAAGTACGCGTGAAATAATCAACTTTAAAGCATTAGTTACTTTTCGCATATAAAATAAAGCAAAGTATGATAAAATAAATACTATTTTTATCGAAAAAAAATTAAAAATATTATGATGTATGAGGTAATGTAATGAAATTTAGTGCTAGAACTATAAAAAATACACCTTCATTGTCATAATGAGAGGATTCATGTGTTATAAGCATTATAGTGTCTACAAAAAATCCATCATTAACTAATCAAGACCTTTTTTAGCAATGTGCATATGTAGTCCAATTTGGTTCAGTCGCATTCCATAAATGTGGGAGCGAATCATGGACGGGTAACATGAAGTGGAAAATTTTACCAACTGCTAAGAAATGCAACCCTACTGACTTGACTCAGGTACATCTGGCTTCGAGAAGGGGACGAGACGCTGACTACAAACACGACGGACAGGACAGTTACCATTATGCTTATATTGAATAAATACGCGTGAAATAATCAACTTTAGAGCATTTTTTACTTTTCGCATATAAAATAAAAAAAGTATGATAAAATAAATATTATTTTCAACGGAAAAAGTTAAATATACAAAGTTATATGAGGAAATGTATTAAAATTTTCTGCGAGAACTTAAAAATACACCTTCATTGCCATTATAAGAGCACTCATGTGTTATCGGCATTATAGTGTCTACAAAAAATTTGTCATTAACTAATCAATCACATTTTGTTGTTTTATATTTATTAGGGACATTTTTTAGCAACGTGCATATGTAGTCCAATTTGGTTCAATCCCATTCCATAAATGTGGGAGCGAATCATGGGCGGGTAACATGAAGTGGAAAAACTTACTAGCTGCTAAGGAATGCACCCATACCGACTTTACTCAAGTACATCTGGCATCGAGAAGGGGACGAGACGCTGACTACGAACACGACGTACAAGACAGTTGCCATTATGCTTTTATTGAATAAATACGCGTGAAAAAATCAATTTTAAAGCATTATTTACTTTTCGTATATAAATTAAAACAAAGCATGATAATATATATATTATTTTTATCGAAAAAAATAATATATAAAGATATATGAGGAGATGAATTGAAATTTAGTGCTAGAACTTAAAAATACACCTTCATTGCCATTATAAGAGGATTCATGTGTTATCGGCATTATAGTGTCTACAAAAAATTTATCATTAACTTATCAATCACATTTTGTTGTTTTATATTTATTAGGGACATTTTTGAGCAACGCGCATATGTAGTCCAATTTGGTTCAATCGCATTCCCTAAATGTGGGAGCGAATCATGGACAGGTAACATGAAGTGCAAAAACTTACTATCTGCTAAGAAATGCAACCCTACTGAATTGAAGCAAGTACATCTGGCTTGGAGAAGGGGACGAGACGCTGACTACAAACACGATGAACAGGACATTTGCCATTATGCTTTTATTGAATAAGTACGCGTGAAATAATCAACTTTAAAGCATTATTTACTTTTCGCATATAAAATAAAGCAAAGTATGATAAAATAAATACTATTTTTATCGAAAAAAATTAAAAATATAAAGATATACGAAGAAATGTAATGAAATTTAGTGCTAGAACTAAAAAATACACCTTCATTGCCATTATAAGAGGATTCATGTGTTATCAGCATTATAGTGTCTACAAAAAACTCATCATTAACTAATCAAGCACATTTTGTTGTTTTATATTTGTTAGGGACATTTTTTAACAATGTGCATATGTAGCCCAATTTGGTTCAATCGCATTTCATAAATGTGGGAGCGAATCATGGACGGGTAACATGAAGTGGAAAAACTTACCAACTGCTAAGAAATGCATTCCTACTGACTTGCGTAAGTACATCTGGCTTGGAGAAGGGACGAAACGCTGACTACAAACACGATGGACAGGACAGTTGCCATAATGCTTTTATTGAATAAGTACGCGTGAAATAATCAACTTTAAAGCATTATTTACTTTTTGCATATAAAATAAAACAAAACATGATAACATAAATATTATTTTTATCGAAAAAAATAATATATAAAGATATATGAGGAAATGAATTGAAATTTAGTGCTAGAACTAAAAAATACACCTTCATTGCCATTATAAGAGGGTTCATGTGTTATCGGCATTATAGTGTCTACAAAAAGTTTATCATTAACTTATCAATCACATTTTGTTGTTTTATATTTATTAGGGACATTTTTTAACAATGTGGGAGCGAATCATGGACGGGTAACATGAAGTAGAAAATTTTACCAACTGCCAAGAAATGCAACCCTACTGACTTGACTCAGGTACATCTCGCTTCGAGAAGGGGACGAGACGCTAACTACAAACACGACGGACAGGACTGTTACCATTATGCTTTTATTGAATAAATACGCGTGAAATAATCAACTTTAGAGCATTTTTTACTTTTCGCATATAAAATAAAAAAAGTATGATAAAATAAGTATTATTTTCAACGGAAAAAGTTAAATATACAAAGTTATATGAGGAAATGTATTAAAATTTTCTGCGAGAACTTAAAAATACACCTTCATTGCCATTATAAGAGGACTCATGTGTTATCGGCATTATAGTGTCTACAAAAAATTTGTCATTAACTAATCAATCACATTTTGTTGTTTTATATTTATTAGGGACATTTTTTAGCAACGTGCATATGTAGTCCAATTTGGTTCAATCCCATTCCATAAATGTGGGAGCGAATCATGGGCGGGTAACATGAAGTGGAAAAACTTACTAACTGCTAAGGAATGCAACCATACCGACTTTACTCAAGTACATCTGGCTTCGAGAAGGGGACTAGACGCTGACTACGAACACGACGTACAAGACAGTTGCCATTATGCTTTTATTGAATAAATACGCGTGAAATAATCAATTTTAAAGCATTATTTACTTTTCGTATATAAAATAAAACAAAGCATGATATTATAAATATTATTTTTATCGAAAAAAATAATATATAAAGATATATGAGGAAATGAATCGAAATTTAGTGCAAGAACTTAAAAAAACACCTTCAATGCTATTATAAGAGGATTTATGTGTTGTCGGATTTATAGTGTCTACAAAAAATTTATCATTAACTAATTAATCACATTTTGTTGTTTTATATTGATTAGAGACATTTTTTATCAACGGGCATATGTAGTCCAATTTGGTTCAATCGCTTTCCATAAATGTGGGAGCGAATCATGGACGGGTAACATGAAGTGGAAAATTTACTAACTGCTAAGAAATGCAACCCTACTGACTTGACGCAAGTACATCTGGCTTGGAGAAGGGGACGAAACGCTGACTACGAACTCGACGTACAAGACAGTTGCCATTATGCATTTATTGAATAAATACGCGTGAAATAATCAATTTTAAAGCATTATTTTCTTTTCGTATATAAAATAAAGCAAAGTATGATAAAATAAATATTATTTTTATCGAAAAAAATTAAAAATATAAAGATATACGAGGAAATGTAATGAAATTTAGTGCTAGAACTAAAAAATACACCTTCATTGCCATTATAAGAGGATTCATGTGTTATCGGCATTATAGTGTCTACACAAAATCCATCATTAACTAATCAAGACCTTTTTTAGCAATGTGCATATGTAGTCCAATTTGGTTCAGTCGCATTCCATAAATGTGAGAGCGAATCATGGACGGGTAACATGAAATGCAAAAACTTACTAACTGCTAAGAAATGCAACCCTACTGAATTGAAGCAAGTACATCTGGCTTGGAGAAAGGGACGAGACGCTGACTACAAACACGATGAACAGGACATTTGCCATTATGCTTTTATTGAATAAGTACGCGTGAAATAATCAACTTTAAAGCATTATTTACTTTCCGCATATAAAATAAAGCAAAGTATGATAAAATAAATACTATTTTTATCGAAAAAAATTAAAAATATAAAGATATACGAAGAAATGTAATGAAATTTAGTGCTAGAACTAAAAAATACACCTTCATTGCCATTATAAGAGGATTCATGTGTTATCGGCATTATAGTGTCTACAAAAAACTCATCATTAACTAATCAAGCACATTTTGTTGTTTTATATTTATTAGGGACATTTTTTAACAATGTGCATATGTAGCCCAATTTGGTTCAATCGCATTCCATTAATGTAGGTGCAAATCAAGGACGGGTAACATGAAGTGAAAAAACTTAAGAACTGCTAATAAACGCAACCATACTGACTTGACTCAAGTACGTCTGGCATGGAGAAGGGGACGAGACGTTGAATACAAACACGACGGACAGGACAGTTGTCATTATGCCTTTATTGAATAAAGACGCGTGAAGTAATTAATTTTAAAGCATTATTTACTTTCGCATATAAAATAAAACAAAGTATGATAAAATAAACATTATTTTTATCGAAAAAAATTAAAAATATAATGATATATGAGGTAATGTAATGAAATTTAGTGCTAGAACTAAAAATACACCTTCATTGCCATTATAAGAGGATTCGTGTGTTATCGGCATTATAGTGTCTACAAAAAACTCATCATTAACTAATCAAGCACATTTTGTTGTTTTATATTTGTTAGGGACATTTTTTAACAATGTGCATATGTAGTCCAATTTGGTTCAATCGCATTCCATAAATGTGGGAGCGAATCATGGACGGGTAACATGAAGTGGAAAAACTTACCAACTGCTAAGAAATGCATTCCTACTGACTTGCGTAAGTACATCTGGCTTGGAGAAGGGGACGAAACGCTGACTACAAACACGACGGACAGGACAGTTGCCATTATGCTTTTATTGAATAAGTACGCGTGAAATAATCAACTTAAAAGCATTATTTACTTTTCGCATATAAAATAAAGCAAAGTATGATAAAATAAATATTATTTTTATCGAAAGAAATTAAAAATATAAAGATATATGAGGAAATAAATTGAAATTTAGTGCTAGAACTTAAAAAAACACCTTCATTGCCATTATAAGTGGATTCATGTGTTATCGGCATAATAGTGTCTACACAAAATCCATCATTAACTAATCAATCACATTTTGTTGTTTTATATTTATTAGGGATATTTTTTAACAATGTGGGAGCGAATCATGGACGGGTAACATGAAGTGGAAAATTTTACCAACTGCTAAGAAATGCAACCCTACTGACTTGACTCAGGTACATCTCGCTTCGAGAAGGGGACGAGACGCTGACTACAAACACGACGGACAGGACAGTTACCATTATGCTTTTATTGAATAAATACGCGTGAAATAATCAACTTTAGAGCATTTTTTACTTTTCGCATATAAAATAAAAAAAGTATGATAAAATAAGTATTATTTTCAACGTAAAAAGTTAAATATACAAAGTTATATGAGGAAATGTATTAAAATTTTCTGCGAGAACTTAAAAATACACCTTCATTGCCATTATAAGAGGACTCATGTGTTATCGGCATTATAGTGTCTACAAAAAATTTGTCATTAACTAATCAATCACATTTTGTTGTTTTATATTTATTAGGGACATTTTTTAGCAACGTGCATATGTAGTCCAATTTGGTTCAATCCCATTCCATAAATGTGGGAGCGAATCATGGGCGGGTAACATGAAGTGGAAAAACTTACTAACTGCTAAGGAATGCAACCATACCGACTTTACTCAAGTACATCTGGCTTCGAGAAGGGGACTAGACGCTGACTACGAACACGACGTACAAGACATTATTTACTTTTCGTATATAAAATAAAACAAAGCATGATAATATAAATATTATTTTTATCGAAAAACATAATATATAAAGATATATGAGGAAATGAATCGAAATTTAGTGCTAGAACTTAAACAAACACCTTCATTGCTATTATAAGAGGATTTATGTGTTGTCGGATTTATAGTGTCTACAAAAAATTTATCATTAACTAATTAATCACATTTTGTTGTTTTATATTGATTAGAGACATTTTTTATCAACGGGCATATGTAGTCCAATTTGGTTCAATCGCTTTCCATAAATGTGGGAGCGAATCATGGACGGGTAACATGAAGTGGAAAATTTACTAACTGCTAAGAAATGCAACCCTACTGACTTGACGCAAGTACATCTGGCTTGGAGAAGGGGACGAAACGCTGACTACGAACACGACGTACAAGACAGTTGCCATTATGCATTTATTGAATAAATACGCGTGAAATAATCAATTTTAAAGCATTATTTACTTTTCGTATATAAAATAAAGCAAAGTATGATAAAATAAATATTATTTTTATCAAAAAAAAATTAAAAATATAAAGATATACGAGGAAATGTAATGAAATTTAGTGCTAGAACTAAAAAATACACCTTCATTGCCATTATAAGAGGATTCATGTGTTATCGGCATTATAGGGTCTACACAAAATCCATCATTAACTAATCAAGACCTTTTTTAGCAATGTGCATATGTAGTCCAATTTGGTTCAGTCGCATTCCATAAATGTGAGAGCGAATCATGGACGGGTAACATGAAATGCAAAAACTTACTAACTGCTAAGAAATGCAACCCTACTGAATTGAAGCAAGTACATCTGGCTTGGAGAAAGGGACGAGACGCTGACTACAAACACGATGAACAGGACATTTGCCATTATGCTTTTATTGAATAAGTACGCGTGAAATAATCAACTTTAAAGCATTATTTACTTTCCGCATATAAAATAAAGCAAAGTATGATAAAATAAATACTATTTTTATCGAAAAAAATTAAAAATATAAAGATATACGAAGAAATGTAATGAAATTTAGTGCTAGAACTAAAAAATACACCTTCATTGCCATTATAAGAGGATTCATGTGTTATCGGCATTATAGTGTCTACAAAAAACTCATCATTAACTAATCAAGCACATTTTGTTGTTTTATATTTATTAGGGACATTTTTTAACAATGTGCATATGTAGCCCAATTTGGTTCAATCGCATTCCATTAATGTAGGAGCAAATCAAGGACGGGTAACATGAAGTGAAAAAACTTAAGAACTGCTAATAAACGCAACCATACTGACTTGACTCAAGTACGTCTGGCATGGAGAAGGGGACGAGACGTTGAACACAAACACGACGGACAGGACAGTTGTCATTATGCCTTTATTGAATAAAGACGCGTGAAGTAATTAATTTTAAAGCATTATTTACTTTCGCATATAAAATAAAACAAAGTATGATAAAATAAACATTATTTTTATCGAAAAAAATTAAAAATATAATGATATATGAGGTAATGTAATGAAATTTAGTGCTAGAACTAAAAAATACACCTTCATTGCCATTATAAGAGTATTCATGTGTTGTCGGCATTATAGTGTCTACAAAAAATTTATCATTAACTAATTAATCACATTTTGTTGTTTTATATTTATTAGAGACATTTTTTATCAACGGGCATATGTAGTCCAATTTGGATCAATCGCATTCCATAAATGTGGGAGCGAATCATGGACGGGTAACATGAAGTGGGAAATTTACTAACTGCTAAGAAATGCAACCCTACTGACTTGACGCAAGTACATCTGGCTTGGAGAAGGGGACGAAACGCTGACTACGAACACGACGTACAAGACAGTTGCCATTATGCATTTATTGAATAAATACGCGTGAAATAATCAACTTTACAGCATTATTTACTTTTCGCATATAAACTAAAACAAAGTATGATAAAATAAATATTATTTTTATCGAAAAAAATTAAAAATATAGAGATATAGGAGGAAATGTAATGAAATTTAGTGCTAGAACTAAAAAACACACCTTCATTGTCATAATGAGAGGATTCATGTGTTATCAGCATTATAGTGTCTACAAAAAATTCATCATTAACTAATCAAGACATTTTTTAGCAACGGGGATATGTAGTCCAATTTGGTTCAATCGCATTCCATAAATGTGAGAGCGAATCATGGACGGGTAACATGAAGTGCAAAAACTTACTAACTGCTAAGAAATGCAACCCCACTGAATTGAAGCAAGTACATCTGGCTTGGAGAAGGGGACGAGACGCTGACTACAAACACGATGGACAGGACAGTTGCCATTATGCTTTTATTGAATAAGTACGAGTGAAATAATCAACTTTAAAGCATTATTTACTTTTCGCATATAAAATAAAGCAAAGTATGATAAAATAACTCTATCGACGTATCTGCACCTTGGCGCGGTGATAGGGCTTGCGTACACCAGTGATGATTCTGAGCTGTATCGGCGGAGCGGACGGAGTCTGCTCTGGTAGGGTCTCCCATGCCAAGGAGGTCAAATTTGAGGTGTCAGACTAAGACAGGTACAAACACTTTAAGGTAAGGTGTTCAGGTACCCGTGCCGAGAGCTGTATGGCTGGTAGTGTATAAAGAACCAGTCGCGAACGGTCCCCACCGATGCCCGGGCAAGGTCGGCTGTATTAAGTGCCTTACCCCGGTACGCTGGCAATGCCGGGGTGGACAACCTTTTCCATGCTTACTCGTGGGACCAAAATATGAATTTAAGTAACATTATAAATAAAATGAGCAAGGATGGAAAGGACGTGCTTCTGGCGAGTAGTCAGGAGAGCGTCAGGGCAGCGGGTACCAGCCATAGTACCCCTGTCACCGAGAAAACAACAGCCGTCAAAGGGGGCGCACCAGCCATAGTGGCCCCGAAGAGAGCCAAGAAATCCTCTGGCACCTTGCTGAAAGCGAGGTACCAGAGGGCCCTCTTCATTCTCGACAAGATTGCCAAGAATGAGCGGGAGGGTAAGATACACGAGCGGGACGCTGATGACAGAGTCAGGTATGAAGCGGTGGTCAAGGAGTACGAGACCGCCCTTGCCGCAAAGACCGCTTCACATTCGCAGCAACAACCAAAAATGCAGCAGTCAGCGAAGCGCAATCGGTCGCAAGAAGAGAACGAGCGCAGCGCGAAGAAGGGCAGATTCCCCAAGCAGAGCGAGGGCCCTTCAACTAGTGCTCTAGCATCGGCAAAGCACACCTACAGCGAGGTGGTCCGAGACCATCTCCAGGTTGCTCTTGTCGATGCAAAGAGCAATAATGGAAGGGAAGTTCTGGCAGTGTGGAGCTCCATTGAGGGACGGCTATCTGAGATGGTCGTAGAACACCTCATGGAGAAACAGACTCCAGTGCCAGCCTTCAACTGCGAGGAAGTATGCCGGGGCTGCAGAATCATTAAATGCGCGGACGGGTTCTCAAGGGAATTCCTGGAGAAGAGCGTCGCTAAGATTAGCAACGCATGGGGTGAACTTTCGTTAAAGCTCATCCCGGCTTCGGAGATTCCCAGGAGCCCCCGGGCGCGCATCTGGTTATCCGAGATGAAGGTGGAGAGCTCGAAGCTCATCCAGTGTCTTAAGCTGCAGAATCCAGGTGTCCCGATGGACGACTGGATGGTCGTAAAGGTTGAGGCGCAGCAGCATAACAGCCAACCAGTCCTTCTGCTCATAAATAACGAGTGTCTGCCGATACTCGAGCAGAAGGATAACAAGCTCAGATTTGGCATCAGAGAAGCCAAACTGAAGGTGTTTCCGGCTTCGGTTGCACCGGACGGCAACCTTGAAGAGATCGAGGGCACGAGCAAGCTCATGGAGGAGCTTAAGCTGGCGGTGCTGGCTATGGACTGTGCCTCGTCTACAGCAGGGCAGGCTGTGAGTGCGCCTCCTACCAACGCCCCAAAGGATGTTGAAGGTAGCGCAGATTAATTTGCAGCATGCCAAAATAGCCTCGGACAACCTAAAAGTGCTCCTTAGGGAGGAGGACGTCGACATCTGCCTTATTCAAGAGCCTTGGGTCTGGCGCTCAAAGATTATGGGTCTGCAAATAAGGCACTACAACCTATTCTACACTCATGGAGAAGGTAAACCTAGGGCTTGTATCCTCGTTAGGAATACTATCAATGCTTTCTTTTTACCTAATTTCAGCTCAGATGACGTCGCGGTGATCAGGGCCGAAGGGAAAAGCGGCCGGAGCGTGGTTATCGCCTCCGTATATATGGCCCATGATCGACCCGCACAACCTGAGGAGGTGCAGGGACTGATGAGAGGACCGACAACCGGAAGAGAAGCTGTTCTGCTGGGCTGCGACGCCAATGCAAGACATGCAATGTGGGGGAGCAGCGAGACGAACGAGCGAGGTGAGTCTCTTTTTGACTTTATAATAGCAAATGATTTCAACATATGCAATATAGGGAATTCTCCTACCTTTATTTTTCCGAGTTCGGAAACCTTTGGAGGGTGGGAAGAGGTCCTTGACATTACTTTGGCAACAAACTCTCCTGATCTTGTAGTAAGAAACTGGATAGTTTCGCAGAAGATCTCGTTTTCCGATCATCGCATGATCCTTTTCGAGATAGGCTGGGAGAGGGAGAGTAGACCACCATCAAGAAACCCAAAACGATGGTCTTGGAATCTATTTGATAAGGTAGTCAGCGATAGACTCTGTAGAAGCAAAACACCCATTAATTGTCCGGAAAATCTGGATGACCGAGTCAGGTCTCTGGAGAAAAGTTTTCAGCGGCTAGGCAAAATTCTTGCTAAGGAGCATTCTAATCACACATTCGTAAAGCGGACTGATGGTACATGGGGGAATCATCAGCTGAAACTCTGAAGATTCTAATAGATACCCACTTTCCGGACTGTCCTGTAGAGACAGTGAGCAGGAGAGAGCCGGTACAACAGGTTGTGCCGACAGGGCTGCTGGGTGAAATCATAACTGAAGAAAAGATTGCCTGGGCAATCAATAGTTTTTCACCATATAAGTCCCCAGGGTTGGATGGAATCCTCCCTATTATGCTGCAGAAGACCCAAAGATCATTGATAAGTGAACTGAAGGAGATCTTTACTGCCTGCATTCTCTACAACCATATCCCAGCTACCTGGAGGAAAACAAGGGTTGTTTTCATTCCTAAATCGGGTAGAAGGGGACACGAGGTGGCCAAAGATTTTAGGCCAATAAGTCTTACATCCTTTGTTCTAAAAGTTCTTGAGAGAATTTTGGACCAGCATATAAGGAAACTACTAGACCAATATCCACTCTCTACGGCGCAACATGCGTATTCAAAGGGAAAATCTACGGAGACAGCACTACATGAAGTGGTGCGTACTGTGGAAAAATCCCTTATGCAGAAGGAATTCACTCTGGCTGCGTTTGTTGATGTCGAGGGCGCTTTCAACAACGTCAGGGCTGATGCGATAGGATCCGCCCTTGTTAGGGCTAGGGTCGAGGAACCAATCAGGAATTGGATCTCGAGCCTGCTCCTAAATCGTGAGATATCAGCTGAGCTGGGGGGAGCAAAGGTGAATAAACAAGTAGGCAGGGGCACGCCACAGGGTGGAGTGCTCTCACCTCTTTTGTGGCTCATCACCATTAATGATATCCTAGTCGAACTTAACACAGGCGGGGTTAAGATTGTGGCGTATGCCGACGATGTGGCAATCCTGATTACGGGTCCCTTCCCTTCCGTGATGAGCGAAATCATGGAAAGAACGTTGGCAAGATTAAGTAGGTGGGCACAAGGCTGTGGCTTTAGGCTAAATCCAGATAAGACAGAGCTGTTGCTCTTCACGAAGAAGTATAAACCACCTACCTTCAGACCACAAAGCTTGAACGACCAACAACTAGGTTTATCCTCCAGTACGAAGTACTTGGGGCTGACCATCGACTGTAAGTTAAGTTGGAAAATGTGCATTGAAGAGCGAGTACGGAAGGCCTATGTTGCTTTCTATGCTTGCAAATCGATGTTTGGCAAGAAGTGGGGTCTCAAGCCGAAAATGGTGCTATGGATGTACCAAGCGGTGGTGCGACCGGTGCTGAGCTATGGCTCTGTAGTCTGGTGGGAAGCTCTCCGGAAGAGCTATAACCTCACGGGTCTGCAGAAGGTTCAACGCACTGCGTGTGTTGGTGCCACGGGAGCCTGTCGCACCTGTCCCACGGCGGCTTTGGATCCCATTTTAAACCTGCTTCCAATTGACTTATATGTAATGTGTACATCTTCTCAGACAGCACTTAGGCTCAGAGAGTCTGGGTGCTGGAAGGCTACACAGCAAGGACACAGTAGTATCCTTGATCAACTACCCTCAGACATAGTTAACACCCGGACGGACTACATCCCTCGCAAACTGGAGTTTGAGCACAGGATTAAGACTATGTTTCCAAGCAGGAATGCGTGGAGGAGAGGTGAGGTCCTTGCCGATAGCGGCATTCAAATATTCACTGACGGTTCCAAAATGGATTCTGGAGTTGGAGCCGGCTTTTACTCCGAAACCTTGGAGTTATCCACGTCTATCAAACTCCCTCCGTACTGCAGTGTTTTCCAGGTGGAAGTCTGTGCGATTTGGCAAGCCTGCAAATCGCTTGAAAACAGAAGCGCAACGGGGAAGATAAATATTTTTTCCGACAGCCAGGCGGCAATAAAGGCGCTAGCGGCACCAAATATTGGCTCAAAGGTAGTCGGTGCTTGTAAGCAACAGATTGCCTCTCTAACAAATCTAGAAATTACTGTCACCTGGGTTCCCGGGCATAAGGGATTCGAAGGGAACGAAAAGGCCGATGAACTAGCACGGTGCGGCTCGGCAGAGGATGAGGTAACAACTAGTATCGAGATAGGTATACCCCTAGCCGTAGTGAAGGGAAATATACGAAATTTCTATCTCAACAGGGCTCAACAAAGATGGAAAGATACCCTTACATGCCGGACTACAATAAGAAGAGGACCAGAGGTCTTCTTTGTAGGCCCAGGGCTGTCACCCACAAACTTATCGCAGTATACACGGGCCACTGGACTTTGGGCACGCATGCGGAAAAAATGGGCATTCCGCATAACCAATACTGCAGAAGCTGCAAAGATGTGGCTGAAAAGGAAACGGTCGAGCATCTCCTGTGCAAATGCCCGGCCCTGGCCCGCATTCGGCTAACATACTTAGGAAGTCCCTTCCTTGACAACCTAGGGCAGGTATCTAGGATCGAGACCTCCAACATAGTAGATTTCATTAACAACTCTGGTTGGTTGTAATGCACATCCTTCCATTACCAAGTAGGTTTTTCGAGTTTATGGCATCAAAACGGCAGTATTTTTTGCTACTTGGGCGGCATGGGTCGCAGCCATTTTACCTACCTACCTACCTATGATAAAATAAATACTAATAAATATTATTTTTATCGAAAAAAATTAAAAATATAAAGATATACGAGGAAATGTAATGAAATTTAGTGCTAGAACGAAAAAATACACCTTCATTGTCATAATGGGAGGATTCATGTGTTATCAGCATTATAGTGTCTACAAAAAAATCATCATTAACTAATCAAGACATTTTTTAACAATGTGCATATGTAGCCCAATTTGGTTCAATCGCATTCCATTAATGTAGGAGCGAATCATGGACGGGTAACATGAAGTGAAAAAACTTACTAACTGCTAATAAATGCAATACGCGTGAAATAATCAACTTTAAAGCATTCTTTACTTTTGCATATGAAATAAAACAAATTATGATATAATAAACATTATTTTTATCGAAAAAAATTAAAAATATAATGATATATGAGGTAATGTAATGAAATTTAGTGCTAGAACTAAAAAATACACCTTCATTGTCATTATAAAAGGATTCATGTGTTATCAGCATTATAGTGTCTACACAAAATTCATCATTAACTAATCAATCACGTTTTGTTGTTTTATATTTATTAGGGACATTTTTTAGCAACGTGCATATGTAGTCCAATTTGGTTCAATCGAATTCCATAAATGTGGGAGCGAATCGTGGACGGGTAACTTGAAGTGGAAAAACTTACTAGCTGCTAAGGAATGCAGCCCTACTGACTTGACGCAAGTACATCTGTGGTGCGATTCCCTAACTTTATACGGTGCGACAATTGTTATTTTTGACGGCAATATTTGCCGTTTGCACTAACGATTGTGCGAATCACTAACTTATTCTTAACGACACTTAACAGCTGTTTCGTTGTATTTATTCAAAATGATAAAGAGTAGCACCTCTGTCAAACTAAATGTCAAAATAAGCGAAAAGCACAAAGAGGAATAGAGAAAAAACAAACGAATGCCTGCTGCCAAATATAAATTTGAACGTTTTTATTATATTTCATTAAAGTGAAATAGATATTAGTTTGTTTCAAACTACAAACACTTAAAATTCTTTATATATGTTGCAATGTTCCATTGTAGCAGAATTCCGGACTCTCCTCTGAGTGTGTTGTTAGAATAGTAATCAACCCGAATCCAAGGGATATGCGGAATCACCTGCAAATATGCCATGGTTATCGTTTTCAAACTTCGCGTTGTGTTCCAGCGTATTTAGGATTTACATACATATATTTAATTTTTTTTAATTATAATCATTTTTTCTATATATTAAAACTAAACTATATTTCTGTTTTTATACATGGATCCTTGTAAAAGTTTGCTTTTACCATTAGCATATTAATTGAATGGTAGATGTGGTGGTTGGCATAAACCTCCTCATGATTCCTTGGTGGTAAAATTGATATATGCGTGGAATCGACGGCTCCAATAGAGCCTCCCACGAAGGGGGACGACGCCGAAGCAAACATTTCTTTAGCAGATTGGCGTTCCACTTGGGTCATAGGAAACCTCACTTTCTGGTAAAACAACGAATCATTGATTGCATCCGTTACCCGATGAATGCCGGCTTACGGATAACTACTTCATGGACATTCCCCTTTGCTCGCCTACGGGTCATTGATAGCATTGATACCAGTTGCGAAGAATCTCAAAGCTACTAGAACCCACCATTATAAAAGTAAAATTTAAAATTGCCTACAGGGTTAAAGATTATACGAGCTACCTGTTTCTCAGTCGATTTTTCTGTTATTCTGGAACCTCTTGTTTGGTTGTTAAGCTGAGAAATTGGGTATTCAGCCAAGTTTGGAGTTAACCGATACAGCTTCTGAAATTCTGTTGAAAGGGATTATCCACATGCCGGAGTAAACGTTGATCCTTTATCACCTCGTGATAAATCTTATGCCGATTATTCAAACGACATTATTTAATGATCCTGTTTTAATTACAAGAAAACAAATTACCAAATTTTAAATTTATCTTTTATTTAAGTTGAAATCACTAATTTCACTTTTCTCGATTGAGTTAACAACATCAAATTTGTTGTCGTTTAGTTTTCGGTCATCGACTAGCTAACACCAACAGCTGATTCAGCGAGTGCGAAAATCGTTAAAAAATGGTTGCGGAATAGCAGGGTCGTAAAAATCTTGGTTAACTTGAGTTAACCAATCGAATATCTTTAAAATAAGTTAGTGAATCGCACTACTGGCTTGGAGAATGGGGCGAAACGCTGACTACAAACACGACGGACAGGACAGTTGCCATTATGCTTTTATTGATTAAATACGCGTGAAATAATCAACCTTAAAGCATTATTTACTTTTCGCATATAAAATAAAACAAAGTATGATAAAATAGATATTATTTTTATCGAAAAAAATTAAATATATAAAGATATATGACGAAATGTATTGAAGTTTACTGCGAGAACTTAAAAATACACCTTCATTGTCATTATAAGAGGATTCATGTGTTATCGGCATTATAGTGTCTACAAAAAATTCATCATTTACTAATCAAGCACATTTTGTTGTTTTATATTTATTAGGGACATTTTTTAACAATGTGCATATGTAGCCCAATTTGGGTCAATCGCATTTCATAAATGTGGGAGCGAATCATGGACGGGTAACATGAAGTGGAAAAACTTACTAATTGCTAAGAAATGCAACCCTACTGACTAGGGTGGTTCAAGATCGTATGGTAAAAACTCAAGTTTAATGTTAAAGCCAAGGGACCTCCCAATTCTTTTACATTTGATAAAAGAAGTGAGAAGCCAAAATTTCAAGGTCATAAGTCATTTGGAAGGCAGTGATCAATGCTGTTGAAAAAAATGAAAATGAGAATTTTTCTACAATTTCTGAAAAAATGGCTAGACAAGTTAGGATACAAAAACCATAATTTATTTGGATATTTTAAATGAGGTACCATTTGAAAAATTAGTACATTTTATAGTGAATTTAAATAATCAAAACTAAGTCTTTATATTTTGCCTTTGGAAGTGGACGGTTTCTGTAGGATTTCTAAAACGGCCTTCTTTGTTGGTTCAGTCGGAACTTATTTTCGATTAGCCTCTACAATCTGCAGTAACAGCTTTTTTTCCTCCTCATCATTTGTTATGAGTTTGTTAAAATCTTGAAATAGTTTAACACCTCTTTCGGCGATGTCATTAACCACTTTGATTTTATTAACTGTATTTCTTGCCTCTTTAAACTCTGGCTTCTGTTCCCATTCACCTGGGTGTTCGTTTAAAAAGCTTTGCTTAATGTTTAGCTTAGTGAACAACAACATTGTTTTACTATTAGCAAAATCTGCCAATTCACATTCATCAGTTAGTAAATCGGCATTTCCTCTAATCATCCTTATCGGTGCAGGAACAGACATCTTATTCACAATGCTCACTTTGTTTTCATGGCTCACTTTCTTGGAAAAAAAGGATAATCCTCATCAGATAGATACCACAAATGTGACTGCAAGGTTTTTTTGATTGTTTTAGCTATCTCCTCATCAATTGCGCTGTATTTTCCAGCGTCTTTCCAAAACATTAGGTCATTGAAAGCTGCATTGGTGCTGATTGGAGCCTCTACCCAGTTTTTCACGTACAAAAGTGCTCCAAAACGGGTAAGTCTGTCCAAATTTTCTTTCTCCTTGTTTGTGAGATGGTAAACTCCTTGACTTTGGAAAAGGTACAATTTATATGCATAAATAAGCTTAGCCATCCATCGAGGGTTATGTATAGGCCCAGGTGCTCTCCAGTGCATTTTTTCAATTGGTTGCCCCAACACCAACAGCGTCAGTTCAATAAGTTCGAGGTAGTCATCTCGTGGCTGGCATTTCTTTCTAAGATGATGTAGCAAGGACTCGATAGCACTATTTTTTAACTCAGCTTCTCCCGCAGAAAAAATTAATGGTGTATGGTCTGATCGAACAACTTCATTCCATGATTCTTTCAACCTTTTAAATATGGAAATCTCAGAAGAGCTTGAAGGTCCCAAACATAATGTATACACTTTGCTCAAAATTATATCCATTATGTGATGGCGACACGGCAACCATAGAAGTTCTTTGTTCAGCTGTTTTTCAATGAAAGTGCATACACCATTCTTGATACCAGTGTTGACGGCTGTTGTGTCAAAGCCCATACCAATGACTTTATCATCGAGATCCCATTTCTTAAGAGTTTTAAGTACTGCACCTCCAGTCGTACCTGTTGCACTAGCCAATTTTGGCACCCCCAGCAGTTTCTCATTTCCATCAGCATAGGAAACTAGAACTGGTAGTCTATCCACTTTTTGTGAACCTAAAATGTCAGGCAAGATTTTGCTGTCCCAATGAACAACAATTGGTTCTTTGATGTCTTCTAAGTTGGACATCATCGCTGTAGAAAAATGTTGCCTTGCTGCTTCCCGTTTCCTTTTGACCGAACTTCTTGAAAGTGGAAATGCCGCCCGATCATTGCCAAGTGCGGCGGCAATAGGAATGATAAGCCTTACAGCCTCACGATCGGAAACTTTATTCCTGTCTAAAGCTCCTGCCACATTCATATCAAAAAGGCACTTCTTAGCCTTTGGTGCAGAATCATCTTCGCTCTTGCCACCTAAAACCTTTTCAAAATTTTTTTTGGATGAAGGCTGATATAGTTCATTATCAGTACCATTTTTTGAACTGCTTTTGGCATTTGAACTATCACTTAAGTCGGCATCGGGTGGATTAATAGAAGAAGACGTAGATTTTGCAGCAGAAACCGACTTTTCTCTTCTCTTCTCTTCTTTTTCATATCTTTCTAGTGCTCTTTCTTGCTTTTTAATATAACCTTTGTCTTGAGATGAAATGATCATTTTTCTGTCAGTTCTTTGGTCAATTAAAAAATGTTTATCTTGCCGTATTTTCATTAGATTTAAAGCATCTGAATGGGCAATGTCCAAAAGATTTTTGAGTTTATCTACAAATGATTGCCCGTTTGTTCTTTGTTTTTCTGTTTTTTTGCCTTTATTTTTCTTTAAAAGAAGCCACTGTTTCAAGTTTTTCAATCGAATCCTTGGTATGTTTGGTCGGGATTAGGGCTTTGCACCAAACTTCATTCAATTCTTCAACTGTGCTATGACTGGCGTTCCTGGCCGATTTTATTCCACTTAAGAAAAAATTAAATCTTAGCAAAACTTCTTTTGTTGTAGGAAGTTGGTTCTTCTTTGTTAAAGGTTCTAAGTCCTTAACACCGATTAAGTAAACACTGTCTGCCTGACCCATTGGAAACCTGAAATAAAAAAGGCATTAAATACCCGAAAGTAACAAATTTTTGAGGTTTTAAAACTATTTTATGCTGAAAATGCCTAAAATGTCTAATATCAAATGTATTGACGACAACACTTTTCTTAACTTCTGAATCCTTAAAAACAAACAAACAAAAATTTTCTAAAATTAAGTGTTATACAGAAATTTATGAAGACTAAACCTTATTGAGCACTGCCTTCTATATGTTCCACAATGCTAAGATTTTGCATAGATTATTCTTTTGTTAGATGTAACGAAATTGGGGGGTCCCTAGGTCTCTAAACAAAACTTTAGTTTTTTGGACCACCCTACTACTGGCTTGACGTAAGTACATCTGGCTTGGAGAAGGGGACGAGACGCTGACTACAAACACGATAGACAGGACAGTTGCCATTATGCTTTTATTGAATAAGTACACGTGAAATAATAGACTTTAAAGCATTATTTACTTTTCGCAAATAAAATAACGCAAAGTATGATAAAATAAATATTATTTTTATCGAAAAAAAATTAAAAATATAAAGATATACGAGGAAATGTAATGAAATTTAGTGCTAGAACTAAAAAATACACCTTCATTGTCATTATAAGAGGATTCATGTGTTATCGGCATTATAGTGTCTACAAAAAGTTAATCATTAACTAATCAAGCACATTTTGTTGTTTTATATTTATTAGGGAAATTTTTTAGCAATGTGCATCTGTAGCCCAATTTGGTTCAATCGCATTTCATAAATGTGGGAGCAAATCAAGGACGGGTAACATGAAGTGAAAAAACTTAAGAACTGCTAATAAACGCAACCATACTGACTTGACTCAAGTACGTCTGGCATGGAGAAGGGGACGAGACGTTGAATACAAACACGACGGACAGGACAGTTGTCATTATGCCTCTATTGAATAAAGACGCGTGAAGTAATTAATTTTAAAGCATTCTTTACTTTCGCATATAAAATAAAACAAAGTATGATAAAATAAACATTATTTTTATCGAAAAAAATTAAAAATATAATGATATATGAGGTAATGTAATGAAATTTAGTGCTAGAACTAAAAAATACACCTTCATTGCTATTATAGGAGGATTCATGTGTTATCGGCATTATAGTGTCTACAAAAAATTCATCATTAACTAATCAATCACATTTTGTTGTTTTATATTTATTAGGGACATTTTTTAACAATGTGCATATGTAGCCCAATTTGGTTCAATCGCATTTCATAAATGTGGGAGCGAATCATGGACCGGTAACATGAAGTGCAAAAACTTACTAACTGCTAAGAAATGCAACCCTACTGAATTAACGCAAGTACATCTGGCTTGGAGAAGGGGACGAGACGCTGACTACAAACACGATGGTTAGGACAGTTGCTATTATGCTTTTACTGAATGAAGACGCGTGAAGTAATTAATTTTAAAGCATTCTTTACTTTCGCATATAAAATAAAACAAAGTATGATAAAATAAATATTATTTTTATCGAAAAAAATTAAAAACATAAAGATATACGAGGAAATGTAATGAAATTTAGTGCTAGAACTAAAAAATACACCTTCGTTGCCATTATAAGAGGATTCATGTGTTATCGGCATTATAGTGTCTACAAAAAATTCATCATTAACTAATCAAGCACATTTTGTTGTTTTATATTTATTAGGTGCATATGTAGCCCAATTTGGTCTAATCGCATTCCATTAATGTAGGAGCGAATCATGGAAGGGTAACATGAAGTGAAAAAACTTAATAACTGCTAATAAATGCAACCATACTGACTTGACTCAAGTACATCTGGCATGTAGAAAGGGACGAGACGTTGAATACAAACACGACGGACAGGACAGTTGCCATTATGCTTTTACTGAATAAATACCCGTGAAATAATCAACTTTAAAGCATTCTTTAGTTTTCGCATATAAAATAAAACAAAGTATGATAAAATAAATATTATTTTTATCGAAAAAAATTAAAAATATAAAGATATACGAGGAAATGTAATGAAATTTAGTGCTAGAACTAAAAAATACACCTTCATTGCCATTATAAGAGTATTCATGTGTTATCGGCATTATAGTGTCTACAAAAAATTCATCATTAACTAATCAAGCACATTTTGTTGTTTTATATTTATTAGGGACATTTTTTAGCAATGTGCATATGTAGCCCAATTAGGTTCAATCGCATTTCATAAATGTGGGAGCGAATCATGGACGGGTAACATGAAGTGCAAAAACTTACTAACTGCTAAGAAATGCAACCCTACTGACTTGGCTCAAGTACATCTGGCTTGGAGAAGGGGACGAAACGCTGACTACAAACACGACGGGCAGGACCGTTGTCATTATGGTTTTATTGAATGAAGACGCGTGAAATAATCAACTTTAAAGCATTATTTACTTTTCGCATATCAAATAAAACAAAGTATGTTATAAAAATAATAAATATTTTTTTGATCGAAAAAAATTAAAAATATAAAGATATACGAAAAAATGTAATGAAATTTAGTGCTAGAACTAAAAAATACACCTTCGTTGCCATTATAAGAGGATTCATGTGTTATCGGCATTATAGTGTCTACAAAAAATTCATCATTAACTAATCAAGCACATTTTGTTGTTTTATATTTATTAGGGACATTTTTTTTTTAACAATGTGCATATGTAGCCCAATTTGGTCTAATCGCATTCCATTAATGTAGGAGCGAATCATGGAAGGGTAACATGAAGTGAAAAAACTTAATAACTGCTAATAAATGCAACCATACTGACTTGACTCCAGTACATCTGGCATGTAGAAAGGGACGAGACGTTGAATACAAACACGACGGACAGGACAGTTGCCATTATGCTTTTACTGAATAAATACCCGTGAAATAATCAACTTTAAAGCATTCTTTAGTTTTCGCATATAAAATAAAACAAAGTATGATAAAATAAATATTATTTTTATCGAAAAAAATTAAAAATATAAAGATATACGAGGAAATGTAATGAAATTTAGTGCTAGAACTAAAAAATACACCTTCATTGCCATTATAAGAGTATTCATGTGTTATCGGCATTATAGTGTCTACAAAAAATTCATCATTAACTAATCAAGCACATTTTGTTGTTTTATATTTATTAGGGACATTTTTTAACAATGTGCATATGTAGCCCAATTAGGTTCAATCGCATTCCATTAATGTAGGAGCGAATCATGGACGGGTAACATGAAGTGCAAAAACCTACTAACTGCTAAGAAATGCAACCCTACTGACTTGGCTCAAGTACATCTGGCATGGAGAAGGGGACGAGACGCTGACTACAAACACGACGGAGAGGACAGTTGCCATTATGCTTTTATTGAATAAATACGCATGAAATAATCAACTTTAAAGGACTATTTGTTTTTCGCAAATAAAATAAAGCAAAGTATAATAAAATAAATATTATTTTTATCGAAAAAAATTAAAAATTTAATGATATATCAGGTAATGTAATGAAATTTAGTACTAGAACTAAAAAATACACCTTCATTGCCATTATAAGAGGATTCATGTGTTATCAGCATTATAGTGTCTACGAAAATTCATCATTAATTAATCAATCACATTTTGTTGTTTTATATTTATTAGGGACATTTTTTAACAATGTGCATATGTAGCCCAATTTGGGTCAATCGCATTTCATAAATGTGGGAGCGAATCATGGACCGGTAACATGAAGTGCAAAAACTTACTAACTGCTAAGAAATGCAACCCTACTGAATTGACGCAAGTACATCTGGCTTGGAGAAGGGGACGAGACGCTGACTACAAACACGATGGTTAGGACAGTTGCTATTATGCTTTTACTGAATGAAGACGCGTGAAGTAATTAATTTTAAAGCATTCTTTACTTTCGCATATAAAATAAAACAAAGTATGATAAAATAAATATTATTTTTATCGAAAAAAATTAAAAATATAAAGATATACGAGGAAATGTAATGAAATTTAGTGCTAGAACTAAAAAATACACCTTCGTTGCCATTATAAGAGGATTCATGTGTTATCGGCATTATAGTGTCTACAAAAAATACATCATTAACTAATCAAGCACATTTTGTTGTTTTATATTTATTAGGGACATTTTTTTAACAATGTGCATATGTAGCCCAATTTGGTCTAATCGCATTCCATTAATGTAGGAGCGAATCATGGAAGGGTAACATGAAGTGAAAAAACTTAATAACTGCTAATAAATGCAACCATACTGACTTGACTCAAGTACATCTGGCATGTAGAAAGGGACGAGACGTTGAATACAAACACGACGGACAGGACAGTTGCCATTATGCTTTTACTGAATAAATACCCGTGAAATAATCAACTTTAAAGCATTCTTTAGTTTTCGCATATAAAATAAAACAAAGTATGATAAAATAAATATTATTTTTATCGAAAAAAATTAAAAATATAAAGATATACGAGGAAATGTAATGAAATTTAGTGCTAGAACTAAAAAATACACCTTCATTGCCATTATAAGAGTATTCATGTGTTATCGGCATTATAGTGTCTACAAAAAATTCATCATTAACTAATCAAGCACATTTTGTTGTTTTATATTTATTAGGGACATTTTTTAGCAATGTGCATATGTAGCCCAATTAGGTTCAATCGCATTTCATAAATGTGGGAGCGAATCATGGACGGGTAACATGAAGTGCAAAAACTTACTAACTGCTAAGAAATGCAACCCTACTGACTTGGCTCAAGTACATCTGGCTTGGAGAAGGGGACGAAACGCTGACTACAAACACGGCGGGCAGGACAGTTGTCATTATGGTTTTATTGAATGAAGACGCGTGAAATAATCAACTTTAAAGGACTATTTGTTTTTCGCAAATAAAATAAAGCAAAGTATAATAAAATAAATATTATTTTTATCGAAAAAAATTAAAAATTTAATGATATATCAGGTAATGTAATGAAATTTAGTACTAGAACTAAAAAATACACCTTCATTGCCATTATAAGAGGATTCATGTGTTATCAGCATTATAGTGTCTACGAAAATTCATCATTAATTAATCAATCACATTTTGTTGTTTTATATTTATTAGGGACATTTTTTAACAATGTGCATATGCAGCCCAATTTGGGTCAATCGCATTTCATAAATGTGGGAGCGAATCATGGACCGGTAACATGAAGTGCAAAAACTTACTAACTGCTAAGAAATGCAACCCTACTGAATTGACGCAAGTACATCTGGCTTGGAGAAGGGGACGAGACGCTGACTACAAACACGATGGTTAGGACAGTTGCTATTATGCTTTTACTGAATGAAGACGCGTGAAGTAATTAATTTTAAAGCATTCTTTACTTTCGCATATAAAATAAAACAAAGTATGATAAAATAAATATTATTTTTATCGAAAAAAATTAAAAATATAAAGATATACGAGGAAATGTAATGAAATTTAGTGCTAGAACTAAAAAATACACCTTCGTTGCCATTATAAGAGGATTCATGTGTTATCGGCATTATAGTGTCTACAAAAAATACATCATTAACTAATCAAGCACATTTTGTTGTTTTATATTTATTAGGGACATTTTTTTAACAATGTGCATATGTAGCCCAATTTGGTCTAATCGCATTCCATTAATGTAGGAGCGAATCATGGAAGGGTAACATGAAGTGAAAAAACTTAATAACTGCTAATAAATGCAACCATACTGACTTGACTCAAGTACATCTGGCATGTAGAAAGGGACGAGACGTTGAATACAAACACGACGGACAGGACAGTTGCCATTATGCTTTTACTGAATAAATACCCGTGAAATAATCAACTTTAAAGCATTCTTTAGTTTTCGCATATAAAATAAAACAAAGTATGATAAAATAAATATTATTTTTATCGAAAAAAATTAAAAATATAAAGATATACGAGGAAATGTAATGAAATTTAGTGCTAGAACTAAAAAATACACCTTCATTGCCATTATAAGAGTATTCATGTGTTATCGGCATTATAGTGTCTACATAAAATTCATCATTAACTAATCAAGCACATTTTGTTGTTTTATATTTATTAGGGACATTTTTTAGCAATGTGCATATGTAGCCCAATCAGGTTCAATCGCATTTCATAAATGTGGGAGCGAATCATGGACGGGTAACATGAAGTGCAAAAACTTACTAACTGCTAAGAAATGCAACCCTACTGACTTGGCTCAAGTACATCTGGCTTGGAGAAGGGGACGAAACGCTGACTACAAACACGACGGGCAGGACAGTTGTCATTATGGTTTTATTGAATGAAGACGCGTGAAATAATCAACTTTAAAGCATTATTTACTTTTCGCATATCAAATAAAACAAAGTATGTTATAAAAATAATAAATATTTTTTTGATCGAAAAAAATTAAAAATATAAAGATATACGAAAAAATGTAATGAAATTTAGTGCTAGAACTAAAAAATACACCTTCGTTGCCATTATAAGAGGATTCATGTGTTATCGGCATTATAGTGTCTACAAAAAATTCATCATTAACTAATCAAGCACATTTTGTTGTTTTATATTTATTAGGGACATTTTTTTTTAACAATGTGCATATGTAGCCCAATTTGGTCTAATCGCATTCCATTAATGTAGGAGCGAATCATGGAAGGGTAACATGAAGTGAAAAAACTTAATAACTGCTAATAAATGCAACCATACTGACTTGACTCAAGTACATCTGGCATGTAGAAAGGGACGAGACGTTGAATACAAACACGACGGACAGGACAGTTGCCATTATGCTTTTACTGAATAAATACCCGTGAAATAATCAACTTTAAAGCATTCTTTAGTTTTCGCATATAAAATAAAACAAAGTATGATAAAATAAATATTATTTTTATCGAAAAAAATTAAAAATATAAAGATATACGAGGAAATGTAATGAAATTTAGTGCTAGAACTAAAAAATACACCTTCATTGCCATTATAAGAGTATTCATGTGTTATCGGCATTATAGTGTCTACAAAAAATTCATCATTAACTAATCAAGCACATTTTGTTGTTTTATATTTATTAGGGACATTTTTTAACAATGTGCATATGTAGCCCAATTAGGTTCAATCGCATTCAATTAATGTAGGAGCGAATCATGGACGGGTAACATGAAGTGCAAAAACTTACTAACTGCTAAGAAATGCAACCCTACTGACTTGGCTCAAGTACATCTGGCATGGAGAAGGGGACGAGACGCTGACTACAAACACGACGGAGAGGACAGTTGCCATTATGCTTTTATTGAATAAATACGCATGAAATAATCAACTTTAAAGGACTATTTGTTTGTCGCAAATAAAATAAAGCAAAGTATAATAAAATAAATATTATTTTTATCGAAAAAAATTAAAAATTTAATGATATATCAGGTAATGTAATGAAATTTAGTACTAGAACTAAAAAATACACCTTCATTGCCATTATAAGAGGATTCATGTGTTATCAGCATTATAGTGTCTACGAAAATTCATCATTAATTAATCAATCACATTTTGTTGTTTTATATTTATTAGGGACATTTTTTAACAATGTGCATATGTAGCCCAATTTGGGTCAATCGCATTTCATAAATGTGGGAGCGAATCATGGACCGGTAACATGAAGTGCAAAAACTTACTAACTGCTAAGAAATGCAACCCTACTGAATTGACGCAAGTACATCTGGCTTGGAGAAGGGGACGAGACGCTGACTACAAACACGATGGTTAGGACAGTTGCTATTATGCTTTTACTGAATGAAGACGCGTGAAGTAATTAATTTTAAAGCATTCTTTACTTTCGCATATAAAATAAAACAAAGTATGATAAAATAAATATTATTTTTATCGAAAAAAATTAAAAATATAAAGATATACGAGGAAATGTAATGAAATTTAGTGCTAGAACTAAAAAATACACCTTCGTTGCCATTATAAGAGGATTCATGTGTTATCGGCATTATAGTGTCTACAAAAAATACATCATTAACTAATCAAGCACATTTTGTTGTTTTATATTTATTAGGGACATTTTTTTAACAATGTGCATATGTAGCCCAATTTGGTCTAATCGCATTCCATTAAAGTAGGAGCGAATCATGGAAGGGTAACATGAAGTGAAAAAACTTAATAACTGCTAATAAATGCAACCATACTGACTTGACTCAAGTACATCTGGCATATAGAAGGGGACGAGACGTTGAATACAACCACGACGGACAGGACAGTTGCCATTATGCTTTTACTGAATAAATACGCGTGAAATAATCAACTTTAAAGCATTCTTTAGTTTTCGCATATAAAATAAAACAAAGTATGATAAAATAAATATTATTTTTATCGAAAAAAATTAAAAATATAAAGATATACGAGGAAATGTAATGAAATTTAGTGCTAGAACTAAAAAATACACCTTCATTGCCATTATAAGAGGATTCATGTGTTATCGGCATTATAGTGTCTACAAAAAATTCATCATTAACTAATCAAGCACATTTTGTTGTTTTATATTTATTAGGGACATTTTTTTAACAATGTGCATATGTAGCCCAATTTGGTCTAATCGCATTCCATTAATGTAGGAGCGAATCATGGAAGGGTAACATGAAGTGAAAAAACTTAATAACTGCTAATAAATGCAACCATACTGACTTGACTCAAGTACATCTGGCATGTAGAAAGGGACGAGACGTTGAATACAAACACGACGGACAGGACAGTTGCCATTATGCTTTTACTGAATAAATACCCGTGAAATAATCAACTTTAAAGCATTCTTTAGTTTTCGCATATAAAATAAAACAAAGTATGATAAAATAAATATTATTTTTATCGAAAAAAATTAAAAATATAAAGATATACGAGGAAATGTAATGAAATTTAGTGCTAGAACTAAAAAATACACCTTCATTGCCATTATAAGAGTATTCATGTGTTATCGGCATTATAGTGTCTACATAAAATTCATCATTAACTAATCAAGCACATTTTGTTGTTTTATATTTATTAGGGACATTTTTTAGCAATGTGCATATGTAGCCCAATCAGGTTCAATCGCATTTCATAAATGTGGGAGCGAATCATGGACGGGTAACATGAAGTGCAAAAACTTACTAACTGCTAAGAAATGCAACCCTACTGAATTGACGCAAGTACATCTGGCTTGGAGAAGGGGACGAGACGCTGACTACAAACACGATGGTTAGGACAGTTGCTATTATGCTTTTACTGAATGAAGACGCGTGAAGTAATTAATTTTAAAGCATTCTTTACTTTCGCATATAAAATAAAACAAAGTATGATAAAATAAATATTATTTTTATCGAAAAAAATTAAAAATATAAAGATATACGAGGAAATGTAATGAAATTTAGTGCTAGAACTAAAAAATACACCTTCGTTGCCATTATAAGAGGATTCATGTGTTATCGGCATTATAGTGTCTACAAAAAATACATCATTAACTAATCAAGCACATTTTGTTGTTTTATATTTATTAGGGACATTTTTTTAACAATGTGCATATGTAGCCCAATTTGGTCTAATCGCATTCCATTAATGTAGGAGCGAATCATGGAAGGGTAACATGAAGTGAAAAAACTTAATAACTGCTAATAAATGCAACCATACTGACTTGACTCAAGTACATCTGGCATGTAGAAAGGGACGAGACGTTGAATACAAACACGACGGACAGGACAGTTGCCATTATGCTTTTACTGAATAAATACCCGTGAAATAATCAACTTTAAAGCATTCTTTAGTTTTCGCATATAAAATAAAACAAAGTATGATAAAATAAATATTATTTTTATCGAAAAAAATTAAAAATATAAAGATATACGAGGAAATGTAATGAAATTTAGTGCTAGAACTAAAAAATACACCTTCATTGCCATTATAAGAGTATTCATGTGTTATCGGCATTATAGTGTCTACATAAAATTCATCATTAACTAATCAAGCACATTTTGTTGTTTTATATTTATTAGGGACATTTTTTAGCAATGTGCATATGTAGCCCAATCAGGTTCAATCGCATTTCATAAATGTGGGAGCGAATCATGGACGGGTAACATGAAGTGCAAAAACTTACTAACTGCTAAGAAATGCAACCCTACTGACTTGGCTCAAGTACATCTGGCTTGGAGAAGGGGACGAAACGCTGACTACAAACACGACGGGCAGGACAGTTGTCATTATGGTTTTATTGAATGAAGACGCGTGAAATAATCAACTTTAAAGCATTATTTACTTTTCGCATATCAAATAAAACAAAGTATGTTATAAAAATAATAAATATTTTTTTGATCGAAAAAAATTAAAAATATAAAGATATACGAAAAAATGTAATGAAATTTAGTGCTAGAACTAAAAAATACACCTTCGTTGCCATTATAAGAGGATTCATGTGTTATCGGCATTATAGTGTCTACAAAAAATTCATCATTAACTAATCAAGCACATTTTGTTGTTTTATATTTATTAGGGACATTTTTTTTTAACAATGTGCATATGTAGCCCAATTTGGTCTAATCGCATTCCATTAATGTAGGAGCGAATCATGGAAGGGTAACATGAAGTGAAAAAACTTAATAACTGCTAATAAATGCAACCATACTGACTTGACTCAAGTACATCTGGCATGTAGAAAGGGACGAGACGTTGAATACAAACACGACGGACAGGACAGTTGCCATTATGCTTTTACTGAATAAATACCCGTGAAATAATCAACTTTAAAGCATTCTTTAGTTTTCGCATATAAAATAAAACAAAGTATGATAAAATAAATATTATTTTTATCGAAAAAAATTAAAAATATAAAGATATACGAGGAAATGTAATGAAATTTAGTGCTAGAACTAAAAAATACACCTTCATTGCCATTATAAGAGTATTCATGTGTTATCGGCATTATAGTGTCTACAAAAAATTCATCATTAACTAATCAAGCACATTTTGTTGTTTTATATTTATTAGGGACATTTTTTAACAATGTGCATATGTAGCCCAATTAGGTTCAATCGCATTCAATTAATGTAGGAGCGAATCATGGACGGGTAACATGAAGTGCAAAAACTTACTAACTGCTAAGAAATGCAACCCTACTGACTTGGCTCAAGTACATCTGGCATGGAGAAGGGGACGAAACGCTGACTACAAACACGGCGGGCAGGACAGTTGTCATTATGGTTTTATTGAATGAAGACGCGTGAAATAATCAACTTTAAAGGACTATTTGTTTTTCGCAAATAAAATAAAGCAAAGTATAATAAAATAAATATTATTTTTATCGAAAAAAATTAAAAATTTAATGATATATCAGGTAATGTAATGAAATTTAGTACTAGAACTAAAAAATACACCTTCATTGCCATTATAAGAGGATTCATGTGTTATCAGCATTATAGTGTCTACGAAAATTCATCATTAATTAATCAATCACATTTTGTTGTTTTATATTTATTAGGGACATTTTTTAACAATGTGCATATGCAGCCCAATTTGGGTCAATCGCATTTCATAAATGTGGGAGCGAATCATGGACCGGTAACATGAAGTGCAAAAACTTACTAACTGCTAAGAAATGCAACCCTACTGAATTGACGCAAGTACATCTGGCTTGGAGAAGGGGACGAGACGCTGACTACAAACACGATGGTTAGGACAGTTGCTATTATGCTTTTACTGAATGAAGACGCGTGAAGTAATTAATTTTAAAGCATTCTTTACTTTCGCATATAAAATAAAACAAAGTATGATAAAATAAATATTATTTTTATCGAAAAAAATTAAAAATATAAAGATATACGAGGAAATGTAATGAAATTTAGTGCTAGAACTAAAAAATACACCTTCGTTGCCATTATAAGAGGATTCATGTGTTATCGGCATTATAGTGTCTACAAAAAATACATCATTAACTAATCAAGCACATTTTGTTGTTTTATATTTATTAGGGACATTTTTTTAACAATGTGCATATGTAGCCCAATTTGGTCTAATCGCATTCCATTAATGTAGGAGCGAATCATGGAAGGGTAACATGAAGTGAAAAAACTTAATAACTGCTAATAAATGCAACCATACTGACTTGACTCAAGTACATCTGGCATGTAGAAAGGGACGAGACGTTGAATACAAACACGACGGACAGGACAGTTGCCATTATGCTTTTACTGAATAAATACCCGTGAAATAATCAACTTTAAAGCATTCTTTAGTTTTCGCATATAAAATAAAACAAAGTATGATAAAATAAATATTATTTTTATCGAAAAAAATTAAAAATATAAAGATATACGAGGAAATGTAATGAAATTTAGTGCTAGAACTAAAAAATACACCTTCATTGCCATTATAAGAGTATTCATGTGTTATCGGCATTATAGTGTCTACATAAAATTCATCATTAACTAATCAAGCACATTTTGTTGTTTTATATTTATTAGGGACATTTTTTAGCAATGTGCATATGTAGCCCAATCAGGTTCAATCGCATTTCATAAATGTGGGAGCGAATCATGGACGGGTAACATGAAGTGCAAAAACTTACTAACTGCTAAGAAATGCAACCCTACTGACTTGGCTCAAGTACATCTGGCTTGGAGAAGGGGACGAAACGCTGACTACAAACACGACGGGCAGGACAGTTGTCATTATGGTTTTATTGAATGAAGACGCGTGAAATAATCAACTTTAAACCGTTATTTACTTTTCGCATATCAAATAAAACAAAGTATGTTATAAAAATAATAAATATTTTTTTGATCGAAAAAAATTAAAAATATAAAGATATACGAAAAAATGTAATGAAATTTAGTGCTAGAACTAAAAAATACACCTTCGTTGCCATTATAAGAGGATTCATGTGTTATCGGCATTATAGTGTCTACAAAAAATTCATCATTAACTAATCAAGCACATTTTGTTGTTTTATATTTATTAGGGACATTTTTTTTTAACAATGTGCATATGTAGCCCAATTTGGTCTAATCGCATTCCATTAATGTAGGAGCGAATCATGGAAGGGTAACATGAAGTGAAAAAACTTAATAACTGCTAATAAATGCAACCATACTGACTTGACTCAAGTACATCTGGCATGTAGAAAGGGACGAGACGTTGAATACAAACACGACGGACAGGACAGTTGCCATTATGCTTTTACTGAATAAATACCCGTGAAATAATCAACTTTAAAGCATTCTTTAGTTTTCGCATATAAAATAAAACAAAGTATGATAAAATAAATATTATTTTTATCGAAAAAAATTAAAAATATAAAGATATACGAGGAAATGTAATGAAATTTAGTGCTAGAACTAAAAAATACACCTTCATTGCCATTATAAGAGTATTCATGTGTTATCGGCATTATAGTGTCTACAAAAAATTCATCATTAACTAATCAAGCACATTTTGTTGTTTTATATTTATTAGGGACATTTTTTAACAATGTGCATATGTAGCCCAATTAGGTTCAATCGCATTCAATTAATGTAGGAGCGAATCATGGACGGGTAACATGAAGTGCAAAAACTTACTAACTGCTAAGAAATGCAACCCTACTGACTTGGCTCAAGTACATCTGGCATGGAGAAGGGGACGAGACGCTGACTACAAACACGACGGAGAGGACAGTTGCCATTATGCTTTTATTGAATAAATACGCATGAAATAATCAACTTTAAAGGACTATTTGTTTGTCGCAAATAAAATAAAGCAAAGTATAATAAAATAAATATTATTTTTATCGAAAAAAATTAAAAATTTAATGATATATCAGGTAATGTAATGAAATTTAGTACTAGAACTAAAAAATACACCTTCATTGCCATTATAAGAGGATTCATGTGTTATCAGCATTATAGTGTCTACGAAAATTCATCATTAATTAATCAATCACATTTTGTTGTTTTATATTTATTAGGGACATTTTTTAACAATGTGCATATGTAGCCCAATTTGGGTCAATCGCATTTCATAAATGTGGGAGCGAATCATGGACCGGTAACATGAAGTGCAAAAACTTACTAACTGCTAAGAAATGCAACCCTACTGAATTGACGCAAGTACATCTGGCTTGGAGAAGGGGACGAGACGCTGACTACAAACACGATGGTTAGGACAGTTGCTATTATGCTTTTACTGAATGAAGACGCGTGAAGTAATTAATTTTAAAGCATTCTTTACTTTCGCATATAAAATAAAACAAAGTATGATAAAATAAATATTATTTTTATCGAAAAAAATTAAAAATATAAAGATATACGAGGAAATGTAATGAAATTTAGTGCTAGAACTAAAAAATACACCTTCGTTGCCATTATAAGAGGATTCATGTGTTATCGGCATTATAGTGTCTACAAAAAATACATCATTAACTAATCAAGCACATTTTGTTGTTTTATATTTATTAGGGACATTTTTTTAACAATGTGCATATGTAGCCCAATTTGGTCTAATCGCATTCCATTAAAGTAGGAGCGAATCATGGAAGGGTAACATGAAGTGAAAAAACTTAATAACTGCTAATAAATGCAACCATACTGACTTGACTCAAGTACATCTGGCATATAGAAGGGGACGAGACGTTGAATACAACCACGACGGACAGGACAGTTGCCATTATGCTTTTACTGAATAAATACGCGTGAAATAATCAACTTTAAAGCATTCTTTAGTTTTCGCATATAAAATAAAACAAAGTATGATAAAATAAATATTATTTTTATCGAAAAAAATTAAAAATATAAAGATATACGAGGAAATGTAATGAAATTTAGTGCTAGAACTAAAAAATACACCTTCATTGCCATTATAAGAGGATTCATGTGTTATCGGCATTATAGTGTCTACAAAAAATTCATCATTAACTAATCAAGCACATTTTGTTGTTTTATATTTATTAGGGACATTTTTTAGCAATGTGCATATGTAGCCCAATTAGGTTCAATCGCATTTCATAAATGTGGGAGCGAATCATGGACGGGTAACATGAAGTGCAAAAACTTACTAACTGCTAAGAAATGCAACCCTACTGACTTGGCTCAAGTACATCTGGCTTGGAGAAGGGGACGAAACGCTGACTACAAACACGACGGGCAGGACAGTTGTTATGGTTTATGGTTTTATTGAATGAAGACGCGTGAAATAATCAACTTTAAAGCATTATTTACTTTTCGCATATCAAATAAAACAAAGTATGTTATAAAAATAATAAATATTTTTTTGATCGAAAAAAATTAAAAATATAAAGATATACGAGAAAATGTAATGAAATTTAGTGCTAGAACTAAAAAATACACCTTCGTTGCCATTATAAAAGGATTCATGTGTTATCAGCATTATAGTGTCTACGAAAATTCATCATTAATTAATCAATCACATTTTGTTGTTTTATATTTATTAGGGACATTTTTTAACAATGTGCATATGTAGCCCAATTTGGTTCAATCGCATTTGATAAATGTGGGAGCGAATCATGGACGGGTAACATGAAGTGGTAAAAGTTACTAATTGCTAAGAAATGCAACCCTACTGACTTGGCTCAAAGTATGTTATAAAAATAATAAATATTTTTTTGATCGAAAAAAATTAAAAATATAAAGATATACGAGGAAATGTAATGAAATTTAGTGCTAGAACTAAAAAATACACTTTCTTGTCATTATAAAAGGATTCATGTGTTATCGGCATTATAGTGTCTACAAAAAGTTCATCATTAACTAATCAATCACATTTTGTTTTTTTATATTTATTAGGGACATTTTTTAACAATGTGCATATGTAGCCCAATTAGGTTCAATCGCATTCCAATAATGTAGGAGCGAATCATGGACGGGTAACATGAAGTGAAAAAACTGAATAACTGCTAATAAATGCAACCATACTGACTTGACTCAAGTTCATCTGGCATGGAGAAGGGGACGAGACGCTGTCTACAAACACGACGGAGAGGACAGTTGCCATTATGCTTTTATTGATTAAATACGCATGAAATAATCAACTTTAAAGGACTATTTGTTTTTCGCAAATAAAATAAAGCAAAGTATGATAAAATAAATATTATTTTTATCGAAAAAAATTAAAAATTTAATGATATATGAGGTAATGTAATGAAATTTAGTACTAGAACTAAAAAATACACGTTCATTGCCATTATAAGAGGATTCATGTGTTATCAGCATTATAGTGTCTACAAAAAATTCATCATTAATTAATCAATCACATTTTGTTGTTTTATATTTATTAGGGGCATTTTTTAACAATGTGCATATGTTGCCCAATTTGGTTCAATCGCATTTGATAAATGTGGGAGCGAATCATGGACGGGTAACATGAAGTGGTAAAAGTTACTAATTGCTAAGAAATGCAACGATACTGAATTGACGTAGGTACATCTGGCTTGGAGAAGAGGACGAAACGCTGACTACAAACACGACAGACAGGACAGTTACCATTATGATTTTATTGAATAAATACGCGTGAAATAATCAGCTTTAAAGATTTTATTTACTTTTCGCATATAAAATAAAACAAAGTATGATAAAATAAATATTATTTTTATCGAAAAAAATTAAAAATATAAAGATATACGAGGAAATGTAATTGAATTTAGTACTAGATCTAAAAAATACACCTTCATTGCCATTATAAGAGGATCCATGTGTTATCGGTATTATAGTGTCTACAAAAAATACACCATTAACAAACCAATCACATTTTGTTGTTTTATATATGTATATTAGTGACATTTTTTAGAAAAGTGCATATGTAGTCCAATTTGGTTCAATCGCATTCCATAAATGTGGGAGCGAATGATGGACGGGTAACATGAAGTGAAAAAACTTACTAACTGCTATGAAATGCCACCCTACTGAATTGACGCAAGTACATATTGCTTGGAGAAGGGGCGAGACGCTGACTACAAACACGATGGACAGGGCAGTTGCCATTTTGCTTTTATTGAATAAGTACGCGTGAAATAATCAACTTTAAAGCATTGTTTACTTTTCGCATATAAAATAAAGCAAAGTATGATAAAATAAATAGTATTTTTTATTGGAAAAAATTTAAAATATAAAGATATATGTGGAAATCTAATTAAATTTAGTGCTAGATATAAAATATACACCTTCATTGCCCTTATAAGAGGATTCATGTGTTATCGGCATTATAGTGTCTACAAAAAATTCATCATTAACTATTGACAACAACTACGACGGACAGAACAGTTACTATTATTTTTTTATTGAATAAATACGCGTGAAATAATCAGCTTGAAAGCATTATTTACTTTTCGCATATAAAATAAAGCAAAGTACGATAAAATAAAAATTATTTTAATCGAAAAAATTAAAAAATTTAATGATATATTGAGAAATGTAATGAAACTTAGTGCTAGAACTAAAAAATACACCTTCGTTGCCATTACAAGAGGATTCATGTGTTTTCGGCATTATAGTGTCTACACAAAATTCATCATTAACTAATCAAGCACATTTTGTTGTTTTATATTTATGAGGGGCATTTTTTAGCGATGTGCATATTAGACTGGCCGCACGGTGTATGAATTTTTTTTTGGAAATTTAAATTTTATTTTTTTTTTAATGTGTATTTTGATATAAAAACAAACTTCAGAAAATTTCATCCAAATCCAATAGTGCCTAGTGGTGCCTAGTTGACCTTGAAGTTTCGTATAGGTGCATTATAGGGTATTCTAGAGAAAAAACAGTTTCAACAATAGATAATAGATATTAGAATAATGTATTTATTTGAGTGATGTATGTATATTAAAATACCTGCTTTACAAAAGAACTTTTCGTGTGAGACGGATATATTTTGCGGTAATGTTCCACCACTTGCAGCAGATATTGTTTGTCCTCCTCGTCATACGTGAGCGCTCTATTAAAATCTGTTATTAATTTAACCTCCCTCTCGGCTGCATCGTTGACAACGGCCAAATTTTCACAAATCCTTTTTCCATCGCAAAAGTCTTACCTATTTTTCCATGTTATCGGATCTGACTGCAAGGAACTCCAATCAATTTGCAATCGAGTGAAAAATCGTCTTGTTCTTGCCGATACGTAATCGCTGACATTTTTTTGAGCATATTCTCTGACATCTCCTACTGTCGCTTTAAGTTTTTTCGGAATATCTTCTTCATATGATTCCTCAATGTTGCCAAAGAAAGAAAGAGCAACAGCTTCTTCACTCAAATACCATAAATGATTAATAATTTTTTTTAACAAAATGCTGGAAATATTTGTATCATAATATGCATGTACATCATTTATAGGTTGCAAATCTTGTCTTGAAGCGTTCACAGCATTGACACATCCAAACCAATAAGGAACGTAAATGCGCGTTAAAAATATACAAATGTTACGAAAGCTTTTTAATTCCGAAGTTGTAAGTTTAAATTGCTCACGAAACAGAAAAACTTTATAACAGTAAATTATTTTCGACATGAATCTAGCATGCGATGTTGCACCAGGTGCACGGAATCCCGAAAAACTCGGTACTTCTTCCAATAAAAATCAATGAAAGTTGCCATACTTCTTTATAATCTGCCCGAGCGTATTCAGATTTCAATGCTTCAAGACAAAATTGTTTATGGTATTCCAATTCGGCTACCATGAATACTTTTTGTACATCTTCGTCCGACATTCCATTTTGAAAATGAATTTGGTTGATGTTTGGCCAAAACTTGGAGAAGCGATTAAAAATAAGGACTTCTGGTGCAGCAGTATTTCCAAAATTGCTTTCGCAGACAGCCCTTATAAACAATTCACTAATGTGATGACGACATGGAAGAAAAAGTAAGTTCCTGTTAAATTTTGTTTCTAATAAATATGCTGCCCCCTTATTAATTCCAGTGTTACTTGATGTTGTATCAAAAGATATTATTTCAACTAAATTGTCCATTTTCCATTTAATCAAAAAGTTATAGGTTGCATCAGCTATATTTTCACCAGAAGAGTCTTGCAATTTGGAATTCCAAGCAATTTCTCCACATTTTCGATGGTCACAACCAGAGCTAGTCGATCTGATTTTTCTTTGCCTTTTATTTCTGGGAGTAGTTTGCCATCCCGGTGAAGGACAAATATTTTAGGTATCTTAAATCGGGAAAATTAAACCAAATATTATTTTTATAAAACAAACAACTTCACAACAGTATTCACAAAAGTTATTATTTTAGTATTTACATTGAAACTATCCAGAATCTGTTGACCTTGCTTGCGGCGGTAATCTCTCCGCATTGTCTGAATAGTGGTTCGATTGAGCACTAAATCATCCAATGTTATTGATGTGGAGTTGGGACTGACTTCTTGAATCTTACGCAATAACGCAGATGCAGTTGCACTAATTAAATGCATGGCATCTCTAGTACTAATTTTACACTTGTCTATACTTGCGAGCATTCTATCGTCAATAAACTGGATATTACCACGAGGTGGTTGACTTTGTTTTCCCATGGTTGGTTCATCCTCTGTTTGGTCATATGATAAATTTAGATCGACCACAGAATGTTCCACTTCGCTACTCTCCGTACTAGCCGAAATATCCATAGCAGATGATTGCTCTGATATTTCAAGAAAATAATAAACTTTCATACAATGATAATAAAATAAAAATCTAAATTACCCAAACAAACGGTTTTCTCGCAATACGTTTCAACGCGCCTTTTTTTGATGTCCGAAAGCTGTTCTTTTCGTTTTTGTTTTCTCACCATTTGGATATCTACACCAGACATACTTCCTGGTCGACCTCTTTGCCCTTGAAGCAGAAGAAAATCTCTATCCTGTTGGATCTTTATTGTTTCAAGTGCATCTGAGCTTGCAATGTCAAATATATAATTTTCAATCAGATCTACGAATTCCTCTTAATTTTTCCGGTGTTTTTCATACTTGGATTCGGCATTCTTCTGCAAATTTGGCTCTTTTCCAAAATTCAGAAACAACAGAAACCGTGCATTTTGCGCTGCTTTTCAAAGAATTATTTTCCAAAAGCATTTTATAAAAATGTTATAGTTGTGTGGAGCCGTAGCTCAATCTTTATTTACAAATGTACAATAAAATAATATAATACAAATTATACATATAATCTAAAACATATAATTAGTTAATTTGTCTTACCGCGTATTTTGTTACAACGTGCTTATATGGCGGCAGACAGAAAAGAAAAGAATTAACATAAAATACAATACGATAACGGATCTAATACCGCTTTACAATGACAAGTTAAAATTATTTAAAGTCTACACTTGAGGGTTGCCAACATCCCTCTTTCTTTTAAAAAGATGATAATCTGGAGTCCATGCCGGAGGTCGTTTGCGTCTTGTTGAACGTCGCAGCTCTTGCGAAACCGCGGTCGGTTCTGTTATAGGTTCACAGTACTCCGTCTGAGCATCAGTACTGACCGTTGGTAGCAAGTTGTTTGTATGACCTTCCACTTGCGTGCATGGTAGTAGCTCTTGGTTAGAATCACTGGAAGTTTGTTCATGTGGACTGACTGTAGTAGGATCTATAGTACGATTGTCTGAGTTGCTTACGTCGGAGATTGATGAAGGCAATTCAAAATAATCAAATAGAATATCCAGCGTCTTGGTCTGCATTTGTGCATATCTTGAACGTAGTTGGTTTGCGTGTGATCTTACTGCTTTGAGATACTTGGAGTTCTCAATTCTCACTTCGTAGTTGACTTTGCCAAGAACCTTTGTTATTGTTCCGGGCGCCCAAAAGGATTCATTCCGCTTATACAGTTTTGCGTATACCGGATCACCGATTTTATAGCTTCGTTTCTTGACACGATGTCTATTATTAAACTGTTGTTCCATCTGTTCGTTGCGTAGGTTGCTATGTGGTTTAAAATTCTTAAGGAGGTCAAATTCCGTCCTTAACCTTCTCCCCACGAACAATTCAGCTGGCGATTTACCTTGTGGTGCGCTACGATTATGTAAAAAGGTTTGCAAAATTTGTGTTGATGTTCCTGTACCGTCTAATTTCTTTAAAGCTCTTTTCAGGGTGTCAACAAAACGTTCCGCTTGCCCGTTCGACTGTGGATGATACGGAGCAGTGAATTTATGCATAATACCTTGGCTTTTACAAAAATTCGCGAAATTTTTAATTGAAAATTGAGTCCCATTGTCGCTGACTAGTAACTCCGGGTTTCCAAACTGTGACGTAAAATCCGAAATACAATTCAAAATACTCGAAGAAGTTATTGACTTGATTGGGTATATTTGCGGCCACTTCGAATATGCGTCGATGATTACGAAGTAGTAGATGTGATTTACCGGACCCGCAATGTCAATATGAACACGTTGCATTGGGTGTTCTGCTATTGGCCATGACGAAAGAGTCGTTTTTGGTAACGTCTTTGCAACAGACGCGCATTTTTCACATGTTCGAATATAATGCTTAATATCTTCATCAACTCCCGGCCAATAAACGTAACTTCGTGCTAGTGCTTTTGTTCGCTCAATTCCTTGATGACCTTTGTGCAATTGTTTCAAAATTCGCTTACGAAAACATTTTGGTATGACCAATCGATCTTTTAGCATGATGCAGTTTTCAATTATGCTCAAACTATCTCGATGCGTGTAATAACTACGTAAAGCGTCGCGTCGGTTATTGTATTCGGCCATTTACCATTTTTCAAATTTGTGATTACTTCCTGTAACACTACATCTTTGAGCGTTGCTTTTTGAATCATCTGGAACGTCAGTGGTAGATTTTCTAAAGCATCGACTGCAATTTGTTTCACATCGCGTTCAAGTTGACAGCAAGCGATGATTGTATCTTCATTAGGCTTCGATGTGTTTCTAATGAGGCGTGATAATAAATCTGCTGCTCCAAATTCCTTTGTAGGTATATATTCTAATATAAAATCATAGGACATTAACGTTAAAGCCCATCGCTGAAGGCGGTTTGCAGAGTGTGCAGGAATCCCCTTCTTATTACCGAATATGGAAAGCAATGGTTTATGGTATGTATGCAAGTAGAACTTTCTACCGTACAGGTACTTAGGAAATTTAACAACAGCAAATACTAACGCTAAACCTTCCTTCTCAATTTGCGAATAATTTTTTTCAGCTTGAGTAAGTGCTCTGGAACCATGCGCAATTGCCTTTTCTTTACCATCAGGATATATATGGCAAATATATGCACCTAGACCCACGTTGGAGGCATCAGCAGCAACTTTAATTGGAAGTCTAGGATCATAGTGCGTTAACAACAAATTCGATGTTAATAGTTCTTTGAACCTAATGAAATGCTTTTGACATTGTGTTGACCAATTCCATTTCGAGTCAGCTTTCAATAAAGCGTATAGAGGGTTTCGTAGAACACGCATTTCCCTAAGGAATTTGCCGTAGTAGTTTATAGCGCCTAATAATGTTCTAAGCTCACTTACATCTTTTGGAGGCGGTAGTTGTAAAATTTTATTGATTTTATTTTTATCTGGGCTAATACCCTTACTATCAATATGATATCCTAAGTACGTACAAGAATTTTGAAAAAACTTACATTTGTTGAAGTTTACAGTGATGTTGTGCAATTTAAAACGTTCAAATAGTTGAATCACGGCGTTGGTATTCTGCTCTTTAGTTTTAGTGGCTACCACAACATCGTCTAGGTACGGAAAAACGCCAGGTATTCCCGCGAGAAGCGATTCCATGACTTGTTGAAATGCGCCGGGTGCCGATTTCACTCCGGGTGCTAAACGATTGAATGTATATAATCCACGGTGAGTATTGATTACCAGATGCTTCTTAGTCTCCTCATCAACTTCTATTTGCATGTATGCGTTGTTGAGGTCTACTATAGAAAAATATGAGCAGCCGTTAAAATTTACAAAAATTTCATCTGGAAGTGGTAGTGGAAAAGTGTGAGATTCAAGCTGTTCGTTGAGACCTGTAGAATAATCTCCACATATGCGCACATTGCCTGAAGCTTTCTTTACCACAACGATTGGGGCGGACCATTTAGAAAAATTTATTGGAGTTATAACACCATCATCTTCCAATCTCTTTAATTCCCTTTCAACTTGGGCTCGCGCCGCGTATGCTATCGGTCTTTTCGGGCGAAATACGGGAACTGCTTGCGGTTTAAGTTGTAAGTGCACTTTGTATGCCGTGCAGTGACCAATTTCGTCTCTAAATACACTGGGAAACATTTCACGTAAATTTGGTTGTGCTAATTTATCGCTGTCTCGAACTTGCTTGCATGAAGTGTATTCAGTGATGCGAGTGTTCCATAAATCGAAAAGTGAGATGATGTCTGTACCTAGTAAGTTTAGGTTAGGAGACACAGTGATTGTAGTGTGCTTTTTTATTCCGTCCACAACAACGTCTGCATCGAATTCACCTGCAATTGCGATTGTATTAGCCGAAGCATCACGAAAAGCTTTTTGACACGACCGTAATGAAGGACTACCGATTCGTTTCCAATTCTGTGTCGAAATTATGGTGACGTCCGAACCGGTATCGTGTTGCAGTTTGATGAACATTGTTGATCTGTATAGTGACATAACGACGGTTGTGAGAACCATTACCACACGTTGTAAATACGCTTTTAATAAATTTTCGCGTTTTCCTACTCTTTTTATTTATTTCATTCACTTTTGGAATAACCGGTTTCCGTTCCGAAAAGCATGCACAGTATTCTTCTTTGTGACCCACTTTACCACATTGCGTACACTTATGATTAGTGAATTTACAATCCCGAACGAAATGCCAGCAAGGTCTACTGGGTACTGTGTTAACAGAAACTTTAGTATGTTTGTGTTGTGAAACTGTTTGGATTTTCGTTTGATTAGCACTTACGAGTGCATCATTTTTCAAATTCTTAATTCGCTGTATTTCTGCCACTAAAATATCGATTGTGAAAGGCTTTCCACTAGTTTCAGAGTCGAGCATAGATAGAAGTCTTGCGCGAAGATCTTCGTCTTGTGCCGATTGAATGCCGTGAACGAACATCAAACATTTAAAATATGCATACGTTACAATATCTTCTTCTTCCACACGCACATTCTGTATGCATTTTACTCTAACACTGAACTGCGATTCCTTTTTCCCGAATAATTTTTTTAGCGTAGCAACCGTGTCTTCGAACTTGATGTCACGCGGTTGGGCAGGCAAAATATAATCCCGATATTTGTCGAACACATTCGTGCTTACCTTCCGTAAAAGCAAACGAACTTTTGCAGCCTCATCCAGCGACGCAGCTTCCACACTGAAATTATCCTCATACCGGACATACCATTTAGCAAAAGTTTGACCTTCCTCAGGGTCAAAAACAAATTCCCGTATACTTTTCGCAAGAGTTTCCATTAGAGCTTCAGAACCATTCAACGCACTGCCTGTAGGCGAACCACGCTCATTTTGTCCGTTGGCGTTGATTGTGGTGGCAGCAATTAATCGTTCCAAGAGCTGTCTTAGTTGCTCCGCGGTTTCCTGCTGTCTAGTTAAAAGAGTCGCAACCACCTGCTCCAATGTAGTCATCTTGAGTTAAAAGAGTTATTTTCCTTCGTCGCCAATGTTATAGTTGTGTGGAGCCGTAGCTCAATCTTTATTTACAAATGTACAATAAAATAATATAATACAAATTATACATATAATCTAAAACATATAATTAGTTGATTTGTCTTACCGCGTATTTTGTTACAACGTGCTTATATGGCGGCAGACAGAAAAGAAAAGAATTAACATAAAATACAATACGATAACGGATCTAATACCGCTTTACAATGACAAGTTAAAATGATTTAAAGTCTACACTTGAGGGTTGCCAACAAAAAAAAAATGAAGAACTAGCTTCATTGACGGTAATTTGGCACCTAAAATTTCACTTTCACATTTGCCCACCAAAAATACCTTATCATCTCCAGATCTAAGCTGTTTTTTTAATGCCATTTATAATGTTTTTTAATTAATCTCTAATTCACTTATATTCACTTCACATTCAGATGCCCACTAAGTAATGAATGAAAAAGCTCACATGCCTTTGTATTTCTTTGTTGCAGCATGTTATGACTTATTTCTCATCATCTTGACTTGCTGTTAGTTCCCGTTAGATTTGCTAATGAATGTAATAAATTTGACTGTGCTAAGAAAAAAAACTTTTTCTGATACCAAACTTCAAGGTCAACTAGGCATTATTGGATTTGGCTGACATTTTCTGAAGTTTGTTTTTATATCAAAATACACACTAAAAAAAATAAAATTTAAATTTCCAAAAAAAAAATTGTACGGCCAGTCTAGTGCATATGTAGCCCAATTTGGTTCAATCCAGACAGGACAGTTGCCATTATGCTTTTACTGAATAAATACGCGTGAAAAAATCAACTTTAAAGCGTTATTTACTTTTCGCATATAAAACAAAGCAAAGTATGATAAAATAAATAGTATTTTTATCAAAAAAAATTAAATATATAAAGATATATGAGGAAATGTATTGAAATTTTCGGCGGGAACTTAAAAAATACACCTTCATTGCCATTATAAGAGGATTCATGTGTTATCGGCATTATAGAGTCTACAACAAATTCATCATTAACCAATCAATCACATTTTGTTGTTTTATATTTATTAGGGACATTTTTTAACAACGTGCATATGTAGTCCAATTTGGTTCAATCGCATTCCATAAATGTGGGACCGAATCATGCACGGGTAACATGACGTGGTAAAACTTACTAACTGCTAAGAAATGCAAACCTACTGACTTGGCGCAAGTACATCTGGCTTGGAGAAGGGGACGAGACGCTGACTACAAACACGACGGAGATGGCAGTTGCCACTATGCTTTTATTGAATAAATACGCATGAAATAATCAACTTTAAAGAACTATTTGCTTTTCGCAAATAAAATAAAGCAAGGTATGATAAAATAAATATTATTTTTGTCGAAAAAATTAAAAATATACAGATATATGAGGAAATCTAACTAAATTTAGTGCTAGATTTAAAAAATACACCTTCATTGCCCTTATAAGAGGATTCATGTGTTATCGGCATTATAGTGCCTACAAAAAATTCATCATTAACTATTGACAACAACTACGACGGACAGGACAGTTACCATTATTTTTTTATTGAATAAATACGCGTGAAATAATCAACTTTAAAGCATTATTTACTTTTCGCAAATAAACTAAAGCAGAGTATGATAAAATAAATATTATTTTTGTGGAAAATTTATCGAAAAAAATTAAAAATATAAAGATATATGAGGAAATCTAATTAAATTTAGTGCTAGATTTAAAAAATACACCTTCATTGACATTATAAGAGGATTCATGTGTTATCGGCATTATAGTGTCTCCACAAAATTCATCATTAACTAATCAAGCAAATTTTGTTTATTTTATATTTATTAAGGGCATTTTTTAGCAATGTGCATATGTAGCCCAATTTGGTTCAATCCCATTCCATAAAGGTGGGAGCGAATCATGGAAGGGTAACATGAAGTGGAACAACTTACTAACTGCTAAGAAATGCAACACTACTGACTTGACGCAAGTACATCTGGCTTGGAGAAGGGGATGAAACGCTGACTATCAACAAAACGGACAGGACAGTTGCCATTATGCTTTTACTAAATAAATACGCGGGAAATAATCAACTTTAAAGTATTGTTTACTTTTCGCATATAAAATAAAGCAAAGTATGATAAAATAAATATTATTTTTGTCGAAAAAAATTAAAAATATAAAGATATATGAGGAAATCTAATTAAATTTAGTGCTAAATTTAAAACATACAACTTCATTGCCCTTATAAGAGGGTTCATGTGTTATCGGCATTATAGTGTCTACAAAAAATTCATCATTAACTATTGACAAAACTACGACGGACAGGACAGTTACCATTATTTTTTTATTGAATAAATACGCGTGAAATAATCAGCATTAAAGCATTATTTACTTTTCGCATATAAAATAAAGCAAAGTACGATAAAATAAAAAATGTTTTTATTGAAAAATTTTAAAATATAAAGATATACAAGGAAATGTAATGAAATTTAGTGCTAGAACTAAAAAATACACCTTCATTGCCATTATAAGAGGATTCATGTGTTATCGGCATTATAGTGTCTACACAAAATTCATCATTAACTAATCAAGCACATTTTGTTGTTTTATATATATTAGGGGCATTGCTAAAAAAATGGGTAACATGAAGTGGAAAAACTTACTAACTGCAAAGAAATGCAACACTATTGACTTGACGCAAGTACATCTGGCTTGGAGAAGGGGACGAAAGGCTGACTATCTACACAACGGACAGGACAGTTACCATTATTTTTTTATTGAATAAATACGCGTGAAAAAATCAACTTGAAAGCGTTAATTACTTTTCGTATATAAAATAAAGCAAAGTATGATAAAGTAAATAGTATTTTTATGAGGAAATGTATTAAAATTTTCTGCGAGAACTTAAAAATACACCTTCATTGCCATTATAAGAGGATTCATGTGTTATCGGCATTATAGTGTCTACACAAAATTCATCATTAACTAATCAAGCACATTTTGTTTTTTTATATTTATTAGGGGCATTTTTTTAGCAATTATAAGAGGATTCATGTGTTATCGGCATTATAGTGTATACACAAAGTTCATCATTAACTAATCAAGCACATTTTGTTTTTTTATATTTATTAGGGGCATTTTTTAGCAAAGTGCATATGTAGCCCAATTTGGTTCAATCCCATTCCATAAAGGTGGGAGCGAATCATGGAAGGGTAACATGAAGTGGAAACTTACAAACTGCAAAGAAATGCAACCCTACTGACTTGACGCAAGTACATCTGGCTACGTACGCTGACTACAAACACGACGGACTGGACAGTTGCCATTATGATTTTACTAAATAAATACGCGTGAAATAATCAACTTTAAAGTATTGTTTACTTTTCGCATATAAAATAAAAAAAGTATGATAAAATAAATATTATTTTCATCGAAAAAAATTAAAAATGTAAAGATAGTTGAGAAAATGTATTGAATTTTCTGCGAGAACTTAAAAATACACCTTCATTACCATTATAAGAGGATTCATGTGTTATCGGCATTATGGAGTCTACAACAAATTCATCATTAACCAATCAATCGCATTTTGTTGTTTTATATTTATTAGGGACATTTTTTAACAACGTGCATATGTAGTCCAATTTGGTTCAATCGCATTCCATAAATGTGGGGCCGAATCATGCACGGGTAACATTACGTGGTAAAACTTACTAACTATGCAAACCTACTGACTTGGCGCAAGTACATATAGTTTGGAGAAGGGAACGAGACGCTGACTGCAAACACGACGGAGAGGACAGTTGCCACTATGCTTTTATTGAATAAATACGCATGAAATAATTAACTTTAAAGCAATTTTTACTTTTCGCATATAAAATAAAGCAAAATATGATAAAGTAAATATTATTTTTATCGAAAAAAATTAAAAATATAAAGATATATGAGGAAATCTAATGAAATTTAGTGCTAGAACTAAAAAACACACCTTCCTTGGCGTTACAAGAGGATTCATGTGTTATCGGCATTATAGTGTTTACAAAAAAATCATCATTAACTAATCAATCACATTTTGTTGTGTTATATTTATTAAGGACATTTTTAGCAATGGGCATATGTTGCCCAATTTGGTTCAATCGCATTCCATAAATATGGGAGCGAATCATGGACGGGTAACATGAAGTGGAAACTTACAAACTGCAAAAAAATGCCACCCTACTGACTTGACGCAAGTACATCTGGCTTGGAGAAGGGGACGAGCCGCTGACTAAAAACACGACGGACTGGACAGTTGCCATAATGCTTTTATTGAATAAATACACGTGAAATAATCAACTTTAAAGCATTATTTACCTTTCGCATATAAAATAAAACAAAGTATGATAAAATAAATTTTATTTTTATAGAAGAAAATTAAAAATATAAAGATATATGCCGAAATGTATTGAAATTTACTGCGATGGCTTTAAAATACACCTTCATTGCCATTGTAAAAGGACTCATGTGTTATCGGCATTATAGTGCCTACAAAAAATACATCATTAACTAATCAATCACATTTTGTATTTTTATATATAATAGGGACATTTCTAGCAACGTGCATATGTAGTCCAATTTGGTTCAATCGCATTCCCTAAATGTGCGAGCGAACAATGGACGGGTAACATGAAGTGGTAAAACTTACTAACTGCTAAGAAATGCAAACCTACTGACTTGGCGCAAGTCCATAAATGTGGGAGCGAATCATGGACGGGTAACATGAAGTGGAATAACTTACTAACTGCTAAGAAATTCAACCCTACTGACTTGACGCAAGTACATCTGGCTTGGAGAAGGGGACGAGACGCTGACTACAAACACGACGGAGATGACAGTTGCCATTATGCTTTTATTGAATAAATACGCATGAAATAATCATTTTTAAAGAATTATTTGCTTTTCGCAAATAAACTAAAGCAGAGTATGATAAAATAAATATTATTTTTATCGAAAAAAATTAAAAATACAAAGATATATGAGGAAATGTATTGATATTTACTGCGAGAACTTAAAAATACACCTTCATTGCCCTTATAAGAAGATTCATGTGTTATCGGCATTACACTGTCTACAAAAAAATCATCATTAACTAATCAATCACATTTTTTTTGTTTAATATTTATTAGGGACATTTTTAGCTATGTGCATATGTTGCCCAATTTGGTTCAATCGCATTCCATAAATGTGGGAGCGAATCATGGATGGGTAAGATGAAGTGGAAAATTACTAACTGCTAAGAAATGCAACCCTACTGACACGACGCAAGTACATCTGGCTTGGAGAAGGGACGAGACGCTGACTACAAACACGACGAACAGGACAGTTGCCATTATGCTCTTATTGAATAAAGACGCGTGAAATAATCAACTTTAAAGCATTTTTTACTTTTCGCATATAAAATAAAGCAAAGTATGATAAAATAAATATTATTTTTGTCGAAAATTATTATTATATTTATTAGGGACATTTTTTTAGCAATGTGCATATGTAGCCCAATTTGGTTCAATCCCATTCCTTAAATGTGGGAGCGAATCATGGAAGGGTAACATGAAGTGGAAAAACTTTCTAACTGCTTAGAAATGGAACACTACTGACTTGACGCAAGTACATCTGGCTTGGAGAAGGGGACGAAAGGCGGACTATCAACACAACGGACAGGACAGTTACCATTATGCTTTTATTGAATAAATACGCATGAAATAATCAACTTTAAAGAATTATTTGCTTTTCGCAAATAAAATAAAGCAAAGTATAATAAAATAAATAGTATTTTTATAGAAAAATTAAATATATAAAAATATATGAGGAAATGTATTGAAATTTTCTGCGCGAACTTAAAAATACACCTTCATTGCCATTATACGAGGATTCATGTGCTATCGGCAATATAGTGTCTACAACAAATTCATCATTAACTAATCAATCACATTTTGTTGTTTTATATTTAGTAGGGACATTTTTTAGCAACGTGCATATAAAGTCCAATTTGGTTCAATCGCATTCTATAAATGTGGGAGCGAATCATGGGAGGGTAACGTGAAGTGGTAAAACTTACTAACTGCTAAGAAATGCAAACTTACTGACTTGGCGCAATTACATCTGGCTTGGAGAAGGGGACGAGACGCTGACTGCAAACACGACGGAGAGGACAGTTGCCACTATGCTTTTATTGAATAAATACGCATGAAATAATCAACTTTAAAGCAATTTTTACTTTTCGCATATAAAATAAAGCAAAATATGATAAAGTAAATATTATTTTTATCGAAAAAAATTAAAAATATAAAGATATATGAGGAAATCTAATGAAATTTAGTGCTAGAACTAAAAAACACACCTTCATTGGCGTTACAAGAGGATTCATGTGTTATCGGCATTATAGTGTCTACAAAAAAATCATCATTAACTAATCAATCACATTTTTTTTGTTTAATATTTATTAGGGACATTTTTAGCTATGTGCATATGTTGCCCAATTTGGTTCAATCGCATTCCATAAATGTGGCAGCAACTCATGGATGGGAAACATGAAGTGGAAAACTGTTATCGGCATTATAGTGTCTGCAAAAAATTCATCATTAACTATTGACAACAACTATGACGGACAGGACAGTTACCATTATTTTTTTATTGAATAAGTACGCGTGAAATAATCAACTTTAAAGCATTTTTTACTTTTCGCATATAAAATAAAGCAAAGAATGATAAAATAAATATTATTTTTAACGAAAAAATTAAAATTATAAAGATATATGAGGAAAATTAATGAAATTTAGTCCTAGAACCAAAAAATATACCTTCATTGCCATTCTAAGAGGATTCATGTGTTATCAGCATCTTCAAAAAATGCATCATTAACTAATAAATCGCATTTTGTTGTTTTATATTTATTAGGGACATTTTTTAGCAATGTGTATATGTAGCCCAATTTGGTTCAATCCCCTTCCATCATGGACGGGTAACACGAAGTGGAAAAACTTACTAACTGCTAAGAAATGCAACCGTACTGAATTGACGCAAGTACATCTGGCTTGGGGAAGAGGACGAGACGCTGACTACAAACACGACGGACAGGACAGTTGCCATTATGCTTCTCTTGAATACATACGCGTGAAATAATCAACTTGAAAGCATTATTTACTTTTCGCATATAAAGTAAATATTATTTTTATAGAAAAAAATTAAAAATATAAAGATTAATGAGAAAATGTAACGAAATTTAGTGCTAGAACTAAAAAATACATCTTCATTGCCATTATAAGGGGATTCATGTGTTATCGGCATTATAGTGTCTACAAAAAATTCATCATTAACTAATCAATCACATTTTGTTGCTTCATATTTATTTGGGACATTTTGTAGCAATGTGCATATGTAGCCCAATTTGGTTCAATCGCATTCCATAAATGTGGGAGCGAATCATGGAAGGGTAACATGAAGTGGAAAAGCTTTCTTACTGCTAAGAAATACAACCCTACTGACTTGACGCAAGTACATCTGGCTTGGAGAAGGGGACGAGACGCTGACTACAAACACGACGGAGAGGACAGTTGCCATTATGCTTTTATTGAATAAATACACATGAAATAATCTACTTTAAAGAATTATTTGCTTTTCGCAAATAAACTAAAGCAAAATATGATAAAGTAAATAATATTTTTATCGAAAAAAATTAAAAATATAAAGATATATGAGGAAATGTATTGAAATTTTCTGCGGGAACTTAAAAATACACCTTTATTGCCATTATAAGAGGATTCGTGTGTTATCGGCATTATAGTGTCTACAAAAAATTCGTCATTAACTAATCAATCACAATTTGTTGTTTTATATTTATTAGGGACATTTTTTATCAACGTGCATAAGTATTCCAATTTGGTCCAATCGCATTCCATAAATGTGGGAGCGAATCATGGACGGGTAACATGAAATGATAAAACTTACTAACTGCTAAGAAATGCAACCCTACTGACTTGACGCAAGTACATCTGGCTCGGAGAAGGGGACGAGATGCTGACTACAAACACGACGGACAGGACAGTTACAATTATGCTTTAATTGAATAGGTACGCGTGAAATAATGAACTTTAAAGCATTGTTTACTTTTCGCAAATAAAATACAGCAAAGTATGATAAAATAAATATTATTTTTGTCGAAAAAAATTAAAAATATAAAGATATATGAGGAAATCTAATTAAATTTAGTGCTAGATTTAAAAAATACACCTTCATTGCCATTATAAGAGGATTCAAGTGTTATCGGCATTATAGTGTCTACAAAAAATTTATCATTAACTATTGACAACAACTATGACGGACAGGACAGTTACCATTATTTTTTTATTGAATAAGTACGCGTGAAATAATCAACTTTAAAGCATTTTTTACTTTTCGCATATAAAATAAAGCAAAGTATGATAAAATAAATATTATTTTTATCGAAAAAATTAAAAATATAAAGATATATGAGGAAAAGTAATGAAATTTAGTCCTAGAACTAAAAAATATACCTTCATTGCCATTCTAAGAGGATTCATGTGTTATCAGCATCTACAAAAAATGCATCATTAACTAATCAGTCACATTTTGTTGTTTTATATTTATTAGGGACATTTTTTAGCAATGTGTATATGTAGCCCAATTTTGTTCCATCCCATTCCATCATGGACGGGTAACACGAAGTGGAAAAACTTACTAACTGCTAAGAAATGCAACCGTACTGAATTGACGCAAGTACATCTGGCTTGGAGAAGAGGACGAGACGCTGACTACAAACACGACGGACAGGACAGTTGCCATTATGCTTCTCTTGAATACATACGCGTGAAATAATCAACTTGAAAGCATTATTTACTTTTCGCATATAAAATAAATATTTTTTTTATAGAAAAAAATTAAAATATAAAGATATATGAGGAAATGTAACGAAATTTAGTGCTAGAACTAAAAAATACATCTTCATTGCCATTATAAGGGGATTCATGTGTTATCGGCATTATAGTGTCTACAAAAAATTCATGATTAACTAATCAATCACATTTTGTTGCTTCATATTTATTTGGGACATTTTGTAGCAATGTGCATATGTAGCCCAATTTGGTTCAATCGCATTCCATAAATGTGGGAGCGAATCATGGAAGGGTAACATGAAGTGGAAAAACTTTCTAACTGCTAAGAAATGCAACCCTACTGATTTGACGCAATTACATCTGGCTTGGAGAAGGGGACGAGACACTGACAACAACTACGACGGACAGGGCAGTTGCCATTATGCTTTTATTGAATAAATACGCGTGAAATAATGAACTTTAAAGCATTGTTTACTTTTCGCAAATAAAATACAGCAAAGTATGATAAAATAAATATTATTTTTGTCGAAAAAATTAAAAATATAAAGATATATGAGGAATTCTAATTAAATTTAGTGCTAGATTTAAAAAATACACCTTCATTGCCATTATAAGAGCATTCAAGTGTTACCGGCATTATAGTGTCTACAAAAAATTCATCATTAACTAATCAAGCACATTTTGTTTTTTTTTTATATTTATTAAGGGCATTTTTTAGCAATGTGCATATGTAGCCCAATTTGGTTCAACCCCATTCCATAAAGGTGGGAGCGAATCATGGAAGGGTAACATGAAGTGGAAAAACTTACTAACTTCTAAGAAATGCAACACTATTGACTTGACGCAAGTACATCTGGCTAGGAGAAGGGGACGAGACGCTGACTACAAACACGACGGAGAGGACAGTTGCCATTATGCTTTTATTGAATAAATACGCATGAAATAATCAACTTTAAAGAATTATTTGCTTTTCGCAAATAAAATAAAGCAAAGTATGATAAAATAAATATTATTTTTGTCGAAAAAAATTAAAAATATAAAGATATATGAGGAAATCTAATTAAATTTAGTGCTAGATTTAAAAAATACACCTTCATTGTCCTTATAAGAGGGTTCATGTGTTATCGGCATTATAGTGTCTACACAAAATTCATCATTAACTAATCAAGCACATTTTGTTGTTTTATATATATTAGGGGCATTTTTTAGCAATGTGCATATGTAGCCCAATTTGGCTCAACCCCATTCCATAAATGTGGGAGCGAATCATGGAAGGGTAACATGAAGTGGAAAACTTACTAAATGCATAGAAATGCAACACTATTGACTTGACACAAGTACATCTGGCTTGGAGAAGGGGACGAAAGGCTGACTATCTACACAACGGACAGGACAGTTACCATTATTTTTTTATTGAATAAATACGCGTGAAAAAATCAACTTTAAAGCGTTAATTACTTTTCGTATATAAAATAAAGCAAAATATGATAAAATAAATAGTATTTTTATCGAAAAAAATTAAATATATAAAGATATATGAGGAAATGTATTGAAATTTTCTGCGAGAACTTAAAAATACACCTTCATTGCCATTATAAGAGGATTCATGTGTTATCGGCATTATAGTGTCTACAACAAATTCATCATTAACTAATCAATCACATTTTGTTGGTTTATATTTATTAGGGGCATTTTTTAGCAATGTGTGGTAAAACTTACTAACTGCTAAGAAATGCAACGCTACTGAATGATATATTGAGAAATGTAATGAAATTTAGTGCTAGAACTAAAAAATACACCTTCATTGCCATTATAAGAGGATTCATGTGTTATCGGCATTATAGTGTCTACACAAAATCCATCATTAACTAATCAAGCACATTTTGTTTTTTTATATTTATTAGGGGCATTTTTTAGCAATGTGCATATGTAGCCCAATTTGGTTCAATCCCATTCCATAAAGGTGGGAGCGAATCATGGAAGGGTAACATGAAGTGGAAACTTACAAACTGCAAAGAAATGCAACCCTACTGACTTGACGCAAGTACATCTGGCTTGGAGAAGGGGACGAAACGCTGACTACAAACACGACGGACTGGACAGTTGCCATTATGATTTTACTAAATAAATACGCGTGAAATAATCAACTTTAAAGTATTGTTTACTTTTCGTATATAAAATAAAGCAAAGTATGATAAAATAAATATTATTTTTGTCGAAAATTATTATTATATTTATTAGGGGCATTTTTTAGCAATGTGCATATGTAGCCCAATTTGGTTCAATCCCATTCCTTAAATGTGGGAGCGAATCATGGAAGGGTAACATGAAGTGGAAAAACTTTCTAACTGCTAAGAAATGCAACACTACTGACTTGACGCAAGTACATCTGGCTTGGAGACGGGGACGAGAGGCTGACTATCAACACAACGGACAGGACAGTTACCATTATGCTTTTATTGAATAAATACGCATGAAATAATCAACTTTAAAGAATTATTTGCTTTTCGCAAATAAAATAAAGCAAAGTATTATAAAATAAATAGTATTTTTATAGAAAAATTAAATATATAAAGATATATGAGGAACTGTATTGAAATTTTCTGCGCGAACTTAAAAATACACCTTCAGTGCCATTATAAGAGGATTCATGTGTTATTGGCATTATAGTGTCTACACAAAATTCATCATTAACTAATCAATCACATTTTGTTGTTTTATATTTATTAGGGACATTTTTTAGCAACGTGCATATGTAGTCCAATTTGGTTCAATCGCATTCTATAAATGTGGGACCGAATCATGGGAGGGTAACGTGAAGTGGTAAAACTTACTAACTGCTAAGAAATGCAAACCTACTGACTTGGCGCAAGTACATCTGGCTTGAAGAAGGCGACGAGACGCTGACTACAAACACGACGGACAGGATAGTTGCCATTATTCTTTTATTGAATAAATACGCGTGAAATAATCAACTTTAAAGCATTTTTTACTTAACGCATATAAAATAAAAAAAGTATGATAAAATAAATATTATTTTTATCGAAAAAAATTAAAAATGTAAAGATAGATGAAGAAATGTATTGAAATTTTCTGCGAGAACTTTAAAATACACCTTCATTGCCATTATAAGAGGATACATGTGTTATCGGCATTATAGTGTCTACAAAAAATTCATCATAAACTAATCAATCACATTTTGTTGTTTTATATTTATTAGGGACATTTTTTAGCAACGTGCATATGTAGTCCAATTTGGTTCAATCGCATTCCATAAATGTGGAAGCAAATCATGGATGGGTAACATGAAGTGGAAAACTTACTAACTGCTAAGAAATGCAACCCTACTGACTTGACGCAAGTACATCTGGCTTGGAGAAGGGGACGAGACGCTGACTACAAGCACGACGGAGAGGACAGTTGACATTATGCTTTTATTGAATAAAGACGCGTGAAATTATCAACTTTAAAGCATTAATTAATTTTCGCATATAAAATAAAACAAAGTATGATAAAATAAATATTATTTTTATCGAAAAAAATTAAATATATAAAGATATATGACGAAATGTATTGAAATTTACTGCGGGTCTTAAAAATACACCTTCATTGCCATTATAAAAGGATTCATGTGTTATCGGCATTATAGTGTCTACAAAAAATTCATCATGAACTAATCAATCACATTTTGTTGTTTTATATTTATTAGGGACATTTTTTAGCAACGTGCATATGTAGTCCAATTTGGTTCAATCGCATTCCATAAATGTGGGAGCGAATCGTGGCCGGGTAAGATGAAGTGGAATAACTTACTAACTGGTAAGAAATGCAACCCTACTGACTTGACGCAAGTACATCTGGCTTGGAGAAGGGGACGAGACGCTGACTACAAACACGACGGAGAGGACAGTTGCCATTATGCTTTTATTGAATAAATACGCATGAAATAATCATTTTTAAGGAATTATTTGCTTTTCGCAAATAAAATAAAGCAAAGTATGATAAAATAAATATTATTTTTGTCGAAAAAAATTAAAAATATAAAGATATATGAGGAAAAGTAATGAAATTTAGTCCTAGAACCAAAAAATATACGTTCATTGCCATTCTAAGAGGATTCATGTGTTATCAGCATCTTCAAAAAATGCATCATTAACTAATCAATCACATTTTGTTGTTTTATATTTATTAGGGACATTTTTTAGCAATGTGTATATGTAGCCCAATTTGGTTCAATCCCAATCCATCATGGACGGGTAACACGAAGTGAAAAAACTTACTAACTGCTAAGAAATGCAACCGTACTGAATTGACGCAGGTACATCTCGCTTGGGGAAGAGGACGAGACGCTGACTACAAACACGACGGACAGGACAGTTGCCATTATGCTTCTCTTGAATACATACGCGTGAAATAATTAACTAGAAAGCATTATTTACTTTTCGCATATAAAGTAAATATTATTTTTATAGAAAAAAATTAAAAATATAAAGATTAATGAGAAAATGTAACGAAATTTAGTGCTAGAACTAAAAAATACATCTTCATTGCCATTATAAGGGGATTCATGTGTTATCGGCATTATAGTGTCTACAAAAAATTCATCATTAACTAATCAATCACATTTTGTTGCTTCATATTTATTTGGGACATTTTGTAGCAATGTGCATATGTAGCCCAATTTGGTTCAATCGCATTCCATAAATGTGGGAAAGAATCATGGAAGGGTAACATGAAGTGGAAAAGCTTTCTATCTGCTAAGAAATGCAACCCTACTGACTTGACGCAAGTACATCTGGCTTGGAAAAGGGGACGAGACGCTGACTACAAACACGACGGAGAGGACAGTTGCCATTATGCTTTTATTGAATAAATACACATGAAATAATCTACTTTAAAGAATTATTTGCTTTTCGCAAATAGACTAAAGCAAAGTATGATAAAATAAATAATATTTTTATCGAAAAAAATTAAAAATATAAAGATATATGAGGAAATGTATTGAAATTTTCTGCGGGAACTTAAAAATACACCTTCATTGCCATTATAAGAGGATTCGTGTGTTATCGGCATTATAGTGTCTACAAAAAATTCGTCATTAACTAATCAATCACAATTTGTTGTTTTATATTTATTAGGGACATTTTTTATCAACGTGCATAAGTAGTCCAATTTGGTCCAATCGCATTCCATAATTGTGGGAGCGAAACATGGACGGGTATCATGAAATGATAAAACTTACTAACTGCTAAGAAATGCAACCCTACTGACTTGCCGCAAGTACATCTGGCTTGGAGAAGGGGACGAGACGCTGACTACAAACACGACGGACAGGACAGTTGCCATTATGCTTTTATTGAATAAATACGCATGAAATAATGAACTTTAAAGCATTGTTTACTTTTCGCAAATAAAATACAGCAAAGTATGATAAAATAAATATTATTTTTGTCGAAAAAAATTAAAAATATAAAGATATATGAGGAATTCTAATTAAATTTAGTGCTAGATTTAAAAAATACACCTTCATTGCCATTATAAGAGGATTCAAGTGTTATCGGCATTATAGTGTCTACAAACAATTCATCATTAACTATTGACAACAACTACGACGGACAGGACAGTTACCATTATTTTTTTAATGAATAAATACGCGTGAAATAATCAGCTTTAAAGCATTATTTACTTTTCGCATATAAAATAAAGCGACGTATGATAAAATAAATATTATTTTTGTCGAAAAAAATTAAAAATATAAAGATATATGAGGAAATCTAATTAACTTTAGTGCTAGATTTAAAAAATACACCTTCATTGCCATTATAAGAGGATTCATGTGTTATCGGCATTATAGTGTCTACACAAAATTCATCATTAACTAATCAAGCACATTTTGTTTTTTTTTATATTTATTAAGGGCATTTTTTAGCAATGTGCATATGTAGCCCGATTTGGTTCAATCCCATTCCATAAAGGTGGGAGCGAATCATGGAAGGGTAACATGAAGTGGAAAAACTTACTAACTGCTAAGAAATGCAACACTATTGACTTGATGCAAGTACATCTGGCTTGGAGAAGGGGACGAGACGCTGACTACAAACACGACGGAGAGGACAGTTGCCATTATGCTTTTATTGAATAAATACGCCTGAAATAATCAACTGTAAAGAATTATTTGCTTTTCGCAAATAAAATAAAGCAAAGTATGATAAAATAAATATTATTTTTGTAGAAAAAAATTAAAAATATAAAGATATATGAGGAAATCTAATTAAATTTAGTGCTAGATTTAAAAAATACACCTTCATTGCCCTTATAAGAGGGTTCATGTGTTATCGGCATTATAGTGTCTACACAAAATTCATCATTAACTAATCAAGCACATTTTGTTTTTTTATATTTATTAGGGGCATTTTTTAGCAATGTGCATATGTAGCCCAATTTGGTTCAATCCCATTCCATAAAGGTGGGAGCGAATCATGGAAGGGTAACATGAAGTGGAAACTTACAAACTGCAAAGAAATGCAACCCTACTGACTTAACGCAAGTACATCTGGCTTGGAGAAGGGGACGAAACGCTGACTACAAACACGACGGACTGGACAGTTGCCATTATGATTTTACTAAATAAATACGCGTGAAATAATCAACTTTAAAGTATTGTTTACTTTTCGCATATAAAATAAAGCTAAGTATGATAAAATAAATATTATTTTTGTCGAAAATTATTATTATATTTATTAGGGACATTTTTTAGCAATGTGCATTTGTAGCCCAACTTGGTTCAATCCCATTCCTTAAATGTGGGAGCGAATCATGGAAGGGTAACATGAAGTGGAAAAACTTTCTACCTGCTAAGAAATGCAACACTACCGACTTGACGCAAGTACATCTGGCTTGGAGAAGGGGACGAAAGGCTGACTATCAACACAACGGACAGGACAGTTACCATTATGCTTTTATTGAATAAATACGCATGAAATAATCAACTTTAAAGAATTATTTGCTTTTCGCAAATAAAATAAAGCAAAGTATGATAAAATAAATATTATTTTTATCGAAAAAAATTAAAAATGTAAAGATAGATGAGGAAATGTATTGAAATTTTCTGCGAGGACTTAAAAATACACCTTCATTGCCATTATAAGAGGATTCAAGTGTTATCGGCATTATAGTGTCTACAAACAATTCATCATTAACTATTGACAACAACTACGACGGACAGGACAGTTACCATTATTTTTTTATTGAATAAATACGCGTGAAATAATCAGCTTTAAAGCATTATTTACTTTTCGCATATAAAATAAAGCGACGTATGATAAAATAAATATTATTTTTGTCGAAAAAAATTAAAAATATAAAGATATATGAGGAAATCTAATGAAATTTAGAGCTAGAACTAAAAAATACACCTGCATTGTCATAATGGGAGGATTCATGTGTTATCAGCATTATAGTGTCTACACAAAATTCATCATTAACTAAGCAAGCACATTTTGTTGTTTTATATTTATTAGGGACATTTTAAGCAATGTGCATATGTTACCCAATTTGGTTCAACCCCATTCCATAAATGTGGGAGCGAATCATGGAAGGGTAACATGACGTGGTAAAACTTACTAACTGCTAAGAAATGCAAACCTACTGACTTGGCGCAAGTACATATAGTTTGGAGAAGGGAACGAGACGCTGACTGCAAACACGACGGAGAGGACAGTTGCCACTATGCTTTTATTGAATAAATACGCATGAAATAATCAACTTTAAAGCATTTTTTACTTTTCGCGTATAAAATAAAGCAAAATATGATAAAGTAAATATTATTTTTATCGAAAAAAATTAAAAATATAAAGATATATGAGGAAATCTAATGAAATTTAGTGCTAGAACTAAAAAACACACCTTCATTGGCGTTACAAGAGGATTCATGTGTTATCGGCATTATAGTGTCTACAAAAAATTCATCATTAACTATTGACAACAACTACGACGGACAGGACAGTTACCATTATTTTTTTATTGAATAAATACGCGTGAAATGATCAGCTTTAAAGCATTATTTACTTTTCGCATATAAAATAAAGCGACGTGTGATAAAATAAAAATTATTATTATCGAAAAAAATTAAAAATTTAATGACAAACAAGGAAATGTAATGAAATTTAGTGCTAGAACTATAAAAAACCACTTTATTTCCATTATAAGAGTATTCATGTGTTATCGGCATTATAGTGTCTACACAAAATTCATCATTAACTAATCAACAACATTTTGTTTTTTCATATTTATTAGAGGCATTTTTTAGCAATGTGCATATGTAGCCCAATTTGGTTCAATCCCATTCCATAAAGGTGGGAGCGAATCATGGAAGGGTAACATGAAGTGGAAACTTACAAACTGCAAAGAAATGCAACCCTACTGACTTGACGCAAGTACATCTGGCTTGGAGAAGGGGACGAAACGCTGACTATTAACACAACGGACAGGACAGTTGCCATTATGATTTTACTAAATAAATACGCGTGAAATAATCAACTTTAAAGTATTGTTTACTTTTCGCATATAAAATAAAGCAAAGTATGATAAAATAAATATTATTTTTGTCGAAAATTATTATTATATTTATTAGGGGCATTTTTTAGCAATGTGCATATGTAGCCCAATTTGGTTCAATCCCATTCCTTAAATGTGGGAGCGAATCATGGAAGGGTAACATGAAGTGGAAAAACTTTCTAACTGCTAAGAAATGCAACACTACTGACTTGACGCAAGTACATCTGGTTTGGAGAAGGGGACGAAAGGCTGACTATCAACACAACGGACAGGACAGTTACCATTATGCTTTTATTGAATAAATACGCATGAAATAATCAACTTTAAAGAATTATTTGCTTTTCGCAAATAAAATAAAGCAAAGTATGATACAATAAATAGTGTGGCAACCGTAAAGTTGCGCTAAAATTATATATGATACGGCAACTGCGTTTTTATCATAATTCTTTGCATTGATATTCTTTTGTCCCGCTATCTGCTGCGAATATTCTAGAAACTGATCAATGCACAAAAAACGGTATAAAAACTCGAGGTTCAACATTTCATTCCTTTTTTTACCGGTTCCAATCTTTTCACGTGAATATCACACTACATTGATACTCCTATTATATTGTAATTAGATAATTAAGCCTTTAAATAAATAACATTGAAAACCAAAGGACTAAAGTGGTGACCCCGACAAAAGTGGACGCGAGCAACAAACTACAGAATGGAGACCAGCAACGAGCAGCAAGGTGCCAGTGGAGCACCCTTGAATTATGCACACAGCGGCGTTACACCGCCAAAACCAGTGCATCAAATTGTTAGTCCAGGCGAAGCAGTTGACAGCCTCGCCATGAGGGTGCCTGTTCCAACATTACACGGGCACTCCATCAACAATATTGAGTCTTGTATCACGCGTCTAGAGGCGTACTTTTCAATCATTGGCTTTGGAAAAATGAATGCCGAACAACGCGACCTAGCAAAATTCAACATTGCGGTAATGCACATGGATGAAAGGCTCCATGAACAGACTTTCGAAATCATCCGCAATCCACCAGAGAAAGGCAAGTACGACGCTCTGAGACAAGCAATTTTGGCCAGATTCTCTTCATCACCAATGGCAAGACTGGAACAGCTGACATCAGGAATTCAACTTGGCGTCAACAAGCCAAGCTTCCTATTAACGCAACTGCAGCGAACCGACGTCACACGAGACCAGCAGCTTATAAAGGACTTCTGGATAAAACGACTACCTGTTTCAGCACGTGCAGTTATCGCTGGAGTTACAAAAGCAAATCCAGAAATGGCGGTCGAACAGCTAGCATCAATCGCAGATGAAATTGCGGATGCCGTACGAGTTACAAGCATCGACGCAGTGTCAACTTACGATCCACAACATTTTATCAACAAAAAACAAAAAGTAGTGAGCTCAATGGAGGGTAGTGCTACTAGCTTGGATGACCGCGTCGGTCAGATAGAGCGAGCTTTGGCTCGCATAGAGAGTAAACTTTCAACAACGAGCCAAAATCGCAGCCGATCGGTTACGCGACGTCAAGACCACAGCTCTTCAAGTCACAATAGCGCATTTCAACAACGCAACGAAAAGGAAAAACAAATTTGCTGGTACCACAAGAAATTCAACGTCCAAGCCAAGAAATGTAACAGCCCATGCAGTTTTTCTCAGCAGTACGCAAAAAACTAAGCACTTCGGTGACAACGCCATCTAATGTCACCGAAACATCTAGCACGAGTCCAAGTATACTATCAAATCCAAGTTCTGATATCAAATCAACCAATTTCTTTCCAACTAATCGCCTTTTTATTCTTGATAATCTATCAAAAAATAAGTTTTTAATAGATACTGGAGCCGACGTGTCTTTACTTAAAGCTACACCACGAAACCGACTTCAAAAATCCAATTCAACGCCAAAACTATACGCTGCAAATCAGTCAACCATCGACACCTTCGGTCAAGTGAGGGTCAAGCTTGACCTAGGTCTTCGACGCTGCTTTGACTGGATTTTCCTGGTAGCCGATACGTCTTATAGCATCATTGGTGCGGATTTTTTACGTCATTTTAATATTTTGATCGACATCAAAAATGCTATGATCATTGATAAAGAAACTAAATTGAAAAGTTTCGCAATCGCAACGGTCGACGCATCAACACCAACTCCAAAACTTGTCGACATCAATCACAAATACGCTCATATTTTACGCGACTTTCATGACGTCACTAACCTCTCCGCAACTACCAATCTACAGGCGGTAACTACAAATGTGAGGCATTGTATTGAAACCAACGGCCACCCAGTTTTTGCTAAACCTCGTCGTCTCCCACCAGAAAAATTTCGTGCGGTCAAAGACGAGTTTGAATATTTGCTAAAAATTGGTGTCATTCGACCATCAAAAAGTGCATACGCATCACCTATACACGTTGTCCGTAAAGCCAACAACTCGTGGCGACCATGCGGCGACTACCGCGCACTGAATGCGCAAACGACGCCGGACAGATACCCCTGCCTCTCATGCAAGACTTAACTTTAAGTCTCCACGAAAAGAAAATTTTTTCAAAAATTGACTTAACTCGGGGTTATCACCAAATACCTATGGAAGAGAAGGATATCTCAAAAACAGCCGTGACTACACCTTTCGGCTTATTTGAGTACTTGCGCATGCCTTTTGGCTTAAGAAACGCTGCACAAACGTTCCAAAGACATATGAACGAAGTTCTTAGTGGTCTCGACTACTCCTTCTGCTACTTAGATGATATTTGCATTTCATCAAAAACACCTCAGCAACACGAACAGCACCTTCGTAGTGTCCTGGAACGCTTGCGGGAACATAACTTGAGCATCAACATCTCGAAATGTGCCTTTGGTGAGTCAGAAATTGAATTCTTGGGTCATTTGGTAACTGCGGATGGCATTAAACCATTAACGCATAAAATTGATATCATCAAAAATTTTCCCTTACCTAAGACAGCTGCCGAATTAAAGAGATTCTTGGCAATGATAAACTTCTATCGTCGTTTTCTACATCATGCTTTGGCGAACCAGCAACCTCTTTTATCTTTAATAAAAGGCAACAAGAGAAACGACCAGACACCAATCCTCTGGAACAACAAAACACTTGAACATTTTCAAGGGTGCAAACGCGATCTCATAAACGCAACATCACTGGCACACCCCGCTCCCGACGCGGATATTGTATTATGTGCAGACGCAAGCGACAGTGCAATCGGTACAGTAGTACAGCAAGTGGTGGCTAACGAACTACAGCCACTCGCCTTTTTTTCAAAAAAAATTAGCAGCGCACAAAGTAAATACTGTACATATGACCGAGAACTGTTAGCTGTTTACGAGGCAGTGAAGCATTTTCGATACCTGCTCGAGGGTCGGAACTTCACAATTGCTACGGATCACAAACCCCTCACCTACGCCTTTTCACAGAAAAACGAAAGCGCTTCTCCTCGACGATTGAGGTATTTGGATTTAATTAGCCAGTTTTCTACACGCATAATACACCTGCCAGGCGCGTACAACACACCAGCAGATGCTTTATCGCGCATCAACGCTCTACATGCGCACTCCAATGAAACAATCAATTATGAAGAAATGGCCAGAGAACAACAGGCTTGTGAGGAGCTTCAGAAAATCCTTGATTCAGAAAAATCTTCGTTGCAACTAAAATCCGTGCAGCTACCAAAGTCAGAGGCCACCATTATTTGCGATTTTTCCGGTTCAGCAGCTCGCCCTTATGTACCACCAACTTGTCGGAAAGCCATCCTGCAGAAGTACCATAATATCACCCATGCGGGTAGAAAGGCCACCACACGGCTAATCAAACAACGCTTCGTTTGGAAAAACATGGAACCAGAGATTGCCAAATTCGTTAAACAGTGTTTGCAATGTCAACGTACCAAAGTAAGTAGACATATATCCTCCCCACTAATGAAGTATGCTCTACCATCACAAAGGTTCGAACATTTAAATATTGACCTTATCGGCCCGTTACCTCCATCGAACAACTTTAAATACTGCGTCACAATAATAGACCGGTTTACACGATGGCCAGAAGCGATACCAATTAGTGACATCAATGCAGACACGGTTGCGGCCGCTTTAATAAACGGATGGATTAAGCAATTTGGCGTACCACTACGAATAACCACGGACCAGGGCAGGCAGTTTGAATCTCAATTATTTAACGAGCTGTCGCGTGTTCTAGGGATATCACATCTACGTACAACGGCATACCACCCACAAGCTAATGGTATTATCGAGAGATTTCATCGCACTCTTAAAACTGCAATAACGTGTATAGACTCAAACAACTGGTCCCAAAAGCTTCCAATAATTCTACTGGGCCTTCGTTCGACACATAAACCGGATATCAACTCCACTCCCGCAGAGTTGGTATACGGAACAACGCTAAAGTTACCCGGCGACTTCTTCGAGCAGACGCAAAATAGGCCGCAGTCAGAATTCGTCCAACAACTAGTTGAAAACATGCACAAAATTCAACCAACTGATACAGCACATCACAATAAGCAAACACCATTTATATATCCAGCTCTGGAAAAAGCAACACACGTTTTTGTTCGCAACGACGCAGTGAGACGACCATTAACGCCCACGTACGATGGCCCATGCAAAGTAGAACAACGTTACGCGAAAATGTATAAGGTTTGGCTACGAAACAAGCTGGTTAACGTTTCGATAGACCGATTAAAACCAGCGTACATTCTCAACGAGGAGGACACAACAACAAAATACGTAAAATGCCAAAACAACACGATAAAAGAAACCCGCAGTGGTCGTAAAATTCGACTTCCACTTCGCTTCGCTACATAAAAGTCTAGCAGGGGAGTACTGTGGCAACCGTAAAGTTGCGCTAAAATTATATATGATACGGCAACTGCGTTTTTATCATAATTCTTTGCATTGATATTCTTTTCAACATTTCATTCCTTTTTTTACCGGTTCCAATCTTGTCACGTGAATATCACACAACATGGATACTCCTATTATATTGTAATTAGATAATTAAGCCTTTAAATAAATAACATTGAAAACCAAAGGACTAAAATAGTATTTTTATAGAAAAATTAAATATATAAAGATATATGAGGAAATGTATTGAAATTTTCTGCGCGAACTTAAAAATACACCTTCATTGCCATTATATGAGGATTCATGTGGTATCGGCAATATAGTGTCTACAACAAATTCATCATTAACTAATCAATCACATTTTGTTGTTTTATATTTATTAGGGACATTTTTTAGCAACGTGTATATGTAGTCCAATTTGGTTCAATCGCATTCCATAAATGTGGGAGCGAATCATGGGCGGGTAACGTGAAGTGGTAAAACTTACTAACTGCTAAGGTTTGCACCTACTGACTTGGCGCAAGTACATCTGGCTTGGGGAAGGGGACGAGACGCTGACTACAAACACGACGGACAGGATAGTTGCCATTATGCTTTTATTGAATAAATACGCGTGAAATAATCAACTTTAAAGCATTTTTTACTTTACGCATATAAAATAAAACAAAGTATGATAAAATAAATATTATTTTTATCGAAAAAAATTAAAAATGTAAAGATAGATGAGGAAATGTATTGAAATTTTCTGCGAGAACTTAAAAATACACCTTCATTGCCATTATAAGAAGATACATGTGTTATCAGCATTGTAGTGTCTACAAAAAATTCATCATTAACTAATCAATCACACTTTGTTGTTTAATATTTATTAGGGAAATTTTTAGCTACGTGCATATGTTGCCCAATTTGGTTCAATCGCATTCCATAAATGTCGGAGCAAATCATGGATGGGTAACATGAAGTGGAAAACTTACTAACTGCTAAGAAATGCAACCCTACTGACTTGACGCAAGTACATCTGGCTTGGAGAAGGGGACGAGACGCTGACTACAAACACGACGGACAGGACAGTTACCATTATTTTTTTATTGAATAACTACGCGTGAAATAATCCACTTTAAAGCATTATTTACTTTTCGCATATAAAATAAAGCAAAGTATGCTAAATTAAATATTATTTTTATCGAAAAAAATTAAAAATTTAATGATATATTGAGAAATGTAATGAAATTTAGTGCTAGAACTAAAAAATTCACCTTCATTGCCATTATAAGAGGATTCATGTGTTATCAGCATTATAGTGTCTACACAAAATTCATAATTAACGAAGCAAGCATATTTTGTTGTTTTATATTTATTAGGGACATTTTAAGCAATGTGCATATGTTGTCCAATTTGGTTCAATCGCATTCCATAAATGTGGGAGCGAATCATGGACGGGTAACATGCACTGGAAACTTACAAGCTGCAAAGAAATGCAACCCTACTGACTTGACGCAAGTACATCTGGCCTGGAGAAGGGGACGAGACGCTGACTACAAACACGACGGTTTGGACAGTGGCCATTATGCTTTTACTGAATAAATACGCGTGAAATAATCAACTTTAAAGCATTATTTACCTTTCGCATATAAAATACAACAAAGTATGATAAACTAAATATTATTTTTATAGAAAAATTAAATATATAAAGATATATGACGAAATGTATTGAAATTTACTGCGAGGACTTAAAAATACACCTTCATTGCCATTATAAAAGGATTCATGTGTAATCGGCATTCTAGTGTCAACAAAAAATACATCATTAACTAATCAATCACTTTTTGTTATTTTATATATAAGTTAAGGCATGATACCGAAACCTGATATAGCAACAGCATTTCGTTGCACATACCTCACATACCCTACCGTTCTTTCTGTCAGCCCAGTGCTGGCATCTAAGCTCAGTCGATGCAGCCTGACAACAGGCTAGTATGATATGATCACTTGCCTACAAAACCCCTATTGGCAACAGCCCCAATATGCTCGCCACTTGCCTAACAAAATTCATTGTGATATTCGGCCCTGTCGTAGAATCCGACTTGGAATTGGTTTTTGCCGGAAATGAAAACCGATATCGGTTTCATTTGGTGTCGCGAAATTCTATCGCAATAAGCTTTTTTCCAACATGAGCAAAACCAATATTCGAATCAGCTGTTCCATTGATGTGTTAAATTAAATTTACGCTTATTTGTAAACAATAGAGCATTTTTATAATATTTGAACTGTTTTGTGAAAATTCAAAGAAAATAACTGAAATATATTATGGCAGCTGCAATTGCCATATTACTTATGATGGAGGAGGAGCAGCAACACAGTTTAAAGCGGCGAATATTACGAGATAAGAGCAACCCTCTCGAACTGCCGGAGTCAACGTATACAAAACTTTAATTCAATGGCTATGTGTTTATAACTCACTTGTTCGCAGATTTGTTGCTCAATATCGCTTAAACAAAGAAGCTTTTGTTATGGTATTGGACAAAATTCAGCCACGCTTACGTTCATCGACGATTCCCGCAGTGCTTCAACTTGCCGCAACGCTTCGTTTTGTGGCCGAAGGCCCATATCAGCGATCAGTGGGAAATGATGCAAACATAAGTATGGCAAGAAGCACTATATCTGAAGTGCTAACACGAGTGATAAAAACATTAGAACATTCTATATGTCATCAATGGATACAACTTGCAATGGGAGCCAGTGAAAAACAACACTCCAAAGACTATTTTTATAACAAATATAGAATTCCTGGCATCATTGGCTGCATCGATGGAACACATATTAAAGTTATAAAGCCTTCCACTGATGAACACCTCTACTTTAATAGAAAAGGATTCTTCAGTATGAACGCTATGATTGTAAGAAATAGAACAAGTTTATGCACCAAGTTACTATTAAATGTATATGTGTTTACTTTCAAAGGTTTGCGACAGTAATATGACGATTCGTGCAGTAGATGCAAAGTATCCTGGATCCAGTCATGATGCGTTTGTTTGGAGCATAAGCACCGTTCGACAGCACTTTCTTAGGGAGTACGAAATTGGCGATCGAACTTCCAGGTTACTAGGAGACAGTGGATATGGTATTGAACCGTTCTTGTTAACTCCATACAGAGATCCTGAGTACGGCTCACTGCAAAATACTTTTAACAGGGCTCATTCTTCGGCACGCAATGTGATTGAAAGAACGATAGATAGGCCTTTTAAAAAGTCGCTTTCGATGCTTACAAGGTACATTGCAATATAACCCACAAAAGGTGGTTAAAATTGTCAATGTTTGTTGCGCACTGCACAACATCTGTCGATGCTATAACATTGAATGCCCCAATATAGAAACTATCACCGTTTCCACAGAAGTTTACGAGGAAAATTCTGAAATTTTATCACATGGTAGAATGCAAAATGAGGGCCAACGGATCCAAAACGAAATAGCAAACGCTCTTTAAATCTATTGTTCTTTTGTTAAGGCACACAACATGAAATTGTTTATTTAAATACGTAAATCCTTAAATTAATTAAATTATATAATTCATTGTACATATGTAAATAGTTTTATTTTAACGTATTTCAAATCAGGCATACTCTTCCAAGGGATCATACTCCTCCTCCTCATGTTTGCGTAATACTTCAAGCATTTTTTTGCTGGATTTTTTGAATTCCTGTGTTAGGTTATTAACCGCGCTGACTAAAGCCTTGTCTGTCTCCCTCCTAATTTTTTGAAATTCGAGGATAGCATCCATTTTGTTAGATATGTCCTGCTTCCATTCTTTGTCGTACTCAAGAAACTTTTTTAGCCGCTCATTTGTTGTTTCTTTTGGCGTAGGTTTTTGAGCGATAGAGGTGTCAAGACGAGGACGTTTCGCAGAAGTTGAAGGGATATCGTCATCGCTTGATATTAAATATTCTTCCTCGAGACCAAATGATGGTCCCGAAACCCCTCCAACACTCTGAGCCATTCCACAAATGCGTACAATGGTTTCCTCCGTTTGGTTCAATGTATACTTAGAAAATGGTCCTCCACCAGTGGCTCGGGCTTCGATTTTATTCTGCGCCACCTTCTTTTTCCCTTTGCTTTTCCAGTCCGTCCATATCTAAAAATAGAAGAAAATAATTAGAAAATGGAATAGGATTTCCACTAGCATGAGTATGATTACCTTCTTCCAACCGTTCACATCCTTTATTGGCGGGCCTGCGCTGTTAAGCGACTCTGCTAATTGTTGCCAAAGGGAGTCCACAAGCGCCTTTTCTCGTTTGGTAAACCCTCTGGCGATATCGGGATACTTCTCCATAAACTGCAACAGTACATCATTTTGTCCTCTATTTTTATGTTTTCCCCTGGAAATGTTGAAATGGTATCAATGGTATGTTAATATTCAAATGTGAATTACATTTTACACTTTGGACCAAATATATGTATGTACTTACATTTTATAAGAAATAGTAGCTACATCGTGTAAATATGGCACATAAAATAAAAACGTTAGCGATCGTCTGACCGTTTTGTTTCCGATAAGAAAACCTACAAACCCGGAATTCGCGACACCTTAAACCTATAAAAATGCGTTTCGGACATGAAAATCGATAAGATCGGATTGTGCGACACCCTTCGAAAAAACTGTCGGATTGAAATGCGATACCGAGAAAATCGGATTCTACGACAGGGCCGATTGTTACCTTTATCATAACAACAAATTATCACAGCATAGCAACATCAATGCACGAGTTTGATATGCAACCCAACACCAACAAACATGATGATCACTAGCTGCGCTTACCTTAGCGACAGCATGCTGGGCAGGCAGCGCAAATAGAAAGACTCTCGCCTGGCCTCACAAAACAACCCACTGCATAACAACAAACGGCGATCACTGCTTGCGCTTGGCTTGGCAACAGCATGTTAGGCAGGCAGACCAAAACACAACAGTTGTTGTCTGGCCCAACTGGCCACCCACTGCATAGCAACACTACATGCGTGAGCTTGGGATACAGATCAGCTGCATGACAACAGCTTGATCAATGCTTGCCTGCTTTAGTGAACCACCCATTGCATAGCAACGCATGGTTGACGTGCTTGGTGGGCGGGCCAGCGGCACCGCTTGTCATGCCATGATACCACCTCATGCGCATGCAACAACACAATTGTGTTGCTAGCGGTAGAATCCAAGCGACCTTTCCGCACAACAAAACTTGCAGGTGATTACCCCTGATCGCGAGGGTATAAAAGGTGGTATCATTGCCTGTCGAGAGCAGTCCTGGTGATGTTAGGGAGTTGCGAAGTCAACATAACATATAATTAAAATAAAGTAATATGTTTAATTCAAACAAAGTGTTGAGTGTTTTATTATTTTATAAGCAATATGACTTGCTTAACTGGCGCCCAACTAACGTAGAATCCAGTGTCCTTTGAAAAATAAATATCCTGTTAAAGAAAGGATAGTGACTTGTTAAAAACATAATTAAAAAAAAAAAACTTTTTATAAAAGCTGCTTGAATAAAACTGAATTGAAGTGCTAGGAATAAAAGAAAACCTAATATCCTTTCAAAAAACAAAAAAATTGTGACTAATTTTGAACGTGCTTGAAAAAAAAAACTTTCCTTTTTCAAAAAATTGTGAACAATTTAAAAAAAAAAACTATAAATAAAGAATAAAACAGTTTTTACGTACCTGTGCAAAAAAACTAAATAAATATCCTTTCAAAAAGGAGTAGTGAATGTGTCGCAAAAAAAAAACTTTTGAACAATCATCCTAATAAAAAGGTTGGCAATTGCGCCTTTAAAGCGTATCCTTTTAAAAGGAGTATAAAATAATTTGCCAAAAAATACTAAAACCAGAATAAGTTGGTATTATAAAAAACACTTTTTGCGGAAAACAAATATATTTTAAAAAAACTGTGAACAATAAAATGATCATGAAAACCTTCTAATTGCTATACCAAACATTTGGATATTCAACGAAAAAGTTTATATGTACCAATCGGATGTGGAAGTGGCCAAACACACACAATTTTAGAGGACGAACTATCATCAGGAAAACACCAATCAACACGATCTTGGCCATCAGAAAATTCCAGCAAAATATGTACGTATGAGAAAATAACTGGTTAAGTCTTCTTAAGTATTGTAATTAAAAAAAAAACATAATTAGAGTAGGTCGTTTACTTAAAAAATATATTTTGTGTTCTTGAAAATAAAATTAGTAATAAATAAACATTAAAAATGGATAGAACTGCAGTGGCTAGTCTGTTGGAGTCAACAGTAGAGGTGGTTGAGCAGAATTTTAGGGAACAATTAGCAGAGCTAAAACGAGAGTTTCAAAGTATTTTACCCAAAAAAATAGAAGTTCTTAAGCCCGTTACTATTGTCCAAGGTGTGCAAAGTACTCACACGGACCTTAATTTGATAAAGTCTCTACCCGAATTTAGAGGTAAAATTTCAGAGTACCCAGCATGGAGAGAAGCAGCTAGGTTCGCGATAAGCTATTATACCGAGGGTTCAGAGCCATATTATATTGCCATGGGTATTTTGCGTAACAAAATAACCTCAGCAGCTAATGAAAATCTTAGCGCTTTTAAGACACCATTAAACTTTAAAGCTATTATAAGTAAATTAGATCAACTTTATGCAGATAAACGACCACTCCACATATCAGAGAACCAACTAAACACCCTCAGGGAGGGAAAAATGTCAATTAATGAATATTACGATGCGGTTGATAGGCAACTAACATTGATTTTAAATAAAAACATAATGACCTATAGCAGCAATGAGCAACTCGTTCATGCATTTAATGCTAAGGCTAGGGAAAATGCTTTAAGAGTTTTCATTTCTGGCCTCAAACGCCCATTTTGCGATACCCTTTTTTCAGCGAACCCGCCGGATCTTCCCAGTGCACTTGCCGCAGCGCAGGAGCTGCAACATAATCGCGAAAGGTATGAGTTCGCACATACATATGCCTCAGGCATATTGCCACAAGCTTTCCAGAGCGCTCCATTGTTTAACACTGTGCTCAACCGAATCGAGCTAACAGTTCAGCACAATATCCTGTCCCGATGGAAGTAGATCGGGGAACCTCTCTATTTAGACAAAATCCCCAAACTCGAACTAATCCTTCCGACCGATTCAACCGTCAACAAATATTTCAACAGAGAAATAGTTCTAATTTTCCAAATCCTTATCTGCAGCGGTCATGGCAACAAGCCAATAATTTTTTCCAACCACAACAACAGTATAGGATACCTCATACTAATCACACCCCCACTCAAACACCCTTGCAACGGCAACAACAACAACAACAATATAAGAGACCTCCAGCGTATCAACGCTATGGGAAACGAGCTACATATATTCTACCGAAATAAACGAATATGAGGACCCCTTTTTAAACGAACCACCGTACTCCGAAATGGGAGACACGGAGCTACCAGATGAGGTAAATTTTTTTGGCTAAGGTCAAACTTGCCCTTTATTACCCGAACCTTACCAAATGGGCAAGTTCTTAAAATCTTAGTAGATACAGGAACATCAAAAAATTACATTAAAAGACATAGTTTTTTGAAAGGTATAACTCAAATAAAATATCCCTTTCAACTAAGATCCATAAATGGTGTTAATAAAATTTCTGAGAAATGCAAAGTAAATATTTTAGGATCTACTGCTATTTTTTTTATACTTCCACAACTAGATACTTTCGATGGAATCATTGGGTATGATTTGTAGAAAGATATCGAGACAAAAATTGACACTAAGGTTGGTCTCATTTTCCACAAAAACGGAAAGGAGAAGCTTAACTTTTTTCAGTGCCAACAAGTTAACACGGCCCAAACTAAACCAATTGAAGTACCCTGTAGTATCGAAGAATTAAAGCAACGTAATATTAATGCATTTGCAAATCCCGATAGAGCTCTCCCATATAATACAAATGTTATAGCAACAATAGACACATTAACTGATAGGCCAATTTACTCAAGAAGTTACCCATACCCAATATCGGTAGGAAAATTTGTTAATAATGAAATAGAATCTCTGCTTAAAGACGGCATAATAAGAAAGTCCTATTCACCCTACAACTCCCCTGTCCATGTAGTCTCAAAGAAAGGTTTAGATGACGACGGAAATCCAAATTTAAGAATGGTTATCGATTTCCGGAAGCTAAACGAGCATACTACTTCCGACAAATATCCCATTCCCGATACCACAGTGATACTTTCAAATTTAGGCAAGTCCAAACTATTCACAACTCTAGACCTTAAGTCCGGGTTTCACCAAATTTGTCTCCTTGAGAAAGATAGGTGCAAAACTGCATTCAGCGTAAACAACGGCAAATATGAGTTTTGTCGTTTGCCCTTTGGTTTGAAAAATGCACCGAGCATATTTCAAAGGGCAATCGATGATATATTGCGCGACGACATCGGGAAAATATGTCACGTTTACGTTGATGATATCATCATTTTTTCACCTGATGAAAAATCACATTTTAAGCACGTTGACTCCATATTGAAAAAAATTGAGCAAGCGGGTATCGTTAGAAAAATCTAAATTTTTTAAAAGCGAGGTCGAGTTTTTAGGATTCACAGTCTCTCATAAAGGAATCCAAACATGTCCTAGCAAAGTAGAAGCTATCCTTAGTTACCAACAGCCAAAGTCGTTAAGATCTTTGCGGTCCTTTTTGGGTCTTTCCGGTTATTACCGCAGGTTTATTAAAGACTATGCGCATATTTCAAAACCCCTCACGAAATATTTAAGAGGCGACAATGGCCACGTTAGCAGTCGTCAGTCCAAAAAAGTGCATGTTTCCCTTGATGATGAAGCAGTCAAGGCCTTCCATAAATTAAAATCTATTCTGGCTTCGGAAGATGTCCTTCTTCAACATCCAGACTACTCTAAGCCATTTGAGATAACAACGGATGCCTCATCCGTAGCCCTAGGAGCCGTACTTTCCCAAAACGGCAAACCCATAACCATGATATCTCGCACGTTGTCTAAGGCTGAAGAGAATTATGCTACAAATGAACGCGAACTCTTAGCGATAGTTTGGGCATTCCAAAAGTTAAGACATTACCTATACGGTATTAAAAATATACATATTTTCACTGATCATCAACCTCTTACATTCGCTATGTCAGATAAAAATCCAAATTCCAAAATTAAAAGATGGACTGCATTCATAAATTCTTTAGCACCGAAATATTTCTATAAACCCGGCAAAGAAAACAAAGTAGCTGACGCACTTTCTCGCCAATATATTCACAACCTTGATGACTCAGATGAGCTGCTCATAGTGAAATTTCCCTTTCTAATACAATTAAAACCATTAAAAATCCTGTAAACCAATTTAAAGCTCAATTAGTTCTATTACCATCCGAATTTAACAGCAATTCTACCAAAATTTTATTTCAAAAACTACTCAGACATACCGTACATTTTAAAACTGCGGAGTATTTACAAACTATCCGGGAAAAAGTCAACCCAAATGTAGTTAATGGAATCTGTTGCGACCTCGAAACCTGAGCCAGAGTTCAGTCTCTTCTCTTGTCCAACTTCCCAGGAGTAAGATTTATCCATACGGAAAAATTGGTAATAGATCTAGTAAAAAGAGAAGATCAAATTGAAGCTGCTACTATGGAGCATAACAGAGCCCATCGTTCTATCCTAGAGAACTATAAGCAGTTGATATCCGAATATTTTTTCCTGGATATTAAGAAAACTTTAACAACAATAGCTAAAAATTGTAAAACATGCTTGGAAAATAAATATAATAGACACCCATCAAAAACCAATATAGGGCAAACACCAATTCCAGAATATCCCGGTCAGATCCTCCATATGGATATATTCTCTGTTGAGAAATTTCATTTTTTTACCTGCATAGACAAATTTTCCAAATTTACCATTACCATTCCAATTGAATCCAGATCAACGAATGATATCAAAACGGCTTTATTAATAGTTCTAAATAAGTTCAAAAAAACTAAAACAATTGTGTCGGACAATGAAAAATCCCTTCAGTCTAACACAATATCTAATATGTTAAAATATCATTTTAATATTGAGCAATTTTTCATACCAACCTTACACAGTAACAGTAACGGCCAAATCGAAAGAGCGCATTCAACGCTTACAGAAATCGCTAGATGCATAAAAGCCGAACAAAATATTACAGATATCCAAGAACTAATTTTACTTGCCACATATAAATATAATAACTCCATACATTCTACTGTAAATGCAAAACCTTTAGATATTATTAATCATTTTACTAAAGATCATCTTGAATCAGTAAAAGCAGCACTTACTGCTGCACAAGATAATATTGTTAAAAAATCTAATAATAGTCAAAAAACCTATCAGGAAGGCGAAAAAGTATATGTTCGTCGTAATAAGCGTTTAGGAAATAAGTTAAATAAGGTGTACGTTGAAAATGTCGTACAAAAAGATTTGGGTACAACTGTCTTGATAAATGGTAGAAAAGTCCATAAAAATAATTTAAGATAACTTCCGTTAATCTGTTTACTAAAGGAAAAATTCTGAAAAATATCAACGACTTCTGCTGTTCGCACCAAAACTAGCTTAAAATAAAATCATTTTCGATTGAAGCATAATTTGTTATGATTTTACCATTAAAATGTAATATCAGTTTTTTTGAATTTTTGTCTAAATTACTTAATTCCAAAAATCAAAAAATTTCATTGCATCAATGTTAAAATAAAAAAATACGAAGGAAATAATAACAAAAAAAAACGTACATATGTATACGGCAATTATAATTTCCCCATCATAATTTTTTCAAGATATAAAGTTATTAAAATGTAAAATTATTTAGTCTTATTGTCCAAGATTAATTATTAAATAAAAAAATAAATCTGTAAATTTTCATAAAGTAGTCTTTTTGGAAAACAAAGATTTTTCTTATTGTTAAAATTCGTAAATAAAATAAACATGTTTAATAAGAAAAAATCGTACATATGCATACGAAATACATAAATTCTTTAAACAAATTTTGTTACGATCATCTATGTACCTGACCCCAAAACGTGGTAATTATAGTAATTATGGTAAAATAGTTTTGCCCAAAAAAAATTGTTTTGTAAAAAAAAAAAAAAAAAACCCTAAACACGAAAATTTAAACATTTTCACATAAGTTTTTTTTCTCAGTCGTAATTTTTTTTTTATTATTATATATAAGACAAAAAATAACTATAAAAGCACCGTGAATGTGTAAACTTTGGGTACTATAATTAAAAATCAAATTTCGAATTGCTTAAAAAAAAAAGCAAAGTAAAATATTGTTGTTCGAAAATAAATTATTTAGTAAAAAAAAAAAAAACCAAAAAACGAAAATTTTAACATTTTCATTTATGCTTTTTTCTCAAAAGTAATTTTTTTTTCTATTTAGTGTTAAGAAAAAAATAAGCATAAAAACAACGCAAATAAGTAAATGGAAAGCAGAACTATCAAATAATCTTTTTGAGAAGTTAATTAGAATTTTGAATTGATTAAAAGAAAAAGCTAATTATAAAGCCACAATTTTTTTTTTTTTTCAAGACATTTATATGGAGCATACGTTGTTTAGTTAAGAAAGTTATAATGTTAAGCTCATTTTGTTATCATAAAAATTCCAAAAATATCAACCAAAAATGAAAGACTTTTTCTAACTGAAATTAAAATTGTAATTTTCAAAAAGGCCGAAAAAGGCATTACTTTACTTAAAAGGATAGCCTTAGAAATAGTTGTAAGCTTCAGATTTAGCCTAACATACATATGTAGTTATTATTTTGTCGGATCAGGGACGCTCCGAACTTAAGAAGGGGAGGAGTTAAGGCATGATACCGAAACCTGATATAGCAACAGCATTTCGTTGCACATACCTCACATACCCTACCGCTCTTTCTGTCAGCCCAGTGCTGACATCTAAGCTCAGTCGATGCAGCCTGACAACAGGCTAGTATGATATGATCACTTGCCTACAAAAACCCTATTGGCAACAGCCCCAATATGCTCGCCACTTGCCTAACAAAATTCATTGTGATATTGTTACCTTTATCATAACAACAAATTATCACAGCATATCAACATCAATGCACGAGTTTGATATGCAACCCAACACCAACAAACATGATGATCACTAGCTGCGCTTACCTTAGCGACAGCATGCTGGGCAGGCAGCGCAAATAGAAATACTCTCGCCTGGCCTCACAAAACAACCCACTGCATAACAACAAACGGCGATCACTGCTTGCGCTTGGCTTGGCAACAGCATGTTAGGCAGGCAGACCAAAACACAACAGTTGTTGTCTGGCCCAACTGGCCACCCACTGCATAGCAACACTACATGCGTGAGCTTGGGATACAGATCAGCTGCATGACAACAGCTTGATCAATGCTTGCCTGCTTTAGTGAACCACCCATTGCATAGCAACGCATGGTTGACGTGCTTGGTGGGCGGGCCAGCGGCACCGCTTGTCATGCCATGATACCACCTCATGCGCATGCAACAACACAATTGTGTTGCTAGCGGTAGAATCCAAGCGACCTTTCCGCACAACAAAACTTGCAGGTGATTACCCCTGATCGCGAGGGTATAAAAGGTGGTATCATTGCCTGTCGAGAGCAGTCCTGGTGATGTTAGGGAGTTGCGAAGTCAACATAACATATAATTAAAATAAAGTAATATGTTTAATTCAAACAAAGTGTTGAGTGTTTTATTATTTTATAAGCAATATGACTTGCTTAACTTATATTAGGGACATTTTTTAGCAACGTGCATATGTAGTCCAATTTGGTTCAATCGCATTCCCTAAATGTGGGAGCGAATCATGGACGGGTAACATGAAGTGGTAAAACTTACTAACTGCTAAGAAAGTCAAACCTACTGACTTGGCGCAAGTACATCTGGCTTGGAGAAGGGGACAAGACGCTGACTACAAACACGACGGACAGGACCGTTGCCATAATGTTTTATTGAATAAATACGCGTGAAATAATCAACTTTAAAGCATTTTTTACTTTTCGCTTATAAAATAAAAAAGTATGATAAAATAAATATTATTTTCAACGGAAAATGTTAAATATACAAAGATATATGAGGAAATGTATTAAAATTTTCTGCGAGAACTTAAAAATACACCTTCATTGCCATTATAAGATGATTCATGTGTTATCAGCATTATAGTGCCTACAAAAAATTCATCATTAACTAATCAATCACATTTTGTTGTTTAATATTTATTAGGGACATTTTTTAGCAACGTGCATATGTAGTCCAATTTGGTTCAATCGCATTCCATAAATTTGGGAGCGAATCATGCACGGGTAACATGAAGTGGTAAAACTTACTAACTGCTAAGAAATGCAAACCTACTGACTTGACGCAAGTACATCTGGCTTGGAGAAGGGGACGAGGCGCTGACTACAAACACGACGGACAGGGCAGTTGCCATTATGCTTTTGTTGAATAAATACGCGTGAAATAATCAACTTTAAAGCATTTTTACTGTTCGCATATAAAATAAAAAAGCGTTAGATAAAATAAATATTATTTTTATAGAAAAATTAAATATATAAAGATATATTACGAAATGTATTGAAATTTACTGCGAGGACTTAAAAATACACCTTCATTGCCATTATAAAAGGATGCATGTGTTATCGGCATTCTAGTGTCTACAAAAAATACACCATTAACTAATCAATCAATTTTTGTTGTTTAAGATATATTAGGGACATTTTTTAGCAACGTGCATATGTAGTCCAATTTCGTTCAATCGCATTCCCTAAATGTGGGAGCGAATCATGGACGGGTAACATGAAGTGGTAAAACTTACTAACTGCTAAGAAATGCAAACCTTCTGACTTGGCGCAAGTACATCTGGCTTGGAGAAGGGGACGAGACGCTGACTACAAACACGACGGACAGGACAGTTACCATTATGCTTTTATTGAATAAATACGCGTGAAATAATCAACTTTAAAGCATTTTTTACTTTTCGCATCTATACTACTTATAAAATAAAGTCGCTAAAAAGCTATACACTCTATGGTTTTTGTTTTGATTTATTACTTATCTTCTTCCTTTTGAACACATGCAGCCGCTCGCCTCCGCAATAGCCTCTCTGCTCTAAATATAGCAAAATATGGTGAAAATGGTTTTTATTGGTGTGGTAGAATTGTTGAATTCTCCCGACGGCACGTAGAAATTTTGTTGATGAAAAAGCTGTTTTAACATTTGCGCCTTCTCATTACCTACAAGTTCTTTGGTACTATATTTTCGTATGTTTGTATGTATATATGCATATATGTATGTACTTATTTGTGTAGTAGGGAGATTGAATTCTACAACATTTTGTTTTATCCAAATTTGTATGATGATTTCCAAAGACTGAGTACCGATCCATTTCAATTTTTTTTGTTCGGCAACCATGAACATCTTTCTTCAAAAAGAACCGTTGCTTTTCACGAATTGTGCTATTAAAATTTGTATGTTAGTTGCGGGAGTACATTAAAACGATCGCAGTTCATAAAGCTTTATTTTGAAGTGATTTTTATTAATCAAAAGTGCAGATTTAATAAATAATTTGACTTTTGAGTGGTAAGTACATTACAGTGCAATTTTTTATATTATTTAGTGTAATTTTACAACCAAATTTTCCTTAGGGCCATTTTCACAATTGGGAGTTAACTTACATTCCACAGTTAACTATGAATTTTCGATTCAATTTTAGTAATTTAACTAAAAATTCACTGCCCAATGTACGATAGACAACATTTTATTTCTAACAAGAGGTTAACTCACCAATATTGGGCAGTTAAACTTGAGATAAGTCGACATGAAAATCGAAAATCGAGAGTTAACTGTGGAATGTAAGTTAACTCGCCACTGTGAAAATGACCATTAGAAAAATAAGTGATTTCTATGAAACATAGTTGTTACTCAAAGCTTAAAGATTTCTATAAAATTTATAAAAGTTCTCAAAATTAGAGAAAAATATAATTTCGTATTTTTTATTATAAAAGTTCTCAAAATTAGAAAAAAATATTTGGTTTTTTATACGAAATTTTAGTAACTTCTTAAATATGCAATTGAAATCGATTATAAATTACTAGCAAACCGGGCAGGTGTTTTTCTTTTCAACCATTTTCTTCTCAGCTATGACATTTGACCAACTTTCCAGAGCAAAAAAAATATTTGTACATTAGAGTGCTTAAAAAAAAATGTTGTTTTTTTTTGTTAACACTTACCTTTGATGGAAAAAAATCCTCACCAAATATGGCGGCCGCCGTGGTGTGGTGGTAGCGCGCTCCGCCTACCACACCAAAGGTCCTGGGTTCAAGCCCCGTGCAAAGCATCAACAAAAATTTTGAAACAGTTTTTTCAATTAGAGAAAAATTTTCTAAGCGGGGTCGCCCGTCGTCAGTGGTCTAACAAACACTCCGAGTATGTTTCTGGCATGAAAATTCATATGCCTAGCAGATGCCGTTCAGAGTTGGCATAAAACATGTAGGGGACCCGCCAGTTTGTAGGAACAATTAAAAAGGAGGTAAATCTTGCCAAGTATTTATTTTATTTCAAAGATGGGTCCTATAGCTGAACTCATAGGGATCGCTATTTTTTTTTTTTTTAGTTTCCCATGTAAAATTGGCTTTTTGATGGGGGAATACAAAATGAAAGATGTAAGATATGAAGTGTGAATTGCAAGGTACGGTGTGACGACTCTCCAATTTTTTACAAATTTCACTCTTAATAAAATCTCCATATCGCTGCCCTTACCTACATATCGCTTTTCAAAATTACGGTCATTATCCCCAAAACCGCTTTATTTTGGTGTTCTTTAATCCACATTTTCATCCATATCTCCAGAAAGGGTTCACATCGGCTTGAAAAAGGCTATTCATTCAATACTTGAAGTGTGAAAAAAATTATTTTCCTTGAAATTATTTCATTTGGCAGCTTCCTCAAGTATTCAACTTAGCAACGAAAAGGTATCCATTTTTAAAATTCCCACGTTTTGTTCTGTAAGCTTACTGAAATCCCTTTTACCCTTTTACCCTTTTAGCTTATTTTTATATTAAAAACCACACGAATGGGTAAACATCCCACAGTGCATTACCGGTCAATCACTTCTCTCATTTACTCTAACCTATTTAGTCTATATTTTTTTTATTTGTTTTGTTTAACAAAGTGCGAGTTTCGAGTAGCTAAAATGATTATTGATTCTGTTTCTCGCGGAAGATGCAATGCATTTTATTTCTGGGAGATATAATGGGCGATATCGGCACCGCGTTTTTTGACTACTTTCATTTAATTTTAAGAAATTTCTAAGCATAAGGGAGTGTTTTTGTTTTTAAACACCTAAAAAGGTATACACAAAAAATTAGTAGTTAATAGCCCTGTTTCTTTTTACGCGCATATGTATAAACACTTAAATTTTTTTATGAAAAATTAAAAATACTTTGCTATGTATATGCGCTTATTTTCTATAGAAAATTTAAGTGTTTTAAAAATATGCGCGCCAAAAGAAACAGGGCTAATATACAAGATTGCAGTACACAAACGCTTAAGGCCCTGCATTTTTATTAAGATTTAATTTTATATTGTGTAGGAATAGGAATAGATAGCTGCCAATAATGCCATATCAAAGGAGATCAGGTACAGGAAGGCGCACTGGAGATTCCGAAAGGGTTCACAATGTCCGAAGAAATGAAGCGCCAGATCGTCGGGCATTAAGACTTTCACAGAATAGGCAAAGGCTTTCTGTTCAGAGAACTGCAAAATGGACCAATAGAGAATATAGTGCAATGAACTACAGCACCACTATCGACTACAGAAATTATCCATATCTGCCACTGGGTAGCATGTCTGTAATTTGTCAGCATTGTTCAGCCAAGAAGTGGAAACGTGAGTCGAAATCTATGTGCTGTTTGGAAGGAAAAATTCAATTAGCCGACATTTTGCCTCCGCCAGAACCATTATGCTCATTAATAACTGGCGAACATCCAAAATATAGGCATTTTTTCAAAAATATTCGAAGCTACAACAATACGTTTCAAATGACTTCGCTCAGGAGTCAAGAAGTTTTTGAGAGTGGTTTTATGCCTACTTTCAAAGTCCAAGGTCAAGTATACCATTTAGTAGGCAGTTTACTTCCACATTAAGCTGAAAACCACAAATTTCTTCAAATTTATTTTATCACCGATCCAGCTATAGAAGCAGCTACTCGATGCAATATAAATTCTAGAGAACCACTCGACAATGCATTGATAACGGAACTGCAAAGTATGTTGCATACATGTAACTCCTATGTACACTCTTTTAAAAGTACTATTGAGAGTATTCCTCCGAATGTTCCAGACTTCGATGTGGTTATACATGCAAACCATGTACCGGCTGGTGAGCACCGTGGGCGGTATAACGCGCCATCTGCGAGCGAAGTTGCAGTTGTAATAGCTGGACAACGATTTGATAAACGAGATATCGTTTTACAAAGTAGGGATGGTCGTCTTGAAAAAATTCCGGAAACCCATCGAAGTTATGATGCCCTACAATATCCATTAATTTTAGCGCGAGGTGAAGATGGATATTCTATTGACATTCGTCAAGTTCATCCAATTACTAAGGCACCGCTGCCAAAAAAAAGTATCATGCATGAATTTTTATTGTTATCAAATCATGGAGAAAGACAATATCTCCAACACTTTACTTAAATACGGCATGTTTGGCGCAATTTTGGATTCAACATACACGAACGAGCACCTACGATTACCCATCTAGCAGTCCATTTAGAAAATGGTCAAAGGATTTATTACACTGAAGACAATGTCAACGATGTCGTGAACAATCCACGCGATACAACGTTAACAGCATTTTTCAAACTATGCGCTACAGATGATTTTGCAAAAACACTAACGTATGACAAAATTCCAAATTTTTTTACATGGAACCAATCTTCTAGAAAATTTCAGAGAAGAAAACAAGCAAAGATAGTCCCTGGTTATATCGGCATAAAAAAATCGGATGCTCTTGGCAGAGTTTATGTAGTGCATCCTAATAACACGGAATGCTTTCATTTGAGGATATTACTTCACGTGGTCAAAGGTCCCACTTCTTTTGAAAGCTTACAAACGTTTAATGGCGTTGTTTATAATACATTCCAAGATGCATGCAGAGTAAGAGGTTTACTTGAAAATGACGCTCAGTGGGACAATACGCTATCGGAAGCAGCTTGATGTTCTTCTTCAAGATCAGTGATGCACTTATTTGCCGATTTAATTGTATTCTGTCAGGTTTCAGATCCTTGCAATCTGTGGCAAAACCACAGAAAGAAAATGGCTGAAGACGTTCTCTATCAAAGAGGGCAGGTAGTTTTATCAAATGAAATGAATTATGATCAGGAAATCTTTAATGAAATATTAGCTGATCTTAACAATATCTTAAAATCGTTATCTGGAAAATCTGTAACAGATTTTGGCCTGCCGTTACCAATAAATACAAATGTTAACGAAAACAACTCCGACTATTTAAAAGAAATCTCATATGATCAATCACGACTACTGCAAACTGTGATTCAAGATGAGAATCGATTGAATTCCGAACAAACAAACGTTTATAACGCGTTATTGTCCTCCATAATAAATAACGAAAATAAAATAGTTTTTCTTGATGCTTCTGGAGGCACCGGGAAAACATTTTTAATTAACTTACTTCTGGCAAAAGTGAGATCTATGGGAAAAATAGCCCTAGCTGTAGCTTCCTCCGGCATTGCAGCAACGCTTTTAGCTGGAGGAAGAACTGCTCATGCTGCGTTTAAAATACCCCTTAATTTATCTAGCGATGAAGATGAAAATGCACCCAAAGTATGTAATGTGTCGAAGCAAAGCAATAATGGAAAATTGTTACGCGATTGCAGCTTGATTGTTTCGGACGAAGCTTCTATGCCAAATAAAAGTTCTGTTCATGTATTGGATAGAACAATGCGAGATTTTCGTAATAAAAATGTACCAATGGGCGGTTGTACCATTTTGTTTTCTGGAGACTTTCGACAAATTCTGCCAGTAGTCGTTAGAGGTACGCGAGCTGACGAGGTTAACGCTTCTCTGAAAATGTCTTATCTTTGGCCGTATATAAATAAAGTACAGCTCAAAGAAAATATGAGAGTTTCTACTTCCGGACAAGGAAATGCACTTTTTGCTAATAACTTGCTAAAAATTGGTAACGGACAGTTTCCTACGACATGTGGGCAAATCGATCTGACAAATATTTGTAATTTAACCCAAACTATTGAAGATCTAATTGAGAAAGTATATCCCGGAGTTGGTGGTCTTATAACAAATTCATTGGACTGCTTTAAGGAGCGGGCAATATTGTCAGCTACCAATGATCAGGTGGATGCAGTAAATGCCTTAATACTTTCAAATTTTACTACGGAAGCACAAGTTTTCCACTCAATAGACACAATAATAGATATTAGCGAGGCAGTACATTACCCAATAGAATTTTTAAATTCTCTAAATCCCCCCGGAACGCCACCACATAAACTAATTGTTAAAGTAGGAGCTCCTGTAATAGTACTACGCAATTTAAATCCACCAACTTTATGCAATGGAACTAGGCTGCTGATCAAAACAATTAGAACGCATTTGATTGAGTGTTCAATTTTGACTGGCTGTGGTGCTGGCGAAAACGTCTTGATTCCAAGAATCCCGATAATACCAACAGATCTTCCATTTCAATTTAAACGGCTCCAGTTTCCAGTCAAATTATGTTTTGCAGTAACAATAAATAAGGCTCAAGGTCAAACACTTAAGGTGGCCGGTTTGGACCTTAGATCTCAATGTTTTACGCATGGCCAGTTATATGTTGCTCTATCCCGTGTAACAAACAAAGACAATTTATTTGTTTTGGCTCCTGATGAGAAAGCTGCGAACATTGTATACAATGAAGTGTTATAAAACTGTAAATAAAAACTAACTGAATATGAATAATTAATATGTATGTACATAAATATATCTTCTAATTGGACTTTATTTATTTATGAAATTTTCTTTATTTACTAGGATCATTATTCCGAAATATTACAAAAAATTACTTTTGTTTCAATTATAAAGTTGTTTTAAACATTATCAACCTGTGTGAAACAGGGTGCGGGTTGCTAGTATAAAATAAAAAAAGTATGATAAAATAAATATTATTTTCAACGGAAAAAGTTAAATATACAAAGATATATGAGGAAATGTATTGACATTTTCTGCGAGAACTTAAAAATACACCTTCATTGCCATTATAAGAGGATTCGTGTGTTATCGGCATTATAGTGTCTACAAAAAATGCATCATTAATTAATCAATCACATATTGTTGTTTAAAATTTATTAGGGACATTTTTTTAGCAACGTGCATATGTAGCCCAATTTGGTTCAATCCCATTCCATAAAGGTGGGAGCGAATCATGGAAGGGTAACATGAAGTGGAAAAATTTACTAACTGCTAAGAAATGCAACACTACTGACTTGAGGCAAGTACATCTGGCTTGGAGAAGGGGACGAAACGCTGACTATTAACACAACGGACAGGACAGTTGCCATTATGCTTTTACTAAATAAATACATACATCTGGCTTGGAGAAGGGGACGAAAGGCTGACTATCAACACAACGGACAGGACAGTTGCCATTATGCTTTTATTGAATAATTATTCGTGAAATAATCCACTTTAAAGCATTATTTACTTTTCGCATATCAAATAAAGCAAAGTATGCTAAATTAAATATTATTTTTATCGAAAAAATTAAAAATTTAACGATATATTGAGAAATGTAATGAAATTTAGTGCTAGAACTAAAAATACACCTTCATTGCCATTATAAGAGGATTCGTGTGTTATCGGCATTATAGTGTCTACAAAAAATGCATCATTAAGTAATCAATCACATATTGTTGTTTAACATTTATTAGGGGCATTTTTTAGCAACGTGCATATGTAGTTCAATTTGGTCCAATCGCATTCCATAAATGTGGGAGCGAATCATGGACGGGTCACATGAAATGGTAAAACATACTAACTGCTAAGAAATGCAACCCTACTGACTTGGCGCATGTACATCTGGCTTGGGGAAGGGGACGAGATGCTGACTACAAACACGACGGACAGGACAGTTACCATTATGATTTTATTGAATAATTATTCGTGAAATAATCCACTTTAAAGCATTATTTACTTTTCGCATATCAAATAAAGCAAAGTATGCTAAATTAAATATTATTTTTATCGAAAAAATTAAAAATTTAACGATATATTGAGAAATGTAATGAAATTTAGTGCTAGAACTAAAAAATACACCTTCATTGCCATTATAAGAGGATTCATGTGTTATCGGCATTATAGTTGTTGAAGCACAGGAGCCCTCAGCGGGTTAAATGATTGCAGTAGCAGCGCAAGTTGAGTCGCTGCCCACATTGTCAGGGCAGCGGCAGCGCCAGTTGGGTCGCTGCCCGCATTGCATTTAGTAATAGGTAGTAGCGGTCTATATTATTTTGCATGGCACCGCTAATCGGGAGCATATGTAAAAGTGCGTGCATAAAAAATGGATTTTCGGCACGACAAATGTCACGCCACCACTCATTATTGATGCAGCCCAAATTACACACGTTTGTATACCTACATACATATGTGCATAGCTACATAATGGAATGACACCAGGCTGCAGTTAAATCACGCCACCCAACTCCCGCTATTCATCGTCAGCGTCACTAGTATATTAATGGCCCATACAGTCCACTGCACATTCATTCGCTTTTCGGTTCTCACCTACGCACCACCAATTATTTTTCTCGCATAGTTGATTTCGTCGTTAGTCGACATACATACATATTTTTTCTCAACAAATACCTCAATGTATAAACGATAAATAAATTAATTTCTAAGTACATAGTACGTTCGGTTCATTTTATTTCGAGGAAAAGGGCTAAGGAAAATTCTCCTAGCTCCATCATACTGGTCCTTCGAGCCGGATTTCGCCCGGCTCATAAAATTTCGCAAATTAATTATAAAATTTTTTCGTTCATAATTGGCCATCGGTATGTCTGATATCGAACAAGAAGATACAGGGGTGCAAACTCCTCTGTACCGCGAATCGCGTGAAGTCCGCGTAAAAAAGAGTCAACGATTATCACTAATTAATCGCTTGAAAGCTCTTGAAATGACGCCGGTTCAATTTAGCGCGTTATCAGCACCACACATAGAGGCCAAACTAGCGCTAATCGAGCGCTACTACGATTCGTTCGAGAAGCTACAGACGCAGCTGGAGATTTTGGACGAAACCCAGCTGGATGAAGACCATCGCCTGGCCATGGACGAAAGCTATTGCAGGGCCAAGGCTTTGTTCAGTGAAAGGCTCTCATTTTTGCGCACCAACTCATCCGATATGCAGCTGAGCAGCACCCAGATCTCACCACAACACACCCCATCTTCATCGCGGCAGAGAATCAATTTGCCGAAATTAAAATTATCGACGTTTGATGGTTGCTATCGGGAGTGGCTGGATTTTTACAACATATTTTTGGTTCTCGTCGACAAAAATCCAGACCTCTTGGATATTGAAAAATTTCAATATCTGCGCTCAAGCCTGTCAGGGTGCGCAGCTACCCTCATACAATCGTTAGAAGTGACAAACGCAAATTACAAGAAAGCGCTGCAGCTGCTAGAAGCCCGATTCGACCATAAGCGGTACATATTCCAGGCGCATCTTCAGCACATCTTCGACACCCAACGCATCACCAACCCAACCGTTAGAAATCTTCGTAGCATTGTTGACGTCATAAATGCCAACATGCGTGCCATGCAGTCGATGGCAACCTCCTCACAAATCGGTAATGGACTACTGCTCCACTTGGTAGTTTCTAAACTCGACCATGAAACACAAGTGAAATGGGAAGAAGAAGTGGCTGCTAAGTGGGATCAGCGAACACAGCAGGCCTCACTCACATTGCCAACATGGGAAGATCTTGCAGCATTTCTCGAGCGTCGTTGCCAACTCATCGATATCATTGATCACAGCGCTATGTCAACCAAATCGTCGCATCGGTCACCAGAACAAACATCATCATCGCAACCGAAGTCTCAGTCTCGGCAGTCACCACAACAGTTGTCGTTCATCGCCACCAATCAACCAAAATGCAATTTATGCGAAAACGTTAGCACTCATAAGGCCTTTAACTGTTCGGTCTTTATGAAGCTGACACCAGTCGAACGGTATGATATGGTAAAGAAGAAGAATCTATGCTTAAACTGTCTGGGCCCACATCACTTATCGAAAGACTGTCCGTCCACGCACAGATGCCAAGTGTGTCGGGTCAGTCACCATACTCTCTTGCACCGTTCTCAACCGACCACAACCATACAACAATCATCACCTTCGCTATTGACACCATCCACCTCCATGAAATCACCTTCGACACCAACAGTGCTTCAGGTTTGTGACAACGGTCAAGAAGTCCTATTAGCTACAGCCATAATTCAGCTTCGCAGTCAATCAGGTGCAACGATTTTTGCTCGTGCACTGCTTGATTCAGCATCGCAGTTACATTTCATAACTGAACGCTTGGCCCAGCTGCTTCGGGTACTTCGCAAAAAGATTCCATTAGAAATCAGTGGCATAGGATTATGCGGATCAAGATCGCAATTCTTATGCAAGGTGGAGATATGCTCTCAATTCACAACATATTCGTCGACAATAGATGCAGTCATCATGAACGCGATAACGACATGCCAACCGCGCACATCGCTGAACACCACCGCATGGGGCATGCCAAAGAACATCAACTTGGCTGACAATGATTTTAATAAACCGGGCCCTGTTGATATTCTCCTCGGAGCGAGCATTTTTTATGACTTGCTGATGGTTGGACAAATCAAGTTGGGTGAAAACCTACCCGTTCTTCAAAAAACCAAGGTCGGGTGGGTGGTGGCTGGAGCTGTCACAATTTCACCACTACTATCTTCGGCGTCATTGGTCGCATCATACACCACCTCAGTAGGCACCGACTGCATACTGTCCAATTCATGGCCATCACAAATATCACATGATTCAACAGTCCCGGAAGCTTTATCACTCACGCTGGAGCCTTCACTAGACCATATTTTAGAAAAGTTTTGGTTCATCGAACATAATCCGCATCAAACACCATCAAATCTAACTGCTGATGAAATCGAGTGCGAACAATTTTTTGCAGAGACAACAAAGAGATGCCCTAACACCAATAAGTTCATCGTTCGTTTACCATTTAAAGAATCACCACACAGGTTGGGTAGCTCTTATGATATAGCACTTAAACGATTAGTGTCCATCGAATCCAAACTTCGTCGCAACAAATGTCTCGAGCGTGAATATAATTCCTTCATGAAAGAATACTCCGATCTTCATCACATGATTCGCTTACCGCATCCAGGTAGCTTTGCAAATTACATACCACACCATGCAGTAGTGAAGTTAGATAGCAGTACCACCAAACTCCGCGTCGTGTTTGATGCATCGTGTCGCACATCCAACGGCAAGTCACTCAACGACATTCTTCGAATTGGACCTACCATACAAGATGACCTATTTTCGATTCTCATCAGATTTAGAATGCATACATTTGTGCTGATGGCTGACATTACAAAGATGTATCGACAAATCATCGTAGACAAGGAAGACGCACAATGGCAATCCATTTTGTGGCGCGATGAAATAACTGACCGTATAATCACATATCAGTTACAAACAGTGACTTACGGTACAGCATGTGCGCCTTACTTAGCAACAAAGTGTATGCAGCAGCTGGCGTGCGAACACATGGCAACGCATCCAATAGGCGCTCCAGCTATCCACAATGATATGTATGTAGATAATCTGATGACAGGGGCCTCTACCATTGAAGAAGTCGTAGAAATCAAGAAACAGGTCGTCGAGATAATGAACAATGGGGGATTTCCATTGCGGAAGTTCGCATCTAACGATACACGTATCATCGCAGACGTACCAGAAGCAGATCGTGAAGACATCATACAGCTTGATGACATTGACTACATCAAGGCACTCGGCCTGATGTGGTCCCCATCGCAAGATAGTTTTTTGTTTCACTACACACCATCACCACCATCATCGAAAGTGAGTAAGAGAACCATTCTCTCTCACATCGCTAGATTCTTCGACCCACTGGGATTACTCAACCCACTCATTGTCACGTGCAAGGTTATGTTGCAGCAATTATGGAAGCTTCGTCTAAATTGGGATGAAAGTGTTCCTCCTTGCGTGTACACGCAATGGGAGTCATCCTGCGCAAACCTGTCACTCATCGAAAATATTCGAGTACCAAGGTTAGTAACTTTCGGCTATGATTCTAATATTCATGCATTTGCAGATGCCAGTACAAAGGCATATGGAGCCGCCATCTATTTAGCAACGAAATCGAGTTCGTCACTTTTGTGTGCAAAGTCACGCGTCGCACCTACCAAAGAAGTCAGTCTGCCTCGATTGGAGCTGTGTGCTGCATTGCTTCTGGCTGAACTACTTGAGTCAGTGTCCAAAAAACTTCGTTACGATCCAAACAACGTTCACTGCTGGACAGACTCGATGATCACGCTTGCCTGGATAAAGGGGGAATCATCACGGTGGACAACATTCGTCAGCAACCGCGTAACCAAAATTCAGTTGCTCACGAAGCAATACCAGTGGCACCACATCCCCAGCGAGTTGAATCCAGCAGATATACTTTCACGGGGAGCCAAAGCTGCCCAGCTGATTGACAATAAACTTTGGTTCCACGGACCAAATTTTCTAACGCTTGAAGCTAACCATTGGCCATCACCACCACCATCACCATCGTTCATCGACATTGAAATCCCAGAACAACGTCGGCAGCACATCACGTTGATAACAAGACCGACATCAGATATCATCGGCGAGCACAAATTCACCACCAACTACCACAAACTCATTCGTATTTTTTGTTATGTGCGGCGCTTCGTAGACACAACTCGCAAACTTCACCACCTCGACTACCATGATCACATAACCGCATCAGAAATTACCGATGCCCTACTCACCATATGCCGCATTATTCAAAATCACACATTTACAGAAGAAATGACAAATCTACAGTCAAATCGTCCAATTCCTCGCAAATCACCACTTTCGCAGTTATCACCATTCTTGCACCAGGGACTTATCAGAGTCGGAGGTCGTCTTAAAAACTCTTCGCTAAGTTTTGATGAAAAACACCCAATTCTGCTACCCAAATCGCACCCTTTCGTACACACGATCATCATGCATTTTCATCGACATCACCTTCATGCTGGGTGCCAAACTTTGCTAAGCATTCTTCGAGAAAGATTTTGGATCATCAATGCTAGACGCATTATCAAGCAAGTACTTCACAAGTGCATTATATGCTACCGGTTCCGGCCAATTTTGACTGACCAGTTGATGGGCGACTTGCCAAGAGACAGAGTAATGCCATCACCTCCATTTGAGAAAACCGGCGTGGATTTCTGCGGTCCTCTACTCATCACCCAAAAACTCAGAGGTAGAGCTCCTATTAAAGTTTACATCGCTATTTTTATATGTTTCAGCACCAAGGCAGTCCATCTTGAGCTGGTTCCGGACCTCACCACAGACGCATTCATCGCCGCCCTAAAACGCTTCATATCTCGTCGTGGCAAATGTTGTGTCATATATTCAGACAATGCCACGAACTTCGTCGGCGCAAATCGAGGGCTACGTGAACTCTTGGAATTGCACATATCGCAACAACACATTTCTGCCGTAAAGGGCGCATGCTACAAGGAAGGCATTGAATGGAAGTTCATACCACCCAGATCGCCACACTTTGGTGGCCTATGGGAGAGCGCAGTCAAGCAAGCTAAGCATTATCTTCGAAGGGCGATTGGCGCCCACATTCTCACCTTCGACGAGTTGCATACCATTTGTTGCCAGGCTGAGGCAATGATCAACAGCAGACCCCTCATGCCTATGTCCAGTTCACCAGATGATCTTCGCTCATTAACACCGGCACACTTCTTAATAGGTCGATCCCTCACTTCTCTACCTGAGCCATCGCTGGGTTCTTTGAATACTGGGACACTGAAACGGTATCAGGTGATGCAGTGGATTCAGCAACAATTTTGGACTCGATGGAGCAAGGACTACCTTCAAGAGTTACAGAGTCGCAAGAAGTGGAAGTCATCAACACCAAACCTAAAAAAGAACGACTTGGTCTTGCTCTGTGAAGATAACAATCCACCATTCAAATGGCCAATGGGGCGGATTATAGACACCTTTGAAGGCACAGATGGAAAGGTACGCGTCGTTATCGTAAAAACTGCTGAAAGTACCCACAAACGAGCCATCACAAGGGTAGCAAAATTGCCAGTAGAAAATCTTCAATCAAATACTGAGAAGTATCACTTCCCAGGGGGGGTGGATGTTGAAGCACAGGAGCCCTCAGCGGGTTAAATGATTGCAGTAGCAGCGCAAGTTGAGTCGCTGCCCACATTGTCAGGGCAGCGGCAGCGCCAGTTGGGTCGCTGCCCGCATTGCATTTAGTAATAGGTAGTAGCGGTCTATATTATTTTGCATGGCACCGCTAATCGGGAGCATATGTAAAAGTGCGTGCATAAAAAATGGATTTTCGGCACGACAAATGTCACGCCACCACTCATTATTGATGCAGCCCAAATTACACACGTTTGTATACCTACATACATATGTGCATAGCTACATAATGGAATGACACCAGGCTGCAGTTAAATCACGCCACCCAACTCCCGCTATTCATCGTCAGCGTCACTAGTATATTAATGGCCCATACAGTCCACTGCACATTCATTCGCTTTTCGGTTCTCACCTACGCACCACCAATTATTTTTCGCATAGTTGATTTCGTCGTTAGTCGACATACATACATATTTTTTCTCAACAAATACCTCAATGTATAAACGATAAATAAATTAGTTTCTAAGTACATAGTACGTTCGGTTCATTTTATTTCGAGGAAAAGGGCTAAGGAAAATTCTCCTAGCTCCATCAATAGTGTCTACAAAAAATACATCGTTAACTAATCAATCACATTTTGTTGTTTTATATACATACATATATTAGGGACATTTTTAGCAACGTGCATATGTAGTCCAATTTGGTTCGATCGCATTCCATAAATTTGGGAGCGAATCATGCACGGGTAACATGAAGTGGTAAAACTTACTAACTGCTAAGAAATGCGAACCTACTGAGTTGACGCAAGTACATCTGGCTTGGAGAAGGGGACGAAGCGCTGACTACAAACACGACGGACAGGACAGTTGCCATTATGCTTTTGTTGAATAAATACGCGTGAAATAATCAACTTTAAAGCATTTTTTACTTTTCGCATATAAAATAAAAAGTGTAAGATAAAATAAATATTATTTTTATAGAAAAATTAAATATATAAAGATATATGACGAAATGTATTGAAATTTACTGCGAGGACTTAAAAATACACCTTCATTGCCATTATAAAAGGATTCATGTGTTATCGGCATTCTAGTGTCTACAAAAAATACATCATTAACTAATCAATCACTTTTTGTTGTTTTATATATATTAGGGACATTTTTTAGCAACGTGCATATGTAGTCACATTTGGTTCAATCGCATTCACTAAATGTGGGAGCGAATCATGGGCGGGTAACATGAAGTGGGAAAACTTACTAACTGCTAAGAAATGCCACACTACTGACTTGAGGCAAGTACATCTGGCTTGGAGAAGGGGACGAAACGCTGACTATTAACACAACGGACAGGACAGTTGCCATTATGCTTTTACTAAATAAATACATCTGGCTTGGAGAAGGGGACGAAAGGCTGACTATCAACACAACGGACAGGACAGTTACCATTATGCTTTTATTGAATAATTATTCGTGAAATAATCCACTTTAAAGCATTATTTACTTTTCGCATATAAAATAAAACAAAGTATGATAAAATAAATATTATTTTTATAGAAGAAAATTAAATATATAAAGATATATGACGAAATGTATTGAAATTTACTGCGAGGACTTTAAAATACACCTTCATTGCCATTATAAAAGGATTCATGTGTTATCGGAATTATAGTGTCTAAAAAAAATACGTCATTAACTAATCAATCACATTTTGTTGTTTTATATGTATTAGGGGCATTTTTTAGCAATGTGCATATGTAGTCCAATTTGACTCAATCGCATTCCATAAATTTGGGAGCGATTCATGCACGGGTAACATGAAGTGGTAAAACTTACTAACTGCTAAGAAATGCAAACCTTCTTACTTGACGCAAGTACATCTGGCTTGGAGAAGGAGACGAGGCGCTGACTACAAACACGACGGACAGGACAGTTGCCATTATGCTTTTGTTGAATAAATACGCGTGAAATAATCAACTTTAAAGCATTTTTTACTTTTCGCAAATAAAATAAAAAAAAGTTAGATAAAATAAATATTATTTTTATAGAAAAGTTAAATATATAAGGATATATGACGAAATGTATTGAAATTTACTGCGAGGACTTAAAAATACACCTTCATTGCCATTATAAGAGGATTCATGTGTTATCAGCATTATAGTGTCTACAAAAAATTCATGTGTTATCGGCATTCTAGTGTCTACAAAAAATACATCACTAACTAATCAATCAATTTTTGTTGTTTTATATATATTAGGGACATTTTTTAGCAACGTGCATATGTAGTCCAATTTGGTTCAATCGCATTCCATAAATGTGGGATCGAATCATGCACGGGTAACATGACGTGGTAAAACTTACTAACTGCTAAGAAATGCAACCCTACTGACTTGACGCAAGTACATCTGGCTTGGAGAAGGGGACGAGACGCTGACTACAAACACGACGGACAGGACAGTTACCATTATGATTTTATTGAATAAGTACGCGTGAAATAATCAACTTTAAAGCATTATTTACTTTTCGCATATAAAATAAAGCAAAATATGATAAAGTAAATATTATTTTTATCGAAAAAAATTAAAAATATAATGATATATCAGGAAATCTAATGAAATTTAGTGCTAGAACTAAAAAATACACCTTCATTGGCGTTACAAGAGGATTGATGTGGTATCGGCATTATAGTGTTTACAAAAAACTCATCATTAACTAATCAATCACATTTTGTTGTGTTATATTTATTAGGGATAGTTTGAAGCAATGTGCATATGTTGCCCAATTTGGTTTAATCGCATTCCATGAATGTGGGAGCGAATCATGGACGGGTAACATGAAGTGGAAAATTTACTAACTGCTAAGAAATGCAGCCCTACTGACTTGACGCAACTACATCTGGCTTGGAGAAGGGGACGAGACTTTGACTACAAACACGACGGACAGGACAGTTGCCATTATGCTTTTATTGAATAAAGACGCGTGAAATAATCAACTTTAAAGCATTTTTTACTTTTCGCATATAAAATAAAAAAAGTATGATAAAATAAATATTATTTTCAACGGAAAAAGTTAAATATTTAAAGATATATGAGAAAATGTATTAAAATTTTCTGCGAGAACTTAAAAATACACCTTCATTGCCATTATAAGAGGATTCATGTGTTATCAGCATTATAGTGTCTACAAAAAATTCATCATTAACTAATCAATCACATTTTGTTGTTTAATATTTATTAAGGACATTTTTGAGCAACGTGCATATGTAGTCAAATTTGGTTCAATCGCATTCCATAAATGTGGGATCGAATCATGCACGGGTAACATGACGTGGTAAAACTTACTAACTGCTAAGAAATGCAACCCTACTGACTTGGCGCAAGTATGTACATCTGGCTTGGAGAAGGGGACGAGACGCTGACTACAAACACGACGGACAGGACAGTTACCATTATGATTTTATTGAATAAGTACGCGTGAAATAATCAACTTTAAAGCATTATTTACTTTTCGCATATAAAATAAAGCAAAATAAGATAAAGTAAATATTATTTTTATCGAAAAAAATTAAAAATATAATGGTATATCAGGAAATCTAATGAAATTTAGTGCTAGAACTAAAAAATACACCTTCATTGGCGTTACAAGAGGATTGATGTGGTATCGGCATTATAGTGTCTACAAAAAATTCATCATTAATTAATCAATCACATATTGTTGTTTAAGATTTATTAGGGACATTTTTTAGCAACGTGCATATGTAGCCCAATTTGGTTCAATCCCATTCCATAAAGGTGGGAGCGAATCATGGAAGGGTAAAATGAAGTGGAAAAATTTACTAACTGCTAAGAAATGCAATACTACTGACTTGAGGCAAGTACATCTGGCTTGGAGAAGGGGACGAAACGCTGACTATTAACACAACGGACAGGACAGTTGCCATTATGCCGTTACTAAATAAACACATCTGGCTTGGAGAAGGGGACGAAAGGCTGACTATCAACACAACGGACAGGACAGTTACCATAATGCTTTTATTGAATAAATACGCGTGAAATAATCAACTTTAAAGCATTTTTTACTTTTCGCATATAAAATAAAAAAGTATGATAAAATAAATACTATTTTCAACGGAAAAAGTTAAATATACAAAGATATATAACGAAATGTATTGAAATTTTCTGCGAGAACTTAAAAATACACCTTCATTGCCATTATAAGAGGATTCGTGTGTTATCGGCATTATAGTGTCTACAAAAAATTCATCATTAATTAATCAATCACATATTGTTGTTTAAGATTTATTAGGGACATTTTTTAGCAACGTGCATATGTAGTCCAATTTGGTCCAATCGCATTCCACAAATGTGGGAGCGAATCATGGACGGGTAACATGAAATGGTAAAACTTACTAACTGCTAAGGAATGCAACCCTACTGACTTGGCGCATGTACATCTGGCTTGGAGAAGGGGACGAGATGCTGTCTACAAAGACGACGGACAGGAAAGTTACCATTATGATTTTATTGAATAATTATTCGTGAAATAATCCACTTTAAAGCATTATTTACTTTTCGCATATAAAATAAAGCAAAGTATGCTAAATTAAATATTATTTTTATCGAAAAAAATTAAAAATTTAATGATATATTGAGAAATGTAATGAAATTTAGTGCTAGAACTAAAAAATACACCTTCATTGCCATTATAAGAGGATTCATGTGTTATCGGCATTAAAGTGTCTACAAAAAATACATCGTTAACTAATAAATCACATTTTGTTGTTTTATATATATTAGGGACATTTTTAGCAACGTGCATATGTAGTCCAATTTGGTTCGATCGCATTCCATAAATTTGGGAGCGAATCATGCACGGGTAACATGAAGTGGTAAAACTTACTAACTGCTAAGAAATGCAAACCTACTGAGTTGACGCAAGTACATCTGGCTTGGAGAAGCGGACGAAGCGCTGACTACAAACACGACGGACAGGACAGTTGCCACTATGCTTTTGTTGAATAAATACGCGTGAAATAATCAACTTTAAAGCATTTTTTACTTTTCGCATACAAAATAAAAAGAGTAAGATAAAATAAATATTATTTTTATAGAAAAATTAAATATATAAAGATATATGACGAAATGTATTGAAATTTACTGCGAGGACTTAAAAATACACCTTCATTGCCATTATAAAAGGATTCATGTGTTATCGGCATTCTAGTGTCTACAAAAAATACATCATTAACTAATCAATCACTTTTTGTTGTTTTATATATATTAGGGACATTTTTTAGCAACGTGCATATGTAGTCCAATTTGGTTAAATCGCATTCACTAAATGTGGGAGCGAATCATGGGCGGGTAACATGAAGTGGGAAAACTTACTAACTGCTAAGAAATGCAAACCTACTGACTTGGCGCAAGTACATCTGGCTTGGAGAAGGGGACGAGACGCTGACTACAAACACGACGGACAGGACCGTTGCCATAATGTTTTATGGAATAAATACGCGTGAAATAATCAACTTTAAAGCATTTTTTACTTTTCGCTTATAAAATAAAAAAGTATGATAAAATAAATATTATTTTCGACGGAAAAAGTTAAATATACAAAGATATATGAGGAAATGTATTGACATTTTCTGCGAGAACTTAAAAATACACCTTCATTGCCATTATATGAGGATTCGTGTGTTATCGGCATTATAGTGCCTACAAAAAATTCATCGTTAACTAATCAATCACATTTTGTTGTTTTATATATATTAGGGACATTTTTTAGCAACGTGCATATGTAGTCCAATTTGGTTCAATCGCATTCACTAAATGTGGGAGCGAATCATGGACGGGTAACATGAAGTGGGAAAACTTACTAACTGCTAAGAAATGCAAACCTACTGACTTGGCGCAAGTACATCTGGCTTGGAGAAGGGGACGAGACGCTGACTACAAACACGACGGACAGGACCGTTGCCATAATGTTTTATTGAATAAATACGCGTGAAATAATCAACTTTAAAGCACTTTTTACTTTTCGCTTATAAAATAAAAAAGTATGATAAAATAAATATTATTTTCAACGGAAAATGTTAAATATACAAAGATATATGAGGAAATGTATTAAAATTTTCTGCGAGAACTTAAAAATACACCTTCATTGCCATTATAAGGTGATTCATGTGTTATCAGCATTATAGTGCCTACAAAAAATTCATCGTTAACTAATCAATCACATTTTGTTGTTTAATATTTATTAGGGACATTTTTTAGCAACTTCATATGTAGTCCAATTTGGTTCAATCGCATTCCATGAATGTGGGAGCGAATCATGGACGGGTAACATGAACTGGAAACTTACAAACTCAAAGAAATGCAACCCTACTGACTTGACGCAAGTACATCTGGCCTGGAGAAGGGGACGAGACGCTGACTACAAACACGACGGACTGGACAGTGGCCATTATGCTTTTACTGAATAAATACGCGTGAAACAATCAACTTTAAAGCATTATTTACCTTTCGCATATAAAATAAAACAAAGTGTGATAAAATAAATATTATTTTTATAGAAGAAAATTAAATATATAAAGATATATGACGAAATGTATTGAAATTTACTGCGAGGACTTTAAAATACACCTTCATTGCCATTATAAAAGGATTCATGTGTTATCGGCATTATAGTGTCTACAAAAAATACGTCATTAACTAATCAATCACATTTTGTTGTTTTATATATATTAGGGACATTTTTTAGCAACGTGCATATGTAGTCCAATTTGACTTAATCGCATTCCATAAATTTGGGAGCGAATCATGCACGGGTAACATGAAGTGGTAAAACTTACTAACTGCTAAGAAATGCAAACCTTCTGACTTGACGCAAGTACATCTGGCTTGGAGAAGGGGACGAGGCGCTGACTACAAACACGACGGACAGGACAGTTGCCATTATGCTTTTGTTGAATAAATACGCGTGAAATAATCAACTTTAAAGCATTTTTTACTTTTCGCATATAAAATAAAAAAAAGTTAGATAAAATAAATATTATTTTTATAGAAAAATTAAATATATAAGGATATATGACGAAATGTATTGAAATTTACTGCGAGGACTTAAAAATACACCTTCATTGCCATTATAAGAGGATTCATGTGTTATCAGCATTATAGTGTCTACAAAAAATTCATGTGTTATCGGCATTCTAGTGTCTACAAAAAATACATCATTAACTAATCAATCAATTTTTGTTGTTTTATATATATTAGGCACATTTTTTAGCAACGTGCATATGTAGTCCAATTTGGTTCAATCGCATTCCATAAATGTGGGATCGAATCATGCACGGGTAACATGACGTGGTAAAACTTACTTACTGCTAAGAAATGCAACCCTACTGACTTGGCGCAAGTGCATCTGGCTTGGAAAAGGGGACGAGACGCTGACTACCAACACGACGGACAGGACAGTTGCCATTATGCTTTTGTTGAATAAATACGCGTGAAATAATCAACTTTAAAGCATTTTTTACTTTTCGCATACAAAATAAAAAGAGTAAGATAAAATAAATATTATTTTTATAGAAAAATTAAATATATAAAGATATATGACGAAATGTATTGAAATTTACTGCGAGGACTTAAAAATACACCTTCATTGCCATTATAAAAGGATTCATGTGTTATCGGCATTCTAGTGTCTACAAAAAATACATCATTAACTAATCAATCACTTTTTGTTGTTTTATATATATTAGGGACATTTTTTAGCAACGTGCATATGTAGTCCAATTTGATTCAATCGCATTCCCTAAATGTGGGAGCGAATCATGGACGGGTAACATGAAGTGGTAAAACTTACTAGCTGCTAAGAAATGCAAGCCTACTGACTTGGCGCAAGTACATCTGGCTTGGAGAAGGGGACGAGACGCTGACTACAAACACGACGGACAGGACAGATGCCATAATGTTTTATTGAATAAATACGCGTGAAATAATCAACTTTAAAGCATTTTTTACTTTTCGCTTATAAAATAAAAAAGTATGATAAAATAAATATTATTTTCAACGGAAAATGTTAAATATACAAAGATATATGAGGAAATGTATTAAAATTTTCTGCGAGAGCTTAAAAATACACCTTCATTGCCATTATAAGATGATTCATGTGTTATCAGCATTATAGTGCCTACAAAAAATTCATCATTAACTAATCAATCACATTTTGTTGTGTTATATTTATTAGGGACATTTTGAAGCAATGTGCATATGTTGCCCAATTTGGTTTAATCGCATTCCATGAATGTGGGAGCGAATCATGGACGGGTAACATGAAGTGGAAAATTTACTAACTGCTAAGAAATGCAACCCTACTGACTTGACGCAAATACATCTGGCTTGGAGAAGGGGACGAGACGCTGACTACAAACACGACGGACAGGACAGTTGCCATTATGCTTTTATTGAATAAAGACGCGTGAAATAATCAACTTTAAAGCATTATTTACTTTTCGCATATAAAATAAAACAAAGTATGATAAAATAAATATTATTTTTATCGAAAAAAATTAAATATATAAAGATATATGACGAAATGTATTGAAATTTACTGCGGGACTTAAAAATACACCTTCATTGCCATTATAAAAGGATTCATGTGATATCGGCATTATAGTGTCTACAAAAAATTCATCATGAACTAATCAATAACATTTTGTTGTTTTATATTTATAAGGGACATTTTTTAGCAATGTGCATATGTAGCCCAATTTGGTTCAATCCCATTCCATAAAGGTGGGAGCGAATCATGGAAGGGTAAAATGAAGTGGAAAAATTTACTTACTGCTAAGAAATGCAACACTACTGACTTGAGGCAAGTACATCTGGCTTGGAGAAGGGGACGAAACGCTGACTGTTAACACAACGGACAGGACAGTTGCCATTATGCTGTTACTAAATAAATACATCTGGCTTGGAGAAGGGGACGAAAGGCTGACTACAAACACAACGGACAGGACAGTTACCATTATGCTTTTATTGAATAAATACGCGTGAAATAATCAACTTTAAAGCATTTTTTACCTGTCGCATATAAAATAAAAAAGTATGATAAAATAAATATTATTTTCAACGGAAAAAGTTAAATATACAAAGATATATGAGGAAATGTATTGAAATTTTCTGCGAGAACTTAAAAATACACCTTCATTTCCATTATAAGAGGATTCGTGTGCTATCGGCATTATAGTGTCTACAAAAAATTCATCATTAATTAATCAATCACATATTGTTGTTTAAGATTTATTAGGGACATTTTTTAGCAACGTGCATATGTAGTCCAATTTGGTCCAATCGCATTCCATAAATGTGGGAGCGAATCATGGACGGGTAACATGAAATGGTAAAACTTACTAACTGCTAAGGAATGCAACCCTACTGACTTGGCGCATGTACATCTGGCTTGGAGAAGGGGACGAGATGCTGACTACAAAGACGACGGACAGGAAAGTTACCATTATGATTTTATTGAATAATTATTCGTGAAGTAATCCACTTTAAAGCATTATTTACTTTTCGCATATAAAATAAAGCAAAGTATGCTAAATTAAATATTATTTTTATCGAAAAAAATTAAAAATTTAATGATATATTGAGAAATGTACATATCTAATGAAATTTAGTGCTAGAACTAAAAAATACACCTTCATTGCCATTATAAGAGGATTCATGTGTTATCAGCATTATAGTGTCTACAAAAAATTCATCATTAATTAATCAATCACATATTGTTGTTTAAGATTTATTAGGGACATTTTTTAGCAATGTGCATATGTTGCCCAATCTGGTTCAATCGCATTCCATAAATGTGGGAGCGAGTCATGGACGGGTAACATGCACTGGAAGCTTACAAACTGCAACGAAATGCAACCCTACTGACTTGACGCAAGTACATCTGGTCTGGAAAAGGGGACGAGACGCTGACTACAAACACGACGGACTGGACAGTGGCTATTATGCTTTTACTGATTAAATACGCGTGAAATAATCAACTCTAAAGCATTATTTACCTTTCGCATATAAAATACAACAAAGTATGATAAAATAAATATTATTTTTATAGAAGAAAATTAATTATATAAAGATATATGACGAAATGTATTGAAATTTACTGCGAGGACTTTAAAATACACCTTGATTGCCATTATAAAAGGATTCATGTGTTATCGGCATTATAGTGTCTACAAAAAATACATCATTAACTAATCAATCACATTTTGTTGTTTTATATATATTAGGGACATTTTTAAGCAACGTGCATATGTAGTCCAATTTGGTTCGATCGCATTCCATAAATTTGGGAGCGAATCATGCACGGATAACATGAAGTGGTAAAACTTACTAACTGCTAAGAAATGCAAACCTACTGACTTGACGCAAGTACATCTGGCTTGGAGAAGGGGACGACGCGCTGACTACAAACACGACGGGCAGGACAGTTGCCATTATGCTCTTGTTGAATAAATACGCGTGAAATAATCAACTTTAAAGCATTTTTTACTTTTCGCATATAAAATAAAAAGAGTATGATAAAATAAATTTTATTTTTATAGAAAAATTAAATACATAAAGATATATGACGAAATGTATTGAAATTTACTGCGAGGACTTAAAAATACACCTTCATTGCCATTATAAAAGGATTCATGTGTTATCGGCATTCTAGTGTCTACAAAAAATACATCATTAACTAATCAATCACTTTTTGTTGTTTTATATATATAAGGGACATTTTTTAGCAACGTGCATATGTAGTCCAATTTGATTCAATCGCATTCCCTAAATGTGGGAGCGAATCATGGACGGGTAACATGAAGTGGTAAAACTTACTAGCTGCTAAGAAATGCAAGCCTACTGACTTGGCGCAAGTACATCTGGCTTGGAGAAGGGGACGAGACGCTGACTACAAACACGACGGGCAGGACAGATGCTATAATGTTTTATTGAATAAATACGCGTGAAATAATCAACTTTAAAGCATTTTTTACTTTTCGCTTATAAAATAAAAAAGTATGATAAAATAAATATTATATTCAACGGAAAATGTTAAATATACAAAGATATATGAGGAAATGTATTAAAATTTTCTGCGAGAACTTAAAGATACACCTTCATTGCCATTATAAGATGATTCATGTGTTATCAGCATTATAGTGCCTACAAAAAATTCATCATTAACTAATCAATCACATTTTGTTGTTTAATATTTATTAGGGAAATTTTTTAGCAACGTGCATATGCAGTCCAATTTGGTTCAACCCCTTTTTAATAAATGTGGGGCCGAATCATGCACGGTTAACATGACGTGGTAAAACTTACTAACTGCTAAGAAATGCAACCCTACTGAGTTGGCGCAAATACATCAGGCTTGGAGAAGGGGACGAGACGCTGACTACAAACACGACGGACAGGACCGTTACCATTATGATTTTATTGAATAAGTACGCGTGAAATAATCAACTTTAAAGCATTATTTACTTTTCGCATATAAAATAAAGCAAAGTATGATAAAATAAATATTATTTTTATAGAAAAAAATTGAAAATATAAAGATATATGAGGAAATGTATTGAAATTTTCTGCGAGAACTGAAAAATACACCTTCATTGCCATTATAAGAGGATTCGTGTGTTATCGGCATTATAGTGTCTACAAAAAATTCATCATTAATTAATCACTCACATATTGTTGTTTAACATTTATTAGGGACATTTTTTAGCAACGTGCATATGTAGTCCAATTTGGTTTAATCGCATTCCATAAATGTGGGAGCGAATCATGGACGGGTCACATGAAATGGTAAAATTTACTAACTGCTAAGAAATGCAACCCTTCTGACTTGGCGCATGTACATCTGGCTTGGAGAAGGGGACGAGATGCTGACTACAAACACGACGGACAGGAAAGTTACCATTATGATTTTATTGAATAATTATTCGTGAAATAATCCACTTTAAAGCATTATTTACTTTTCGCATATAAAATAAAGCAAAGTATGCTAAATTAAATATTATTTTTATCGAAAAAAATTAAAAATTTAATGATATATTGAGAAATGTAATGAAATTTTGTGCTAGAACTAAAAAATACACCTTCATTGCCATTATAAGAGGATTCGTGTGTTATCGGCATTATAGTGTCTACAAAAAATTCATCATTAATTAATCAATCACATATTGTTGTTTAACATTTATTAGGGACATTTTTTAGCAACGTGCATATGTTGCCCAATTTGGTTCAATCGCATTCCATAAATGTGGGAGCGAATCATGGACGGGTAACATGAAGTGGTAAAACTTACTAACTGCTAAGAAATGCAAACCTACTGACTTGACGCAAGTACATCTGGCTTGGAGAAGGGGACGAGACGCTGACTACAAACACGACGGACAGGACAGTTGCCATAATGTTTTATTGAATAAATACGCGTGAAATAATCAACTTTAAAGCATTTTTTACTTTTCGCTTATAAAATAAAAAAGTATGATAAAATAAATATGATTTTCAACGGAAAATGTTAAATATACAAAGATATATGAGGAAATGTATTAAAATTTTCTGCGAGAACTTAAATATACACCTTCATTGCCATTATAAGATGATTCATGTGTTATCAGCATTATAGTGCCTACAAAAAATTCATCATTAACTAATCAATCACATTTTGTTGTTTAATATTTATTAGGGAAATTTTTTAGCAACGTGCATATGTAGTCCAATTTGGTTCAACCCCTTTTTTATAAATGTGGGATCGAATCATGCACGGGTAACATGACGTGGTAAAACTTACTAACTGCTAAGAAATGCAACCCTACTGACTTGGAGAAGGGGACGAGACGCTGACTACAAACACGCCGGACAGGACAGTTAGCATTATGATTTTATTGAATAAGTACGCGTGAAATAATCAACTTTAAAGCATTATTTACTTTTCGCATATAAAATAAAGCAAAGTATGATAAAATAAATATTATTTTTATAGAAAAAAATTGAAAGTAGAAAGATATATGAGGAAATCTAATGAAATTTAGTGCTAGAACTAAAAAATACACCTTCATTGGCGTTACAAGGGGATTCCTGTGTTATCGGCATTGTAGTGTTTACAAAAAAATCATCATTAACTAATCAATCACATTTTGTTGTGTTATATTTAATTGGGACATTTTGAAGCAATGTGCATATGTTGCCCAATTTGGTTTAATCGCATTCCCTGAATGTGGGAGCGAATCATGGTAGGGTAACATGAAGTGGAAAATTTACTAACTGCCAAGAAATACAACCCTACTGACTTGACGCAAGTACATCTGGCTTGGAGAAGGGGACGAGGCGCTGACTACAAACACGACGGACAGGACAGTTGCCATTATGCTTTTATTGAATAAAGAAGCGTGAAATAATCAACTTTAAAGCATTATTTACTTTTCGCATATAAATAGAACAAAGTATGATAAAATAAATATTATTTTTATCGAAAAAAATTAAATATATAAAGATATATGACGAAATGTATTGAAATTTACTGCGGGACTTTAAAATACACCTTCATTGCCATTATAAAAGGATTCATGTGTTATCGGCATTATAGTGTCAACAAAAAATTCATCATGAACTAATCAATAACATTTTGTTGTTTTATATTTATAAGGGACATTTTTTAGCAATGTGCGTATGTAGCCCAATTTGGTTCAATCCCATTCCATAAAGGTGGGAGCGAATCATGGAAGGGTAACATGAAGTGGAAAAATTTACTAACTGCTAAGAAATGCAACACTACTGACTTGAGGCAAGTACATCTGGCTTGGAGAAGGGGACGAAACGCTGACTACTAACACAACGGACAGGACAGTTGCCATTATGCTGTAACTAAATAAATACATCTGGCTTGGAGAAGGGGACAAAAGGCTGACTATCAACACAACGGACAGGACAGTTACCATTATGCTTTTATTGAATACATACGCGTGAAATAATCAACTTTAAAGCATTATTTACTTTTCGCATATAAAATAAAGCAAAGTATGCTAAATTAAATATTATTTTTATCGAAAAAAATTAAAAATTTAATGATATATTGAGAAATGTAATGAAATTTAGTGCTAGAACTAAAAAATACACCTTCATTGCCATTATAAGAGGATTCGTGTGTTATCGGCATTATAGTGTCTACAAAAAATGCATCATTAATTAATCAATCACATATTGTTGTTTAACATTTATTAGGGACATTTTTTAGCAACGTGCATACATATGTTGCCCAATTTGGTTCAATCCCATTCCATAAATGTGGGAGCGAATCATGGACGGGTCACATGAAATGGTAAAACTTACTAACTGCTAAGAAATGCAACCCTACTGACTTGGCGCATGTACATCTGGCTTGGAGAAGGGGACGAGATGCTGACTACAAACACGACGGACAGGAAAGTTACCATTATGATTTTATTGAATAATTATTCGTGAAATAATCCACTTTAAAGCATTATTTACTTTTCGCATATAAAATAAAGCAAAGTATGCTAAATTAAATATTATTTTTATCGAAAAAAATTAAAAATTTAATGATATATTGAGAAATGTAATGAAATTTAGTGCTAGAACTAAAAAATACACCTTCATTGCCATTATAAGAGGATTCGTGTGTTATCGGCATTATAGTGTCTACAAAAAATGCATCATTAATTAATCAATCACATATTGTTGTTTAACATTTATTAGGGACATTTTTTAGCAACGTGCATACATATGTTGCCCAATTTGGTTCAATCGCATTCCATAAATGTGGGAGCGAATCATGGACGGGTAACATGAAGTGGTAAAACTTACTAACTGCTAAGAAATGCAAACCTACTGACTTGACGCAAGTACATCTGGCTTGGAGAAGGGGACGAGACGCTGACTACAAACACGACGGACAGGACAGTTGCCATAATGTTTTATTGAATAAATACGCGTGAAATAATCAACTTTAAAGCATTTTTTACTTTTCGCTTATAAAATAAAAAAGTATGATAAAATAAATATGATTTTCAACGGAAAATGTTAAATATACAAACATATATGAGGAAATGTATTAAAATTTTCTGCGAGAACTTAAAAATACACCTTCATTGCCATTATAAGATGATTCATGTGTTATCAGCATTATAGTGCCTACAAAAAATGCATCATTAACTAATCAATCACATTTTGTTGTTTAATATTTATTAGGGAAATTTTTAGCTACGTGCATATGTTGCCCAATTTGGTTCAATCGCATTCCATAAATGTCGGAGCAAATCATGGATGGGTAACATGAAGTGGAAAACTTACTAACTGCTAAGAAATGCAACCCTACTGACTTGACGCAAGTACATCTGGCTTGGAGAAGGGGACGAGACGCTGACTACAAACACGACGGACAGGACAGTTACCATTATTTTTTTATTGAATAAATACGCGTGAAATAATCCACTTTAAAGCATTATTTACTTTTCGCATATAAAATAAAGCAAAGTATGCTAAATTAAATATTTTTTTTATCGAAAAAAATTAAAAATTTAATGATATATTGAGAAATGTAATGAAATTTAGTGCTAGAACTAAAAAATACACCTTCATTGCCATTATAAGAGGATTCGTGTGTTATCGGCATTATAGTGTCTACAAAAAATGCATCATTAACTAATCAATCACATTTTGTTGTTTAATATTTATTAGGGACATTTTTTAGCAACGTGCATATGTAGTCCAATTTGGTTCAACCCCTTTTTTATAAATGAGGGACCGAATCATGCACGGGTAACATGACGTGGTGAAACTTACTAACTGCTAAGAAATGCAACCCTACTGACTTGGAGAAGGGGACGAGACGCTGACTACAAACACGACGGACAGGACAGTTACCATTATGATTTTATTGAATAAGTTCGCGTGAAATTATCAATTTTAAAGCATTATTTACTTTTCGCATATAAAATAAAGCAAAGTATGATAAAATAAATATTATTTTTATAGTAAAAAATTGAAAGTAGAAAGATATATGAGGAAAGCTAATGAAATTTAGTGCTAGAACTAAAAAATACACCTTCTTTGGCGTTACAAGGGGATTCCTGTGTTATCGGCATTGTAGTGTTTACAAAAAAATCATAATTAGCTAATCAATCACATTTTGTTGTGTTATATTTAATAGGGACATTTTGAAGCAATGTGCATATGTTGCCCAATTTGGTTTAATCGCATTCCATGAATGTGGGAGCGAATCATGGTAGGGTAACATGAAGTGGAAAATTTACTAACTGCCAAGAAATACAACCCTACTGACTTGACGCAAGTACATCTGGCTTGGAGAAGGGGACGAGGCGCTGACTACAAACACGACGGACAGGACAGTTGCCATTATGCTTTTATTGAATAAAGAAGCGTGAAATAATCAACTTTAAAGCATTATTTACTTTTCGCATATAAATAAAAAAAAGTATGATAAAATAAATATTATTTTTATCGAAAAAAATTAAATATATAAAGATATATGACGAAATGTATTGATATTTACTGCGGGACTTAAAAATACACCTTCATTGCCATTATAAAAGGATTCATGTGTTATCGGCATTATAGTGTCAACAAAAAATTTATCATGAACTAATCAATAACATTTTGTTGTTTTATATTTATAAGGGACATTTTTTAGCAATGTGCATATGTAGCCCAATTTGGTTCAAGCCCATTCCATAAAGGTGGGAGCGAATCATGGAAGGGTAACATGAAGTGGAAAAATTTACTAACTGCTAAGAAATGCAACACTACTGACTTGAGGCAAGTACATCTGGCTTGGAGAAGGGGACGAAACGCTGACTATTAACACAACGGACAGGACAGTTGCCATTATGCTGTTACTAAATAAATACATCTGGCTTGGAGAAGGGGACGAAAGGCTGACTATCAACACAACGGACAGGACAGTTACCATTATGCTTTTATAGAATACATACGCGTGAAATAATCAACTTTAAAGCATTTTTTACTTTTCGCATATAAAATAAAAAAGTATGATAAAATAAATATTATTTTCAACGGAAAATGTTAAATATACAAAGATATATGAGGAAATGTATTAAAATTTTCTGCGAGAACTTAAAGATACACCTTCATTGCCATTATAAGAGGATTCGTGTGTTATCGGCATTATAGTGTCTACAAAAAATTCATCATTAATTAATCAATCACATATTGTTGTTTAAGATTTATTAGGGACATTTTTTAGCAACGTGCATATGTAGTCCAATTTGATTCAATCGCATTCCCTAAATGTGGGAGCGAATCATGCACGGTTAACATGACGTGGTAAAACTTACTAACTGCTAAGAAATGCAACCCTACTGAGTTGGCGCAAATACATCAGGCTTGGAGAAGGGGACGAGACGCTGACTACAAACACGACGGACAGGACCGTTACCATTATGATTTTATTGAATAAGTACGCGTGAAATAATCAACTTTAAAGCATTTTTTACTTTTCGCTTATAAAATAAAAAAGTATGATAAAATAAATATTATTTTCAACGGAAAATGTTAAATATACAAAGATATATGAGGAAATGTATTAAAATTTTCTGCGAGAACTTAAAGATACACCTTCATTGCCATTATAAGAGGATTCGTGTGTTATCGGCATTATAGTGTCTACAAAAAATTCATCATTAATTAATCAATCACATATTGTTGTTTAAGATTTATTAGGGACATTTTTTAGCAACGTGCATATGTAGTCCAATTTGATTCAATCGCATTCCATAAATGTGGGAGCGAATCATGGACGGGTCACATGAAATGGTAAAACTTACTAACTGCTAAGAAATGCAACCCTACTGACTTGGCGCATGTACATCTGGCTTGGAGAAGGGGACGAGATGCTGACTACAAACACGACGGACAGGAAAGTTACCATTATGATTTTATTGAATAATTATTCGTGAAATAATCCACTTTAAAGCATTATTTACTTTTCGCATATAAAATAAAGCAAAGTATGCTAAATTAAATATTATTTTTATCGAAAAAAATTAAAAATTTAATGATATATTGAGAAATGTAATGAAATTTAGTGCTAGAACTAAAAAATACACCTTCATTGCCATTATAAGAGGATTCGTGTGTTATCGGCATTATAGTGTCTACAAAAAATGCATCATTAATTAATCAATCACATATTGTTGTTTAACATTTATTAGGGACATTTTTTAGCAACGTGCATATGTTGCCCAATTTGGTTCAATCGCATTCCATAAATGTGGGAGCGAATCATGGACGGGTAACATGAAGTGGTAAAACTTACTAACTGCTAAGAAATGCAAACCTACTGACTTGACGCAAGTACATCTGGCTTGGAGAAGGGGACGAGACGCTGACTACAAACACGACGGACAGGACAGTTGCCATAATGTTTTATTGAATAAATACGCGTGAAATAATCAACTTTAAAGCATTTTTTACTTTTCGCTTATAAAATAAAAAAGTATGATAAAATAAATATGATTTTCAACGGAAAATGTTAAATATACAAACATATATGAGGAAATGTATTAAAATTTTCTGCGAGAACTTAAAAATACACCTTCATTGCCATTATAAGATGATTCATGTGTTATCAGCATTATAGTGCCTACAAAAAATTCATCATTAACTAATCAATCACATTTTGTTGTTTAATATTTATTAGGGACATTTTTTAGCAACGTGCATATGTAGTCCAATTTGGTTCAACCCCTTTTTTATAAATGAGGGACCGAATCATGCACGGGTAACATGACGTGGTGAAACTTACTAACTGCTAAGAAATGCAACCCTACTGACTTGGAGAAGGGGACGAGACGCTGACTACAAACACGACGGACAGGACAGTTACCATTATGATTTTATTGAATAAGTTCGCGTGAAATTATCAATTTTAAAGCATTATTTACTTTTCGCATATAAAATAAAGCAAAGTATGATAAAATAAATATTATTTTTATAGTAAAAAATTGAAAGTAGAAAGATATATGAGGAAATCTAATGAAATTTAGTGCTTGAACTAAAAAATACACCTTCTTTGGCGTTACAAGGGGATTCCTGTGTTATCGGCATTGTAGTGTTTACAAAAAAATCATCATTAGCTAATCAATCACATTTTGTTGTGTTATATTTAATAGGGACATTTTGAAGCAATGTGCATATGTTGCCCAATTTGGTTTAATCGCATTCCATGAATGTGGGAGCGAATCATGGTAGGGTAACATGAAGTGGAAAATTTACTAACTGCCAAGAAATACAACCCTACTGACTTGACGCAAGTACATCTGGCTTGGAGAAGGGGACGAGGCGCTGACTACAAACACGACGGACAGGACAGTTGCCATTATGCTTTTATTGAATAAAGAAGCGTGAAATAATCAACTTTAAAGCATTATTTACTTTTCGCATATAAATAAAACAAAGTATGATAAAATAAATATTATTTTTATCGAAAAAAATTAAATATATAAAGATATATGACGAAATGTATTGATATTTACTGCGGGACTTAAAAATACACCTTCATTGCCATTATAAAAGGATTCATGTGTTATCGGCATTATAGTGTCAACAAAAAATTTATCATGAACTAATCAATAACATTTTGTTGTGTTATATTTAATAGGGACATTTTTTAGCAATGTGCATATGTAGCCCAATTTGGTTCAATCCCATTCCATAAAGGTGGGAGCGAATCATGGAAGGGTAACATGAAGTGGAAAAATTTACTAACTGCTAAGAAATGCAACACTACTGACTTGAGGCAAGTACATCTGGCTTGGAGAAGGGGACGAAACGCTGACTATTAACACAACGGACAGGACAGTTGCCATTATGCTGTTACTAAATAAATACATCTGGCTTGGAGAAGGGTACGAAAGGCTGACTATCAACACAACGGACAGGACAGTTACCATTATGCTTTTATAGAATACATACGCGTGAAATAATCAACTTTAAAGCATTTTTTACTTTTCGCATATAAAATAAAAAAGTATGATAAAATAAATATTATTTTCAACGGAAAAAATTAAAAATTTAACGATATATTGAGAGATGTATTGAAATTTTCTGCGAAAACTTAAAAATACACCTTCATTACCATTATAAGAGGATTCGTGTGTTATCGGCATTATAGTGTCTACAAAAAATTCATCATTAATTAATCAATCACATATTGTTGTTTAACATTTATTAGGGGCATTTTTTAGCAACGTGCATATGTAGCCCAATTTGGTCCAATCGCATTCCATAAATGTGGGAGCGAATCATGGACGGGTAACATGAAATGGTAAAACTTACTAACTGCTAAGAAATGCAACCCTACTGACTTGGCGCATGTACATCTGGCTTGGAGAAGGGGACGAGATGCTGACTACAAAGACGACGGACAGGAAAGTTACCATTATGATTTTATTGAATAATTATTCGTGAAATAATCCACTTTAAAGCATTATTTACTTTTCGCATATAAAATAAAGCAAAGTATGCTAAATTAAATATTATTTTTATCGAAAAAAATTAAAAATTTTATGATATATTGAGAAATGTAATGAAATTTAGTGCTAGAACTAAAAAATACACCTTCATTGCCATTATAAGAGGATTCATGTGTTATCAGCATTATAGTGTCTACACAAAATTCATCATTAACGAAGCAAGCACATTTTGTTGTTTTATATTTATTAGGGACATTTTAGGCAATGTGCATATGTTGCCCAATTTGGTTCAATCGCATTCCATAAATGTGGGAGCGAGTCATGGGCGGGTAACATGCACTGGAAACTTACAAACTGCAAGGAAATGCAACCCTACTGACTTGACGCAAGTACATCTGGCCTGGAGAAGGGGACGAGACGCTGACTACAAACACGACGGAATGGACAGTGGCCATTATGCTTTTACTGATTAAATACGCGTGAAATAATCAACTTTAAAGCATTATTTACCTTTCGCATATAAAATACAACAAAGTATGATAAAATAAATATTATTTTTATAGAAGAAAATTAATTATATAAAGATATATGACGAAATGTATTGAAATTTACTGCGAGGACTTTAAAATACACCTTCATTGCCATTATAAAAGGCTTCATGTGTTATCGGCATTATAGTGTCTACAAAAAATACATCATTAACTAATCAATCACATTTTGTTGTTTTATATATATAAGGGACATTTTTTAGCAACGTGCATATGTAGTCCAATATGGTTCGATCACATTCCATAAATTTGGGAGCGACTCATGCACGGGTAACATGAAGAGGTAAAACTTACTAACTGCTAAGAAATGCAAACCTACTGACTTGACGCAAGTACATCTGGCTTGGAGAAGGGGACGACGCGCTGGCTACAAACACGACGGACAGGACAGTTGCTATTATGCTCTTGTTGAATAAATACGCGTGAAATAATCAACTTTAAAGCATTTTTTACTTTTCGCATATAAAATAAAAAGAGTAAAATAAAATAAATTTAGAAAAATTAAATACATAAAGATATATGACGAAATGCATTGAAATTTACTGCGAGGACTTAAAAATACACCTTCATTGCCATTATAAAAGGATTCATGTGTTATCGGCATTCTAGTGTCTACAAAAAATACATCATTAACTAATCAATCACTTTTGTTGTTTTATATATATAAGGGAAATTTTTTAGCAACGTGCATATGTAGTCCAATTTGATTCAATCGCATTCCCTAAATGTGGGAGCGAATCATGGACGGGTAACATGAAGTGGTAAAACTTACTAACTGCTAAGAAATGCAAGCCTACTGACTTGGCGCAAGTACATCTGGCTTGGAGAAGGGGACGAGACGCTGACTACAAACACGACGGACAGGACAGTTGCCATAATGTTTTATTGAATAAATACGCGTGAAATAATTAACTTTAAAGCATTTTTTATTTTTCGCTTATAAAATAAAAAAGTATGATAAAATAAATATTATTTTCAACGGAAAATGTTAAATATACAAAGATATATGAGGAAATGTATTAAAATTTTCTGCGAGAACTTAAAAATACCCCTTCATTGCCATTATAAGATGATTCATGTGTTATCAGCATTATAGTGCCTACAAAAAATTCATCATTAACTAATCAATCACATTTTGTTGTTTAATATTTATTAGGGAAATTTTTTAGCAACGTGCATATGTAGTCCAATTTGGTTCAACCCCTTTTTTATAAATGTGGGACCGAATCATGCACGGTTAACATGACGTGGTAAAACTTACTAACTGCTAAGAAATGCAACCCTACTGAGTTGGCGCAAATACATCAGGCTTGGAGAAGGGGACGAGACGCTGACTACAAACACGACGGACAGGACCGTTACCATTATGATTTTATTGAATAAGTACGCGTGAAATAATCAACTTTAAAGCATTATTTACTTTTCGCATATAAAATAAAGCAAAGTATGATAAAATAAATATTATTTTTATAGAAAAAAATTGAAAATATAAAGATATATGAGGAAATGTATTGAAATTTTCTGCGAGAACTTAAAAATACACCTTCATTGCCATTATAAGAGGATTCGTGTGTTATCGGCATTATAGTGTCTACAAAAAATTCATCATTAATTAATCAATCACATATTGTTGTTTAACATTTATTAGGGACATTTTTTAGCAACGTGCATATGTAGTCCAATTTGGTCCAATCGCATTCCATAAATGTGGGAGCGAATCATGGACGGGTCACATGAAATGGTAAAACTTACTAACTGCTAAGAAATGCAACCCTACTGACTTGGCGCATGTACATCTGGCTTGGAGAAGGGGACGAGATGCTGACTACAAACACGACGGACAGGAAAGTTACCATTATGATTTTATTGAATAATTATTCGTGAAATAATCCACTTTAAAGCATTATTTAGTTTTCGCATATAAAATAAAGCAAAGTATGCTAAATTAAATATTATTTTTATCGAAAAAAATTAAAAATTTAATGATATATTGAGAAATGTAATGAAATTTAGTGCTAGAACTAAAAAATACACCTTCATTGCCATTATAAGAGGATTCGTGTGTTATCGGCATTATAGTGCCTACAAAAAATTCATCATTAACTAATCAATCACATTTTGTTGTTTAATATTTATTAGGGAAATTTTTTAGCAACGTGCATATGTAGTCCAATTTGGTTCAACCCCTTTTTTATAAATGTGGGACCGAATCATGCACGGGTAACATGACGTGGTAAAACTTACTAACTGCTAAGAAATGCAACCCTACTGACTTGGAGAAGCGGACGAAAGGCTGACTATCAACACAACGGACAGGACAGTTACCATTATGCTTTTATTGAATACATACGCGTGAAATAATCAACTTTAAAGCATTTTTTACTTTTCGCATATAAAATACAACAAAGTATGATAAAATAAATATTATTTTTATAGAAGAAAATTAAATATATAAAGATATATGACGAAATGTATTGAAATTTACTGCGAGGACTTTAAAATACACCTTCATTGCCATTATAAAAGGATTCATGTGTTATCGGCATTATAGTGTCTACAAAAAATACATCATTAACTAATCAATCACATTTTGTTGTTTTATATATATTAGGGACATTTTTAAGCAACGTGCATATGTAGTCCAATTTGGTTCGATCGCATTCCATATATTTGGGAGCGAATCATGCACGGGTAACATGAAGTGGTAAAACTTACTAACTGCTAAGAAATGCAAACCTACTGACTTGACGCAAGTACATCTGGCTTGGAGAAGGGGACGACGCGCTGACTACAAACACGACGGACAGGACAGTTGCCATTATGCTCTTGTTGAATAAATACGCGTGAAATAATCAACTTTAAAGCATTTTTTACTTTTCGCATATAAAATAAAAAGAGTGAGATAAAATAAATTTTATTTTTATAGAAAAATTTAATATATAAAGATATATGACGAAATGTATTGAAATTTACTGCGAGGACTTAAAAATACACCTTCATTGCCATTATAAAAGGATTCATGTGTTATCGGCATTCTAGTGTCTACAAAAAATACATCATTAACTAATCAATCACTTTTTGTTGTTTTATATATATAAGGGACATTTTTTAGCACCGTGCATATGTAGTCCAATTTGATTCAATCGCATTCCCTAAATGTGGGAGCGAATCATGGACGGGTAACATGACGTGGTAAAACTTACTACCTGCTAAGAAATGCAAGCCTACTGACTTGGCGCAAGTACATCTGGCTTGGAGAATTGGACGAGACGCTGACTACAAACACGACGGACAGGACAGTTGCCATAATGTTTTATTGAATAAATACGCGTGAAATAATCAACTTTAAAGCATTTTTTACTTTTCGCTTATAAAATAAAAAAGTATGATAAAATAAATATTATTTTCAACGGAAAATGTTAAATATGCAAAGATATATGGGGAAATGTATTAAAATTTTCTGCGAGAACTTAAAAATACACCTTCATTGCCATTATAAGATGATTCATGTGTTATCAGCATTATAGTGCCTACAAAAAATTCATCATTAACTAATCAATCACATTTTGTTGTTTAATATTTATTAGGGAAATTTTTTAGCAACGTGCATATGTAGTCCAATTTGGTTCAACCCCTTTTTTATAAATGTGGGACCGAATCATGCACGGTTAACATGACGTGGTAAAACTTACTAACTGCTAAGAAATGCAACCCTACTGACTTGGCGCAAATACATCTGGCTTGGAGAAGGGGACGAGACGCTGACTACAAACACGACGGGCAGGACAGTTGCCATTATGCTTTTATTGAATAAATACGCGTGAAATAATCATCTTTAAAGCATTTTTTACTTTTCGCATATAAAATAAAAAAAGTATGATAAAATAAATATTATTTTTATGGAAAAAATTAAAAATGTAAAGATAGATGATTAAATTTATTGAAATTTTCTGCGAGAACTTAAAAATACACCTTCATTGCCATTATAAGAGGATTCATGTGTTATCAGCATTATAGTGTCTACACAAAATTCATCATGAACTAATCAATCACATTTTGTTGTTTTATATTTATTAGGGACATTTTAAGCAATGTGCATATGTTGCCCAATTTGGTTCAATCGCATTCCATAAATATGGGAGCGAATCATGGACGGGTAACATGCACTGGAAACTTACAAACTGCAACGAAATGCAACCCTACTGACTTGACGCAAGTACATCTGGCTGGAGAAGGGGACGAGACGCTGACTACAAATACGACGGACTGGACAGTGGCCATTATGCTTTTACTGAATAAATACGCGTGAAATAATCAACTTTAAAGCATTATTTACCTTTCGCATATAAAATACAACAAAGTATGATAAAATAAATATTATTTTTATAGAAGAAAATTAAATATATAAAGATATATGACGAAATGTATTGAAATTTACTGCGAGGACTTTAAAATACTCCTTCATTGCCATTATAAAAGGATTCATGTGTTATCGGCATTATAGTGTCTACAAAAAATACATCATTAACTAATCAATCACATTTTGTTGTTTTATATATATTAGGGACTTTTTGTTTAGCAATGTGCTAATGTAGTCCAATTTGGTTCGATCGCATTCCATAAATTTGGGAGCGAATCATGCACGGGTAACATGAAGTGGTAAAACTTACTAACTGTTAAGAAATGCAAACCTACTGACTTGACGCAAGTACATCTGGCTTGGAGAAGGGGACGACGCGCTGACTACAAACACGACGGACAGGACAGTTGCCATTATGATTTGTTGAATAAATACGCGTGAAATAATCAACTTTAAAGCATTTTTTACTTTTCGCATATAAAATAAAAAGAGTAAGATAAAATAAATATTATTTTTATAGAAAAATTAAATATATAAAGATAAATGACGAAATGTATTGAAATTTACTGCGTGGACTTAAAAATACACCTTCATTGCCATTATAATAGGATTCATGTGTTATCGGCATTCTAGTGTCTACAAAAAATACATCATTAACTAATCAATCACTTTTTGTTGTTTTATATATATTAGGAACATTTTTTAGCAACGTGCATATGTAGTCCAATTTGGTTCAATCGCATTTCCTAAATGTGGGAGCGAATCATGGACGGGTAACATGAAGTGGTAAAACTTACTAACTGCTAAGAAATGCAAACCTACTGACTTGGCGCAAGTACATCTGGCTTGGAGAAGGGGACGAGACGCTGACTACAAACACGACGGACAGGACAGTTGCCATAATGTTTTATTGAATAAATACGCGTGAAATAATCAACTTTAAAGCATTTTTTACTTTTCGCTTATAAAATAAAAAAGTATCATAAAATAAATATTATTTTCAACGGAAAATGTTAAATATACAAAGGTATATGAGGAAATGTATTAAAATTTTCTGCGAGAACTTAAAAATACACCTTCATTGCCATTATAAGATGATTCATGTGTTATCAGCATTATAGTGCCTACAAAAAATTCATCATTAACTAATCAATCACATTTTGTTGTTTAATATTCATTAGGGACATTTTTTAGCAACGTGCATATGCAGTCCAATTTGGTTCAACCCCTTTTTTATAAATGTGGGACCGAATCATGCACGGGTAACATGACGTGATAAAACTTACTAACTGCTAAGAAATGCAACCCTACTGACTTGGCGCAAATACATCTGGCTTGGAGAAGGGGACGAGACGCTGACTACAAACACGACGGACAGGACAGTTACCATTATGATTTTATTGAATAAGTACGCGTGAAATAATCAACTTTAAAGCATTATTTACTTTTCGCATATAAAATAAAGCAAAGTATGATAAAATAAATATTATTTTTATAGAAAAAAATTGAAAGTAGAAAGATATATGAGGAAATCTAAAGAAATTTAGTGCGAGAACTAAAAAATACACCTTCATCGGCGTTACAAGAGGATTCCTGTGTTATCGGCATTGTAGTGTTTACAAAAGAATCATAATTAACTAATCAATCACATTTTGTTGTGTTATATTTATTAGGGCCATTTTGAAGCAATGTGCATATGTTGCCCAATTTGGTTAAGTCGCCTTCCATAAATGTGGGAGCGAATCATGGACGGGTACGGGACGGCATTATATTGTCTACACAAAATTCATCATTAACTAAGCAAGCACATTTTGTTGTTTTATATTTATTAGGGACTTTTTGTTTAGCAATGTGCAAATGTAGTCACATTTGGTTCAATCCCATTCCATAAATGTGGGAGCGAATCATGGACGGGTAACATGAAGTGGTAAAACTTACTAACTGCTAAGTAATGCAACGTTACTGACTTGACGCAAGTACATCTGTCTTGGACGAGACGCTGACTACAAACACGACGGGCAGGACAGTTGCCATTATGCTTTTATTGAATAAATACGCATGAAATAATCATCTTTAAAGCATTTTTTACTTTTCGCATATAAAATAAAAAAAGTATGATAAAATAAACATTATTTTTATGGAAAAAATTAAAAATGTAAAGATAGATGATTAAATTTATTGAAATTTTCTGCGAGAACTTAAAAATACACCTTCATTGCCATTATAAGAGGATTCATGTGTTATCAGCATTATAGTGTCTACTAAAAATTCATCATTAATTAATCAATCACATTTTGTTGTTTAATATTTATTAGGGACATTTATTAGCAACGTGCATATGTAGTCCAATTTGGTTCAATCGCATTCCATAGATGTGGGAGCAAATCATGGGCGGGTAACATGACGTGGTAAAACTTACTAACTGCTAAGAAATGCAACCCTACTGACTTGGCGCAAGTACATCTGGCTTGGAGAAGGGGACGACACGCTGACTACAAACACGACGGACAGGACAGTTACCATTATGATTTTATTGAATAAGTATGCGTGAAATAATCCACTTTAAAGCATTATTTACTTTTCGCATATAAAATAAAGCAAAGTATGATAAATTAAAAATTTTTTTTATAGAAAAAAATTAAAAATCTAATGAAATTTAGTGCTAGAATTAAAATATACACCTTCATTGGCGTTACAGGAGGATTCATGTGTTATCGGCATTATAGTGTTTACAAAAAATTCATCATAAAGTAATCAATCACATTTTGTTGTGTTATATTTATTAGGGGCATTTTTAGCAATGTGCATATGTTGCCCAATTTGGTTAAGTCGCCTTCCATAAATGTGGGAGCGAATCATGGACGGGTAACATGAAGTGGAAACTTACAAACTGCAAAGAAATGCAACCCTACTGACTTGACGCAAGTACATCTGGCTTGGAGAAGGGGACGAGACGCGGACTACAAACACGACGGACTGGACAGTTGCCATTACGCTTTTACTGACTAAATACGCGTGAAATAATCAACTTTAAAGCATTATTTACCTTTTGCATATAAAATAAAACAAAGTATGATAAAATAAATATTATTTTTATAGAAGAAAATTAAATATATAAAGATATATGACGAAATGTATTGAAATTTACTGCGAGGACTTTAAAATACACCTTCATTGCCATTATAAAAGGATTCATGTGTTATCGGCATTATAGTGCCTACAAAAAATACATCATTAACTAATCAGTCACATTTTGTATTTTTATATATATTAGGGACATTTTTTAGCAACGTGCATATGTAGTCCAATTTGGTTCAATCGCAAACTTACAAACTGCAAAGAAATTCCACCCTACTGACTTGACGCAAGTACATCTGGCTTGGAGAAGGGGACGAGGCGCTGACTACAAACACGACGGACAGGACAGTTGCCATTATGCATTTATTGAATAAGCACGCGTGAAATAATCAACTTTTAAGCATTATTCACTTTTCGCATATAAAATAAAGCAAAGTATGATAAAATAAATATTATTTTTATTGAAAAAAAAAAAAATATAAAGAAGAAGATATATGAGGAAATGTAATGAAATTTAGTGCTAGAACTAAAAATACACCTTCATTGGCCTTACAAGGGGATTCATGTGTTATCGGCATTATAGTGTTTACAAAAAAATCATTATTAACTAATCAATCACATTTTGTTGTGTTATATTTATTAAGGACATTTTTAGCAATGGGCATATGTTGCCCAATTTGGTTCAATCGCATTCCATAAATATGGGAGCGAATCATGGACGGGTAACATGAAGTGGAAACTTACAAACTGCAAAGAAATGCCACCCTACTGACTTGACGCAAGTACATCTGGCTTGGAGAAGGGAACGAGCCGCTGACTAAAAACACGACGGACTGGACAGTTGCCATTATGCTTTTATTGAATAAATACACGCGAAATAATCAACTTTAAAGCATTATTTACCTTTCGCATATAAAATAAATATTATTTTTATAGAAGAAAATTAAAAATATAAAGATATATGAGGAAATGTATTGAAATTTACTGCGAGGGCTTTAAAATGCACCTTCATTGCCATTATAAAAGGACTCATGTGTTATCGGCATTATAGTGCCTACAAAAAATACATCATTAACTAATCAATGGGGTGTGGTAACTCTTCTGGGTCTGCAGTTACAGATGAGTGGCTACACTCAATCCCTACTCTTGCGTCCTCGTCGCGCACTCTGGGCAACGTGAGCAACCCTTGTGTGAGATATGGTAACCAACCCGTGTGGAGCCTTGGGTCACGGCAGAAAGAGAGGGAGCTTCAGTGGGGCCACTCCGACATATTCGGTTTAAGGGCTCACTTTGGTCAAACTGTCGGAAAATTCAGTCTCCACGACGAAACCTCCGCCAACGGACTGAGACTGATCGACTTTGCCGGGGCCCGAAACATGGTGGTCTGTAGCACCAGGTTTCAGCATAAAAAAATACACTTGGCTACGTGGCTGTCTCCAGATCGAAAAACGCGAAACCAAATCGATCATATTGCGATAGACGGAAGGCATGCTTCCAGTATATTAGACGTACGTACACTCCGAGGACCGAACATCGACTCGGATCATTATCTTGTCAATATCGGAATAATTTCCTAACTGCCAAGAAATGCAACCCTACTGACTTGACGCAAGTACATCTGGCTTGGAGAAGGGGACGAGACGCTGACTACAAACACGACGGAGAGGACAGTAACCATTATGCTTTTATTGAATAAATACGCATGAAATAATCAACTTTAAAAAATTATTTGCTTTTCGCAAATAAAATAAAGCAAGGTATGATAAAATAAATATTATTTTTGTCGAAAAAAATTAAAAATATAAAGATATATGAGGAAATGTATCGAAATTTTCTGCGGGAACTTAAAAATACACTTTCATTGCCATAATAAAAGGATTCATGTGTTATCGGCATTACAGTGTCTACACAAAATTCATCATGAACTAATCAATCACATTTTGTTGTTTTATATTTATTAGGGACATTTTTTAGCAATGTGCAAATGTAGTCCAATTTGGTTCAATCCCATTCCATAAATGTGGGAGCGAATCATAGACGGGTAACATGAAGTGGTAAAACTTACTAACTGCTAAGAAGAGCAAGTACATCTGGCTTGGAGAAGGGGACGAGACGCTGACTACAAACACGACGGAGAGGACAGTAGCCATTATGCTTTTATTGAATAAATACGCATGAAATAATCATTTTTAAAGAATTATTTGCTTTTCGCAAATAAACTAAAGCAGAGTATGATAAAATAAATATTATTTTTATCGAAAAAAATTAAAAATATAAAGATATATAAGGAAATGTATTGAAATTTTCTGCGGGAACTTAAAAATACACCTTCATTGCCATTATAAAAGGATTCATGTGTTATCGGCATTACAGTGTCCACAAAAAATTCATCATGAACTAATCAATCACATTTTGTTGTTTTATATTTATTAGGGACGTTTTTTAGCAATGTGCATATGTTGCCCAATTTGGTTCAATCGCATTCCATAAATGTGGGACTGAATCATGGACGGGCAACATGAAGTGGAATAATTTCCTAACTGCTAAGAAATGCAACCCTACTGACTTGGCGCAAGTACATCTGGATTGGAGAAGGGGACGAAGCGCTGACTATCAACACAACGGACAGGACAGTTGCCATTATGCTTTTATTGAATAAATACGCAAGAGATAATCAACTTTAAAGAATTATTTGCTTTTCGCAAATAAAATAAAGCAAGGTATGATAAAATAAATATTATTTTTGTCGAAAAAAATTGAAAGTAGAAAGATATATGAGGAAATCTAATGAAATTTAGTGCTAGAACTAAAAAATACACCTTCATTGGCGTTTCAAGAGGATTCATGTGTTATCGGCATTATAGTGTTTACAAAAAAATCATCATTAACTATTGACAACAACTGCGACGGACAGGACAGTTACCATTATTTTTTTATTAAATAAATACGCGTGAAATAATGAGCTTTAAAGTATTATTTACTTTTCGCATATAACATAAAACAAAGTAAGATAAAATAAATATTATTTTTATAGAAGAAAATTAAATATATAAAGATATATGACGAAATGTATTGAAATTTACTGCGAGGACTTTAAAATACACCTTCATTGCCATTATAAAAGGATTCATGTGTTATCGGCATTACAGTGTCCACAAAAAATTCATCATGAACTAATCAATCACATTTTGTTGTTTTATATTTATTAGGGACATTTTTTTAGCAATGTGCAAATGTAGTCCAATTTGGTTCAATCCCATTCCATAAATGTGGGAGCGAATCATGGACGGGTAACATGAAGTGGTAAAACTTACTAACTGCTAAGAAGAGCAAGTACATCTGGCTTGGAGAAGGGGACGAGACGCTGACTACAAACACGACGGAGAGGACAGTAGCCATTATGCTTTTATTGAATAAATACGCATGAAATAATCATTTTTAAAGAATTATTTGCTTTTCGCAAATAAACTAAAGCAGAGTATGATAAAATAAATATTATTTTTATCGAAAAAATTTAAAAATATAAAGATATATGAGGAAATGTATTGAAATTTTCTGCGGGAACTTAAAAATACACCTTCATTGCCATTATAAAAGGATTCATGTGTTATCGGCATTACAGTGTCCACAAAAAATTCAGCATGAACTAATCAATCACATTTTGTTGTTTTATATTTATTAGGGACATTTTTTAGCAATGTGCATATGTTGCCCAATTTGGTTCAATCGCATTCCATAAATGTGGGAGTGAATCATGGACGGGCAACATGAAGTGGAATAATTTCCTAACTGCTAAGAAATGCAACCCTACTGACTTGGCGCAAGTACATCTGGATTGGAGAAGGGGACGACCCGCTGACTATCAATACAACGGACAGGACAGTTGCCATTATGCTTTTATTGAATAAATACGCAAGAGATAATCAACTTTAAAGAATTATTTGCTTTTCGCAAATAAAATAAAGCAAGGTATGATAAAATAAATATTATTTTTGTCGAAAAAAATTGAAAGTAGAAAGATATATGAGGAAATCTAATGAAATTTAGTGCTAGAACTAAAAAATACACCTTCATTGGCGTTTCAAGAGGATTCATGTGTTATCGGCATTATAGTGTTTACAAAAAAATCATCATTAACTATTGACAACAACTGCGACGGACAGGACAGTTACCATTATTTTTTTATTAAAAAAATACGCGTGAAATAATGAGCTTTAAAGTATTATTTACTTTTCGCATATAACACAAAACAAAGTAAGATAAAATAAATATTATTTTTATAGAAGAAAATTAAATATATAAAGATATATGACGAAATGTATTGAAATTTACTGCGAGGACTTTAAAATACACCTTCATTGCCATTATAAAAGGATTCATGTGTTATCGGCATTACAGTGTCCACAAAAAATTCATCATGAACTAATCAATCACATTTTGTTGTTTTATATTTATTAGGGACATTTTTTAGCAATGTGCAAATGTATTCCAATTTGGTTCAATCCCATTCCATAAATGTGGGAGCGAATCATGGACGGGTAACATGAAGTGGTAAAACTTACTAACTGCTAAGAAGAGCAAGTACACCTGGCTTGGAGAAGGGGACGAGACGCTGACTACAAACACGACGGTGAGGACAGTTGCCATTATGCTTTTGTTGAATAACTACGCATGAAATAATCATTTTTAAAGAATTATTTGCTTTTCGCAAATAAACTAAAGCAGAGTATGATAAAATAAATATTAGTTTTATCGAAAAAATTAAAAATATAAAGATATATGAGGAAATGTATTGAAATTTTCTGCGAGAACTTAAAAATACACCTTCATTGCCATTAAAAGATGATTCATGTGTTATCAGCATTATAGTGTCAACAAAAAATTCATCATTAATTAATCAATCACATTTTGTTGTTTAATATTTATTAGGGACATTTTTTAGCAACGTGCATATGTAGTCCAATTTGGTTCAACCCCTTTTTTATAAATGTGGGACCGAATCATGCACGGGTAACATGACGTGGTAAAACTTACTAACTGCTAAGAAATGCAACCCTACTGACTTGGCGCAAATACATCTGGCTTGGAGAAGGGGACGAGACGCTGACTACAAACACGACGGACAGGACAGTTACCATTATGATTTTATTGAATAAGTACGCGTGAAATAATCAACTTTAAAGCATTATTTACTTTTCGCAAATAAAATAAAGCAAGGTATGATAAAATAAATATTATTTTTATAGAAAAAAATTGAAAGTAGAAAGATATATGAGGAAATCTAAAGAAATTTAGTGCTAGAACTAAAAAATACACCTTCATCGGCGTTACAAGAGGATTCCTGTGTTATCGGCATTATAGTGTTTACAAAAAAATCATCATTAACTAATCAATCACATTTTGTTGTGTTATATTTATTAGGGCCATTTTGAAGCAATGTGCATATGTTGCCCAATTTGGTTTAATCGCATTCCATGAATGTGGGAGCGAATCATGGTAGGGTGACATGAAGTGTTAAATTTACTAACTGCTAAGAAATACAACCCTACTGACTTGACGCAAGTACATCTGGCTTGGAGAAGGGGACGAGGCGCTGACTACAAACACGACGGACAGGACAGTTGCCATTATGCTTTTATTGAATAAAGACGCGTGATATAATCAACTTTAAAGCATTATTTACTTTTCGCATGTAAAATAAAACAAAGTATGATAAAATAAATATTATTTTTATCGAAAAAAATTAAATATATAAAGATATATGACGAAATGTATTGAAATTTACTGCGAGGCTTAAAAATACACCTTCATTGCCATTATAAAAGGATTCATGTGTTATCGGAATTATAGTGTCTACAAAAAATTTATCATGAACTAATCAATAACATTTTATTGTTTTATATTTATAAGGGACATTTTTTAGCAATGTGCATATGTAGCCCAATTTGGTTCAATCGCATTCCATAAATGTGGGAGCAAATCATGGGCGGGTAACATGAAGTGGTAAAACTTACTAACTTTTAAGAAATGCAAACCTACCGACTTGACGCAAGTACATCTGGCTTGGAGAAAGGGACGAGGCGCTGACTACAAACAGGACGGACAGGACAGTTGCCATTATGCATTTATTGAATAAGCACGCGTGAAATAATCAACTTTAAAGCATTATTCACTTTTCGCATATAAAATAAAGCAAAGTATGATAAAATAAATATTATTTTTACTGAAAAAAAAAAAAAAATATAAAGAAGAAGATATATGAGGAAATGTAATGAAATTTAGTGCTAGAACTAAAAATACACCTTCATTGGCCTTACAAGGGGATTCATGTGTTATCGGCATTATAGTGTTTACAAAAAAATCATTATTAACTAATCAATCACATTTTGTTGTGTTATATTTATTAAGGACATTTTTAGCAATGGGCATATGTTGCCCAATTTGGTTCAATCGCATTCCATAAATATGGGAGCGAATCATGGACGGGTAACATGAAGTGGAAACTTACAAACTGCAAAGAAATGCCACCCTACTGACTTGACGCAAGTACATCTGGCTTGGAGAAGGGAACGAGCCGCTGACTAAAAACACGACGGACTGGGCAGTTGCCATTATGCTTTTATTGAATAAATACACGCGAAATAATCAACTTTAAAGCATTATTTACCTTTCGCATATAAAATAAATATTATTTTTATAGAAGAAAATTAAAAATATAAAGATATATGACGAAATGTATTGAAATTTACTGCGAGGGCTTTAAAATACACCTTCATTGCCATTATAAAAGGACTCATGTGTTATCGGCATTATAGTGCCTACAAAAAATACATCATTAACTAATCAATCACATTTTGTATTTTTATATATATTAGGGACATTTCTAGCAACGTGCATATGTAGTCCAATTTGGTTCAATCGCATTCCCTAAATGTGGGAGCGAACAATGGACGGGTAACATGAAGTGGTAAAACTTACTAACTGCTAAGAAATGCAAACCTACTGTCTTGGCGCAAGTCCATAAATGTGCGAGCGAATCATGTACGGGTAACATGAAGTGGAATAACTTACTAACTGCTAAGAAATTCAACCCTACTGACTTGACGCAAGTACATCTGGCTTGGAGAAGGGGACGAGACGCTGACTACAAACACGACGGAGATGACAGTTGCCATTATGCTTTTATTGAATAAATACGCATGAAATAATCATTTTTAAAGAATTATTTGCTTTTCGCAAATAAACTAAAGCAGAGTATGACAAAATAAATATTATTTTTATCGAAAAAAATTAAAAATATAAAGATATATGAGGAAATGTATTGAAATTTACTGCGAGAACTTAAAAATACACCTTCATTGCCCTTGTAAGAAGATTCATGTGTTATCGGCATTACAGTGTCCACAAAAAATTCATCATGAACTAATCAATCACATTTTGTTGTTTTATATTTATTAGGGACATTTTTTAGCAATGTGCATATGTTGCCCAATTTGGTTCAATCGCAGTCCATAAATGTGGGAGCGAATCATGGACGGGCAACATGAAGTGGAATAATTTCCTAACTGCCAAGAAATGCAACCCTACTGACTTGACGCAAGTACATCTGGCTTGGAAAAGGGGACGAGACGCTGACTACAAACACGACGGAGAGGACAGTAGCCATTATGCTTTTATTGAATAAATACGCATGAAATAATCAACTTTAAAGAATTATTTGCTTTTCGCAAATGAAATAAAGCAAGGTATGATAAAATAAATATTATTTTTGTCGAAAAAAAAATAAAAATATAAAGATATATGAGGAAATGTATTGAAATTTTCTGCGGGAACTTAAAAATACACTTTCATTGCCATAATAAAAGGATTCATGTGTTATCGGCATTACAGTGCCCACAAAAAATTCATCATGAACTAATCAATCACATTTTGTTGTTTTATATTTATTAGGGACATTTTTTAGCAATGTGCAAATGTAGTCCAATTTGGCTCAATCCCATTCCATAAATGTGGGAGCGAATCATGGACGGGTAACATGAAGTGGTAAAACTTACTAACTGCTAAGAAGAGCAAGTACATCTGGCTTGGAGAAGGGGACGAGACGCTGACTACAAACACGACGGAGAGGACAGTAGCCATTATGCTTTTATTGAATAAATACGCATGAAATAATCATTTTTAAAGAATTATTTGCTTTTCGCAAATAAACTAAAGCAGAGTATGATAAAATAAATATTATTTTTATCGAAAAAAATTAAAAATATAAAGATATATGAGGAAATGTATTGAAATTTACTGCGAGAACTTAAAAATACACCTTCATTGCCCTTGTAAGAAGATTCATGTGTTATCGGCATTACAGTGTCCACAAAAAATTCATCATGAACTAATCAATCACATTTTGTTGTTTTATATTTATTAGGGACATTTTTTAGCAATGTGCATATGTTGCCCAATTTGGTTCAATCGCAGTCCATAAATGTGGGAGCGAATCATGGACGGGCAACATGAAGTGGAATAATTTCCTAACTGCTAAGAAATGCAACCCTACTGACTTGGCGCAAGTACATCTGGATTGGAGAAGGGGACGAAGCGCTGACTATCAACACAACGGACAGGACAGTTGCCATTATGCTTTTATTGAATAAATACGCAAGAGATAATCAACTTTAAAGAATTATTTGCTTTTCGCAAATAAAATAAAGCAAGGTATGATAAAAGAAATATTATTTTTGTCGAAAAAAATTGAAAGTAGAAAGATATATGAGGAAATCTAATGAAATTTAGTGCTAGAACTAAAAAATACACCTTCATTGGCGTTACAAGTGGATTCATGTGTTATCGGCATTATAGTGTTTACAAAAAAATCATCATTAACTATTGACAACAACTGCGACCGACAGGACAGTTACCATAATTTTTTTTTTTTATTGAATAAATATGCGTGAAATAATGAGCATATAACATAAAACAAAGTAAGATAAAATACATATTATTTTTATAGACGAAAATTAAATATATAAAGATATCTGACGAAATGTATTGAAATTTACTGCGAGGACTTTAAAATACACCTTCATTTCCATTATAAAAGGATTCATGTGTTATCGGCATTACAGTGTCCACAAAAAATTCATCATGAACTAATCAATCACATTTTGCTGTTTTATATTTATTAGGGACATTTTTTAGCAATGTGCAAATGTAGTCCAATTTGGTTCAATCCCATTCCATAAATGTGGGAGCGAATCATGGACGTGTAACATGAAGTGATAAAACTTACTAACTGCTAAGAAGAGCAAGTACATCTGGATTGGAGAAGGGGAAGAAACGCTGACTATCAACACAACGGACAGGACAGTTGTCATTATGCTTTTATTGAATAAAAACGCAAGAAATAATCTACTTTAAAGAATTATTTGCCTTTCGCAAATAAAATAAAGCAAGGTATGATAAAATAAATATTATTTTTGTCGAAAAAAATTGAAAGTAGAAAGATATATGAGGAAATCTAATGAAATTTAGTGCTAGAACTAAAAAATACACCTTCATTGGCGTTACAAGAGGATTCATGTGTTATCGGCATTATAGTGTTTACAAAAAAACCATCATTAACTATTGACAACAACTGCGACCGACAGGACAGTTACCATTATTTTTTTATTGAATAAATACGCGTGAAATAATGAGCTTTAAAGTATTATTTACTTTTCGCATATAATATAAAACAAAGTAAGATAACATAAAAATTTCTTTCAACGGAAAAAGTTAAATATGTAAAGATATATGAGGAAATGTTTTGAAATTTTCTGCGAGAACTTAAAAATATACCTTCATTGCCATTATAAGAGGATTCATGTCTTATCAGCATTATAGTGTCTACAAAAAAGTCATCATTAACTAATCAAGCACATTTTGTTGTTTAATATTTAATAGGTACATTTTTTAGCAAAGTGCTTATGTAGTCCAATTGGTTACCATTATTTTTTTATTGAATAAATACGCGTGAAATAATCAGCTTTAAAGCATTATTTACTTTTCGCATATAAAATAAAGCAAAGTATGATAAAATAAAAATTGTTTTTATCGAAAAAAATTAAATATATAGAGATATATGAGGAAATCTAATGAAATTTAGTGCTAGAACTAAAAAATACACCTTAATTGCCATTATAAGAGGATTCATGTGTTATCAGCATTATAATGTCTACACAAAATTCATCTTTAACTAATCAAGCACATTTTGTTGTTTTATATTTATTGGTTCTATCCCATTCCATAAATGTGGGAGCGAATCATGGAAGGGTAACATGAAGTGGAAAAACTTACTAACTGCTAAGAAATTCAACTACTGACTTGACGCAAGTACATCTGGCTTGGAGAAGGGGGCGAAACGCTGACTACCAACACAACGGACTGGACAGTTGCCATTATGCTTTTATTGAATAAATACGCGTGAAATAATCAACTTTAAAGCATTTTTTACTTTTCGCATATAAAATAAAAAAAGTATGATTAAATAAATATTATTTTCCACGGAAAAAGTTAAATATACAAAGATATATGACGAAATGTATTGAAATTTACTGCGGGACTTAATAATACACCTTCATTGCCATTATAAAAGGATTCATGTGTTATCGGCATTATAGTGTCTACAAAAAATTCATCATGAACTAATCAATAACATTTTGTTGTTTTATATTTATAAGGGACATTTTTTAGCAACGTGCATATGTAGTCCAATTTGGTTCAATCGCATTCCATAAATGTGGGACGGAATCATGGACGGGTAACATGACGTGGTAAAACTTACTAACTGCTAAGAAATGCAACCCTACTGACTTGGCGCAAGTACATCTGGCTTGGAGAAGGGGACGAGACGCTGACTACAAACACGACGGACAGGACAGTTACCATTATGATTTTATTGAATAAGTACGCGTGAAATAATCAACTTTAAAGCATTATTTACTTTTCGCATATAAAATAAAGCAAAGAATGATAAAATAAATTTTTTTTTTATCGAAAAAAATTAAATATATAAAGATATATGGCGAAATCTAATGAAATTTAGTGTTAGAACTAAAAAATACACCTTCATTGGCGTTACAAGAGGATTCATGTGTTATCGGCATTATAGTGTTTACAAAAAAATCATCATTAACTAATCAATCACATTTTTGTGTTATATTTATTAGGGACATTTTTAGCAATGTGCATATGTTGCGCAATTTGGTTCAATCGCATTCCATAAATGTGGGAGCGAATCATGGACGGGTAACGTGAAGTGGAAAACTTACTAACTGCTAAGAAATGCAACCCTACTGACTTGGCGCAAGTACATCTGGCTTGGAGAAGGGGACGAGACGCTGACTACAAACACTACGGACAGGATAGTTACCATTATGCTTTTATTGAATAAATACACGCGAAATAATCAACTTTAAAGCATTATTTACCTTTCGCATATAAAATAAATATTATTTTTATAGAAGAAAATTACAAATATAAAGATATATGACGAAATGTATTGAAATTTACTGCGAGGGCTTTAAAATACACCTTCATTGCCATTATAAAAGGACTCATGTGTTATCGGCATTATAGTGCCTACAAAAAATACATCATTAACTAATCAATCACATTTTGTTGTATTATATTTATTAGGGAAATTTTTAGCAATGTGCATATGTTGTCCAATTTGGTTCAATCGCATTCCATAAATGTGGGAGCGAATCATGGACGGGTAACGTGAAGTGGAAAACTTACTAACTGCTAAGAAATGCAACCCTACTGACTTGGCGCAAGTACATCTGGCTTGGAGAAGGGGACGAGACGCTGACTACAAACACTACGGACAGGACAGTTACCATTATGCTTTTATTGAATAAATACACGCGAAATAATCAACTTTAAAGCATTATTTACTTTTCGCATATAAAATAAAGCAAAGTATGATAAAAAAAATATTATTTTTATTGAAAAAAAAAATTAAAAATATAAAGATATATGAGGAAATGTAATGAAATTTAGTGCTAGAACTAAAAATACACCTTCAGTGGCGTTACAAGAGGATTCATGTGTTATCGGCATTATAGTATTTACAAAAAAATCATCATTAACTAATCAATCACATTTTGTTGTGTTATATTTATTAAGGACATTTTTAGCAATGTGCATATGTTGCCCAATTTGGTTCAATCGCATTCCATAAATGTGGGAGCAAATCATGGGCGGGTAACATGACGTGGTAAAACTTACTAACTGCTAAGAAGAGCAAGTACATCTGGATTGGAGAAGGGGAAGAAACGCTGACTATCAACACAACGGACAGGACAGTTGTCATTATGCTTTTATTGAATAAAAACGCAAGAAATAATCTACTTTAAAGAATTATTTGCCTTTCGCAAATAAAATAAAGCAAGGTATGATAAAATAAATATTATTTTTGTCGAAAAAAATTGAAAGTAGAAAGATATATGAGGAAATCTAATGAAATTTAGTGCTAGAACTAAAAAATACACCTTCATTGGCGTTACAAGAGGATTCATGTGTTATCGGCATTATAGTGTTTACAAAAAAACCATCATTAACTATTGACAACAACTGCGACCGACAGGACAGTTACCATTATTTTTTTATTGAATAAATACGCGTGAAATAATGAGCTTTAAAGTATTATTTACTTTTCGCATATAATATAAAACAAAGTAAGATAACATAAAAATTTCTTTCAACGGAAAAAGTTAAATATGTAAAGATATATGAGGAAATGTTTTGAAATTTTCTGCGAGAACTTAAAAATATACCTTCATTGCCATTATAAGAGGATTCATGTCTTATCAGCATTATAGTGTCTACAAAAAAGTCATCATTAACTAATCAAGCACATTTTGTTGTTTAATATTTAATAGGTACATTTTTTAGCAAAGTGCTTATGTAGTCCAATTGGTTACCATTATTTTTTTATTGAATAAATACGCGTGAAATAATCAGCTTTAAAGCATTATTTACTTTTCGCATATAAAATAAAGCAAAGTATGATAAAATAAAAATTGTTTTTATCGAAAAAAATTAAATATATAGAGATATATGAGGAAATCTAATGAAATTTAGTGCTAGAACTAAAAAATACACCTTAATTGCCATTATAAGAGGATTCATGTGTTATCAGCATTATAATGTCTACACAAAATTCATCTTTAACTAATCAAGCACATTTTGTTGTTTTATATTTATTGGTTCTATCCCATTCCATAAATGTGGGAGCGAATCATGGAAGGGTAACATGAAGTGGAAAAACTTACTAACTGCTAAGAAATTCAACTACTGACTTGACGCAAGTACATCTGGCTTGGAGAAGGGGGCGAAACGCTGACTACCAACACAACGGACTGGACAGTTGCCATTATGCTTTTATTGAATAAATACGCGTGAAATAATCAACTTTAAAGCATTTTTTACTTTCGCATATAAAATAAAAAAAGTATGATTAAATAAATATTATTTTCCACGGAAAAAGTTAAATATACAAAGATATATGACGAAATGTATTGAAATTTACTGCGGGACTTAATAATACACCTTCATTGCCATTATAAAAGGATTCATGTGTTATCGGCATTATAGTGTCTACAAAAAATTCATCATGAACTAATCAATAACATTTTGTTGTTTTATATTTATAAGGGACATTTTTTAGCAACGTGCATATGTAGTCCAATTTGGTTCAATCGCATTCCATAAATGTGGGACGGAATCATGGACGGGTAACATGACGTGGTAAAACTTACTAACTGCTAAGAAATGCAACCCTACTGACTTGGCGCAAGTACATCTGGCTTGGAGAAGGGGACGAGACGCTGACTACAAACACGACGGACAGGACAGTTACCATTATGATTTTATTGAATAAGTACGCGTGAAATAATCAACTTTAAAGCATTATTTACTTTTCGCATATAAAATAAAGCAAAGAATGATAAAATAAATTTTTTTTTATCGAAAAAAATTAAATATATAAAGATATATGGCGAAATCTAATGAAATTTAGTGTTAGAACTAAAAAATACACCTTCATTGGCGTTACAAGAGGATTCATGTGTTATCGGCATTATAGTGTTTACAAAAAAATCATCATTAACTAATCAATCACATTTTTGTGTTATATTTATTAGGGACATTTTTAGCAATGTGCATATGTTGCGCAATTTGGTTCAATCGCATTCCATAAATGTGGGAGCGAATCATGGACGGGTAACGTGAAGTGGAAAACTTACTAACTGCTAAGAAATGCAACCCTACTGACTTGGCGCAAGTACATCTGGCTTGGAGAAGGGGACGAGACGCTGACTACAAACACTACGGACAGGATAGTTACCATTATGCTTTTATTGAATAAATACACGCGAAATAATCAACTTTAAAGCATTATTTACCTTTCGCATATAAAATAAATATTATTTTTATAGAAGAAAATTACAAATATAAAGATATATGACGAAATGTATTGAAATTTACTGCGAGGGCTTTAAAATACACCTTCATTGCCATTATAAAAGGACTCATGTGTTATCGGCATTATAGTGCCTACAAAAAATACATCATTAACTAATCAATCACATTTTGTTGTATTATATTTATTAGGGAAATTTTTAGCAATGTGCATATGTTGTCCAATTTGGTTCAATCGCATTCCATAAATGTGGGAGCGAATCATGGACGGGTAACGTGAAGTGGAAAACTTACTAACTGCTAAGAAATGCAACCCTACTGACTTGGCGCAAGTACATCTGGCTTGGAGAAGGGGACGAGACGCTGACTACAAACACTACGGACAGGACAGTTACCATTATGCTTTTATTGAATAAATACACGCGAAATAATCAACTTTAAAGCATTATTTACTTTTCGCATATAAAATAAAGCAAAGTATGATAAAAAAAATATTATTTTTATTGAAAAAAAAAATTAAAAATATAAAGATATATGAGGAAATGTAATGAAATTTAGTGCTAGAACTAAAAATACACCTTCAGTGGCGTTACAAGAGGATTCATGTGTTATCGGCATTATAGTATTTACAAAAAAATCATCATTAACTAATCAATCACATTTTGTTGTGTTATATTTATTAAGGACATTTTTAGCAATGTGCATATGTTGCCCAATTTGGTTCAATCGCATTCCATAAATGTGGGAGCGAATCATGGACGGATAACACGAAGTGGAAAACTTACTAACTGCTAAGAAATGCAACCCTGCTGACTTGACGCAAGTACATCTGGCTTGGAGAAGGACACGAGACGCTGACTACAAACCCGAGGGACAGGACAGTTGCCATTATGCTTTTATTGAATAAATACGCGTGAAATAATCAACTTTAAAACATTATTTACTTTTCACATATAAAATAATGCAAAGTATGATAAAATAAATATTATTTTTTTAGAAAAAAATCAAATATATAATGATATATGACGAAATGTATTGCAATTTACTGCGAGGACTTAAAAATACACCTTCATTGCCATTATAAAAGGATTCGTGTGTTATCGGCATTCTAGTGTCTACAAAAAATACATCATTAACTTATCAATCACATTTTGTTGTTTTATATATATTAGGGACATTTTTTAGCAACGTGCATATGTAGTCCAATTTAATCAATTCAATCGCATTCCCTAAATGTGGGAGCGAGTCATGCACGGGTAACATGAAGTGGTAAAACTTACTAACTGCTAAGAAATGCAACCCTACTGACTTGGCGCAAGTACATCTGGCTTGGAGAAGGGGACGAAAGGCTGACTATCTACACAACGGACAGGACAGTTACCATTATGATTTTATTGAATAAGAACGCGTGAAATAATCAACTTTAAAGCATTATTTACTTTTCGCATATAAAGTAAAGCAAAGTATGATAAAATAGATATTATTTTTATAGAAAAAAATTAAAAATATAAAGATATATGAGGAAATCTAATGAAATTTAGTGCTAGAACCCTCATCATCGTTGGTCTCCTTGGCGTGGGGATGAGGCTCAAGTGTTGGCATGGTTAGTCCTCGCAGATTTCCATGACACCAGGAACTAAGAGGGAAGCTCCATATATGAATCAATGTAGGACTCGAACTTGCACGGCTTCTTATGTGGAGAGTACCGCACCAACATCTCTCAATTTCCGCATACCCTGCATCCCTCCTAATATCTCCCAGTTCTCCTTCCTCCCTAGTCAATCCTCCCCCTAAGCCAGGGTGTTAAGCGTCACCGTGCCCATTGGTCGGTTTGCAGCCAGGGGGTCTAAACTCCGGCTGTATTCTAACGGCGCCTCCCTGACACCGGGCCACCTCAGGGAGTATGTTTGGCCTTACCGCGGCAAGGGGCGCTGTCGTGGTGTGCCCCCCTTTTCCCCCTTATACTTTTCAGACCACTGCGCTTGCCTCGTCGAGCAGGTGGTCGTACGACCAAGATGAACACAAATAAGTAAAAAAGTAAAAAAAAACTTGTCTTCCCCATCTCGGGGTAAGACTATGCAGGCGCGAGCGCCTAGCATACAAACTTCTTCTTCCCCATCTCGGGGTAATAATGCGCAGGCGCAAGCGCCTAAGGCGCCGCTTCGCTCCGACAGGGGCTCTTCCGGGCTGGAGGTTGCACGCCGGCCCGTGACTATGGGTGTTATGGCGGGGCTTAGCACCAGCAAAGCTGCGGGAATTGTGCTGGAGACGGCAGATCGTTCCGTGGCGGTAGGCACTAGGGGCCCGCCAAACACCGGCGTGGCAGCGAAGCCTAATCTTGCGAAGGCAGGGGTCTCACGGCCTGGCCCGAGCGGATTAAGGCGGCAAGCAGCTACACATGAAAATATGGAGGGCGTGGCAGCGATGGAAACTACGAACCACGCCCCTCTGAAGTTTGAGTCAGAGCGGCTCAAATTCGCTGACAAGCGAAAGGCCGCGAAGACGCTAAGGAGATACGACGGGGTCCCGTTGGAAACGCTGCTTCAAAGCGCGAAGGAAGCGGTGGAAAGGGCGAAAGCCCTGCTGCCTAATTTCCGGGTCACTGGGGCTTCAGTGCAAAACCGGGTGCCTTCGTCTAAACGACAAAGATCGGCGGAGGACCAAACTCCGGCGACGAAAAGAATCCGGCCGCACTCCTGGGTGGGCAGGCCTAGCTTTGCCGAGGTTGCGAAGGACAGGATCGTTATTGGGGTCCTGGACCGAAGCAATGAGCTCGGGTCCTTACCAAAGGACCAGTGGAGGTGGGTGAAGGCAGCTCTGGCGAACGTCATCTTTGACGTTCTGCTGGAAAACCCCGGAACCACCCCGGCTTGTAAGGACGCTGGCTGGTACCAGGGCCATATTAAGGTGGTATCCTGTGAGGACCAGAGATCGGTGGCGCTGTATAAGGCCGCCGTTGCAAAGGTGGGCCCTGTCTACCCAGGGGCTAAGTTGGAGGTGGTGGACTGGAAGGACATTCCAGTCAGAACACGGGCGAGGGTATGGGTTCCGGTGACACCATCGGCACCGGAAAGCGTCCTTAAGATGCTCCAGGTGATGAACCCATCCCTCCCGAAAAGTGATTGGAGGGTCGTCCGAGTCGAGGACGCGGAAGGCCCTTCCAGACAAGTGGTATTGACCCTTAATAAGGAGTCTATTGGGCTTCTCGAGAAGAGGCAAGGCCGCGTTTCGTATGGCCTCGATGAGGTCATTATCAAAGTGTACCGCGGGGACGCTCAGCGTGCCTCTGGGTCGGGTGAAGCAATGGACTTTTACATTGAGGCACCCGAACCGGAGCCGGAACAGGAACTCTCCGACGCTGAAGGCAGCGTCTCCTCCCAGACGAACCTTGCACCAACAATGCATAGGATGTTTGCGGAGGAGGAGTTGCTTCTCAGTGACGGGGAGGGTGAAGCTGACGTCACCGTTGTAGCTGGAGGGGAGGAAGCGGCTGTCTCGCATGAGGGTGCTGCAAATAAACCTCCATCATTCTAAAGCAGCTTCAGCTGCTCTCCTAGGTCGCCTAAGCAAAGGCGACATTACGGTGGTACTCATTCAGGAACCTTGGGTTTGCAACTCAAGGGTATTTGGGTTGAGTGCCACCGGTTTTAAGCTCTTCGTGGAGCGTGGTAAAGGTAAAATTAGAGCCTGTATTCTGGCTAAAGCAGATTTAAATATCTTTCTTTTACCTAATTACAGTGATGGCGACGTCACGGCAATTCTCGCGGAGATAGGGGGTATGTCGATCGTGCTGGCATCGGCCTACATGGCGTACGAAGCCGAATACCCTCCTCCCTCTAGGGTTCGGAACTTGGTGTCCAGGTATGAGAGCAGACACATGTTGGTCGGCAGCGACGCTAATGCTGCATCGAACTTCTCCAAAAACACGAAGTTTCACAATTAAATCCATTATTGCTTTTTGCTTTTCCCTGAATACACGTGCTGTTAAGTCGTGACGATCAGTTGTTGATTGACCGGGGAACAAATTGCATTTGATGTCATTCCACTTGGGATTGCACGTGAACGTTATGAACAGATCCGGTCTGCCGTAATGGCGCACATACGACATCGCATCTTGCGCATACTCGTGCATATGGCGCGGACTGCCGATGTATGTGGCTGGCAATATTGTCAGACGTCCAATGCTATTCACATTTGCATCATTCAATACGGCATCTCTCAAATGGATGTACTCTTCAGAACGCAATTTCGTTTGGTTGAATCGAATAAAGTTGACACGTTCGGTCTCGATCTTCGCATACATGTCAACCAAATACTGATGAAAAAGCTTGCGACATTTCAGGATGCAGTTGTCTTCTTGCGGACGAATCATTATTCTGCACGAATAGAAGTTCATCGCACTGAGTTTTTTCGGTGTTTCTTGGCCTATAAATGAACAATACACAAAATATTGAATCGTAAGTAACATTTCTTCTCAGAAATTGTACTTTTTTACCAGTAGTTGGATTTATCAATCGCATATTGATGTGATAGCCGTCATCACCTCTCCAGAATAATATCGGATACTGTAATGCATCATAACTACGGTGTAGCTCGGAAACACGCTGAAGTCGTTCGTTTCTACGGTGCAGTACAATATCTCGCGATTCAAACTGTTCGCCAACAATGACGATTGCCACCTCATCGATTGTTGGTGCGTTGAATAGTCTGGCATGCTGCCCCATCGGCATTTTGTCTGCTCTGATGACGATTCGATGGTTATCAGACGGCATGCGGTCCAATGCGATTTTGAACAATCGAATCAATTCATTGTGTTCATGGAGAAATCTTTGCAAATTTAGTACGATTTCTCGCCTTGTGCCGGTCGCAATTTTACATTGTTGATTTAGTTGGTCAGTTTCATTACCGATGAAATATATTTGCAAGAATTTATAGTCGGCATCGGCAAATGGTATGAGCGAGCCTGCTGGATGGTATATTTGTCCCTGAATCTGTAGAATAAAAATGTCAAATGTTTCACTGGAAATTCCATGCAAAGTAATCACCTTGAACGTCGGCATAAATGGATCTCTAATGATCTTTGTGGCACCAAAAGAAGTCATTTGAAAGCATGAATTGTATGCTTGTATGTTCTGCAAGAAATGCTTAGACGTCGGCGATTCTCCAGTGAGCAAGGAATGTAATGGTTCTGGTGGCGGTTCCAATGCAGGCAGTTTCACTTTGCCACTGGAGCAGCACATGCCAGCTGTTTCTCCTCGAAACTTCGCTGCATTGCAATGCGTACAAATAATATCCATTGCTCCAATGGCACCATGCAGGCTGTAGTCGCAGTCAGGATCGTAGTGAAAGCCAACATGTTCCATTTGATCGCGAAGGCGGAGCGGAACTCGGCCTTGACGGTAATTTGGCCGTTGATTGTCGTCGAATTCAGCTCTAATCTGTGCACGCCGCTCTCTGTACACCGCTCTACCTCGGGCATTCACTTGAGCGCGTTGCTCTTCGCTTTGATTTCTTCTTGATATTGACATTCGACGTGAATCACTCGTATGCCTGCCAACCGTATTACGTTGGCGTAGTCGAGGCATTTTCTAGAGTATGCATATTTGAAGTACATAAATAAAAATTGAAAAATTAACCTAAAACTACATCTTAAACTATGTATTTTACCCACACACGCATATGCAATAAGACCCACCAACAGTGTATTTGCAAACCGCATGGAAGCACTTACGAAACAATAACAATACTCACTTGCTTTGTGTGTGTTGCACGGTCAGCAGAAAAACACAAAATCGGTTCGAATAAATGTAGCAAATCGATGGAATTAAATCTGGAAAAAACACACAATGTTGAAACACTTTTTTTTACACACACCGCGCATTTTCAAGCGACAATAGAACCGCATGGCATCACATACGAAACAACAACAATACTCACTTGCTTTGTGTTGTACGCAGAATGTTAATCACGTTGAAATCTGAGAAAAATACACACAATGTTGAAACATTTTTTTTGATACACTCAGTGCATTCGGAACACTTACGTTCTGTATGTCTTGTTAGCTTGACAGTCATCCATAGAAAGAACGAATGACAGGCAAAAACGATCAACATGCGATGTCAATGTTTTTTATTAATTGTAAACAGCCGTCAGTTGTTTCTTTTTATTAGTAAAAGGCATGAGGAATCATTCATGAGAATTTGTATAGGCGGGTATCATTTTTTTTTTTTTTTTTTTTTTGCAAAACGTGCAATGATACACACATTAAATTTCTTATGTGCACCCTCCAAACAGACCCCAATCACCACTGAAAATTTCATTGAAATCGGGCAAGCCGTCTAGTATGCGAACAGGAAGTTTTGCCACTTAATTTTATATATATAGAAGCAAAGTATGATAAAATAAATATTATTTGTATCGAAAAATATTAAAAATATAAAGATATATGAGGAAATCTAATGAAACTTAGTGCTACAACTAAAAAATACACCTTCATTGGCATTACAAGAGGATTCATGTGTTATCGGCATTATAGTCTTTACAAAAAATTCATCATTAACCAATCAATCATATATTGTTGTGTTATATTTATTAGGGACATTTTTAGCAATGTGCATATATTGCCCAATTTGGTTCAATCGCATTCCATAAATGTTGGAGCGAATCATGGACGGGTTACATGAAGTGGAATAATTTCCTAACTGCTAAGAAATGCAACCCTACTGACTTAAAGCAAGTACATCTGGCTTGGAGAAGGGGACGAGACGCTGACTACAAACACGACGGACAGGACAGCTGTCATTATGCTTTTATTGAATAAATACGCGTGAAATAATCAGCTTTAAAGCATTATTTACTTTTCGCATATAAAAAAAAAATAACAAAGTATGATAAAATAAATATTATTTTTATCGAAAAAAATTATATATATAAAGAAATATGACGAAATGTATTGAAATTTACTGCGAGGACTTAAAAATACACCTTCATTGCCATTATAAAAGGATTCATGTCTTATCAGCATTATAGTGTCTACAAAAAAGTCATCATTAACTAATCAATCACTTTTTGTTGTTTTATATTTATTTGGGACATTTTGTAGCAATGTGCAAATGTAGCCCAATTTGGTTCAATCGCATTCCATAAATGTAGGAGCGAATCATGGACGGGTAACATGAAGTGGTAAAACTTGCTAAGTGCTAAGAAATGCAAACCAACTGACTTGGCGCAAGTACACCTGGCTTGGAGAAAGGGACGAGACGCTAACTACAAACACGACGGACAGGACAGTTGCCATTATGCTTTTATTGAATAAATACGCGTGAAATAATCAACTTTAAAGCATTATTTACTTTTCGCATATAAAAAAAACAAAACAAAGTATGATAAAATAAATATTATTTTTATCGAAAAAAATTATATATATAAAGATATATGACGAAATGTATTGAAATTTACTGCGAGGACTTAAAAATACACCTTCATTGCCATTATAAAAGGATTCATGTGTTATCGGCATTATAGTGTCTACAAAAAATTCATCATTAACTAATCAATCACATTTTGTTGCTTTATATTTGTTAGGGACATTTTTTAGCAACGTGCATATGTAGTCCAATTTGGTTCAATCGCATTCCATAAATGTGGGAGCGAATCACGGACGGGTAACATGAAATGGAATAACTTACTAACTGCTAAGAAATGCAACACTACTGACTTGATGCAAGTACATGTGGCTTGGAGAAGGGGACGAGACGCTGACTACAAACACGACGGATAGGACAGTTACCATTATGATTTTATTGAATAGGTACGCGTGAAATAATCAACTTTAAAGCATCATTTACTTTTCGCATATAAAATAAAGCAAAGTATGATAAAATAAATATTATTTGTATCGAAAAAAATTAAAAATATAAAGATATATGAGGAAATCTAATGAAACTTAGTGCTACAACTAAAAAATACACCTTCATTGGCATTACAAGAGGATTCATGTGTTATCGGCATTATAGTGTTTACAAAAAAGTCATCATTAACTAATCAATCACATATTGTTGTGTTATATTTATTAGGGACATTTTTAGCAATGTGCATATATTGCCCAATTTGGTTCAATCGCATTCCATAAATGTGGGAGCGAATCATGGACGGGTAACATGAAGTGGAAAAACTTACTAACTGCTAAGAAATGCAACCCTACTGACTTGACGCAAGTACATCTGGCTTGGAGAAGGGGACGAGACGCTGACTACAAACACGACGGACAGGACATTTGCCATTATGCTTTTATTGAATAAATACGCGTGAAACAATCAGCTTTAAAGCATTATTTACTTTTCGCATATAAAATAAAACAAAGCATGATAAAATAAATATTATCTTTATCGAAAAAAATTAAATATATAAAGATAGATGACGAAATGTATTGAAATTTACTGCGAGGACTTAAAAATACACCTTCATTGCCATTATAAAAGGATTCATGTGTTATCGGCATTATAGTGTTTACAAAAAATACATCATTAACTAATCAATCACATTTTGTGGTTTTATATATATGTGCTGCCTTCAGCATCACAACAACAATACTCATCTCTTATATTTTTTAGTTATATTTATTCTTCTTTGGCCACTGTAAGAACTAGTTCAGTTTCACTCATTATTGTACTCCGTTATAATTTAATAAACGACGGTGAGCGCCTTGCGGTTATCGCATTGCTTGTGCTTTTCCTTCCATTCCATTCGTTGGAAATGAACAACACAAATTTAAGAAGAGCACAAGCATAGCGGAAAACTCAATCCTCATCCGACAGCGAAAAGGTACACGTCTTTGATTTCACCTCTAAACCTCTAAAGTGGTGACCCCGTTTAGAGAAAATCCGTTGCATCGACAGGTACTACAAATCATTAACGAAAAACTTCAGCAAATATAACAGAAAGGTTTACAGCGAATATGGCAACTAAGGACTCTATGGATACAACATCACCATCGGCAACCAAGGATGAAGCCGCAGTCCTCATTCCAACCCCCCTACGGCCGCAGCTCAGGTAACTGCAACGCCTTCAGATGTCAACGCGGTAGCCGTTAAAATCGATATGCCCACGATTGATCGCAGGAACATCGAAGGATGGTTCCTTAGTCTCGACTATTGGTTTCCGGCTATGAACATAAAAAGCGATACCCAGAAATTCAATACGGTAATGGCAGCACTTGGCCAACGCACACTGCAGGATTTCTTAGCTACGTTAGGCGAAGTGCCTGACCAGGGTCGATATGACTTCGTCAAACAGCGACTAATAACCTTCTGCACCGACAGCCAGCAGCGGCGCCTTAATCAAGTGCTTAACGAAACCCACCTGGGCGATCAAAGGCCTAGTCAATTATTTACGGAAATGATGCGGCTAGTGGGCGACACAATGAGAGAATCAGCAGTAAAAAACCTGTGGGCAAAACGTCTACCAGTTTACGCTCAAGCTGCCGTAGCCGCATGCTCAGGCCCACCTGAGGAATATCTAAAAACCGCTGACGCCATCGTCGACACCATCAACCTTCAGGTGAACAGCAGCACGACCGAAAAAGGCGGCCGCCCTGCGCCCGCATCACCCACGTCTGTAGGAAAATTGCAAAGCAACACCGACTACAGCGAACTACAAAGCGCTATTAATGCACTAGCACAACGTTTTGACCGTCTGTACACTGATCGCAACACCGATAGGAAGGGTGCCAGGCCCAGATCCCGTCAACAGTCTCGAGAACGACGCAGAAGCAGCCCAGCTAACTTAGACGAGTGCTGGTACCACCGGAAATTTGGATCCAACAGTAAGAATTGCAGACCACCCTGCAAACACTATAAACGCAGTAGCCCGAATTGAATCGAAGCGGTCGCTGGTGCAAAGTTTCCGGCGGACACCAGCGTTAACCGCCTTACAATCAACGACCGGAAATCTAACATGTCCTTTTTAATCGACTCGGGCGCTGACATCTCCGTCCTACCACGTCAATATTCCTTCACGGCGACACCATCTTCCGTGAAGCTCTACGCCGCAAATGGTACGACAATCACCACATTCGGCCAACGACGTCTCAGCCTCGACCTCGGCCTACGAAGGTGTTTCGACTGGACATTTACCATCGCAGATGTGCGAACGCCGGTTATAGGAGCAGACCTCATACGCTGGTATGGATTACTTATCGACCTTAAAAATAACAAACTAATCGACAGCCTAACGAAGATATACGCGCCGTGCAACATACAGAAGGTAAGCGCAATCGTCATCAGAACTTTCGATAGCGCTTCGAAATGTGCCGACCTGTTAACAGAGTTTCACGACATTACACGCTTATCATCCGATCGCCAAATCGCTTTTGCAACGCAGCATAGAATCGAAACATTCGGGCAACCCGTTTTCGCCCGCCCACGACGGCTCGACTCAGCGAAACTACGAAAAGCGAGAGAAGAATTCGAGTTTTTATTACGTCAAGGCATTATTCGTCCATCCAATAGCAATTACTCCAGTCCATTGCACATGGTCAAGAAAGCCGATGGCGGATGGCGCCCATGCGGGGATTACCGCAAATTAAACTCTCAGACCATGCCAGACAGGTACCCGATACCTTATTTGCAAGACTGCACATACATATTGGAGGGAAAACAAATTTTCCGTAAGATAGACCTGCAAAAGGCGTACCATCAACTACAGATTCATCCAGACGAAGTCCACAAGATCGCCATAACGACCCCGTTTGGTCTTTATGAATATCTTTACATGCCATTTGGATTACGAAATGCCGCCCAGTCGTTCCAGAGATTAATACATACTCATCGCTTCCGCTAACCAGCAAGAGCACAAAAGTCACTTACGTCTAGTTTTCGAGCGCCTAAGAAAGCACGGCCTAGCAATCAACCCGGCCAAATGCGAGTTTTTCGTGGAAGAAATAAAGTTCCTAGGTCACTTAATAACGCAAAGGGGTATTCAACCATTACCCGAGCGAGTGGAAGCGATTGCCAAATTCGAAAGACCTTTAGTCGTGCACCAACTAAAAAAGTTTTTAGCTACCGTGAATTTCTACCGCAAGTTTCTGCCACGCGCAACCACCTATCAAGGAATACTTACAGCAATGATCCCAGGAAACAAACGAAACGACAAGACACCGTTGATTTGGAGTGACGAGCAAATGGCCGCACGAACTTGCAAACGCCGCCATACTGGCACACCCACTTCAAAACGCTGTTTTGTCCTTGGCTACCGATGCGTCCGACAGTGCAGTAGGAGCTGTGCTGAACCAGCTCACAGAAAAAGGTCCACAGCCCCTCGGGTATTACTCAAAGAAACTGACGACAACAGAACAAAAGTACAGCACCTACGACAGGGAGCTCCTCGCTATATATAAAGCTGTAAAACATTTTAAATACATGCTGGAAGGCCGGTCATTTCATATATTGACCGACCACAAGCCACTCGTATTCGCGTACCAACAAAGCAGCGAAAAAGCCTCACCACGCCAACGACGACACCTAGACTTTATAAGCCAGTTTACCACCGATCTTCGATACATCAACGGTTCAAATAATCATCTACCAGACCTACTTTCCAGAATCTTCGGAATAAGATCCCAAATCGATTACTACGAAATTGCAAAAGCGCAGAAAACTGATCCTGAACTTCAGGGATTACTCAATGGTAACACAACTTCTCAAATATTTAAACTCTTCAGAATTCCAGGTAATACGAACGAATTGTGGTGTGATGTATCTACGCGAACGGTGCGTCCGTTCATACCCAAGCAGTTTCGAACGCAAATATTGAAGAATGTTCATGAGATGTCACACATGGGTACGAAAGCCACTGTAAAAATGGTTACTGAACGCTTCGTTTGGCCAATATACGACAGGAGGCTGCTCTCTTCGCGCGTTGTTGCATGCCATGCCAGAAATCGAAGGTGAATCGGCACACAAAATCGCAGTTACAACAATACATACCACCCACGCGACGTCTGGATCACGTCAACATTGATATAATTGGACCCTTTCCAGTCCACAACGGACAGCGTTACTGTTTAACCTTAATTGACCGATTCACACGCTGGCCGGAAGCCGTTCCCATGCCGGACATGACGGCTGAAACTGTCGCACGAGCCCTAGTTACTACGTGGATAGCACGCTATGGTTGTCCGCAGTTCATTACCACCGATCAAGGGCGTCAGTTCGAATCCCATCTGTTGAAAGAGTTGTTCAAGATATTGGGAACAAAATACATCAGAACGACGCCGTACCACCCCCAGGCTAATGGTATAACAGAAAGATGGCACAGAGTACTGAAATCTTCTATTTTGGCAGCCGGAAAAGAGGTTTGGACAGACAATCTACCCTTAGTTCTACTCTCCTTGAGAACATCATACAAGCCTGATCTGCAAGCATCCCCTGCTGAGCTGTTGTTCGGTACCACGTTGAAGATACCGGGAGAATTCGTCGAAGAAGCTCGGTCCGAGCAGAGCCCATACGAATTCCTCCAAAACCTTCGAAAATCAATGAAGCAACTTCGTCCTACGCAAACCATGTTCCACTCAACTTTGACGAGCTACGTCCATCCTGATATGATGAAGTGCTCACATGTCTTGGTTCGAAACGATTCCATCCGCCCTTCGCTAACAACACCGTATGAGGGGCCATATAAAGTAACCCTTCGAAATACGAAGTTTTTTACAATTTTAATCAATCAACGAAAAGTCAACATCAGCATCGACCGCTTAAAACCAGCGTACATTTGGGTAAGTGACAAACCAGCAGAAGCTACAATGAGTTCACCAGAGCAAAAACAACATCCGACGGTAGAACAACCAGTCAATCTCCACGAAGAATCTCAACCGCTGCAACAGTTGAGACCAAAGCGAACCATAAGGAAACCCGTACGATTTCATTAAATGGGGAGTACTGTGGTGTCTTCAGCATCACAACAACAATACTCATCGCTTATATTTTTTTGTTATATTTATTCTTCTTTGGCCACTGTAAGAACTAGTTCAGTTTCACTCATTATTGTACTCCGTTATAATTTAATAAACGACGGTGAGCGCCTTGCGGTTATCGCATTGCTTGTGCTTTTCCTTCCATTCCATTCGTTGGAAATGAACAACACAAATTTAAGAAGAGCACAAGCATAGCGGAAAACTCAATCCTCATCCGACAGCGAAAAGGTACACGTTTTTGATTTCACCTCTAAACCTCTAAATATATTAGGGACATTTTGTAGCAATGTGCATATGTAGCCCAATTTGGTTCAATCGCTTTCCATAAATGTGGGAGCGAATCATGGACGGGTAACATGAAGTGGAAAAACTTGCTAACTGCTAAGAAATGCAACCCTACTGATAAAATAATGATAAAATAAATATATATAAAAAAATTAAAAATATAAAGGTATATGAGGAAATGTATTAAAATTTTCTGCGAGAACTTAAAAATACACCTTCATTGCCATTATAAGAGGATTCATGTGTTATCGGCATTATAGTGTCTACAAAAAATTCATCACTAACTAATCAATCACATTTTGTTGTTTTATATTTATTTGGGGCATTTTGTAGCAATGTGCATATGTAGCCCAATTTGGTTCAATCGCTTTCCATAAATGTGGGAGCGAATCATGGACGGGTAACATGAAGTGGAAAAACTTACTAACTGCTAAGAAATGCAACCCTACTGATAAAATAATGATAAAATAAATATATATAAAAAAATTAAAAATATAAAGGTAGGTATATGAGGAAATGTATTAAAATTTTCTGCGAGAACTTAAAAATACACCTTCATTGTCATTATAAGAGGATTCATGTGTTATCGGCATTATAGTGTCTACAAAAAATTCATCACTAACTAATCAATCACATTTTGTTTTGTTTTATATTTATTTGGGACATTTTATAGCAATGTGCATATGTAGCCCAATTTGGTGAATAAATACGCTTGAAATAATCAACTTTAAAGGATTATTTGTTTTTCGCAAATAAAATAAAGCAAAGTATGATAAAATAAATATTATTTTTATCGAAAAAAGTTAAAAATATAAAGGTATATGAGGAAATGTATTGAAATTTACTGCGAGAACTTCAAAATACACCTGCATTGCCGTTATAAGAAGATTCATGTGTTATCGGCATTATAGTGTCCACAAAAAATTCATCATAAACTAATCAATCACATTTTGTACATCTGGCTTGGAGAAGGGGACGAGACGCTGACTACAAACACGACGGAGAGAACAGTTGCCATTATGCTTTTATTGAATAAATACGCATGAAATAATTAACTTGCTTTTCGCAAATAAAATAAAGCAAAGTATGATAAAATAAATATTATTTTTATCGAAAAAAATTAAAAATTTTAAGATATATGAGGAAAGGTAATGAAATTTAGTACTAGAACTAAAAAAAAAAGTCAACCTAGAAAGCTAGCCGATAGAAGTGAAACTTCATGGACCTCGATGGGCAGTTGAAATGAAAATACTTACCCTAGCCAGCAAGTTTTATGAGATAGAAATATTTCCCCGATAACAGAAGCCACTTTTCATTATTCTGGAATTTTTAAAGGTCTTAGGTTAATGAAAAAAGATAGTTGATGTTTTCGCCTCCATTTATAAAAAATCTATTCATTCACTTCCATACTTTCATGTTCAAGAAAAGATACAATTGGTTTGTGGTATGAAAAATATGAAATGAAAACTCGAGATTGTAAATTATTTAAATATCTTGAGAAAATTGCATCCAATGTGGTGCCTGATCTGGTTGTTGAGTCTTTGGGATTATTATTCCTTTTTAAATTAAACTTACTTTCTAAAAAGTTTACAAGCGGTTGAGCTTTTTCCAAGGCAAAATTGACATTAAAATCACCGCTTAAAATCATTGGCATAGTGTGCAAATCTTCTCCTAATTCTGCTGCACCAGAGGGAGTATATGCCAATAATGCTCTATGTATGAATTTCAGTATATCTTTAATTCTCTGGTTCGGAGTTATGTAGACAACAATCATTGCTACACTCTGTCCGCCCCTCCACTCATGCTACCCCTCTCTCTTGTTTTCCTACTCCGAATCTGTCGCGTTTTCATTTCCGTCCCATGTCTTCTTCTGTCCGACTGCCCCCCACGCGCGCGATCCCCTCCGTTTTCCTGCGGCTTTTTCGTTTCATTCGATATTGGAATTATGGGCCAACGAGCGCAAAGAAGTCTCACTTCAAAATACACCTACATTGCCATTATAAGAGGATTCATGTGTTATCGGCATTGTAGTGTCTACAAAAAATTCATCACTAACTAATCAATCACATTTTGTTGTTTTATATTTATTTGGGACATTTTGTAGCAATGTGCATATGTAGCCCCATTTGGTTCAATCGCTTTCCATAAATGTGGGAGCGAATCATGGACGGGTAACATGAAGTGGAATAACTTACTAACTGCTAAGAAATGCAAACCAACTGACTTGGCGCAAGTACACCTGGCTTGGAGAAAGGGACGAGACGCTAACTACAAACACGACCGACAGGACAGTTGCCATTATGCTTTTATTGAATAAATACGCGTGAAATAATCAACTTTAAAGCACTATTTACTTTTCGCATATAAAAAAAAAAAAAACAAAGTATGATAAAATAAATATTATTTTTATCGAAAAAAATTATATATATAAAGATATATGACGAAATGTATTGAAATTTACTGCGAGGACTTAAAAATACACCTTCATTGCCATTATAAAAGATTCATGTGTTATCGGCATTATAGTGTCTACAAAAAATTCATCATTAACTAATCAATCACATTTTGTTGCTTTATATTTGTTAGGGACATTTTTTAGCAACGTGCATATGTAGTCCAATTTGGTTCAATCGCATTCCATAAATGTGGGAGCGAATCACGGACGGGTAACATGAAATGGAATAACTTACTAACTGCTAAGAAATGCAACACTACTGACTTGATGCAAGTACATGTGGCTTGGAGAAGGGGACGAGACGCTGACTACAAACACGACGGATAGGACAGTTACCATTATGATTTTATTGAATAGGTACGCGTGAAATAATCAACTTTAAAGCATCATTTACTTTTCGCATATAAAATAAAGCAAAGTATGATAAAATAAATATTATTTGTATCGAAAAAAATTAAAAATATAAAGATATATGAGGAAATCTAATGAAACTTAGTGCTACAACTAAAAAGTACACCTTCATTGGCATTACAAGAGGATTCATGTGTTATCGGCATTATAGTGTTTACAAAAAATTCATCATTAACTAATCAATCACATATTGTTGTGTTATATTTATTAGGGACATTTTTAGCAATGTGCATATATTGCCCAATTTGGTTCAATCGCATTCCATAAATGTGGGAGCGAATCATGGACGGGTAACATGAAGTGGAAAAACTTACTAACTGCTAAGAAATGCAACCCTACTGACTTGACGCAAGTACATCTGGCTTGGAGAAGGGGACGAGACGCTGACTACAAACACGACGGACAGGACATTTGCCATTATGCTTTTATTGAATAAATACGCGTGAAACAATCAGCTTTAAAGCATTATTTACTTTTCGCATATAAAATAAAACAAAGCATTATAAAATAAATATTATCTTTATCGAAAAAAATTAAATATATAAAGATATATGACGAAATGTATTGAAATTTACTGCGAGGACTTAAAAATACACCTTCATTGCCATTATAAAAGGATTCATGTGTTATCGGCATTATAGTGTTTACAAAAAATACATCATTAACTAATCAATCACATTTTGTGGTTTTATATATATTAGGGACATTTTGTAGCAATGTGCATATGTAGCCCAATTTGGTTCAATCGCTTTCCATAAATGTGGGAGCGAATCATGGACGGGTAACATGAAGTGGAAAAACTTGCTAACTGCTAAGAAATGCAGCCCTACTGATAAAATAATGATAAAATAAATATATATAAAAAAATTAAAAATATAAAGGTATATGAGGAAATGTATTAAAATTTTCTGCGAGAACTTAAAAATACACCTTCATTGCCATTATAAGAGGATTCATGTGTTATCGGCATTATAGTGTCTACAAAAAATTCATCACTAACTAATCAATCACATTTTGTTGTTTTATATTTATTTGGGGCATTTTGTAGCAATGTGCATATGTAGCCCAATTTGGTTCAATCGCTTTCCATAAATGTGGGAGCGAATCATGGACGGGTAACATGAAGTGGAAAAACTTACTAACTGCTACGAAATGCAACCCTACTGATAGAATAATGATAAAATAAATATATATAAAAAAATTAAAAATATAAAGGTATATGAGGAAATGTATTAAAATTTTCTGCGAGAACTTAAAAATACACCTTCATTGCCATTATAATAGGATTCATGTGTTATCGGCATTATAGTGTCTACAAAAAATTCATCACTAGCTAATCAATCACATTTTGTTGTTTTATATTTATTTGGGACATTTTATAGCAATGTGCATATGTAGCCCAATTTGGTGAATAAATACGCTTGAAATACTCAACTTTAAAGGATTATTTGTTTTTCGCAAATAAAATAAAGCAAAGTATGGTAAAATAAATATTATTTTTATCGAAAAAAGTTAAAAATATAAAGGTATATGAGGAAATGTATTGAAAGTTACTGCGAGAACTTCAAAATACACCTGCATTGCCGTTATAAGAAGATTCATGTGTTATCGGAATTATAGTGTCCACAAAAAATTCATCATAAACTAATCAATCACATTTTGTACATCTGGCTTGGAGAAGGGGACGAGACGCTGACTACAAACACGACGGAGAGGACAGTTGCCATTATGCTTTTATTGAATAAATACTCATGAAATAAATAACTTGCTTTTCGCAAATAAAATAAAGCATAGTATGACAAAATAAATATTATTTTTATCGAAAAAAATTAAATATATAAAGATATATGAGGATAGGTAATGAAATTTAGTGCTAGAACTAAAAAAAAAGTCAACCTAGAAAGCTAGCCGATAGAAGTGAAACTTCATGGATCTCGATGCTTAGTTGAAATGAAAATACTCACCCTAGCCAGCAACTTTTATGAGATAGAAATATTTCTCCGATAACAGAAGCCACTATTCATTATTCTGGAATTTTTAAAGGTGTTAGGTTAATGAAAAAAGATAGTTGGTGTTTTCGCCTCCATTTATAAAAAATCTATTCATTCACTTCCATACTTTCATGTTCAAGAAAAGATACAATTGGTTTGTGGTGTGAAAAATATGAAATGAAAACTCGTGATTGTAAATTATTTAAATATCTTGAGAAAATTGCATTTATTGTCGTGGCTGATCTGGTTGTTGAGTCTTTGGGATTATTATTCATTTTTAAATTAAATTTACTTTCTAAAAATTTTACAAGTGGTTGAGCTTCTTCCAAGGCAAAATTGACATTAAAATCACCGCTTAAAATCATTGGCATAGTGTGCAAATCTTCTCCTAATTCTGCTGAACCAGAGGGAGTAAATGCCAATAATGCTCTATGTATGAATTTCATTATATCGTTAATTCTCTGGTTCGGAGTGATGTAGACAACAATCATTGCTACACTCTGTCCGCCCCTCCACGCATGCTACCCCTCTCTCGTTTTTTCCTACTCCGAATCTGTCGCGTTTTCATTTCTCTCCCATGTCTCCTTCTGTCCGACTGCCCCACCACGCGCGCCATCCCCTGCGTTTTCCTGTGGCTTATTCGTTTCATTCGATATTGGAAATAAAGCCCAACGAGCGCAAAGAAGTCTCACTTCAAAATACACCTTCATTGCCATTATAAGAGGATTCAGGTGTTATCGGCATTATAGTGTCTACAAAAAATTCATCATTAACTAATCAATCACATTTATTTGTTTTATATTTATTAGGGACATTTTTTAGAAACGTGCATATGTAGCCCAATTTGGTTCAATCGCATTCCATAAATGTGGGAGCGAATCATGGACGGGTAACATGAAGTGGAAAAACTTACTAACTGCTAAGAAATGCAAGTCTACTGACTTGACCCAAGTACATCTGGCTTGAAGAAGGGGACGACACGCTGACTACAACACGACGGACAGTACAGTTACCATTATGATGTTATTGAATAAATACGCGTGAAATAATCAACTTTAAAGCATTATTTACTTTTTGCATATAAAATAAAGGAAAGTATAATTAAAAAAATATTATTTTTATCGAAAAAAAATAAACATATAAAGATATATGAAGAAATGTAATGAAATTTAGTGCTAGAACTTAAAAATATACCTTCATTGCCATTATAAGAGGATTCATGTGTTATCGGCATTATAGTGTCTACAAAAAATTCATCATTAACTAATCAATCACATTTTGTTGCTTTATATTTGTTAGGGACATTTTTTAGCAATGTCCAAATGTAGTCCAATTTGGTTCAATCGCATTCCATAAATGTAGGAGCGAATCATGGACGGGTAACATGAAGTGGAAAAACTTACTAACTGCTACGAAATGCAACCCTACTGATAGAATAATGATAAAATAAATATATATATAAAAATTAAAAATATAAAGGTATATGAGGAAATGTATTAAAATTTTCTGCGAGAACTTAAAAATACACCTTCATTGCCATTATAAGAGGATTCATGTGTTATCGGCATTATAGTGTCTACAAAAAATTCATCACTAACTAATCAATCACATTTTGTTGTTTTATATATATTTGGGGCATTTTGTAGCAATGTGCATATGTAGCCCAATTTGGTTCAATCGCTTTCCATAAATGTGGGAGCGAATCATGGACGGGTAACATGAAGTGGAAAAACTTACTAACTGCTACGAAATGCAACCCTACTGATAGAATAATGATAAAATAAATATATATAAAAAAATTAAAAATATAAAGGTATATGAGGAAATGTATTAAAATTTTCTGCGAGAACTTAAAAATACACCTTCATTGCCATTATAAGAGGATTCATGTGTTATCGGCATTATAGTGTCTACAAAAAATTCATCACTAACTAATCAATCACATTTTGTTGTTTTATATTTATTTGGGGCATTTTGTAGCAATGTGCATATGTAGCCCAATTTGGTTCAATCGCTTTCCATAAATGTAGGAGCGAATCATGGACGGGTAACATGAAGTGGAAAAACTTACTAACTGCTAAGAAATGCAACCTTACTGACTTGACGCAAGTACATCTGCCTGGGAGAAGGGGACGAGACGCTGACTACAAACACGACGGACAGGACAGTTACCATTATGCATTTATTGAATAAATAAGCGTGAAATAATCAACTTTAAAGCATTATTTACTTTTTGCAAATAAAATTCAGGAAAGTATAATTCAAAAAATATTACTTTTATCGAAAAAAAAAAATACATATATGAAGATGTATGTAGGTCTCATTGATTGACTGGGAAGCTCTTTTTCTGGGTTATGATCTAACTGAGTGTTTCGAAGTCTTTAAAAATACCGTAAACCAAATTTGTATTAATAACATACCGCGAAAAAAAAGAGTTGTTATAAAATTCCATGGTATACTAAAAGACTAAAGCGACTAAAGAATTTGAGGAACAAATATTTCAAAAAATTCAAATTTACCAAGCTATTTGTTTATAAACTCAGGTATCTATTTTATTCCAATAAATTAGCTTTGGGAAAGAAGCTCCACAGGTCCTTTGTCAGCAACTATGAATCTGGCATCAAAGTAAACCCTAAGGCATTCTGGAACTATGTTAAGGCAAAAAAACTTTGCTCGTCTATTCCTTCATCTGTCTTCTACAATACAGAGCGAGCTTCTTCACCTTCGGAGGCGGCTAATTTATTTGCAGACTTCTTCCGCTCCAACTTCGTGGCCCAGACTGATCTCCCAACGGGTTTCCCCTCAATGGTTGACAATCCTATCAATTTTGGCGCCCTCACTCTATCGCTAGACGATGTTGTAAATGGAATTCAGAATTTAAAACTATCTACCCAGACTGATATTGACGGCTTATCGTCATATCTTCTTAAAAAATGCTTGGCGTTGGCTACCCCACTGCTTCTAATTTTCAACAAATCTCTAGAGTGCGGCGAGTTTTTAGCTGCATGGAAGGTAACCTTCATTAGCCCTATTTTCAAAAACGGTAACAAAAATAACGTTGCCAACTATAGGCCCATTGCTAAGCTGTCTACTATTTCTAAACTCATTGAGTATATTGTCAAACAAAAAATGTATTCTGCTGTTAGGCGTCTAATCTTGGATAATCAACACGGTTTTGTGACTGGAAGATCGACTGTGACTAATCTCTCGATTTTCTCTGAATTCTGTCATTCAGCTTTCAACAATCGCCTTCAAGTCGATGCTATATACACTGATTTTTCCAAGGCTTTTGACAAAATCAGCCAATCAATATTGATCTCAAAATTGGCCAATGTGGGTTTCCATTCAATATTTCTATCTTGGCTTAGATCCTATCTTGACCAACGGAACTGTATAGTTGTGATAGATAAGGCGCTTTCAAATTCTTTTGTTGCCACCTCTGGCGTGCCACAAGGTAGCATTCTTGGACCATTATTATTTGTAATTTTCATAAATGACATTTCGGCATGTTTCCAACACTCTAACTTTTTGCTATACGCTGATGATTTAAAGGTTTTCTCTACCATTTCTAGCCCCGCAGATTCAGTTAAGATACAATCCGACTTGAACAATTTAGCAGTCTGGTGTAACACAAATAATCTGCCGCTAAATGTTAGTAAATGCTTTCACGTAATGTTTTCAAAATCGCGCTATTCCATTTTCACATTTTATGCCATAAGTGGGTCTCGTCTCGCGACTCTTACGGAAGTGAAGGATTTAGGGGTAGTCTTTGACTCAAAATTTTCGTTCACGACTCATTTAAACTCTACAATTGCAAAGGCTTACTCTGTTTTAGCTTTTATCCGCCGTTTTAGCACGGACTTTACGGATCCTTATACTCTTAAGATATTGTTCACCTCACTTGTTCGCTCCAAGTTGGAATATGCTTGCTTCATTTGGCGACCCTATCATGAGTGTCATATCAAGAGGCTCGAACGTGTGCAAAAAAGCTTTGTTCGGTTTGCGTTACGTTCATTGAATTTCTCCGATCCGATTCCTTCTTACGAGGCCAGATGTGCACTCATCAACCTTCAAACTCTGGAATGCAGAAGAACGTTACTGTCAATCTCTTTTGTCTTCGACATTATTAGCGGTTCAATCGATGCACCAGCTCTTAGAAATAGTGACACGTTTTATACGGGATTTTCTCGGACCCTGTATGCTTCTAACGCTCCCATCTTTCGAACATTAACGGAGTTTAATCTACACTCAAATTCTTTAGAAATCGACTTTTCAGTTTCTAAGCATATTTTTAAATCTTTAATTGCTCATGCTTAATTATAATAAATCAATTTGTATATTGTTATCTCTACGTAGTCTGTAAGTATTTTTAGCACTAGACTACTTTTGTAATTTGTAACTGATCAAATTACTAATAAATAAAATAAAAAAAATATATGAAGAAATGCAATGAAATTTGGTGCTAGATTTAAAAAATACACTTTCATTGCCATTAAAAAAGGATTCATGTGTTATCGGCATTATAGTGTCTACAAAAAATTCATCATTAACTAATCAATCACATTTTGTTGTTTTATATTTATTAGGGACATTTTTTTAGCAATATGCAAATGTAGTCCAATTTGGTTCAATCGCATTCCATAAACGTGGGAGCGAATCATGGATGGGGTAACATGAAAAGAAAAAACTTACTAACGCCTAAGAAATGCAACCCTACTGACTTGACGCAAGTAAATCTGCCTCACGAGACGCTGACTACAAACACGACGCGCAGGACAGTGGCCATTATGCAATTATTGAATAAATACGCGTGAAATAATCAACTATAAAGCATTATTTACTTTTCGCATATAAAATAAAGCAAAGTATGATAAAATAAATATTATTTTTATCTAAAAAAAATATTTTATTTTTATTTTATTTAATTTTTTTTTATAATCATTTACACAATAAAATGTTTATTATATAAATACATAAAATCGCAGCACTGGCTACTAGGCCTTCATAAAAATATAAAGATAAATGAGGAGAAGTAATGGAATTTAGTACTAGAACTAAAAAATACACCTTCATTGCCATTGTAAGAGGATTCATGTGTTATCGGCATTATAGTGTCTACAAAAAATGTATCATTAACTAATCAATCACATTTTGTTGTTTTATATTTATTAGGGACATTTTCTAACAATGTGCATATCTAGCCCAATTTGGTTCAATCGCATTCCATAAATGTGGGAGCGAATCATGGACGGGTAACATGAAGTGGAAAAACTTACTAACTGCTAAGAAATGCAACCCTACTGACTTGACGCAAGTACATCTGGCATTATTTACTTTTCGCATATAAAATAAAGCAAAGCATTATAATGAAATTTAGTGATAGAACTAAAAAACACACCTTCATTGCCATTATAAGAGGATTCATGTGTTATCGGCATTATAGTGTCTACAAAAAATTCATCATTAACTAATCAATCACATTTATTTGTTTTATATTTATTAGGGACATTTTTTAGAAACGTGCATATGTAGCCCAATTTGGTTCAATCGCATTCCATAAATGTGGGAGCGAATCATGGACGGGTAACATGAAGTAGAAAAACTTACTAACTGCTAAGAAATGCAAGTCTACTGACTTGAGGCAAGTACATCTGGCTTGAAGAAGGGGACGACACGCTGACTACAAACACGACGGACAGGACAGTTACCATTATGCATTTATTGAATAAATACGCTTGAAATAATCCACTTTAAAGCATTATTTACTTTTTGCAAATAAAATAAAGGAAAGTATAATTCAAAATATATTATTTTTATCGAAAAAAAAAATACATATATAAAGATATATGAAGAAATGCAATGAAATTTAGTGCTAGATTTAAAAAATACACTTTCATTGCCATTAAAAAAGGATTCATGTGTTATCGGCATTACAGTGTCTACAAAAAATTCATCATTAACTAATCGATCACATTTTGTTGTTTTATATTTATTAGGGACATTTTTTTAGCAATATGCAAATGTAGTCAAATTTGGTTCAATCGCATTCCATAAACGTGGGAGCGAATCATGGATTACCCCATCCATGAAAAGAAAAAACTTACTAACGCCAAAGAAATGCAACCCTACTGACTTGACGCAAGTACATCTGCCATTATTTACTTTTCGCATATAAAATAAAGCAAAGCATTATAAAATAAATATTTTTTTTTATCAAAAAAAATTAAAAATATAAAGGTATATGTGGAAATGTAATGAAATTTAGTGATAGAACTAAAAAACACACCTTCATTGCCATTATAAGAGGATTCATGTGTTATCGGCATTATAGTGCTTACAAAAAATTCATCATTAACTAATCAATCTCATTTTGTCTTTTTATATTTCTTAGGGACATTTTTTAGCAATGTGCATATCTAGCCCAATTTTGTTCAATCGCATTAAATAAATGTGGGAGCGAATCACGGACGGGTAACATGAAGTGGAAAAACTAACTAACTGCTAAAAAATGCAACCCTACTGACTTGACGCAAGTACATCTGGCTGGGAGAAGGAGATGAAACGCTGACTACAAACACGACGGACAGGACAGTTGCCATTATGCTTTTATTGAATAAATACGCGTGAAATAATCAACTTTAAAGCATTATTTACTTTTCGCATGTAAAATAAAGCAAAGTTTGGTAACATAAATATTATTTTTATCGAAACAAATTAAATATATAAAGATATATTAGGAAAGGTAATGAAATTCAATGCTAGAACTAAAAAAAAAAGTCAGCCTAGAAAGCTAGCCGATAGAAGTGAAACCTCGTGGATCTCGATGGGCATTTGAAATGAAAATACTCACCCTAGCCAACCAGTTTTATGAGATAGAAATATTTCTCCGATAACAGAAGCCACTATTCATTATTCTGGAATTTTTAAGTTTGTTAGGTTAATGAAAAAAGCTAGTTGATGTTTTCGCCTCCATTTATAAAAAATCTATTCATTCACTCCATACTTTCATGTTCAAGAAAAGACACAATTGGTTTGTGGTATGAAAATTATGAAATGAAAACTCGTGATTGTAAATTATTTAAATATCTTGAGAAAATTGCATCTATTGTGGTGCCTGATCCGGTTGTTGAGTCTTTGGGATTATTATTCATTTTTAAATTAAATTTACTTTCTAAAAAGTTTACAAGTGGTTGAGCTTCTTCCAAGGCAAAATTGACATTAAAATCACCGCTTAAAATCATTGGCATAGTGTGCAAATCTTCTCCTAATTCTGCTGCACCAGAGGGAGTATATGCCAATAATGATAATGCTCTATGTATGAATTTCATTATATCGTTAATTCTCTGGTTCGGAGTTATGAAGACAACAATCATTGCTACACTCTGTCCGCCCCTCCACGCATGCTACCCCTCTCTCTTTTTTTGCTACTCCTAATCTGCCGCGTTTTCATTTCTCTCCCATGTCTCCTTCTGTCCGACTGCCCCACCACGCACGCCATCCCCTCCGTTTTCATGTGGCTTTTTCGTTTCATTCGATATTGGAATTATAGGCCAACGAGCGCAAAGAAGTCTCACTCCAAAATACACCTCCATTGCCATTATATGAGGATTCATGTGTTATCGGCATTATAGTGTCTACAAAAATTCATCATTAATTAATCATTCACATTTTGTTGTTTTATAGTTATTAGGGACATTTTTTAGCAATGCGCATATGTAGTCCAATTTGGTTCAATCGCGTTCCATAAATGTGGGAGCGAATCATGGACGGGTAACATGAAGTGGAAAAACATACTAACTCCTAAGAAATGCATATAAAATAAACCAAATTGTGATAAAATAAATATCATTTTTATCGAAAAAAATTAAAAATATAAAGATATATGAGGAAATGTATTGAAATTTTCTGCGAGAACTTAAAAACATACCTTCATTGCCATTATAAAAGGATTCATGTGTTACCGGCATTATAGTGTCCACAAAAAATTCATCATAAACTAATCAATCACATTTTGTTGTTTTATAATTATTAGGGACTTTTTTTTAGCAATGGGCATATGTATGTAGTCCAACTTGGTTCAATCGCATTCCATAAATGTGGGAGCGAATCACGGACGGGTAACATGAAGTGGAATAACTTACTAACTGCTAAGAAATGCAACACTACTGACTTGACGCAAGTACATCTGGCTTGGAGAAGGGGACGAATCGCTGACTACCAACACAACGGACAGGACAGTTACCATTATTTTTTTATTGAATAAATACGCGTGAAATAATCAACTTTAAATTATTATTTACTTTTCGCATATAAAATAAAGCAAAGTATGATAAAATAAAATTTTTTTTATCAAAAAAATTAAAAATTTAATGATATATTGAGAAATGTAATGAAATTTAGTGCTAGAACTAAAAAATACACCTTCATTGCCATTAAAAGAGGATTAATGTGTTATCGGCATTATAGTGTCTACACAAAATTCATCATTAACTATTGACAACAATTGCGACGGACAGGCCAGTTACCATTATTAAATATATTGAAATTTTCTGCGAGAACTTAAAACAACACCTTTATTGCCATTATAAGAAGATTCATGTGTTATCGGCATTATAGTGTCTACAAAAAATTCATCATTAACTAATCAATCACATTTTGTTGTTTTATATTTGTTAGGGACATTTTTTAGCAACGTGCATATGTCGTCCAATTTGGTTCAATTGCATTCCATAAATGTGGGAGCGAATCACGGACGGGTAACATGAAGTGGAATAACTTACTAACTGCTAAGAAATGCAACACTACTGACTTGACGCAAGTACATCAGGCTTGGAGAAGGGGACGAGACGCTGACTACAAACACGACGGACAGGACAGTTACCATTTTAAAGCATCATTTACTTTTCGCATATAAAATAAAGCAAAGTATGATAAAATAAATATTATTTGTATCGAAAAAAATTAAAAATATAAAGATATATGAGGAAATCTAATGAAACTTAGTGCTACAACTAAAAAATACACCTTCATTGGCATTACAAGAGGATTCATGTGTTATCGGCATTATAGTGTTTACAAAAAATTCATCATTAACTAATCAATCACATATTGTTGTGTTATATTTATTAGGGACATGTTTAGCAATGCGCATATATTGCCCAAGAAATGCGCATATACTGCTAAGAAATGCAACCCTACTGACTTGAAGAAAGTACATCTGGCTTGGAGAAGGGGACGAGACGCTGACTACAAACACGACGGACAGGACAGCTGTCATTTTCCATTCGACATTCGTTTAGTGCAGACGTGTTTTTGTTTTGCTCTTGTGTTTTCTTATTTTTTTATTTTAAATTTTAAAATTTTCCCAAAATGGATGACTTTTGCGCAAAGTGTAACATTGCTTTTGCTAGGAATGACTTTAAAATTGTTCCTTGTTCGGGGTTTTTCCAAAAACTTTTTCACAAAGCGTGTTGCGAAGGCATAATGTCGGACCAGAGAACTTGTAAGTAATGAGAAGGCGCAAATGTTAAAACAGCTTTCAACATAGCAATTTAATTCTACCATACGAATAAAAACCATTTTCACCATATTTTGCTATATTTAGAGCAGAGGGGCTCTTTTGCGGAGGCGAGCGGCTGCATGTGTACAAAAAGAAGATAAATAATAAATCAAAACAAAAACCATAGAAGGAAAATAAGTAAACAAAAAAACCAGTTTCTGGATAGCGAAACGCAACTTGAGACGGCAGATGAGTTATTCAACAGTTGAGGATAAGAGAAGGGTTGAAAGGGATAGGGGGGATCGTCAAAAGAATATTCTTTCGAGTTTTCGGCAATTTTTGTGTTAATCGCCATCAGCGCGTGCACTTGTAGGCAAATGAGTTGATGCGCGCATTTGGACAAAAGTTCTAGAATATTCTAGAATATTCTAGAATGTTCCAGAATATTCCAGAATATTCTAGAATGCCAGCAATTTGTCAGACTACGTTGGCAAATTAGATTATTGTCTGCTATTGCGATGTTGAATCTTTTCAATGACCGTCAATGGTTTGTAAAATTGAAGATTTTAGCATTTTTGTGTTCGTCGTGAAAATGATTGTTGCGGGGAACATTTGCGTGCGCGGGGAGATGAAATGCTTGCGCTTATGAATGAACATACATACATACATATTTTGTTTTCGGAAATACACGCGAGCGCTTATGAATGAATTTTTTGTTGTTGTAGGTATGTACATACGTACATAAATATGTAGATATGCATATACAATGTTTATGCAATGTTTCGCTGTGCACTTGCGCTGAAAAATTGCGCATGTGTGAATGAATCTTTTCTTGATTCCACTTATGTAAGTACATACATAAGTATGTATAATGAACCATAGTTGATTTTTCATTAAAAAATATAATTTTGTCATGTTTTTATTAAACTTATTTTTGACTTAGAAAATTAGTAAATAAAGATTAGTTGATAGGTGCATATACATATGTATGTATGTAAATATGTACATACAATGTGCATGTGTATAACTTCAACCTTGACCTACGCTAAATCTTAATCACATCACAGCGCATCGCAACCGCAGCTGCATTTGTGCCTGCACCAGCGCTAAATATTCTAAAATATCTGAAACTACATACATACGTATGTACATACATACATGGATGCATTTATTAAGCAATTCATGCGCGCATCAACTCATTTGCGTACAAGTGCACGCGCTGATGGCGATTGACACAAAAATTGCCGAAAACTCGAAAGAATATTCTTTTGACGATTCCCCCTATCCCTTTCAACCCATCTCTTATCCTCAACTATTGAATAACTCATCTGCCGTCTCAAGTTGCGTCTCGCTATCCAGAAACTGGTTTTTTTGTTTACTTATTTTTCTTCTATGGTTTTTGTTTTGATTTATTACTTATCTTCTTCCTTTTGAACACATGCAGCCGCTCGCCTCCGCAATAGCCTCTCTGCTCAAAATATAGCAAAATATGGTGAAAATGGTTTTTATTGGTGTGGTAGAATTGTTGAATTCTCCCGACGGCACGTAGAAATTTTGTTGATGAAAAGGCTGTTTTAACATTTGCGCCTTCTCATTACTTACAAGTTCTCTGCTATGGTTGCGGCTGCTGTTAAAATAAACAAATTAAATAAAAAATCTAACAGTAAGAGGACCAGTGCTAGGAACACTGCAGTTGCTCCTGCAATAAATAACAATTATGAAACCAGAGAACTTGTAAGTAATGAGAAGGCGCAAATGTTAAAACAGCTTTTTCATCAACAAAATTTCTACGTGCCGTCGGGAGAATTCAACATAGCAATTTAATTCTACCATACGAATAAAACCCATTTTCACCATATTTTGCTATATTTAGAGCAGAGGGGCTCTTTTGCGGAGGCGAGCGGCTGCATGTGTACAAAAAGAAGATAAATAATAAATCAAAACAAAAACCATAGAAGGAAAATAAGTAAACAAAAAAACCAGTTTCTGGATAGCGAAACGCAACTTGAGACGGCAGATGAGTTATTCAACAGTTGAGGATAAGAGAAGGGTTGAAAGGGATAGGGGGAATCGTCAAAAGAATATTCTTTCGAGTTTTCGGCAATTTTTGTGTCAATCGCCATCAGCGCGTGCACTTGTACGCAAATGAGTTGATGCGCGCATGAATTGCTTAATAAATGCATCCATGTATGTATGTACGTATGTATGTAGTTTCAGATATTTTAGAATATTTAGCGCTGGTGCAGGCACAATTGCAGCTGCGGTTGCGATGCGCTGTGATGTGATTAAGATTTAGCGTAGGTCAAGGTTGAAGTTATACACATGCACATTGTATGTACATATTTACATACATACATATGTATATGCACCTATCAACTAATCTTTATTTACTAATTTTCTAAGTCAAAAATAAGTTTAATAAAAACATGACAAAATTATATTTTTTAATGAAAAATCAACTATCGTTCATTATATATACTTATGTATGTACTTACATAAGTGGAATCAAGAAAAGATTCATTCACACATGCGCAATTTTTCAGCGCAAGTGCACAGCGAAACATTGTATAAACATTGTATATGCATATCTACATATTTACGTATGTATGTACATACCTACAACAACAAAAAATTCATTCATAAGCGCTCGCGTGTATTTCCGAAAACAAAATATGTATATACATATGTATGTATGTTCATTCATAAGCGCAAGCATTTCATCTCCCCGCGCACGCAAATGTTCCCCGCAACAATCATTTTCACGACGAACACAAAAATGCTAAAATCTTCAATTTTACAAACCATTGACGGTCATTGAAAAGATTCAACATCGCAATATCAGACAATAATCTAATTTGCCAACGTAGTCTGACAAATTGCTGCCATTCTAGAATGTTCTAGAACATTCTAGAACATTCTAGAACTTCTGCCCAAATGCGCGCATCAACTCATTTGCGTACAAGTGCACGCGCTGATGGCGATTGACACAAAAATTGCCGAAAACTCGAAAGAATATTCTTTTGACGATTCCCCCTATCCCTTTCAACCCTTCTCTTATCCTCAACTGTTGAATAACTCATCTGCCGTCTCAAGTTGCGTTTCGCTATCCAGAAACTGGTTTCTTTGTTTACTTATTTTCCTTCTATGGTTTTTGTTTTGATTTATTATTTATCTTCTTTTTGTACACATGCAGCCGCTCGCCTCCGCAAAAGAGCCCCTCTGCTCTAAATATAGCAAAATATGGTGAAAATGGTTTTTATTCGTATGGTAGAATTAAATTGCTATGTTGAATTCTCCCGACGGCACGTAGAAATTTTGTTGATGAAAAAGCTGTTTTAACATTTGCGCCTTCTCATTACTTACAAGTTCTCTGATGAAACTTCTGGAGAAATTGTTGCGAATGCTGCTGTTGAAGTTGTTGATAATGCTGGATCTTCTAATGACGTTATTGAGAACCCTGCAATCGTTATTAATTCTTCTGCCGTTTCTGAAGTTGCTGATGCTGTTAACAATGCTAATAATGTTCCTGTTGCAGGTAATTTGGATGATAATGATACGAATTCGGTTGGTCCCATGTTGGTTTCTGCCGTGCCGCCTCGTCGAGCAATTTTCGTATCACGGTTGATTCCATTTTTGGCGGAGGCTGATATTGTTAGTTATATTTTAGATAAGATTGATCTTGATAGTTCTAGTAGTATTAGAGTACATAAATTTGTTTTTAACTTTGATAGGGATTTTTCATCTTTTAGGATATTAGTTCCTGATAAGTATGTTGACAAGGTTCTTCATAAATCTTTTTGGCCTGTACATTCGTTTGTGGACTTGTTCACTACAAAGTCAAAGGCCGAGCCCATACGCATTGGTTCAAAAAACTTGGTTACCAACCATGCCACTATGACACAAAAGTATCCATTCATTACCAGAATGTTCGTGGCTTACGTTCTAAGCTGACTGCTTTTTACCTTAACAGTTTTAATTTTTCAGCGCAAGTGATTGCGTTTACAGAGACTTGGCTAAACCTGATATTTTAAATTCTGAGTTATTTTCAAATGACTATGTCGTTTTTCGGTGTGATCGTCAGTCAAGAGCAGGTGGAGTCCTGATTGCTGTGTCGTCCTGTATTTCTGCTGAGTTATTGAACTATGACAACACGCTTGATATTGAATTTTTAGCTGTAAAGCTCTTGTTCCCCAATTTTTTCTTTTATATCACTTGTTCTTATATTCCACCTCGGTCGGATAAACTCGTTTATGATTGCCATTCTGCAGCTATCCGCAATCTTCATTCACGTTTGTGCGATAATGATCGCCTAGTAGTTCTTGGTGACTTTAATTTGCCATTCGTCAGTTGGCTAAATAATGATGACTCTAATTTTTTGACTCCCGTTACTCAGAATGAGTTTGTTGGTTCTCTTATTGATTTGCCTCTAGTTCAGATCAATAATGTGGGAAACTCTAAAAATAAGTTACTGGATCTAGCTTTTGTTGATAATTCAATAGGCATTGGTCTCAGTCGAATCTCCGCCTTATCCCTGCCTGAAGATCCCTTGCATCCCACACTTGGTATTGTACTGGATAATTTACGGCCTACGGTTAATTTTATGGAAGTGAGCTCTCGTTTTCGTTCGAGATGTTTTCGCAAGGCGAACTTTGACATGCTTAATCATCTGATAGCTAACTTTGATTGGTATAATCTTTATGCATGTAACGATGTTGAGGCTGCCACATCAATTTTTTACAGTTACCTTAATGGCTTCATAACCCGTTGTGTTCCAGTTCATTTTGTTAAGGCCAATAGTAGTAAGCCACCTTGGTTTTCAAGGCAACTTGCTAATCTTAATAACATTAAATCCAGACTCTATAAACGTTTTAATAGATCTGGTTCTTCTGTTGATTTTTCTAAATACTTAGTTGCTCGTGCTAATTTGCAGCGTCTGAATCAAAATTGCTACAAGTCTTATTTAACAAGATGCAAAATTGAATTTTTTGATAATCCTAAAAAAGTTTATGGTTTTGTTAATTCAAAACGAAAATCTTTGGGACTTCCATCTTCTTTATCTTTTAGTGGTAAGAATGCTAACCTAGACCATGAAATTGCAGATTTATTTGCAGACTTTTTTAAATCGACCTATTCGTCAACCGGTGCCCAAGCCGGTACTTATCCGTACGAATTACTTAGTTCTAACTGTATTCTTAATCCAGTCATAGACAGTGACACTTTACTTCAGAGTCTCCTGGCTCTGAAACCGATTTTTTCGCCAGGGCCTGATGGTATTCCTGGTTGTGTGCTTAAATTCTGTGCCGTGAACTTGACGGAACCGATATTAAAATTGTTTAATTTATCTTTGCAATCGGCGTCATTCCCAGCAATTTGGAAACAGTCATTTGTCATACCTCTGCACAAAAAAGGTAGCAGATCTAACATTGAGAACTACAGAGGAATTGCTAAGCTTTCAGCGATTCTAAAGCCTTTGATCAAATAATTACCAGTCAACTTCTACATTCGTATATTTCCATATTATCACCCTGTCAGCATGGTTTCGTGTGAAGCAGATCAACCACCACAAACCTACTTGAGTTTACTTCTTTAGTTCTGGATGGTTTTTTGGCTTTAAAGCAAACGGATGTGATTTATACTGATTTTAGTAAAGCTTCTGATTCAATCAATTATGTACTTCTGACTCAGAAGCTCGATTTACTAGGGTTTCCGATGAATTTGGTTTTATGGCTCACAAGCTATCTTTCTAATAGAACTCAAAAGGTGCTATATAAAAATACTATTTCTAAATCGATTAATGTTACTTCTGGTGTACCTCAAGGCAGTCACTTAGGCCCACTGCTTTTCACCCTTTTTATAAATGACTTGCCACAGATCTTGTCTCATTCCCGAGCTCTAATGTATGCGGACGGTGTAAAAATTTGTTATACATACTTGCCCTCAGGCTTTTCTCGCTTAAATCTACTTCAAGTTGATTTGGATTCATTTCAACATTGGTGCTCAACAAATGCACTAGTTTTAAATTGTTCTAAATGTAAGTTTATGACATTTCACCGCGTGAAGCCTGATCTGTCATCTTATGTACTTTATGGCACTCCTTTGGAGCGTATATCTGCGGTTAACGATTTAGGTGTTCTGTTCGACACGAAACTGAGTTTCAATTCGCATATTTCTGCTATTACTAATAAATCAATGGGTATTTTAGGTTTTGTTTAACGCTGGGCTAAAGAGTTTAATGATCCTCATCTTACCAAGGTCCTTTATACTTCGTTGGTCCGTCCAATACTTGAGTATTGCTCGTGTGTGTGGTGGCGAGGTCGATTCCTCTGTGCTGCTAGGCCGTCTAAACTTTGCAGTTCCGGCCAGGGCATCCAGAAACTACGTTCCTTTCCATTTACCCCTTTGTCGTCTAAATTTTGTAAAAAGTGATCCTTTGCGTGTTTGGTGCTCGTACTATAATGACTTGTACAAATGTATTGGTACTGAATGTTCGCTTGCTGTCTTGCATAATGCAATACTTCTAGTTCTAAACTGATATTTTAAGTTTACTTTTTCATTTTTTTTAAAGTAATGTTACATAAATCTGTTAAGTTTTAGTTAAGTTTATTTCTGGATTTATCTTTAAGTTTAATTTACTTTGTATTTTGTGTTAGTCGACAGCGATTATGGTCGACTGGTCCTTAAATGTAGGAGCGAATCATGGACGGGTAACATGAAGTGGTAAAACTTACTAAGTGCTAAGAAATGCAAACCAACTGACTTGGCGCACGAACATCTGGCTTGGAGAAAGGGACGAGACGCTAACTACAAACACGACGGACAGGACAGTTGCCATTATGCTTTTATTGAATAAATACGCGTGAAATAATCAACTTTAAAGCATTTTTTTACTTTTCTCATATAAAATAAACAAAGTATGATAAAATAAATTTTATTTTCAACGGAAAAAGTTAAATATTTAAAGCTATATGAGGAAATGTATTGAAATTTTCTGCGAGAACTTAAAAATACACCTTTATTGCCATTATAAGAAGATTCATGTGTTATCGGCATTATAGTGTCCGCAAAAAATTCATCATGAACTAATCAATCACATTTTGTTGTTTTATATTTATTAGGGACTTTTTTTAGCAATGTGCATATGTAGTCCAATTTGGTTCAATCGCATTCCATAAATGTGGGAGCGAATCACGGACGGGTAACATGAAGTGGAATAACTTACTAACTGCTAAGAAATGCAACACTACTGATTTGACGCACGTACATCTGGCTTGGAGAAGGGGACGAGACGCTGACTACAAACACGACGGATAGGAAAGTTACCATTATGATTTTATTGAATAGGTACGCGTGAAATAATCAACTTTAAAGCAATATTTACTTTTCGCATATAAAATAAAGCAAAGTATGATAAAATAAATATTATTTGTATCGAAAAAAATTAAAAATATATAGATATATGAGGAAATCTAATGAAACTTATTGGTACAACAAAAAAATACACCTTCATTGGCATTACAAGAGGATTCATGTGTTATCGGCATTATAGTGTTTACAAAAAATTCATCATTAACTAATCAATCACATATTGTTGTGTTAGATTTATTAGGGGCATTTTTAGCAATGTGTATATATTGCCCAATTTGGTTCAATCGCATTCCATTAATGTGGGAGCGAATCATGGACGGGTAACATGAAGTGGAAAAACTTACTAACTGCTAAGAAATGCAACCCTACTGACTTGACGCAAGTACATCTGGCTTGGAGAAGGGGACGAGACGCTGACTACAAACACGACGGACAGGACATTTGCCATTATGCTTTTATTAAATAAATACGCGTGAAACAATCAGCTTTAAAGCATTATTTACTTTTCGCATATAAAATAAAACAAAGTATGATAAAATAGATATTATCTTTATCGAAAAAAAGTAAATATATAAAGATATATGACGAAATGTATTGAAATTTACTGCGAGGACTTAAAAATACACCTTCATTGCCATTATAAAAGGATTCATGTGTTATCGGCATTATAGTGTTTACAAAAAATACATCATTAACTAATCAAACACATTTTGTTGTTTTATATATATTAGGGACATTTTGTAGCATTGTGCATATGTAGCCCAATTTGGTTCAATCGCTTTCCATAAATGTGGGAGCGAATCATGGACGGGTAACATGAAGTGGAAAAACTTGCTAACTGCTAAGAAATGCAACCCTACTGATAAAATAATGATAAAATAAATATATATAAAAAAATTAAAAATATAAAGGTATATGAGGAAATGTATTAAAATTTTCTGCGATAACTTAAAAATACACCTTCATTGCCATTATAAGAGGATTCATGTGTTATCGGCATTATAGTGTCTAACTACAAAAAATTCATCACTAACTAATCAATCACATTTTGTTGTTTTATATTTATTTGGGACATTTTGTAGCAATGTGCATATGTAGCCCAATTTGGTTCAATCGCTTTCCATAAATGTGGGAGCGAATCATGGACGGGTAACATGAAGTGGAAAAACTTACTAACTGCTAAGAAATGCAACCCTACTGATAAAATAAATATATATAAAAAAATTAAAAATATAAAGGTATATGAGGAAATGTATTAAAATTTTCTGCGAGAACTTAAAAATACACCTTCATTGCCATTATAAGAGGATTCATGTGTTATCGGCATTATAGTGTCTACAAAAAATTCATCACTAACTAATCAATCACATTTTGTTGTTTTATATTTATTTGGGACATTTTGTAGCAATGTGCATATGTAGCCCAATTTGGTTCAATCGCTTTCCATAAATGTGGGAGCGAATCACGGACGGGTAACAAGAAGTGGAATAACTTACTAACTGCTAAGAAATGCAACACTACTGATTTGACGCACGTACATCTGGCTTGGAGAAGGGGACGAGACGCTGACTACAAACACGACGGATAGGACAGTTACCATTATGATTTTATTGAATAGGTACGCGTGAAATAATCAACTTTAAAGCAATATTTACTTTTCGCATATAAAATAGCGCAAAGTATGATAAAATAAATATTATTTGTATCGAAAAAAATTAAAAATATATAGATATATGAGGAAATCTAATGAAACTTATTGGTACAACAAAAAAATACACCTTCATTGGCATTACAAGAGGATTCATGTGTTATCGGCATTATAGTGTTTACAAAAAATTCATCATTAACTAATCAATCACATATTGTTGTGTTAGATTTATTAGGGGCATTTTTAGCAATGTGCATATATTGCCCAATTTGGTTCAATCGCATTCCATAAATGTGGGAGCGAATCATGGACGGGTAACATGAAGTGGAAAAACTTACTAACTGCTAAGAAATGCAACCCTACTGACTTGACGCAAGTACATCTGGCTTGGAGAAGGGGACGAGACGCTGACTACAAACACGACGGACAGGACATTTGCCATTATGCTTTTATTAAATAAATACGCGTGAAACAATCAGCTTTAAAGCATTATTTACTTTTCGCATATAAAATAAAACAAAGTATGATAAAATAAATACTATCTTTACCGAAAAAAATTAAATATATAAAGATATATGACGAAATGTATTGAAATTTACTGCGAGGACTTAAAAATACACCTTCATTGCCATTATAAAAGGATTCATGTGTTATCGGCATTATAGTGTTTACAAAAAATACATCATTAACTAATCAAACACATTTTGTTGTTTTATATATATTAGGGACATTTTGTAGCATTGTGCATATGTAGCCCAATTTGGTTCAATCGCTTTCCATAAATGTGGGAGCGAATCATGGACGGGTAACATGAAGTGGAAAAACTTGCTAACTGCTAAGAAATGCAACCCTACTGATAAAATAATGATAAAATAAATATATATAAAAAAATTAAAAATATAAAGGTATATGAGGAAATGTATTAAAATTTTCTGCGATAACTTAAAAATACACCTTCATTGCCATTATAAGAGGATTCATGTGTTATCGGCATTATAGTGTCTACAAAAAATTCATCACTAACTAATCAATCACATTTTGTTGTTTTATATTTATTTGGGACATTTTGTAGCAATGTGCATATGTAGCCCAATTTGGTTCAATCGCTTTCCATAAATGTGGGAGCGAATCACGGACGGGTAACATGAAGTGGAATAACTTACTAACTGCTAAGAAATGCAACACTACTGATTTGACGCAAGTACATCTGGCTTGGAGAAGGGGACGAGACGCTGACTACAAACACGACGGACAGGACAGTTACCATTATGATTTTATTGAATAAGTACGTGTGAAATAATCAACTTTAAAGCATCATTTACTTTTCGCATATAAAATAAAGCAAAGTATGAAAAAATAAATATTATTTGTATCGAAAAAAATTAAAAATATGAGGAAATCTAATGAAACTTAGTGCTACAACTAAAAAATACACCTTCATTGGCATTACAAGAGGATTAATGTGTTATCGGCATTATAGTGTTTACAAAAAATTCATCATTAACTAATCAATCACACATTGTTGTGTTATATTTATTAGGGACATTTTAGCAATGTGCATATATTGCCCAATTTGGTTCAATCGCATTCCATAAATGTGGGAGCGAATCATGGACGGGTAACATGAAGTGGAAAAACTTACTAACTGCTAAGAAATGCAACCCTACTGACTTGAGGCAAGTACATCTGGCTTGGAGAAGGGGACGAGACGCTGACTACAAACACGACGGACAGGACAGTTACCATTATGATTTTATTGAATAAGTACGTGTGAAATAATCAACTTTAAAGCATCATTTACTTTTCGCATATAAAATAAAGCAAAGTATGATAAAATAAATATTATTTGTATCGAAAAAAATTAAAAATATAAAGATATATGAGAAAATCTAATGAAACTTAGTGCTACAACTAAAAAATACACCTTCATTGGCATTACAAGAGGATTAATGTGTTATCGGCATTATAGTGTTTACAAAAAATTCATCATTAACTAATCAATCACACATTGTTGTGTTATATTTATTAGGGACATTTTAGCAATGTGCATATATTGCCCAATTTGGTTCAATCGAATTCCATAAATGTGGGAGCGAATCATGGACGGGTAACATGAAGTGGAAAAACTTACTAACTGCTAAGAAATTCAACCCTACTGACTTGAGGCAAGTACATCTGGCTTGGAGAAGGGGACGAGACGCTGACTACAAACATGACGGACAGGACATTTGCCATTATGCTTTTATTGAATAAATACGCGTGAAATAATCAGCTTTAAAGCATTATTTACTTTTCGCATATAAAATAAAACAAAGTATGATAAAATAAATATTATCTTTATCGAAAAAAATTAAATATATAAAGATATATGACGAAATGTATAGAAATTTACTGCGAGGACTTAAAAATACACCTTCATTGCCATTATAAAAGGATTCATGTGTTATCGGCATTATAGTGTTTACAAAAAATACATCATTAACTAATCAATCACATTTTGTTGTTTTATATACATATATTAGGGACATTTTTTAGCAAAGTGCATATGTAGTCCAATTTGGTTCAATCGCATTCCATAAATGTGGGAGCGAATCACGGACGGGTAACATGAAGTGGAATAACTTACTAACTGCTAAGAAATGCAACACTACTGATTTGACGCAAGTACATCTGGCTTGGAGAAGGGGACGAGACGCTGACTACAAACACGACGGACAGGACAGTTACCATTATGATTTTATTGAATAAGTACGCTTGAAATAATCAACTTTAAAGCATCATTTACTTTTCGCATATAAAATTAAGCAAAGTATGATAAAATAAATATTATTTTTATCGAAACAAATTAAAAATATAAAGATATATGAGGAAATCTAATGAAATTTAGTGCTACAACTAAAAAATACACCTTCATTGGCATTACAAGAGGATTAATGTGTTATCGGCATTATAGTGTTTACAAAAAATTCATCATTAACTAATCAATCACACATTGTTGTGTTATATTTATTAGGGACATTTTAGCAATGTGCATATATTGCCCAATTTGGTTCAATCGCATTCCATAAATGTGGGAGCGAATCATGGACGGGTAACATGAAGTGGAAAAACTTACTAAATGCTAAGAAATGCAACACTACTGATTTGACGCAAGTACATCTGGCTTGGAGAAGGGGACGAGACGCTGACTACAAACTCGACGGACAGGACATTTGCCATTATGCTTTTATTGAATAAATACGCGTGAAATAATCAGCTTTAAAGCATTATTTACTTTTCGCATATAAAATAAAACAAAGTATGATAAAATAAATATTATCTTTATCGAAAAAAATTAAATATATAAAGATATATGACGAAATGTATTGAAATTTACTGCGAGGACTTAAAAATACACCTTCATTGCCATTATAAAAGGATTCATGTGTTATCGGCATTATAGTGTTTACAAAAAATACATCATTAACTAATCAATCACATTGTGTTGTTTTATATACATATATTAGGGACATTTTTTAGCAAAGTGCATATGTAGTCCAATTTGGTTCAATCGCATTCCATAAATGTGGGAGCGAATCACGGACGGGTAACATGAAGTGGAATAACTTACTAACTGCTAAGAAATGCAACACTACTGATTTGACGCAAGTACATCTGGCTTGGAGAAGGGGACGAGACGCTGACTACAAACACGACGGACAGGACAGTTACCATTATGATTTTATTGAATAAGTACGCTTGAAATAATCAACTTTAAAGCATCATTTACTTTTCGCATATAAAATTAAGCAAAGTATGATAAAATAAATATTATTTTTATCGAAACAAATTAAAAATATAAAGATATATGAGGAAATCTAATGAAACTTAGTGCTACAACTAAAAAATACACCTTCATTGGCATTATAAGAGGATTCATGTGTTATCGGCATTATAGTGTTTACAAAAAATTCATCATTAACTAATCAATCACATATTGTTGTGTTATATTTATTAGGGACATTTTTAGCAATGTGCATATATTGCCCAATTTGGTTCAATCGCATTCCATAAATGTGGGAGCGAATCATGGACGGGTAACATGAAGTGGAAAAACTTTCTAACTGTTAAGAAATGCAACCCTACTGAATTGACGCAAGTATATCTGGCTTGCAGAAGGGGAGGAGACGCTGACTACAAACACGACGGACAGGATAGTTACCATTATGCTTTTATTGAATAAGCACGCGTGAAATAATCAACTTTAAAGCATTATTTACGTTTCGCATAAAAAATAAAGCAAAGTATGTTAAAATAAATATTATTTTTATCGAAAAAAATTAAAAATATAAAGATATATGGTGAAAGGTAATGAAATTTAGTCCTGGAACTAAAAAATACACCTTCATTGCCATTCTAAGAGGATTCATGTGTTAGCGGCATTATAGTGTCTACACAAAATTCATCATTAACTAATCAAACACATTTTGTGGTTTTATATTTATCATTTTCTTAGCAATGTGCATATGTAGCCCAATACCAAATACCATTTATTTTATCATACTTTGCTTTATTTTATATGCGAAAAGTAAATAACGCTTTAAAGTTGATTATTTCACGCGTATTTGTTTAATAAAAGCATAATGGTAACTGTCCTGTCCATCGTGTTTGTTGTCAGCGTCTCGTCCCTAAGTAGGGCTGCATTTCTTAGCAGTTAGAAAGTTTTTCCACCTCATGTTACCCGTCCATGATGCGCTCCCATATTTATGGAATGCGATTGAACCAAATTGGACTACATATGCACATTGCTAAAAAATGTTCCTAATAAATATAAAACAACACAATGTGATTGACTAGTTGCTGATGAATTTTTTGTAGACACTCTAATGCTGATACCACATGAATACACACTATAATGCCGATAACAAATGAATCCTCTTATAATGGCAATCAAGGTGTATTTTTTAGTTCTAGCACTAAATTTCATTACATTTCCACATATAACTTTATATTTTTAATTTTTTCGATAAAAATAACATTTATTTTACCAAACTTTGCTTTATTTTACATGCGAAAAGTAAATAATGCTTTAAAGTTGATTATTTCACGCGTATTTATTCAACAAAAGCATAATGGTCGCTGTCCTGTCCATCGTGTTTGTAGTCAGCGTCTCGTCCCCTTCTCCAAGCCAGATGTGCATGCGTCAAGTCAGTAGGATTGCATTTCAGCACTTAATAAGTTTTTCCACTTCATGTTACCCTTCCATGATACGCTCCCATATTTATGGAATGGGATTGAACCAAATTGGGCAACATTTGCACATTGCTAAAAACTGTGCCATATAAATATAAAACAACAAAATGTGATCGATTAGTAAATGATGAATTTTTTTGTAGACACCATAATGCCGATAACGCGTGAATCCTCTTATAATGGCAATGAAGGTGTATTTTTTAGTTATAGGACTAAATTTCATTACCTTTCCTCATACATCTTTATATTTTTACTTTTTTTCGATAAAAATAATATTTATTTTACCAAACTTTGCTTTATTTTACATGCGGAAAGTAAATAATGCTTTAAAGTTGATTATTTCACGCGTATTTATTCAACAAAAGCATAATGGTCGCTGTCCTGTCCATCGTGTTTGTAGTCAGCGTCTCGTCCCCTTCTCCAAGCCAGATGTACTTGCGTCAAGTCAGTAGGATTGCATTTCAGCACTTAGTAAGTTTTTCCACTTCATGTTACCCGTCCATGATACGCTCCCATATTTATGGAATGGGATTGAACAAGAATGATAGAATACAAGATTGCGCCTTCCCGCGGTGAAATGACAGATCTCGCCTTTAGTAAACAAGAATACGGGAGAGAGAAAATTGAACAACTTCCAATATTTCATTGAAAAACGTGTTCTAATTGTTCTAAAGTGTAAAAGTATGAATTTATAGGCAGACATTTAATAAATAAATTCGCAAAATACTAAAAAAAGTGTCTCTTTTTCTTAATTTGTGAAAAAAGCTTTGTCTAGTTGAAGTTGAGAATTGTCAAACCCGGCAAAACCAAAGTAGCGGTACTTCTAAAGGCGTCACCTTCAGTATTCAGTTCACCGTGGGGATTGAACCAAATTGGGTAACATATGCACATTGCTAAACACTGTACGTTATAAATATAAAACAACAAAATGTGATCGATTAGTAAATGATGAATTTTTTGTAGACACCATAATGCCGATAACGCCTGAATCCTCTTATAATGGCATATAGGTGTATTTTTTAGTTCTGGGACTAAATTTCATTACCTTTCCTCATATATTTTTATTTTTTTTATTTTTTTCGATAAAAATAATATTTATTTTACCAAACTTTATTTTATTTTACATGCGAAAAGTAAATAATGCTTTAAAGCTAATTATTTCGCGCGCATTTATTCAACAAAAGCATAATGGTAACTGTCCTGTCCATCGTGTTTGTTGTCAGCGTCTCGTCCCTCAGTAGGGCTGCATTTCTTAGCAGTTAGTAAGTTTTTGCCCTTCATGTTACCCGTCCATGATTCGCTCCCACATTTGTGGAATGCGATTGAACCAAATTGGACTACATACGCACATTGCTAAAAAAATGTTCCTAATAAATATAAAACAACAAAATGTGATTGATTAGTTTACAATGAATTTTTTGTAGACACTATATCCGATAACACATGAATCCTCTTATAATGGCAATGAAGGTGTATTTTTTAGTTCTAGGACTAAATTTCATTACCTTTCCTCATATATTTTTATATTTTTAATTTTTTTCGATAAAAATAATATTTATTTTACCAAACTTTATTACATTTGTGGAATGCGATTGAACCGAATTGGACTACATACGCACATTGCTAAAAAAAATGTCCCTAATAAATATAAAACAACAAAATGTGATTGATTAGTTCACAATGAATTTTTTGTAGACACTATATCCGATAACACATGAATCCTCTAATAATGGCAATGAAGGTGTATTTTTTAGTTCTAGGACTAAATTTCATTACCTTTCCTCATATATATTTATATTTTTAATATTTTTCGAAACAATTAATATTTATTTTATCATGTTTTATATGCGAGAAGTAAATATTGCTTTAAAGTTGATTATTTCACGCGTATTTATTCAATAAAATAATGGTAACTGTCCCGTCCGTCGCGTTTGTAGTCAGCGTCTCGTCCCCTTCTCCAAGCCAGATGTACTTGCGTCAAGTCAGTAGTATTGCTTTTCAGCACTTAGTAAGTTTTTCCACTTTATGTTACCCGTCCATGATACGCTCCCATATTTATGGAATGGGATTGAACCAAATTGGGCAACATATGCACATTGCTAAAAACTGTGCCTTATAAATATAAAACAACAAAATGTGATCGATTAGTAAATGATGAATTTTTTGTAGACACCATAATGCCGATAACGCCTGAATCCTCTTATAATGGCATATAGGTGTATTTTTTAGTTCTGGGACTAAATTTCATTACCTTTCCTCATATATTTTTATTTTTTTTATTTTTTTCGATAAAAATAATATTTATTTTACCAAACTTTATTTTATTTTACATGCGAAAAGTAAATAATGCTTTAAAGCTAATTATTTCGCGCGCATTTATTCAACAAAAGCATAATGGTAACTGTCCTGTCCATCGTGTTTGTTGTCAGCGTCTCGTCCCTCAGTAGGGCTGCATTTCTTAGCAGTTAGTAAGTTTTTGCCCTTCATGTTACCCGTCCATGATTCGCTCCCACATTTGTGGAATGCGATTGAACCAAATTGGACTACATACGCACATTGCTAAAAAAATGTTCCTAATAAATATAAAACAACAAAATGTGATTGATTAGTTTACAATGAATTTTTTGTAGACACTATATCCGATAACACATGAATCCTCTTATAATGGCAATGAAGGTGTATTTTTTAGTTCTAGGACTAAATTTCATTACCTTTCCTCATATATATTTATATTTTTAATTTTTTTCGAAACAATTAATATTTATTTTATCATGTTTTATATGCGAGAAGTAAATATTGCTTTAAAGTTGATTATTTCACGCGTATTTATTCAATAAAAGCATAATGGTAACTGTCCTGTCCATCGTGTTTGTTGTCAGCGTCTCGTCCCGCAGTAGGGCTGCATTTCTTAGCAGTTAGTAAGTTTTTGCCCTTCATGTTACCCGTCCATGATACGCTCCCATATTTATGGAATGGGATTGAACCAAATTGGGCAACATATGCACATTGCTAAAAACTGTGCCTTATAAATATAAAACAACAAAATGTGATCGATTAGTAAATGATGAATTTTTTTGTAGACACCATAATGCCGATAACGCGTGAATCCTCTTATAATGGCAATGATGGTGTATTTTTTAGTTCTAGGACTAAATTTCATTACCTTTCCTCATATATATTTATATTTTTAATTTTTTTCGAAACAATTAATATTTATTTTATCATGTTTTATATGCGAGAAGTAAATATTGCTTTAAAGTTGATTATTTCACGCGTATTTATTCAAAAAAAGCATAATGGTAACTGTCCTGTCCATCGTGTTTGTTGTCAGCATCTCGTCCCGCAGTAGGGCTGCATTTCTTAGCAGTTAGTAAGTTTTTGCCCTTCATGTTACACGTCCATGATTCGCTCCCACATTTGTGGAATGCGATTGAACCAAATTGGACTACATATGCACATTGCTAAAAAATGTCCCTAATAAATATAAAACAACAAAATGTGATTGATTAGTTAATGATGAATATTTTGTAGACACTACAATGCCGATAACACATGAATCCTCTTATAATGGCAATGAAGGTGTATTTTTTAGTTCTAGCACTAAATTTCATTACATTTCCACATATAACTTTATATTTTTAATTTTTTTCGATAAAAATAATATTTATTTGATCATACTTTGCTTTATTTCATATGCGAAAAGTAAATAATGCTTTAAAGTTGATTATTTCGCGCGTATTTATTCAATAAAAGCATAATGGTAACTGTCCTGTCCATCGTGTTTGTTGTCAGCGTCTCGTCCCGCAGTAGGGCTGCATTTCTTAGCAGTTAGTAAGTTTTTGCCCTTCATGTTACACGTCCATGATTCGCTCCCACATTTGTGGAATGCGATTGAACCAAATTGGACTACATATGCACATTGCTAAAAAAATGTCCCTAATAAATATAAAACAACAAAATGTGATTGATTAGTTCATAATGAATTTTTTGTAGACACTATATCCGATAACACATGAATCCTCTTATAATGGCAATGAAGGTGTTTTTTTTAGTTCTAGCACTAAATTTCATTACCTTTCCTCATACATCTTTATATTTTTACTTTTTTTCGATAAAAATAATATTTATTTCCCAAACTTTGCTTTATTTTACATGCGAAAAGTAAATAATGCTTTAAAGTTGATTTTTTTACGCGTATTTATTCAACAAAAGCATACTGGTCGCTGTCCTGTCCATCGTGTTTGTAGTCAGCGTCTCGTCCCCTTCTACAAGCCAGATGTACTTGCGTCAAGTCAGTAGGATTGCATTTCAGCACTTAGTAAGTTTTTCCACTTCATGTTACCCGTCCATGATACGCTCCCATATTTATGGAATGGGATTGAACCAAATTGGGCAACATATGCACATTGCTAAAAACTGTACGTTATAAATATAAAACAACAAAATGTGATCGTTTAGTAAATGATGAATTTTTTGTAGACACCATAATGCCGATAACGCGTGAATCCTCTTATAATGGCATATATGTAGGTGTATTTTTTAGTTCTAGGACTAAATTTCATTACTTTTCCTCATATATTTTTATATTTTTAATTTTTTTCGATAAAAATAATATTTATTTTAGCAAACTTTATTTTATTTTACATGCGAAAAGTAAATAATGCTTTAAAGCTCATTATTTCACGCGCATTTGTTCATCAAAAGCATAAGCGTAACTGTCCTGTCCATCGTGTTTGTTGTCAGCGTCTCGTCCCTCAGTAGGGCTGCATTTCTTAGCAGTTAGTAAGTTTTTGCCATTCATGTTACCCGTCCATGATTCGCTCCCACATTTGTGGAATGCGATTGAACCGAATTGGACTACATACGCATATTGCTAAAAAAATGTCCCTAATAAATATAAAACAACAAAATGTGATTGATTAGTTCACAATTAATTTTTTGTAGACACTATATCCGATAACACATGAATCCTCTTATAATGGCAATGAAGGTGTATTTTTGAGTTCTAGGACTAAATTTCATTACCTTTCCTCATTTATGTTTATATTTTTAATTTTTTTCGAAACAATTAATATTTATTTTATCATGTTTTATATGCGAGAAGTAAATATTGGTAACTGTCCCGTCCGTCGCGTTTGTAGTCAGCGTCTCGTCCCCTTCTCCAAGCCAGATGTACTTGCGTCAAGTCAGTAGTATTGCATTTCAGCACTTAGTAAGTTTTTCCACTTCATGTTACCCGTCCATGATACGCTCCCATATTTATGGAATGGGATTGAACCAAATTGGGCAACATATACACAATGCTAAAAACTGTACCTTATAAATATAAAACAACAAAATGTGATCGATTAGTAAATGATGAATTTTTTGTAGACACCATAATGCCGATAACGCATGAATCCTTTTATAATGGCAATGAAGGTGTATTTTTAAGTTCTAGCACTAAATTTTATTACATTTCCACATATAAATTTATATTTTTAATTTTTTTCGATAAAAATAACATTTATTTTATCATACTTTGCTTTATTTTATATGCGAAAAGTAAATAATGCTTTAAAGTTGATTATTTCACGCGTATTTATTCAATAAAAGCATAATGGTAACTGTCCTGTCCATCGTGTTTGTTGTCAGCGTCTCGTCCCTCAGTAGGGCTGCATTTCTTAGCAGTTAGTAAGTTTTTGCCCTTCATGTTACCCGTCCATGATTCGCTCCCACATTTGTGGAATGCGATTGAACCAAATTGGACTACATACGCACGTTGCTAAAAAAATGTTCCTAATAAATATAAAACAACAAAATGTGATTGATTAGTTCACAATGAATTTTTTGTAGACACCATAATGCCGATAACGCGTGAATCCTCTTATAATGGCAATGATGGTGTCTTTTTTAGTTCTAGGACTAAATTTCATTACCTTTCCTCATATATATTTATATTTTTAATTTTTTTCGAAACAATTAATATTTATTTTATCATGTTTTATATGCGAGAAGTAAATATTGCTTTAAAGTTGATTATTTCACGCGTATTTATTCAATAAAAGCATAATGGTAACTGTCCTGTCCATCGTGTTTGTTGTCAGCATCTCGTCCCGCAGTAGGGCTGCATTTCTTAGCAGTTAGTAAGTTTTTGCCCTTCATGTTACACGTCCATGATTCGCTCCCACATTTGTGGAATGCGATTGAACCAAATTGGACTACATATGCACATTGCTAAAAAATGTCCCTAATAAATATAAAACAACACAATGTCATTGATTAGTTGATGATGAATTTTTTGTAGACACTCTAATGCCGATACCACATGAATACACACTATAATGCCGATAACACATGGATCCTCTTATAATGGCAATGAAGGTGTATTTTTTAGTTCTCGAAGTAAATTTCAATACATTTCCTCATACATCTTTATATATTTAATTTTTGCGATAAAAATACCATTTATTTTATCATACTTTGCTTTATTTTATATGCGAAAAGTAAATAACGCTTTAAAGTTGATTATTTCACGCGTATTTATTCAATAAAAGCATAATGGTAACTGCCCTGTCCATCGTGTTTGTTGTCAGCGTCTCGTCCCGCAGTAGGGTAAATTTCATTACCTTTCCTCATTTATATTTATATTTTTAATTTTTTTCGAAACAATTAATATTTATTTTATCATGTTTTATATGCGAGAAGTAAATATTGCTTTAAAGTTGATTATTTCACGCGTATTTATTAAAAAAAATAATGGTAACTGTCCCGTCCATCGCGTTTGTAGTCAGCGTCTCGTCCACTTCTCCAAGCCAGATGTACTTGCGTCAAGTCAGTAGTATTGCATTTCAGCACTTAGTAAGTTTTTCCACTTCATGTTACCCGTCCATGATACGCTCCCATATTTATGGCATGGGATTGAACCAAATTGGGCAACATATACACAATGCTAAAAACTGGACCTTATAAATATAAAACAACAAAATGTGATTGATTAGTAAATGATGAATTTTTTGTAGACACCATAATGCCGATAACGCATGAATCCTTTTATAATGGCAATGAAGGTGTATTTTTAAGTTCTAGCACTAAATTTTATTACATTTCCACATATAAATTTATATTTTTAATTTTTTCGATAAAAATAACATTTATTTTATCATACTTTGCTTTATTTTATATGCGAAAAGTAAATAATGCTTTAAAGTTGATTATTTCACGCGTATTTATTCAATAAAAGCATAATGGTAACTGTCCTGTCCATCGTGTTTGTTGTCAGCGTCTCGTCCCTCAGTAGGGCTGCATTTCTTAGCAGTTAGTAAGTTTTTGCCCTTCATGTTACCCGTCCATGATGCGCTCCCACATTTGTGGAATGCGATTGAACCAAATTGGACTACATATGCACATTGCTAAAAAATGTTCCTTATAAATATAAAACAACAAAATGTGATTGATTAGTTCACAATGAATTTTTTGTAGACACTCTAATGCCGATACCACATGAATACACACTATAATGCCGATAACACATGGATCCTCTTATAATGGCAATGAAGATGTATTTTTTAGTTCTCGAAGTAAATTTCAATACATTTCCTCATCCATCTTTATATATTTAATTTTTGCGATAAAAATACCATTTATTTTATCATACTTTGCTTTATTTTATATGCGAAAAGTAAATAACGCTTTAAATTTGATTATTTCGCGCGTATTTATTCAATAAAAGCATAATGGTAACTGCCCTGTCCATCGTGTTTGTTGTCAGCGTCTCGTCCCGCAGTAGGGCTGCATTTCTTAGCAGTTAGTAAGTTTTTCCACCTCATGTTACCCGTCCATGATTCGCTCTCACATTGGTGGAATGCGATTGAACCAAATTGGACTTTATATGCACATTGTTAAATAATGTCCCTAATGAATATAAAACAACAAAATGTGATTGATTAGTTAATGATGAATATTTTGTAGACACTACAATGCCGATAACACATGAATCCTCTTATAATGGCAATGAAGGTGTATTTTTTAGTTCTAGCACTAAATTTCATTACATTTCCAAATATAACTTTATATTTTTAATTTTTTTCGATAAAAATAATATTTATTTGATCATACTTTGCTTTATTTCATATGCGAAAAGTAAATAATTCTTTAAAGTTGATTATTTCGCGCGTATTTATTCAATAAAAGCATAATGGTAACTGTCCTGTCCATCGTGTTTGTTGTCAGCGTTTCGTCCCGCAGTAGGGCTGCATTTCTTAGCAGTTACTAAGTTTTTCCACTTCATGTTACACGTCCATGATTCGCTCCCACATTTGTGGAATGCGATTGAACCAAATTGGACTACATATGCACATTGCTAAAAAAATGTCCCTAATAAATATAAAACAACAAAATGTGATTGATTAGTTCATAATGAATTTTTTGTAGACACTATATCCGATAACACATGAATCCTGTTATAATGGCAATGAAGGTGTTTTTTTTAGTTCTAGCACTAAATTTCATTACCTTTCCTCATACATCTTTATATTTTTACTTTTTTTCGATAAAAATAATATTTATTTTACCAAACTTTGCTTTATTTTACATGCGAAAAGTAAATAATGCTTTAAAGTTGATTATTTCACGCGTATTTATTCAACAAAAGCATAATGGTCGCTGTCCTGTCCATCGTGTTTGTAGTCAGCGTCTCGTCCCCTTCTCCAAGCCAGATGTACTTGCGTCAAGTCGGTAGGATTGCATTTCAGCACTTAGTAAGTTTTTCCACTTCATGTTACCCGTCCATGATACGCTCCCATATTTATGGAATGGGATTGAACCAAATTGGGCAACATATGGACATTGCTAAAAACTGTACGTTATAAATATAAAACAACAAAATGTGATCGATTAGTAAATGATGAATTTTTTGTAGACACCATAATGCCGATAGCGCGTGAATCCTCTTATAATGGCATATAGGTGTATTTTTTAGTTCTAGGACTAAATTTCATTACTTTTTCTCATATATTTTTATATTTTTAATTTTTTTCGATAAAAATAATATTTATTTTACCAAACTTTATTTTATTTAACATGCGAAAAGTAAATAATGCTTTAAAGTTGATTATTTCACGCGTATTTATTCATCAAAAGCATAAGGGTAACTGTCCTGTCCATCGTGTTTGTTGTCAGCGTCTCGTCCCTCAGTAGGGCTGCATTTCTTAGCAGTTAGTAAGTTTTTCCACTTCATGTTACCCGTCCATGATTCGCTCCCACATTTGTGGAATGCGATTGAGCCAAATTGGACTACATATGCACAATGCTAAAAAAAATTTCCCTAATAAATATAAAACAACAAAATGTGATTGATTAGTTAATGATGAATTTTTTGTAGACACTATATCCGATAACACATGAATCCTCTTATAATGGCAATGAAGGTGTTTTTTTTTTAGTTCTAGCACTAAATTTCATTACCTTTCCTCATACATCTTTATATTTTTACTTTTTTTCGATAAAAATAATATTTATTTTACCAAACTTTGCTTTATTTTACATGCGAAAAGTAAATAATGCTTTAAAGTTGATTATTTCACGCGTATTTATTCAACAAAAGCATAATGGTCGCTGTCCTGTCCATCGTGTTTGTAGGCAGCGTCTCGTCCCCTTCTCCAAGCCAGACGTGCTTGCGTCAAGTCAGTAGGATTGCATTTCAGCAGTTAGTAAGTTTTTCCACTTCATGTTACCCGTCCATGATACGCTCCCATATTTATGGAATGGGATTGAACCAAATTGGGCAACATATGCACATTGCTAAAAACTGTACGTTATAAATATAAAACAACAAAATGTGATTGATTAGTAAATGATGAATTTTTTGTAGACACCATAATGCCGATAACGCATGAATCCTCTTATAATGGCAATGAAGGTGTATTTTTAAGTTCTAGCACTAAATTTTATTACATTTTCACATATAAATTTATATTTTTAATTTTTTTCGATAAAAATAACATTTATTTTATCATACTTTGCTTTATTTTATATGCGAAAAGTAAATAATGCTTTAAACATGATTATTTCACGCGTATTTATTCAATAAAAGCATAATGGTAACTGTCCTGTCCATCGTGTTTGTTGTCAGCGTCTCGTCCCTCAGTAGGGCTGCATTTCTTAGCAGTTAGTAAGTTTTTCCACTTCATGTTACCCGTCCATGATTCGCTCCCACATTTGTGGAATGCGATTGAGCCAAATTGGACTACATATGCACATTGCTAAAAAAAATTTCACTAATAAATATAAAACAACAAAATGTGATGGATTAGTTCATAATGAATTTTTTGTGGACACTATATCCGATAACACATGAATCCTCTTATAATGGCAATAAAGGTGTATTTTTTAGTTCTAGGACTAAATTTCATTACATTTCCTCATATATATTTAAATTTTTAATTTTTTTCGAAAAAAATAATATATATTTTACCAAACTTTGCTTTATTTTATATGCGAAAAGTAAATAATGCTTTAAGGTTGATTGCTTCACGCGTATTTATTCAATAAAAGCATAATGGCAACTGTCCCGTCCGTCGCGTTTGTAGTCAGCGTCTCGTCCCCTTCTCCAAGCCAGATGTACTTGCGTCAAGTCAGTAGGGTTGCATTTCTTAGCAGTTAGTAAGTTATTCCACTTCATGTTACCCGTCCATGATTCACTCCCACATTTATGGAAAGCGATTGAACCAAATGGGGCTACATATGCACATTGCTACAAAATGCCCCAAATAAATATAAAACAACAAAATGTGATTGATTAGTTAGTGATGAATTTTTTGTAGACACTACAATGCCGATAACACATGAATCCTCTTATAATGGCAATGAAGCTGTATTTTGAAGTGAGACATCTTTGCGCTCGTTGGGCTGTAATTCCAATATCGAATGAAACGAAAAAGCCACAGGAAAAGGTAGCGGATGGCGCGCGTGGTGGGTCGTCGGACGGAAGGTGACATGGGAGAGAAACGAAAACGCGACAGATTCGGAGTAGGAAGAAACGAGAGAGGGGTAGCATGCGTGGAGGGGTGGACAGAGTGAGGCAATGATTGTTCTCCACATCACTCCGAACCAGGAATTAACGATATAATAAAATTCATACATAGAGCATTATTGGCATATACTGCAGCAGAACTAGTAGAAGATTTGGACACTATGCCTTGGTATATACTCCCTCTGGTGCAGCAGAATTAGCAGAAGATTTGCACACTATGCCAATGATTTTAAGCGGTGATTTTAATGTCAATTTTGCCTTGGAAGAAACTCAACCATTCGTAAAATTTTTAGAAAGTAAATTTAATTTATAAATGAATAATAATCCCAAAGACCCAACAACCAGATCAGGCACGACAAAAGATGCAATTTAAATAATATATGTACAATCACGAGTTTTCATTTCATATTTTTCATACAATTGTATCTTTTCTTGAACATGAAAGTATGGAATGAATGAATAGATTTTTTATAAATGGAGGCGAAAACATCAACTATATATTTTCATTAACCTGACACCTTTAAAAATTCCAGAATAATGAACAGTGGCTTCTGGTATCGAGAAAATATTTCTATCTCATAAAGCTTGTTGGCTAGAGTGAGTATTTTCACTTCAAGTGCCCATCGAGATCCATGAAGTTTCACTTCTATCGGCTAGCTTTATATGCTGACTTTTTTTTTTAGTTCTAGCATTAAATTAGGTAATTCCTCATATATCTTTATATTTTTAAATTTTTTCGATAAAAGTAATATTTATTTTACCAAACTTTGCTTTATTTTACATGCGAAAAGTAAATAATGCTTTAAAGCTCATTATTTCACGCGTATTTATTCAACAAAAGAATAATGGCCACTGTCCTGTCCATCGTGTTTGTAGGCAGCGTTTCGTCCCCTTCTCCAAGCCAGACGTGCTTGCGTCAAGTCAGTAGGGTTGCATTTCTTAGCAGTTAGTAAGTTTTTCCACTTCATGTTACCCATCCATGATTCGCTCCTACATTTATGGAATGCGATGAACTAAATTGGAGTACATATGCACATTGCTAAAAAATGGCCCTAATAAATATAAAACAACAAAATGTGATTGATTAATTAATAATGAATTTTTTGTAGACACTATAATGCCGATAACACATGAATCCTCTTATAATGGCAATGAAGGTGTATTTTGAAGTGAGACTTCTTTGCGCTCGTTGGGCTATATTTCCAATATCGAATGAAACGAATAAGCCACAGGAAAACGCAGGGGATGGCGCGCGTGGTGGGGCAGTCGGACAGAAGGAGACATGGGAGAGAAATGAAAACGCGACAGATTCGGCGTAGGAATAAACGAGAGAGTGGTAGCTTGCGTGGAGGAGCGGACAAAGTGTAGCAATGATTGTTGTCTACATCACTCCGAACCAAAGAATTAACGATATAATGAAATTCATACATAGAGCATTATTGGCATATACGCCCTCTGATGCAGCAGAATTCGAAGAAGATTTGCACAATATGCCAATGATTTTAAGCGGTGATTTTAATGTCAATTTTGCCTTGGAAGAAGCTCAACCACTTGTAAAATTTTTAGGAATAATAATCCCAGAGACTCAACAACCAGATTTGGCACGACTATAGATGCAATTTTCTCAATATATTTAAATAGTTTACAATCACGAGTTTTCATTTCATATTTTTCATACCACAAACCAATTGTATCTTTTCTTGAACATGAAAGTATGTAAGTGAATAAATAGATTTTTTATAAATGGAGGCGAAAACATCAACTATATATTTTCATTAACCTGACACCCTTAAAAATTCCAGAATAATGAAAAGTGGCTTCTGTTATCGGAGAAATATTTCTATCTCATAAAACTTGTTGGCTAGGGTGAGTATTTTCATTTCAAGTGCCCATCGAGATCCATGAAGTTTCACTTCTATCGGCTAGCTTTCCAGGCTGACCTTTTTTTTTTAGTTCTAGCATTAAATTTCATTATCTTTCCTCATATATCTTTATATTTTTAATTTTTTTCGATAAAAATAATATTTATTTTGTCACACTTTGCTTTATTTTATATGCGAAAAGTAAATAATGCTTTAAAGTTGATTATTTCACGCGTATTTATTCAACAAAAGCATAATGTTCACTGTCCTGTACGTCGTGTTTGTATTCAGCGTCTCGTCTCCTTCTCCAAGCCAGATACACTTGTGTCAAGTCAGTAGGGTTGCATTTCTTAGCAGTTAGTATGCTTTTCCACTTCATGTTACCCGTCCATGATTCGCGCCCACATTTATGGAAAACGATTGAACCAAATTGGACTACATATGCACATTGCTAAAAAATGTCCCTAATAAATATAAAGCAACAAAATGTGATTGATTATTTAATGATGAATTTTTTGTAAACACTAAAACGCCGATAACGCAGGAATCCCCTTATAATGGCAATGAAGGAGTATGTCTTAGTTCTAGCACTAAATTTCATTACCTTTCCTCATATATCTTCATATTTTAAATTTTTTTCGATAAAAATAATATTTATTTTATCGTACTTTGCTTTATTTTATATGCGAAAACTAAATTATGCTTCAAAGTTGATTATTTCACGCTCATTTCTTCAACAAAAGCATAATGGTCACTGTCCTGTACGTCGCGTTTGTAGTCAGCGTCTCGTCCCCTTCTCCAAGCCAGATGTACTTGCTTGAATTCAGTATGGTTGCATTTCTTAGCAGTTAGTATGTTTTTCCACTTCATGTTACCCGTCCATGATTCGCGCCCACATTTATAGAACGCGATTGAACCAAATTGGACTACATATGCACATTGCTAAAAAATGTCCCTAATAAATATAAATCAACAAAATGTGATTGATTAGTGAAAGATGAATTTTTTTGTAGACACTATAATGGCCATAACACATGAATCCTCTCAGAATGGCAATGAAGGTGTATTTTTTAGTTCTAGCACTAAATTTCATTACCTTTCCTCATATATCTTTATATTTTTAATTTTTTTTCGGTGTATTTTTTAAATCTAGCGCTAAATTTCCTTACATTTATGCATATATCTTTATATTTTTAATTTTTTTCGATAAAAATAATATTTATTTAATTATACGTTCCTTTATTTTATATGCGAAAAGTAAATAATGATTTAAAGTTGATTATTTCTTGCGTATTTATTCAATAAAATCATAATGATAACTGTCCTGTCCGTCGTGTTTGTAGTCAGCGTGTCGTCCCCTTTTCCAAGCCAGATGTACTTGCGTCAAGTCAGTAGACTTGCATTTCTTAGCAGTTAGTAAGTTTTTCTACGTCATGTTACCCGTCCATGATTCGCTCCCACATTTATGGAATACGATTGAACCAAATTGGGCTACATATGCACGTTTCTAAAAAAATGTCCCTAATAAATATAAAACAACAAAATGTGATTGATTAATTAATGATGAATTTTTTGTAGACACTATAATGCCGATAATACATGAATCCTCTTATAATGGCAATGAAGGTGTATTTTTGGTTCTAGCATTGAATTTCATTATGCGACAGATTTGGAGTAGGAAAAAACGAGAGAGGGGTAGCATGCGTGGAGGGCGGACAGAGTGTAGCAATGATTGTTGTCTACATCACTCCGAATTAGAGAATTAATGATATAATGAAATTCATACATAGAGCATTATTGGCATATACTCCCTCTAGTGCAGCAGAATTAGAAGAAGATTTGCACACTATGCCAATGATTTTAAGCGGTGATTTTAGTGTCAATTTCGCCTTGGAAGAAGCTCAACCACTTGTAAAATTTTTAGAAAGTAAATTTAATTTATAAATGAATAATAATCCCAAAGACTCAACAACCAGATCAGGCACGACAATAGATGCAATTTTCTCAAGATATTTAAATAATATACAATCACGAGTTTTCATTTCATATTTTTCATACCACAAACCAATTGTATCTTTTCTTGAACATGAAAGTATGGAGTGAATGAATAGATTTTTTATAAATGGAGGCGAAAGCATCAACTATCTTTTTTCATTAACCTAACAAACTTTAAAATTCCAGAATAATGAACAGTGGCTTCTGTTATCGGGAAAATATTTCTATCTCATAAAACTTGTTGGCTAGGGTGAGTATTTTCATTTCAAGTGCCCATCCAGATCCATGAAGTTTCACTTCTATCGGCTAGCTTTCTAGGCTGACTTTTTTTTAGTTCTAGCATTAAATTTCATTACCTTTCCTCATATATCTTTATATTTTTAATTTTTTTCGATAAAAATAATATTTATTTTACCAAACTTTGCTTTATTTTACATGCGAAAAGTAAATAATGCTTTAAAGTTCATTATTTCACGCGTATTTATTCAACAAAAGCATAATGGTTGCTGTCCTGTCCATCGTGCTTGTAGTCAGCGTTTCATCTCCTCCCAGCCAGATGTACTTGCGTCAAGTTTGTTAGTAAGTTTTTCCACTTCATGTTACCCGTCCATGATTCGCTCCCACATTTATGGAATGCGATTGAACCAAATTGGGCTAGATATGCACATTGTTAGAAAATGTCCCTAATAAATATAAAGCAACAAAATGTGATTGATTAGTTAATGATGAATTTTTTGTAGACACTATAATGCCGATAACACATGAATCCTCTTATAATGGCAATGAAGGTATATTTTTAAGTTCTAGCACTAAATTTCATTACCTTTCCTCATATTGGCGTAGAATACGTCTTACCTTACGGTATGGGCACCAATGTCAGGTTTTTATTGTTGTAATCTCTATTTCTTTAATTATAAGGAAACGGCTCGATTAATTTTTTTTTTTTTTTTTTGTGTAGTCAAATGAAGATGTTAGCTTTCGTTTGACATGCATTTCATGTTGGTTGATATCTTCCTAATATTTAAATTTCTCAAATGAAAATTGTATAAACACATGCACACAAATATGTGTGTGGTGTTTGGTTGAGTGTTTGCTGTTGGGCGATTTAAATGTACTCGTGCAGCCCTTTCCCTGTATTGCATAATTTTAGGCGGGCAAGTTAAAGTAGAGTAAAAGAAGAGAAAATGCTGCCAAGCACTGCAAAATAACAATGCTGATTGATGCTGTTCGACAACAGCTGGAAGTTGACGTTTAGTATGTTAAAAAATAAAGATATTCATTTGCTTGTATTATTTATCATTTATTGTTACATATGTTTTCTGTCTTATCGGATGGCGTATTCTACGTTAAACTTAATGGCCGTGTCTCTGACACAGCCTGCTTCTTTTTTCTTTATATTTTTAATTTTTTTCAATAAAAATAATATTTATTTTATCATACTTTGCTTTATTTTATTTGCGAAAAGCAAATAATCCTTTAAAGTTGAATATTTCATGCGTATTTATTCAATAAAAGCATAATGGCAACTGTCCTGTCCATCGTGTTTGTAGTCAGCGTCTCGTCCCCTTCTCCAAGCCAGACGTGCTTGCGTCAAGTCAGTAGGGTTGCATTTCTTAGCAGTTAGTAAGTTATTCCACTACATGTTACCCGTCCATGATTCGCTCCTACATTTATGGAATGCGATTGAACCAAATTGGACTACATTTGCACATTGCTTAAAGATGTCCCTTATAAATATAAAACAACAAAATGTGAATGATTAATTAAAGATGAAATTTTGTAGACACTATAATGCCGATAACACATGAATCCTCATATAATGGCAATTTTGAAGTGAGACTTCTTTGCGCTCGTTGGGCTATATTTCCAATATCGAATGAAACGAATAAGCCACAGGAAAACGCAGGGGATGGCGCGCGTGGTGGGGCAGTCGGACAGAAGGAGACATGGGAGAGAAATGAAAACGCGACAGATTCGGAGTAGGAAAAAAAGAGAGAGGGGTAGCATGCGTGGAGGTGCGGACAGAGTGTAGCAATGATTGTTGTCTACATCACTCCGAACCAGAGAATTAACGATATAATGAAATTCATACATAGAGCATTATTGGCATTTACTCCCTCTGGTTCAGCAGAATTAGGAGAAGATTTGCACTCTATGCCAATGATTTTAAGCGGCGATTTTAATGTCAGTTTTGCCTTGGAAGAACCTCAACCACTTGTAAAATTTTTAGAAAGTAAATTTAATTTAAAAATGAATAATAATCCCAAAGACTCAACAACCAGATCAGGCACGACAATAGATGCAATTTTCTCAAGATATTTAAATAATTTACAATCACGAGTTTTCATTTCATATTTTTCATACCACAAACCAATTGTATCTTTTCTTGAACATGAAAGTATGGAAGTGAATGAATAGATTTTTTATAAATGGAGGCGAAAACATCAACTATCTTTTTTCATTAACCTAACACCCTTAAAAATTCCAGAATAATGAATAGTGGCTTGTGTTATCGGGGAAATATTTTTATCTCATAAACCTTGTTGGCTAGGGTGAGTATTTTCATTTCAGCTGCCCATCGAGATCCATGAAGTTTCACTTCTATCTGCTAAATTTCTAGGCTGACTTTTTTTTTTTAGTTCTAGCATTAAATTTCATTACCTTTCCTCATATATCTTTATATTTTTAATTTTTTTCGACAAAAATAATATTTATTTTATCATACTTTGCTTTATTTTATTTGCGAAAAGCAAATAATCCTTTAAAGTTGAATATTTCATGCGTATTTATTCAATAAAAGCATAATGGCAACTGGCCTGTCCATCGTGTTTGTAGTCAGCGTCTCGTCCCCTTCTCCAAGCCAGACGTGCTTGCGTCAAGTCAGTAGGGTTGCATTTCTTAGCAGTTAGTAAGTTATTCCACTACATGTTACCCGTCCATGATTCGCTCCTACATTTATGGAATGCGATTGAACCAAATTGGACTACATTTGCACATTGCTAAAAGATGCCCCTTATAAATATAAAACAACAAAATGTGAATGATTAATTAAAGATGAATTTTTGTAGACACTATAATGCCGATAACACATGAATCCTCATATAATGGCAATGGAGGTGTATTTTGAAGTGAGACTTCTTTGCACTCGTTGGCCTATAATTCCAATATCGAATGAAACGAAAAAGCCACATGAAAACGGAGGGGATGGCGCGCGTGGTGGGGCAGTCGGACAGAAGGAGACATGGGAGAGAAATGAAAACGCGACAGATTCGGAGTAGGAAAAAAAGAGAGAGGGGTAGCATGCGTGGAGGGGCGGACAGAGTGTAGCAATGATTGTTGTCTACATCACTCCGAACCAGAGAATTAACGATATAATGAAATTCATACATAGAGCATTATTGGCATTTACTCCCTCTGGTTCAGCAGAATTAGGAGAAGATTTGCACACTATGCCAATGATTTTAAGCGGTGATTTTAATGTCAATTTTGCCTTGGAAGAAGCTCAACCACTCGTAAAATTTTTAGAAAGTAAATTTAATTTAAAAATGAATAATAATCCCAAAGACTCAACAGCCAGATCAGGCACCACAATAGATGCAATTTTCTCAAGATATTTAAATAATTTACAATCACGAGTTTTCATTTCATATTTTTCATACCACAAACCAATTGTATCTTTTCTTGAACATGAAAGTATGGAAGTGAATGAATAGATTTTTTATAAATGGAGGCGAAAACATCAACTATCTTTTTTCATTAACCTAACACCTTTAAAAATTCCAGAATAATGAATAGTGGCTTCTGTTATCGGAGAAATATTTCTATCTCATAAAAGTTGCTGGCTAGGGTGAGTATTCTCATTTCAACTGCCCATCGAGATCCATGAAGTTTCACTTCTATCGGCTAGCTTTCTAGGCTGACTTTTTTTTTAGTTCTAGCACTAAATTTCATTACCCATCCTCATATATCTTTATATATTTAACTTTTGTCGATATAAATAATATTTATTTTGTCATACTTTGCTTTATTTTATTTGCGAAAAGCAAGTTAATTATTTCATGCGTATTTATTCAATAAAAGCATAATGGCAACTGTCCTCTCCGTCGTGTTTGTAGTCAGCGTCTCGGCCCCTTCTCCCAGCCAGATGTACTTGCGTCAAGTCAGTAGGATTGTATTTCTTAGCAGTTAGTAAGTTATTCCACTTCATGTTACCCGTCCATGATTCGCTCCCACATTTATGGAATGCGATTGAACCAAATTGGACTACATAAGTATGTACATTGCTAAAAAATGTCCCTAATAAATATAAAACAACAAATGTGATTGATTAGTTCATGATGAATTTTTTGTGGACACTATAATGCCGATAACACAGGAATCTTTTTATAATGGCAATGAAAGTGTATTTTTAAGTTCTCGCAGTAAATTTCAATACATTTCCTCATATATCTTTATATTTTTAACTTTTTTCGATAAAAATAATATTTATTTTATCATACTTTGCTATATTTTATTTGCGAAAAGCAAATAATCCTTTTAAGTTGATTATTTCATCCGTATTTAATCAATAAAAGCATAATGGCAACTGTCCTCTCCGTCGTGTTTGTAGTCAGCGTCTCGTCCCCTTCTCCAAGCCAGATGTACTTGCGTCAAGTCAGTAGGGTTGCATTTCTTAGGAGTTAGTAAGTAAGATTCGCTCCCACATTTATGGAAAACGATTGAACCAAATGGGGCTACATATGCACATTGCTAAAAACTGTACCTTATAAATATAAAACAACAAAATGTGATTGATTAGTAAATGATGAATTTTTTGTAGACACCATAATGCCGATAACGCATGAATCCTCTTATAATGGCAATGAAGGTGTATTTTTAAGTTCTAGCACTAAATTTTATTACATTTCCACATATAAATTTATATTTTTAATTTTTTTCCATAAAAATAACATTTATTTTATCATACTTTGCTTTATTTTATATGCGAAAAGTAAATAATGCTTTAAAGTTGATTATTTCACGCGTATTTATTCAATAAAAGCATAATGGTAACTGTCCTGTCCATCGTGTTTGTTGTCAGCGTCTCGTCCCTCAGTAGGGCTGCATTTCTTAGCAGTTAGTAAGTTTTTCCACTTCATGTTACCCGTCCATGATTCGCTCGCACATTTGTGGAATGCGATTGAGCCAAATTGGACTACATATGCACAATGCTAAAAAAAATTTCCCTAATAAATATAAAACAACAAAATATGATTGATTAGTTCACAATGAATTTTTTGTAGACACTATATCCGATAACACATGAATCCTCTTATAATGGCAATGAAGGTGTTTTTTTTTAGTTCTAGCACTAAATTTCATTACCTTTCCTCATACATCTTTATATTTTTACTTTTTTTCGATAAAAATAATATTTATTTTACCAAACTTTGCTTTATTTTACATGCGAAAAGTAAATAATGCTTTAAAGTTGATTATTTCACGCGTATTTATTCAACAAAAGCATAATGGTCGCTGTCCTGTCCATCGTGTTTGTAGTCAGGGTATCGTCCCCTTCTCCAAGCCAGATGTACTTGCGTCAAGTCAGTAGGATTGCATTTCAGCATTTAGTAAGTTTTTCCACTTCATGTTACCCGTCCATGATACGCTCCCATATTTATGGAATGGGATTGAACCAAATTGGGCAACATATGCACATTGCTAAAAACTGTACGTTATAAATATAAAACAACAAAATGTGATCGATTAGTAAATGATGACACCATAATGCCGATAACGCGTGAATCCTCTTATAATGGCATATAGGTGTATTTTTTAGTTCTAGGACTAAATTTCATTACCTTTCCTCATATATTTTTATATTTTTAATTTTTTTCGATAAAAATAATATTTATTTTACCAAACTTTATTTTATTTTACATGCGAAAAGTAAATAATGCTTTAAAGCTCATTATTTCACGCGCATTTATTCAACAAAAGCATAATGGTAACTGTCCTGTCCATCGTGTTTGTTGTCAGCGTCTCGTCCCTCAGTAGGGCTGCATTTCTTAGCAGTTAGTAAGTTTTTCCACTTCATGTTACCCGTCCATGATTCGCTCCCACATTTGTGGAATGTGATTGAGCCAAATTGGACTACATATGCACATTTCTAAAAAAAATTTCCCTAATAAATATAAAACAACAAAATGTGATTGATTAGTTCATAATGAATTTTTTGTGGACACTATATCCGATAACACATGAATCCTCTTATAATGGCAATGAAGGTGTATTTTTTAGTTCTAGGACTAAATTTCATTACATTTCCTCCTATATATTTAAATTTTTAATTTTTTTCGAAAAAAATAATACATATTTTACCAAACTTTGCTTTATTTTATATGCGAAAAGTAAATAATGCTTTAAGGTTGATTGTTTCACGCGTATTTATTCAATAAAAGCATAATGGCAACTGTCCCGTCCGTCGTGTTTCTAGTCAGCGTCTCGTCCCCTTCTCCAAGCCAGATGTACTTGCGTCAAGTCAGTAGGGTTGCATTTCTTAGCAGTTAGTAAGTTATTCCACTTCATGTTACCCGTCCATGATTCACTCCCACATTTATGGAAAGCGATTGAACCAAATGGGGCTACATATGCACATTGCTACAAAATGCCCCAAATAAATATAAAACAACAAAATGTGATTGATTAGTTAGTGATGAATTTTTTGTAGACACTACAATGCCGATAACACATGAATCCTCTTATAATGGCAATGAAGCTGTATTTTGAAGTGAGACATCTTTGCGCTCGTTGGGCTGTAATTCCAATATCGAATGAAACGAAAAAGCCACAGGAAAAGGTAGCGGATGGCGCGCGTGGTGGGTCGTCGGACGGAAGGTGACATGGGAGAGAAACGAAAACACGACAGATTCGGAGTAGGAAGAAACGAGAGAGGGGTAGCATGCGTGGAGGGGTGGACAGAGTGAGGCAATGATTGTTCTCCACATCACTCCGAACCAGGGAATTAACGATATAATAAAATTCATACATAGAGCATTATTGGCATATACTGCAGCAGAATTAGTAGAAGATTTGGACACTATGCCTTGGTATATACTCCGTCTGGTGCAGCAGAATTAGCAGAAGATTTGCACACTATGCCAATGATTTTAAGCGGTGATTTTAATGTCACTTTCGCCTTGGAAGAAACTCAACCACTTGTAAAATTTTTAGAAAGTAAATTTAATTTATAAATGAATAATAATCCCAAAGACCCAACAACCAGATCAGGCACGACAAAAGATGCAATTTTCTCAAGATATTTACATAATATATGTACAATCACGAGTTTTCATTTCATATTTTTCATACCATAAACCAATTGTATCTTTTCTTGAACATGAAAGTATGGAATGAATGAATAGATTTTTTATAAATGGAAGCGAAAACATCAACTATATATTTTCATTAACCTGACACCTTTAAAAATTCCAGAATAATGAACAGTGGCTTCTGTTATCGAGAAAATATTTCTATCTCATAAAGCTTGTTGGCTAGGGTGAGTATTTTCACTTCAAGTGCCCATCGAGATCCATGAAGTTTCACTTCTATCGGCTAGCTTTATAGGCTGACTTTTTTTTTAGTTCTAGCATTAAATTAGGTAATTCCTCATATATCTTTATATTTTTAAATTTTTTCGATAAAAGTATTTTACCAAACTTTGCTTTATTTTACATGCGAAAAGTAAATAATGCTTTAAAGCTCATTATTTCACGCCTATTTATTCAACAAAAGAATAATGGCCACTGTCCTGTCCATCGTGTTTGTAGGCAGCGTCTCGTCCCCTTCTCCAAGCCAGACGTGCTTGCGTCAAGTCAGTAGGGTTGCATTTCTTAGCAGTTAGTAAGTTTTTCCACTTCATGTTACCCATCCATGATTCGCTCCTACATTTATGGAATGCGATGAACTAAATTGGACTACATACATATGCACATTGCTAAAAAATGGCCCTAATAAATATAAAACAACAAAATGTGATTGATTAATTAATAATGAATTTTTTGTAGACACTATAATGCCGATAACACATGAATCCTCTTATAATGGCAATGAAGGTGTATTTTGAAGTGAGACTTCTTTGCGCTCGTTGGGCTATATTTCCAATATCGAATGAAACGAATAAGCCACAGGAAAACGCAGGGGATGGCGCGCGTGGTGGGGCAGTCGGACAGAAGGAGACATGGGAGAGAAATGAAAACGCGACAGATTCGGAGTAGGAAAAAACGAGAGAGTGGTAGCTTGCGTGGAGGAGCGGACAGAGTGTAGCAATGGTTGTTGTCTACATCACTCCGAACCAAAGAATTAACGATATAATGAAATTCATACATAGAGCATTATTGGCATATACTCCCTCTGGTGCAGCAGAATTAGGAGAAGATTTGCACAATATGCCAATGATTTTAAGCGGTGATTTTAATGTCAATTTTGCCTTGGAAGAAGCTCAACCACTTGTAGAATTTTTAGGAATAATAATCCCAAAGACTCAACAACCAGATTTGGCACGACTATAGATGCAATTTTCTCAAGATATTTAAATAGTTTACAATCACGAGTTTTCATTTCATATTTTTCATACCACAAACCAATTGTATCTTTTCTTGAACATGAAAGTATGTAAGTGAATAAATAGATTTTTTATAAATGGAGGCGAAAACATCAACTATATATTTTCATTAACCTGACACCCTTAAAAATTCCAGAATAATGAATAGTGGCTTCTGTTATCGGAGAAACTTGTTGGCTAGGGTGAGTATTTTCATTTCAAGTACCCATCGAGATCCATGAAGTTTCACTTCTATCGGCTAGCTTTCTAGGCTGACCTTTTTTTTTTTAAGTTCTAGCATTAAATTTCACTACCTTTCCCCATATATCTTTATATTTTTAATTTTTTTCGATAAAAATAATATTTATTTTATCACACTGTGCTTTATTTTATATGCGAAAAGTAAATAATGGTTTAAAGTTGATAGTTTCACGCGTATTTATTCAATAAATGCATAATGGTAACTGTCCTGTCCGTCGTGTTTGTAGTCAGCGTCTCGTCCCCTTCTCCAAGCCAGATGTACTTGCGTCAAGTCAGTAGGGTTGCATTTCTTAGGCGTTAGTAAGTTTTTCCACTTCATGTTACCCATCCATGATTCGCTCTTACATTTACGGAATGCGATGAACCAAATTGGACTACAAGTGCACATTGCTAAAAAAATGTCCCTTATGCATATAAAACAACAAAATGTGATTGATTAGTTAATGATGAATTTTTTGTAGACACTATAATGCCGATAATACATGAATCCTCTTGTAATGGCAATGAAGGTGTATTTTTTAGTGCTAGCACTAAATTCCATTACCTTTCGTCATATATCTTTATATTTTTAATTTTTTTCGATAAAAATTATATTTATTTTATCGTAATTTGCTTTATTTTATATGCATTTCTTAGGAGTTAGTATGTTTTTCCACTTCATGTTACCCGTCCATGATTCGCTCCCACATTGAACTACATATGCACATTGCTGAAAAATGGCCCTAATAAATATAAAACAACAAAAAGTGATTGATTAGTTAATGATGAATTTTTTGTAGGAACTATAATTCCGATAGCACATGAATCCTCTTATAATGGCAATGAAGAAGTATGTCTTAGTTCTAGCACTAAATTTTATTACCTTTCCTCATATATCTTTATATTTTTAACTTTTTTCGATAAAAATAATATATATTTTATCATACTTTGCTTTATTTTATATGCGAAAAGTAAATAATGGTTTAAAGTTGATAATTTCACGCGTATTTATTCAATAAATGCATAATGGTAACTGCCTTTCCGTCGTGCTTGTAGTCAGCGTATAGTCCTATTCTTAAATCCAGATGTACTTGCGTGAAGTCAGTAGGGTTGCATTTCTTAGCAGTTAGTAAGTTATTCCACTTCATGTTACCCCTCCATGATTCGCTCCCACATTTATGGAATGCGATTGAACCAAGTTGGGCTACATATGCGCATTGCTAAAAAATGTCCCTAATAACTATAAAACAACAAAATGTGAATGATTAATTAATGATGAATTTTTGTAGACACTATAATGCCGATAACATATGAATCCTCTTATAATGGCAATGAAGCTGTATTTTGAAGTGAGACTTCTTTGCGCTCGTTGGCCTATAATTCCAATATCGAATGAAACGAAAAAGCCACATGAAAACGCAGGGGATGGCGCGCGTGGTGGCGCAGACATGGGAGAGAAATGAAAACGCGGCAGATTAGGAGTAGGAAAAAAGAGAGAGGGGTAGCATGCGTGGAGGGGCGGACAGAGTGTAGCGATGATTGTTGTCTAAATCACTCCGAATTAGAGAATTAACGATATATTGAAATTCATACATAGAGCATTATTGGCATATACTCCCTCGGGTTCAGCAGAATTAGGAGAAGATTTGCACACTATGCCAATGATTTTAAGCGGTGATTTTAATGTCAACTTTGCCTTGGAAGAGGCTCAACCACTTGTAAAATTTTTAGAAAGTAAATTTAATTTAAAAATGAATATTAATCCCAAAGACTCAACAACCGGATCAGGCACCACAATAGATGCAATTTTCTCAAGATATTTAAATAATTTACAATCACGAGTTTTCATTTCATATTTTTCATACCACAAACCAATTGTATCTTTTCTTGAACATGAAAGTATGGAGTGAATGAATAGATTTATTATAAATGGAGGCGAAAACATCAACTAGCTTTTTTCATTAACCTAACAAACTTAAAAATTCCAGAATAATGAATAGTGGCTTCTGTTATCGGAGAAATATTTCTATCTCATAAAACTGGTTGGCTAGGATGAGTATTTTCATTTCAAGTGCCCATCGAGATCCATGAGGTTTCACTTCTATCGGCTAGCTTTCTAGGATGACTTTTTTTTTTAGTTCTAGCAATGAATTTCATTACCTTTCCTCATATATCTTTATATTTTTAATTTTTTTCGATAAAAATAACATTTATTTTATCATACTTTGCTTTATTTTATATGCGAAAAGTGAATAATGCTTTAAAGTTGATTATTTCACGCGTATTTATTCAATAAAAGCATAATGGCAACTGTCCTGTCCGTCGTGTTTGTAGTCAGCGTTTCATCTCCTCCCAGCCAGATGTACTTGCGTCAAGTTAGTTAGTAAGTTTTTCCACTTCATGTTACCCGTCCATGATTCGCTCCCACATTTATGGAATGCGATTGAACCAAATTGGGCTAGATATGCACATTGTTAGAAAATGTCCCTAATAAATATAAAACAACAAAATGTGATTGATTAGTTAATGATGAATTTTTTGTAGACACTATAATGCCGATAACACATGAATCCTCTTATAATGGCAATGAAGGTGTATTTTTTAGTTCTAGCACTTAATTCCACTATTTCTCCTCACATATCTTTATATTTTTTATGAAGGCCTAGTAGCCAGTGCTGCGATTTTATGTATTTATATAATAAACATTTTATTGTGTAAATGATTATAAACAAAAATAAAATAAAATAAAAATAAAATATGTTTTTTAGATAAAAATAATATTTATTTTATCATACTTTGCTCTATTTTATATGCGAAAAGTAAATAATGCTTTATAGTTGATTATTTCACGCGTGTTTATTCTATAAATGCATAATGGCCACTGTCCTGCCCGTCGTGTTTGTAGTCAGCGTCTCGTGAGGCAGATTTACTTGCGTCAAGTCAGTAGAGTTGCATTTCTTAGGCGTTAGTAAGTTTTTTCTTTTCATGTTACCCCATCCATGATTCGCTCCCACGTTTATGGAATGCGATTGAACCAAATTGGACTACATTTGCATATTGCTAAAAAAATGTCCCTAATAAATATAAAACAACAAAATGTGATTGATTAGTTAATGATGAATTTTTTGTAGACACTATAATGCCGATAACACATGAATCCTTTTTTAATGGCAATGAAAGTGTATTTTTTAAATCTAGCACTAAATTTCATTACATTTCTTCATATATCTTTATATATGTATTTTTTTCGATAAAAATAATATTTTTTTAATTATACTTTCCTTTATTTTATTTGCGAAAAGTAAATAATGCTTTAAAGTTGATTATTTCACGCGTATTTATTCAATAAATGCATAATGGTAACGACCCTGTCCGTCGTGTTTGTAGTCAGCGTCTCGTCCCCTTCTTCCAGGCAGATGTAATTGCGTCAAGTCAGTAAGGTTGCATTTCTTAGCAGTTAGTAAGTTTTTCGACTTCATGTTACCCGTCCATGATTCGCTCCTGCACATTGCTAAAAAATTTCCCTAGTAAATATAAAACAACAAAATGTGATCGATTAGTTAATGATGAATTTTTTGTAGACACTATAATGCCGATAACACATGAATCCTCTTATAATGGCAATGAAAGTATATTTTTAAGTTCTAGCACTAAATTTCATTACCTTTCCTCATATTTCTTTATATTTTTGATTTTTTTCAATAAAAATAATATTTATTTTATCATACTTTGCTTTATTGTATATGCTAAAAGTAAAAAATGGTTTAAAGTTGATTATTTCTCGCGTATTTATTCAATAAAGGCATAATGGCTACTGTCCTGTCCGTCGTGTTTGTAGTCATCGTTTCGTCTCCATCTCCCAGCCATATGTACTTGCGTCAAGTCAGTAGGGTTGCATTTCTTAGCAGTTGGTAAGTTTTCCCACTTCATGTTACCCGTCCATGATTCGCTCCCTCATTTATGGAAAGCGATTGAACCAAATTGGGCTACATATGCACGTTTCTAAAAAATGTACCTAATAAATATAAAACAAATAAATGTGATTGATTAGTTAGTGATGAATTTTTTGTAGACACTATAATGCCGATAACACATGAATCTTTCTATAATGGCAATGAAGGTGTATTATTAAGTTCTCGCAGAAAATTTCAATACATTTCCTAATATATCTTTATATTTTTAATTTTTTTCGACAAAAATAATATTTATTTTATCATACTTTGCTTTATTTTATTTGCGAAAAGCAAATAATCCTTTAAAGTTGATTATTTCATGCGTATTTATTCAATAAAAGCATAATGGCAACTGTCCTGTCCGTCGAGTGTGTAGTCAGCGTTTCATCTCCTTCTCCCAACCAGATGTACTTGCGTCAAGTCAGTAGGGTTGCATTTCTTAGCAGTTAGTAAGCTATTCCACTTCATGTTACCCGTCCATGATTCGCTGCCACATTTATGGAATGCGAATGAACTAAATTGGACTACATATGCACATTGCTAAAAAATGGCCCTAATAAATATAATAAAACAAAATGTGATTGATTAGTTAATGATGAATTTTTTGTAGACACTATAATGCCGATAACACATGAATCCTCTTATAATGGCAATGAAGGTGTATTTTTTTTAGTTCTAGCACTAAATTTCATTACATTTCTTCATATATCTTTATATATGTATTTTTTTTTCGATAAAAATAATATTTTTTTAATTATACTTTCCTTTATTTTATTTGCGAAAAGTAAATAATGCTTTAAAGTTGATTATTTCACGCGTATTTATTCAATAAATGCATAATGGTAACTGTCCTGTCCGTCGTGTATGTAGTCAGCGTCTCGTCCCCTTCTCCCAGGCAGATGTAATTGCGTCAAGTCAGTAAGGTTGCATTTCTTAGCAGTTAGTAAGTTTTTCCACTTCATGTTACCCGTCCATGATTCGCTCCTGCACATTGCTAAAAAATGTCCCTAGTAAATATAAAACAACAAAATGTGATCGATTAGTTAATGATGAATTTTTTGTAGACACTATAATGCCGATAACACATGAATCCTCTTATAATGGGAATGAAGGTATATTTTTAAGTTCTAGCACCAAATTTCATTACCTTTCCTCATATTTCTTTATATTTTTGATTTTTTTCAATAAAAATAATATTTATTTTATCATACTTTGCTTTATTGTATATGCTAAAAGTAAAAAATGCTTTAAAGTTGATTATTTCTCGCGTATTTATTCAATAAAGGCATAATGGCAACTGTCCTCTCCGTCGTGTTTGTAGTCAGCGTCTCGTCCCCTTCTCCAAGCCAGATGTACTTGCGTCAAGTCAGTAGGGTTGCATTTCTTAGCAGTTAGTAAGTTATTCCACTTCATGTTACCCGTCCATGATTCGCTCCCACATTTATGGAAAGCGATTGAACCAAATGGGGCTACATACATATGCACATTGCTACAAAATGTCCCAAATAAATATAAAACCACAAAATGTGATTGATTAGTTAGTGATGAATTTTTTGTAGACACTACAATGCCGATAACACATGAATCCTCTTATAATGGCAATGAAGGTGTATTTTGAAGTGAGACTTCTTTGAGCTCGTTGGCCTATAATTCCAATGTCGAATGAAACGAAAAAGCCGCAGGAAAACGGAGAGGATCGCGCGCGTGGTGGGGCAGTCGGGCAGAAGGAGACATGGGAGAGAAATGAAAACGCGACAGATTCGGAGTAGGAAAAAAAGAGAGAGGGGTAACATGAGTGGAGGGGCGGACAGAGTGTAGCAATGATTGTTGTCTACATCACTCCGAACCAGACAATTAACGATATACTGAAATTCATACATAGAGCATTATTGGCATATACTCCCTTTGGTGCAGCAGAATTAGGAGAAGATTTGCACACTATGCCAAAGATTTTAAGCGGTGATTTTAATGTCAATTTTGCCTTGGAAGAAGCTCAACCGCTTGTAAAATTTTTAGAAAGTAAGTTTAATTTAAAAAGGAATAATAATCCCAAAGACTCAACAACCACACCACAATAGATGCAATTTTCTCAAGATGCAGATGTAATTGCGTCAAGTCAGTAAGGTTGCATTTCTTAGCAGTTAGTAAGTTTTTCCACTTCATGTTACCCGTCCATGATTCGCTCCTGCACATTGCTAAAAAATGTCCCTAGTAAATATAAAACAACAAAATGTGATCGATTAGTTAATGATGAATTTTTCGTAGACACTATAATGCCGATAACACATGAACCCTCTTATAATGGGAATGAAGGTATATTTTTAAGTTCTCGCAGTAAATTTCAATACATTTCCTCATATATCTTTGTATTTTTAACTTTTTTCGATAAAAATAATATTTATTTTATCATACTTTGCTATATTTTATTTGCGAAAAGCAAATAATCCTTTTAAGTTGATTATTTCATCCGTATTTAATCAATAAAAGCATAATGGCAACTGCCCTCTCCGTCGTGTTTGTAGTCAGCGTCTCGTCCCCTTCTCCAAGCCAGATGTACTTGCGTCAAGTCAGTAGGGTTGCATTTCTTAGCAGTTAGTAAGTTATTCCACTTCATGTTACCCGTCCATGATTCGTTCCCACATTTATGGAAAGCGATTGAACCAAATGGGGCTACATATGCACATTGCTACAAAATGTCCCAAATAAATATAAAACAACAAAATGTGATTGATTAGTTAGTGATGAATTTTTTGTAGACACTACAATGCCGATAACACATGAATCCTCTTATAATGGCAATGAAGGTGTATTTTGAAGTGAGACTTCTTTGCGCTCGTTGGCCTATAATTCCAATGTCGAATGAAACGAAAAAGCCGCAGGAAAACGGAGGGGATCGCGCGCGTGGTGGGGCAGTCGGGCAGAAGGAGACATGGGAGAGAAATGAAAACGCGACAGATTCGGAGTAGGAAAAAAAGAGAGAGGGGTAGCATGAGTGGAGGGGCGGACAGAGTGTAGCAATGATTGTTGTCTACATCACTCCGAACCAGAGAATTAACGATATACTGAAATTCATACATAGAGCATTATTGGCATATACTCCCTCTGGTGCAGCAGAATTAGGAGAAGATTTGCACACTATGCCAATGATTTTAAGCGGTGATTTTAATGTCAATTTTGCCTTGGAAGAAGCTCAACCGCTTGTAAAATTTGTAGAAAGTAAGTTTAATTTAAAAAGGAATAATAATCCCAAAGACTCAACAACCACACCACAATAACTAGATGCAATTTTCTCAAGATATTTAAATAATTTACAATCTCGAGTTTTCATTTCATATTTTTCATACCACAAACCAATTGTATCTTTTCTTGAACATGAAAGTATGGAAGTGAATGAATAGATTTTTTATAAATGGAGGCGAAAACATCAACTATCTTTTTTCATTAACCTAACACCTTTAAAAATTCCAGAATAATGAATAGTGGCTTCTGTTATCGGAGAAATATTTCTATCTCATAAAAGTTGCTGGCTAGGGTGAGTATTTTCATTTCAACTGCCCATCGAGATCCATGAAGTTTCACTTCTATCGGCTAGCTTTCAAGGTTGACTTTTTTTTTAGTTCTAGCACTAAATTTCATTACCTATCCTCATATATCTTTATATATTTAATTTTTTTCGATAAAAAATAATATTTATTTTGTCATACTTTGCTTTATTTTATTTGCGAAAAGCAAGTTAATTATTTCATGCGTATTTATTCAATAAAAGCATAATGGCAACTGTCCCCTCCGTCGTGTTTGTAGTCAGCGTCTCGGCCCCTTCTCCAAGTCAGATGTACTTGCGTCAATTCAGTAGGGTTGCATTTCTTAACAGTTAGTAAGTTATTCCACTTCATGTTACCCGTCCATGATTCGCTCCCACATTTATGGAACGCGAATGAACCAAATTGGACTACATATGCACATTGCTAAAAAATGGCCCTAATAAATATAATACAACAAAATGTGATTGATTAGTTAGTGATGAATTTTTTGTAGACACTATAATGCCGATAACACATGAATCCTCTTGTAATGTCAATGAAGGTGTATTTTTTAGTTCTAGCACTAAATTTCATTACATTTCCTATATATCTTTATATTTTTAATTTTTTTCGATACAAATAATATTTATTTTATCATACTTTGCTTTATTTTATTTGCGAAAAGCAAATAATTCTTTAAAGTTGATTATTTCATGCGTATTTATTCAATAAAAGCATAATGGCAACTGTCCCCTCCGTCGTGTTTGTAATCAGCGTCTCGTCCCCTTCTCCAAGCCAGATGTACTTGCGTCAAGTCAATAGGGTTGCATTTCTTAGCAGCAAGAATAGCCGAAAAACTCAAACCGTAGAAGGAAACAAAAATTCTAATATTCCTCAAACACTGAAATTTGGTGCTAGAACTAAAACATACACCTTCATTGCCATTATAAGAGGATTCATGTGTTATCGGTATTAGAGTGTCTACAAAAAATGCATCATTAACTAATCAATCACATTTTGTTGCTTTATATTTATTGGGGACATTTCTTAGCAATGTGCATATGTAGTCCAATTTGGTTCAATCGCATTCCATAAATGCGGGAGCGAATCATGGACGGGTAACGTGAAAAGGAAAAACTTACTAACTGCTAAGAAATGCAACCCTACTGACTTGATGCAAGTACATCTGGATTGAGAGGGGACGAGACGCCGACTGCAAACACGACGGACAGGACAGTAACCATTATGCTTTTAAATATTCATATGTCTATGATTTTTCGGCCTGTTTTTATTATGTATAAGGAAAAGCGACAGACTGTCGTACTTGAATTGTGTTGGTAGGACATAGGGAAAAGTGGTAAAAAGCAACAGCAGCTTACATGCCGGCTGTGGTCCATTGGCTACGCACTTGCCCAGCAAGTCGTAGGTTGTTGGTTCAAGTGCCAGTGGAGTCATGAAAGAAATCTGATGAGGAGATGTGGTGATCTCCGAAATAGCTATAATTTCTACCACTCCTGACTGTTGTTGTCTTTTTTCTAATGTACTTTTCCTTATACACTCGCCTTGAGCTCACAAATTAATATTATCATTATGCTTTTATTGAAGCAATACGCGTAAAACAATCAACTTTAAAGCATTGTTTACTTTTCGCATATAAAATAAAGCAAATTATGATAAAATAAATATTATTTTTATCGAAAAAAATTAAAAATATAAAGATATATGAGGAAAGGTAATGAAATTTAGTGCTAGAACTAAAAAATACACCTTCATTGCCATTGTAAGAGGATTCATGTGTTATCGGCATTATAGTGTCTACAAAAAATTCATCATTTACTAATCAATCACATTTTGTTGTTTTATATTTATTAGGGACAGTTTTTAGCAATGTGCATATGTTGCCCAATTTGGTTCAATCGCATTCCATAAATATGGGAGCGAATCATGGACGGGTAACATGAAGTGGAAAAACTTACTAAGTGCTGAAATGCAATCCTACTGACTTGATGCAAGTACATCTGGATTGAGAGGGGACGAGACGCCGACTGCAAACACGACGGGCAGGACAGTTACCATTATGCTTTTATTGAATAAATACGCGTGAAATAATCAACTTTAAAGAATTATTTACTTTTCGCATAAAGCAAAGTATGATAAAATAAATATTATTTTTATCGAACAAAATTATTTTTTTTTTTTTTTATTTTATTTTATAAAAGTTTACATAACAATACAATTCCTATATAAACTTACAAAGAAACGCAGCGCTAGCATCGGAGGCTTTCGGCTGGCTTGTGGCTTAGATACGGGTTAGATACGTCGGAGGAGGTCGGAGTTTTTGAGATACTTGTATATCTTTGTTATGTTATCGTTTGTGGGATCTTTCAACAGCTGGATAGGGTCAATATTATTAAAGATGTGTTGTCTCTGGGTTCGGAGTGCGGAGCAGGATGACAGTAGGTGGTTTACGTTGAGAGAAATGTTGCAAAACGGGCATCGACTAGGTTCAGCGCCTTGAAGGAGATGGGAGTGCGTGACAATTGTATGGCCGAGACGAAGACGTGTGTATGGCGTAACATAGTTCGTCGGTATAGTGGGGGTATATATAGGTTTAGCACGACTTTGGTTTATTAAGGAGTAATGGTGGATATATTCACTCCAGTCCGATTGTAGTTTGGTTTGCCTTTTTTGCTTTATAAGCCGATAAATGTCATTTTTAAAGATAACGCTGGATGTCATAGTAGGTATAGCGGCCATTTCTTTAGCCATTTTGTCGGCGTTCATGTTACCTTGTATTTTTGAGTGTCCAGGAGTCCACATTATTTTAATTTTTTGAGGATACGCAATGAGTATGTCCCGGATGCTGTCGATAATATAATTTGTGTGGCTACTTTCCCTTATAGCTGTGATGCAGGACATACTGTCTGAGCAAATTACAAATTTGCCTTTGGTTTTCATAGAGTAAAGGATAGCATTGTGAATTGCTATTGTTTCTGCGGTGAAAATTGAGCAGACAGAGAATAGAAGACCTTGAGAGAGTATTTCCCCTTGCTCTGTTACAACGGCATAAGAAGTTTGAGCTGACTTTGAACCATCGGTGAAAATCATTTGCCAGCCACTAGATTTGTACGCTTCGGTCACTGCTAGGTAATTTGATAAGTAGACATCACTAGGAGTATTCGCTTTTTTCAGGAGAACTAGTTCATTGATGAAAGATGTCTCTTTGAGTAACCACGGTGGGTGTAGAATTTTACGCCTGTGACACTTTTGCATTGGCAGGTAATTCTTCTTTGCAAATTGAATGCTTAAGTGAATGGTTGATGGAACCTTAGGTTGACGTTTTCGTGAGAGCACCAGCTGCACATCCTTATGCAGAATGGGATTCGAGGATAACAAGATTTTGGCGTAGATTTTTAGCACACTATCTTCAGCTTCATCAATTATGGAAATTAACCCAGACTCAGCATACAAATTTCGGAGGGGGGTTGTTGGAAATGCACGTAGTGATCTTCGTATAGCTATGTGATAAGGAGTTGCTACTATCTTCAATTTACTTTTAGCCTGATGTCCGAAGATTTCAATTCCGTATCTTATTTTCGATAATATAAGGGCCTTTGTTATGTTGATCAGCAATGCCGAGCCGATAAGTGAGCGCTTAGCCGAAAGATATTTAATAATGCGTAGTTTTGAGCTTATACTGTCTTTTATGTACTGACAGTGTTGATTAAAAGAATATTTTGAGTCTAGTATTATGCCTAAAAACTTAAAACTATTTGTACAGGGTATTGTTACATTTGAAAAAGTTAATGGTGGTATATTACAGTTTCGCTTCCTACATATGTATATGCAGTAGTTTCGACTTGCCAGGGGATATTGAAGCGCCTGAAGTTTGGGACCAGGTGGAAATACGGGAAAGGATTTCTGTGAAAGCTCTAAAGACAGTTGTTTGATCGGTATTTTTAGAGTATACAAGCACATCATCAGCATACAGTTGGTGGTCAATAGTCCTGAATTCGGATAGAAGTATATTTAATTCATCAAACGCTATAATGAAAAGGATTACTGATAGGGGAGATCCCTGAGGAGTTCCATTTTCAAGGGTGAGGATGGAGGAACGGGAGGAGGAGATAAGAACACTTATTTTTCGATTACATAAAAAGGATTTTACGAAATTGAAAATTTTAGTGCCAACCTTCCATTTGTTGAGTTGTCGTAGTACAATGTGGATACCTATACGGTCGAAGGCTTTTAGGAAGTCGAGGGACATAAGGGAAATGTGGTTTTTGTTGGACAAAGCGTTAGAAATATATTGATCAAGGTGCAACAAGGAATCGATAGTGCCTTGCCCCTTTTTAAAAGCGATTTGACTATTATGGATAAGGTCGTTTCTGTAGGCATACCAGGAGAGTCTGACAGCAATTATTTTTTCTAACAATTTGCCCAAACAAGAGAGAAGGGAAATAGGACGATAGCTACAAACATCAAGAGGGGATTTGTCAGGTTTAAGGATGGGGACTATCATACTTGTTTTCCAAGCTTGGGGATAAATACTGGTAGTGAAAATATTATTATATAGTTTGAGGAGACGGGAGAGTAACGGGAAAGGAAGGTTTTTGATCATAGGGTATGAAATTCTATCGCAGCCGGGTGTTTTACCTTTTACCTTAGAAAGTGCGGATACTAACTCTGGGTAAGTAATGTCCATTTCTAGATATTTGGCAGAGGGCGAGAGACTGCTAGGTGGGGATCGATCAGTGAGCGCTTGATTTTTACTAGAAATAAACTCAGTGGAAAAATTGCCGTCGGAGGACGAAGAAGAGAAATAGGTGGCAAATTCTTGGGCTATATCCTGAGGATATAGAAGAGTGCCACTTGGAGAATTTAGAGCGGAGATAGGAGTGTAATAAGTCGTTCCTGTTAGTCTTTTAATATCTGCCCAGATTCTTTTTGCACAAGAGCTAGAGTTAATGTTGCTGGTCAACTTTTCAAAGCAGGCGGCTTTCGAAATCTTGGCTTTACGCCGAAAAACAGCGTTAGCTTTTTTATATACAATCAGATTTGCAGATGATCGCGATCGCCTATATTCATACCATGCGCTTTGTTTAGCTTGTCTCAATGTTGCAAGTTCAACGTTCCACCATAATGGAGCTGGCTTGAAGATTTTGCCACTTGTTTGTGGAATGGATAGGTTAGCTGCACTCCGGATAATTTTTTGTATCTTTGATGTTTCTTGGTTGATGTTAGGGGAAACCGGAAATGAGTCACAACCATGTAAACATGCGTTTTGGAATTTCAACCAGTCGGCTGAATCAGTTTTATATTTCAGTTTTGGTCTAAAAAGGGTAGGTGGGCGGTTTAAAAGGAGTTTGGTGAGGATGGGGAAGTGATCACTTCCATGGAGATCATCTAGTAATTGCCATGTACATTTTGTTGCTAGAGAAATAGAGCACAGAGTAAGGTCGATGTGTGTAAGGGTTTTGTGCGTGGAGAAGTGAGTAGGAGAGCCATCGTTGAGTACATAGGTATTGGAGGTAAGTATGGAGTCTTCAACTATTTTGCCTCTAGAATTTGCCGCGCTTGATCCCCAGAGAGGACTCCACGCGTTGAAATCCCCTCCTAAAATTAAAGGGTTGTGAGCTGTGGGAAAAAGGTTATGAAAATCGACGGAAGTGAACGCTTGGTCAGGAGGGGAGTAGGCGCAAACTATGTTTATTTTATTTATTGCATGTATTTCCAGTACTAAAGCAGAGATACGAGACTGGGGAGGGAAGCATTTGTGTGGAACATTTTTCTTAACTAGTATAGCTATTCCTTGTTTGTTGGAGGTGATGTGGGGCAGATTATAAAAGTAACCCTTATATGCTAATGGTGTATTAGCGCTGGCATTATTGGCGAGATGCGTTTCATTTAGAAGGATTATTGATGGGTTATGTGCTTTAATCAGTATTTCAAGATCGATATAGTTGTTAAAATATCCGTTTATATTCCACTGTAGAATAGCAAGCATATGTACTTATGTAGGGAGAGAGCTGTGAATATGTTGTTGTTGCTTATATGAAAGATAAATTAGTTAAGAATTATTTATGTCCATCGTTGGAGGTAGTGTTGCTAGCGGAGGAAGGGACGCTATATTCCCTTCGACAGCACCACTGGCTAGTGATTGGATGGGAGGCGAGATAGAGAGCGACGAAGATGAAGAAGTGCAGAAGCGAGAGAGTATTTCAGATAAGTTGTGTGAGTCGGAGAGATGAAGTTCATTATTAGATGATGTGAGAGGAGTATCAGTGATTGAGTTAAATGTTTGTGTGGAATTTATGTACATTGGTTGTGGATAGGAAGCAGTGTTGTAAGAGCTATTGGGGTAATTATAAGTAGTGGGTTTCTCTGGGAAGTTAATTGCAGATGGAATATTATTAGTGGAAGGTGGTTGGGAGAGGGATTGGATAGAATTGGAATTTATTTTGTTTGTTTGACTAGTTGATGGAATGGTCGTTCCAGTATTTAAACTGGTTTTGCTAGTTTTGTCTGATAGTGGAGTTTTGTCATTGTTGGTGATTTCTGTAGATTTGACTACGTTGGCAAACGAGGACGGATTGAAGGGAGTGGGGATTTGATTTTTGTACTTTTTAATTGCTTCGTGCATACTACATTTCTCTAACGTTTTAATTTTGAGTATGTCTTTAGTTTGTACAAATTTTGGGCAAATATTTGAAGAGGCGGGGTGTTCACCAGAACAATTAGCGCACAATACTCTTGTGCATTCGGAAGGGGAGTGTGGAGGGAAGTTGCAAGTGGAGCACATTGGGAAGTTTTTGCAGTGTTTAGTTGTATGACCTAACTTTTGACAAGATTTACATCTCATGGGGTTTGGGATATACGGGCGGACAGAAAGTATTCTCCAGGCCACTTCAATTTTATCTGGAAGTTGGTATTTATCGAATGTCAACAGAATTGAGCCAGTAGGTTTAGATACACCGTCGCTAGTTTTACTAAATTTGTAAATTGCTGTCACACCATGCGGGCTTAAGCCTTCAATGATATCACTTTCTGCAACATGAGTAAGGAATGGCGCAAAGATGGTACCTTTTACACTGTTGAGGTTGTCGTGTAGCTTAGCGTTGATAGCACAGACTCCTGGTAGAGATTTGGAAAACAGGAACTTCTCTGCAACCTTTTTACTTTTAACAAGAAGTAGTAGACCCCCGTCGCGAAGTTCGGAGATTGTGTTCACATCCTTACTAATGGCGAGTATTCCTTTGTGTACGGCAAAACATGATAGGCTGGTTAGTGGTTTATTCTCGTCTGCTGCTTTGATTATAACAAATTTTGGGTCGTCTTTCTTTGTAACTGGTAGTTCCGGGTACAGGTCCAAGGGCGAAGAGTCGGCTTTTTTCCGTTTTGGTCTGGATCTCGGAGAAAGCAGGGCAAACCTGTTGTCTCCGAGGCTGGTAGCCCCAGGAGGCATTATAATCACTTGCTGTTAGATGTCTCTGGTACTTAATAAAACTTTTGTTAGGTATATTAAGAAAACAAATTTCTCGTGGCTTGACACGAATAGCGCTGATATAGAGGAAAACTGGTTGACACTCTCTGATATTAGGCAACCGTTCACGCTGAGTGATAGTCGGAGACTGCGAACAAAATTAAAAATATACAGATATATGTGGAAATGTAATAAATTTTAGTGCTAGAACTAAAAAAAATTGTCCGCCTAGAAAGCTAGGCGATAGAGGTGAAACTTCTTGGATCTCGATGGGCACTTGAAATTAAAATACTCACCCTGCCAGCAAGTTTTATGAGATAGAAATATTTCCCCGATAACAGAAACCACTATTCATTATTCTGGAATTTTTAAGGGTGTTAGGTTAATGAAAAAAGATAGTTTATGTTTTCGCCTCTATTTATAAAAAATCTATTCATTCACTTCCATACCTTCATGTTCAAGAAAAGATACAATTGGTTTGTGGTATGAAAAATATGAATTGAAAACTCGTGATTGTAAATTATTTAAATATCTTGAGAAAGTTGCATCTATTGTCGTGCCTGAGCGCAGAGCATGCTTCTGACGGTGCTGAAACCTATCTGAATGTGCTGCTGAAGGCTCTCCTGAAGGTTTTGCTGAAGGTTTTTCTGAAGGTGATTGTGAGCATGCATCTGGAGTTTCAGCGGTCGCTGAAGCTTCGACCACGTTTTGGTTAGTCCTCTGGCGTAGCGGTGCCGAAGTACCGTTGCTATTTTCCGCTTTGTCATTCTGCGGCGCTGCTCCCAGTGTCGACGCCAGCAGAATCTTAAGTTGACATAGACTCGCAGTTGGTGGAAAATCAACACCACAATTACGCAGAGCGTCAGCTAATTGCTGTCTTTCAGCCATTTTCAAATATCAATTTACTTTTTGTTAAACTTTTTTAAAGCGCGGTTCTCGCACACCTGACGATGTTACAGATTCACAAAGTAATGATCATTTCGAATATATACAAGTGAAAAGTCTTCTCATTGTGAATGGTCAGAGCTGATATGGGATGTCACATAAGGGCTGATAAAAACTCCCAGACATAGAAATTGCACGATAAATAATATATGAATACAAGAATTCGAGTAATAAAAAGGCAGGAAAACCAGAATGCCGAATACTGATGTTGATCACAGTTTCCCGAAAGGCAACCCCGTTTGCACAAAAATAGCCAAAAAGGGTTGGCGCGTTGTAATTACATATTATTTCTGATTTCAAAATACAAAAGCAAAAGTTTAATAAATTTTATGATAAATATTTCTGGAAATTGTTTGTATCTTGTTTCTTTCCTCTCCCACTTTTAATTTTATTGGAGGGCATTCATATATTTGAACTAGACATCCACAATTTATATGACTTATTTGTATTAAAAACATGGAAGGAAGGTAAAACATCTAAAATAGTTCCAAAAGTGTATACGTAGAGCAATATATAACATATGTTATATTTATATCGGAAAATAGCTATGAAGAAATTAAATTTAAATGAAATTGCTTGAAAATGCAAATGCAAAAGTGGTCAGTCAATTCAGTCATCTCTGACCATAATTCATCGTGAAATTGTTGCTTTGAAAAGATTATCACCCGAATATGGCAGTTTTAGTCAGAAAATGCGTAATGCTGTTAAGAATCAGACAGAAACTTATAGTAATATGCAATTTTTGCTTATGTATTTTAACTCATATTTTCTTTTTCAAGTTCGTCTTTCTGTCTCAAATTAGTTCAAGAAATAACATTTTATATGTTCATTGTGTTAAGAATGGTGGGATTAGCTATACTTCTTAATTTGTTGCAAGTAAACATTTTTCCACCAAGAATTTGCACCAATTGGTACAAACTATCATGAACAAAGTTTCTGCAAAGTTACCACTGTAATGCAACCCTCCTCCATGGCCTTTTCAATTCAAACCAAAGGGCACTGCGGAAAAGGATAAGATATTGAACATTTCATAAAACTCTGTATTTAAACCCATTTTTTAAAAATATATCTTTTATTTTTATATATTTTCAGTTATTCCCGTGGTTGTGTACCCGTTTTCAAAAACAAAGAGGGTGAGTATAATATACATATGTACGTTGATATAAAAATTGTCAGCAAGTATGCTAATTTCTTTTATTTGCTTTCAGGAAAATGGTAAAGTCAAGATGCGTTGTTGGCTGGGAATCAGGAGGCCCTTTACACTCCTTTCCTCCTGAAGGAGAAATAGCCAGGTAAGTACTATTTTAATAAGTTATAAAATTTTGTAGAAGTGAAGGGATTTTGGTAACTTCACCTACCCAGTAGAGAGTTGCAAGGGGAAAAGTGTTTAAGTGCACGCTGACTTTTTGTTTATATCGTTTTTTTTAAATTTAATTTTCTGTTCGTCTATCACTTAATGCTGTCAGCTACTAAAATAAAGGAATCTTGATCACTTTTCGCTGTACTCAAAACATAGATCGCAGTAGTTAAATAAGATAGGAACTGACTTCTTCAACTCTACCTACCCTGTAGGAAGTTGTAAAAAAAAACTGCGATTGGATCCATGAGTCTGAATAATTTGAGTTTTCAGTACCCAATAATTTATAAAATAAAAATGCAAAACTTTTTGAATTTTTTTTATGTACTTATCGGAATATTTATAAAATTCAGAATTTTGAAATATTTTTTCTTTAAATGTAAATTTTTGTGTGTAATTTTTTATATAATTATCTGAATATTTGTAAAACTCAGAATTTTGAAATATTTTTTCTATAACACAGATGTGTTTCCGCTTACTGGACCGGAATGGGTATCGTTAAAAATTTTTTAAGAATATTTTCATTTTTAATAATACTTAAAATATCCCGCTCTCAGTATTTGCTAACGCTTTTACATCCCTCTAATTCATGTAAATAACTTGCATTCTCATAATATAACCCTCATTACGCTTAACTATTTTACTTTGCTTTAGTCCGGTTACATAATTATTTTCAACCGTTATTTTATGATTTGATTTTTTTATAAATTGTAATTTTTTTTTAGTTTCATAAATTGGGATTTTTTTTATAAATTGGAACTTTTTTTAGTTTTATAAATTTTGTAAATTTTTTTTTAGTTTTTGAAAGCATGATTTTTTTCATAAATTGCAATTTTTTTATAATAGTTTTATAAATTATGATTTTTTTTTATAAATTGAAAATTTTTTTATAAATTATGATTTTTGTAATTGTATTTTTTTTAGTTTAATAAAATAAAATAAGATTTTTTTTTTAATTGTATACGTACATACATATATACGCATATATTCATGTGTTTTTATATACTAATTTTTTTAGTTGTTGAATTATGTGATTTTATATAAAACTTGATAATGTGCCATATAACATATACATACATATGTTCGTATGTATGATATTTTGCTCTAACACATGATTTTTTATCGTGTTTTCACTAGGCGTCGTAAATGGGTGCAGTTGTTGGGTGTGGCGAAACATATTTTCGCATGCTACAGGCATGGACTTTTCAAGGTTTGCCCAAGGCCTTCTTTAAGCTCATTTCAAGATGTTCAAATCGATATTTCTATTGATGTTGACGAAAGTAGTTTTCTACATTGCAACGCTTTTGTTTATTTTTGCGGATATATGTATTTTAAGTACTTCAAAATGCATAACTAGTCAATGCCTTTACCGCAATTTGATGGTGGCATTGCCGAAAAAGATTTTTTCTTCATCCTGGAGAAACAACTACCTAATAGCCACCTTGTAAAACCTCCTAACGAATTTATTGAAAAAATCGACAAAATTTACGGGGATAATTTTGATTCTACTTGCCATAGAATTGGGTTTTCCCAGATATTGTTAGATAAAATTGTAGACGTAGAACCGTACTTTTGTTGTGAAAACTGTAATCCGGATGTAATAAAATCAATTTTTATAGGAATAAGAACTTATATACAGCAGTAAAAATTAAACTCATTTTAAATCGTGAAACCGTTTTTAATTGATTTGATTTTTTGAAATGGGCTATTTTTTGTGTTAGAGTTGCATGCTCAATTTTTCTTCTTTTCTTTGCACCATTTGAGTATTTTTTCTAGGTGAAAGCCCTGTATCCCCACCTTTCCCAGTTTGTTTCGAATAATATACTAGAGGTAGATAGCTTATCGCTGTGGGTTTCATAAATATTAGTTTGTTCTTCATATTTTTGTGCCTGAAAATTTCTATGTACCTGATCGTTACGTCCAATCTTTTATTTTTATTGTAAAAGTAGTTTTTATTCTTTTAAATGAATTATTCTGTAGTGTTGAATTTATATTTTTTGTTTGTAAGTAGTTTAGATGGGTGATAATAGGCCTCCAGGGGAACCGAGCACCCAAAAAAAAAATCGGTAACGCGCCTATGTATATTGCAACCCCAGTGGTGGTGCGGAAAAGCAATACCATATTTACTTCTATATATGTAGGTATATAATTTTATTTTTTATTATTTAATAAATGTACATATGTAATCAATTTAAAATTTATTTAATTTAACAATTTATTTAATAAATGTACATATGTAATCAATTTAAAATTTATTTAATTTAACAATTTTACATATTTTGGAAAAATTTTTCATTTTCATACAATGCCTTATGTATGTGCAATAAACATCTACGCAAATTCATAAGACTTTAAAAAAAGCGTATAATTAAGAAATTGTAAAAAAGTTATGATTCTAATAGCTATTAAAACAGTTTAAGTAATTACATATATTGCAGCGGTGAACCTTTCTCAGTGAGCTTCTTGAGAACAATACCATAGTCGATTTCTTCTAAGATCTGCAAAAAAAAATGCAATTAGTCTCAAATTTATTCCATTTAATACCAATATTGACATATAAGTAGGCGTGAAGGGCTTACCTGACCCGTAAATTGTAAAAAACCCCTTTGTTTTCAGCCACGGCATAGTTTGTGCATGCTATAGCAAGCAATGCTACGTTTTCCAAAGTATGAACACGCTATAAGCCAAGGGGCTGCAAATAATTTTTATTAGATACATTGTTATACAATAATTTAGCTTACACCTACCTACCTAAATATGGTAATTTATAGTTTAAATTTAAGCAAAATTAAAATTTATCTTACCTTGTTTGACTGAGCAGCAGCAATTTTTGCACGAAAGAAATTGTGAAAGAGAAATATGAAAAAAACATCAACTTCACTGTTGTATTTTGATGTAGTTTTGGGAAAATTTGTGAACACAATGTTGTACTGTGTGGTAGCTAAGAAAATATTTGTAAAATTAATGAAAAATGTTATTCAACTCGAATTTTAACATTTATAATGTACACATGAAGTAAGGTTCAATGCCACGCACTTTCATATTGCAATTTTTTCAATACAATTGAACTTTTTTTCATATTTGCTACTTCGCCGACAGTTTCCACTACACATTTTTTTGGACAGTGTGAAAACAACTCTGTGTAAAAATGGTGCCTAGTGCCCAAAAAATACATCTTTCCAAATCAGGTGATCTCAGCTGGGCCTAATTTTGACGTCTATGGCTAAGATTTTTCACTTGCAATTATTTACAATGGTAAGATTTGCTGGCCATATTGCCATGTACCCATTTTGTAGTTTTTAATGTCAGAGTTGCCATATTCTTACTAGTACAATTATAATACTACGTCTACACCTAACATTTTAATCTACTACAAATATAAGGATACATGAGGAAATATAATGCAATTTAGTGCTAGAACTAAAAATTACACCTTCATTGCCATTATATGAGGATTCATGTGTTATCGACATTATAGTGCCTACAATAAATTCATCCTTGACTAATCAATCAAATTTTGTTGTTTTATATTTATAAGGGACATTTTTTAGCAATGTGGATATGTAGCCCAATTTGGATCAATCGCATTCCATAAATGTGGGAGCGAATAATGGACGGGTAACACGAAGTGAAAACACTTACTAACTGGTAAGAAATGCAACCCTACTGACTTGGCGCATGTACATCTGGCTTGGATAAGGGGGCGAGACGCTGACTACAAACACGACGGACAGGACAGTTACCATTATGCTTTTACATGGTGTAATAAAGCAAGGTGAAATACGTTCATGTTCCTCTCACTCTAATCACCATCTTGAACACCCTTAGAAAATTCAGTTTGCCTCTTTGACGAACTTATTATTATTTTACAACGATTTCCAATAAAAAAGCGTCAAAAATAGGGAAATCACAAAAAAAAATATAAAAACATCACTGATCATATTTTTCGCCTTTGTTTTTATTGTTATTCGCTAACAATTGAAATTAAAATTCATTAGAAATGGATTTTCTTTCGTAAACGAGAGCAAGATTTTTAAATTTTTAAAGGGATTTTTGGAAAGCTAATTGCTACAATCGTAAGTATTCTATATCAGATATAGAAGCTACAAATAAAATTATTCTTCAGATTTTTCGATGTTGTGTGTGCTTGCGCATTTCACAAACTTGACTATCTGCTTGTCGCCAGCATTTCCTTGATTATTGTCAAATCCGCTGCTGCATTCGTAAGAACTTTCCCAAAATCGAATAATTGACCATTAATGAGTTTTTCCAAAGGTTTTCGACTGTTTGGTTTCGTGGCCCGTTTCTTCACCACTGCGACTCCTCCGAAACCGCTTCGCGTTTTTTCATCACCAATGTGTGACGTCCTTCGGTGATTTCTGCTGCTAGTCTACAAGTAAGTACTGTTGCAATACCAGTAGGAGTGAATATAAATGGAACTACTCCACAGGTTTTCGACTGCTTACGCTACCTTTGTTCATTGAGCTTAACCAATTCTGGTCGCTGCTCTTCCGGCTTACACAAATTAGCTTCATATTTTTAATTAAATGAAACTTATTTTTGGGTTCAGCAGGTTAAATTTAGTACAAGAGACACTTTTACATAGTTACATTTTAAGGTAAAAGTAAAAATGGCATTGAGAATCATTTTTGCATTAATTAACTTAACAAGCTAATAAAACACTCATACGTAAAATAAAATTATCTAGCGTTTAACCTTATTAAATTTGGCTTGACAAGTATCCCGCAAGATACAGCATATAGTTTATATTAAGATACAATTTTAATAATAAATTGTCAAAATCTCAGTTCTTTTATTTCCCAAAAGGGCTTTTTTTCTTCCCCTTTCTCTCGGTATTCCCAATCTAAGGGCACTTCTCCACAGGAAATAGTTGATGTCTGAAAATATATGTCAGAAAATATATTGTTAATGGAGACCGCTTATTTCTCCATGTTAGCAATATATGTCAGAGTTTATTTCCTGACATCTATTGCTTGAAATAAGCTGTCATTTTGTTGCTTTGACTGCTCAATTTGCATTTGAGCGAAAGTTTCGTTGTGGCAACATCAACGCAAATGATGCGGTATAATTATGAGTACATACATTTTTTACTCTACGCCATTATATTTACAACGAGTGATACTGATAGTTCTAGAAAGGTTAGTATTTGGCAATTGTTAAATATTTTTTGGAAATCAATAATATTTCTGCAATTCTTTGTAGATTGTGTAAATTTTTAAGCGCTTCAATGCAACGAACCTGCTTGTTTGACGCCATCTTACAAATGCTTATTTCATGACATCAACTGCCCACCTATAAAAATTGGCAATAAATTTCTCAAATGTTTCTGTCAAAATGACAGATGGTAGAACATCAACTATTTTCTGTGGATATGTCGGGTAAGGGAGCATCGAAATGAGCTGCCACTACGTATGTATATCACCTTTGTTTATTGCATCATGATGCTTTTATTGAATGAATACGCGTGAAATAATCAACCTTAAAGCATTATATACTTTTCGCATATAAAATAAAGCAAAGTATGATAAAATAAATATTATTTTTATCGAAAGAAATTAAAAATATAAAGATATACGAGGAAATGTAATGAAATTTAGTGCTAGAACTAAAAAATACACCTTCATTGCCAATATAAGAGGATTTATGTGTTATCGGCATTATAGTGTCTACAAAAAATTCATAATTAACTAATCAATCACATTTTGTTGTTTATATTTATTAGGGACATTTTTTTAGCAATGTGCATATGTTGCCCAATTTGGTTCAATCGCATTCCATAAATGTGGGAGCGAATCATGAACGGGTAACATGAAGTGGAAAAACTTACTAGCTGCTGAGAAATGCAACCCTACTGACTTGACGCAAGTGCATCTGGCTTGGAGAAGGGGACGATACGCTGACTACAAACACGACGGACAGGACAGTTGCTATTATGCTTTTATTGAATAAATACCCATTTACTTTATTGTAACAATTGTTTTCATATAAAAGAAAGGCTTTGTGTTTTATTAAAAATAATTGTGGGGTTCCTAGTTAGTCTTACAACCCAAAACTAACTTGTATCGCGAAAAGTTTTAATAAATTCACTGTGCGAACAGATTTACAGAAAAGATAAAAAAATCTTAAATTTTTAAACATTCAAGCTGTAAAAAATGCATGAAATACACGATATGTGCTTTAAAAAGTGAGGTTAGTGAGTGGAAGAACATTTAAAAATAAAATTCCTAGAATGGTCGACACAGAATTTTCCAAAATTAAACCTTCGTTAAATGGACGTTATAAACGAAATTTGAATTTTGAAAAAAAAAACAACGAATCGCCGAAAAGCCGCGACACTAAAGAAAAATAGAGCAACAGTGACAGAAACGCGAGAGAATAATGAAATTTGATATCGAAAATTCAAATCAGTGTATGCCGCTCAGCGTTATACTGAAAGGATACAAGAGAAACGTCAGTATTAGAAACTCCAGACTGAGAATAATATAGAAACGGAAGTTACAGGAATCAGCAAGAAAGTTAAAGCAGTAAAAGCCACACAGCAAAATACTGAGAATAATCTGGAAAAGCGTTAGCAGAAAGATTGTAGCAAGAAGGAAACGGTAATAGTGTCGACAGTAACCAGAAGACATTTGACACACTGAAAGCCGTACAGAGTGAGTTACTGAGACAAGATAAAAGAAATATCGACAGCAGAAATGAGTGAAAAATAAAATAGTTACAGCATTGGAAAAATTGAAGTAGTATAAGCCGCACAGCGATTTACTGAGAAGAACGCAGAAATACCGATAGCCGAAATGATTGCGGAAGGAATTTGAAGTAGTATAAGCCCCACAGCAACGTTCTGGGAGGCAGAAATACTGAAAGCAGAAATTAGAAAAGCGATGGTTTAAAAGTTTAAGAAGAGTAGGTTGCAACACAGATATTGACAGGAATATAACACAGGGAGCAGCGGATTATCTTGGAACTTTGTTAGAAGAGCGCAACCATAGAGTGAACAGAGAGCAGTTAGAAAGGCGAGTAATTAGAAATTAAGAACGAATTGGTAGGATATAGTTCTAAGAAAAGTTAAATCTAAACAAAAGAGTAAGGGAAACAAAAGTATGTAATACTTGTTTTATTTGATAAATTAACGCGCATGAAAAAAGAAGACAAACGAAACTTCAACCTTTTGTAGATCGTAATTTTAAAAATATCGTAAGCAAAACCAAACAAAGAAATAACCAACTGAATACCAGAATAGAAAATGATCAAATTGCGAAACTATCGCAACGCAGAAGAGTATTCAAATTTCGTTTTGCTTGATAAATACTAAATGAGAAGGAAACCAGAAGATAGACTATTATAACCAAAACAAAGAAAATAATTTATGAGAACACTTCAAAGTGCATGTATGCAAGAAATAGGTAATAGCATCATATGCTAATAAATTTTTACTTTAGTTCTTAAAACATGAATTAAAGGCTTATATAAGGAATTACATATTATATTATATATTATATTAAATAGTTTTTCTGAATATAATATGCACAGATATGTATATCCAAGAAAAAATTTATAAGCAACATTTCATTTTACCTTTGTATTTTTACATATAAATATGCACATATGTATATAATTTGTAAAACTCTGTAAGACAATGAACGCCCAGATGATTTTAGCAATGACCATAGAGACTTTGAAGGAAAATTTGGAACGGGCTAGGTGAAGTGTGCAAGAACGGAAAAGTGTACTGAGTAACTCAGGCATCACGAGCTTTTACCAAGCGAAGGTGAGGAAAGCGAAGTAGAATCCACCTACGATGAAGCAGCAAATTTTTCACCACAAGCTGTAGTTGTGAAAAATAATTTCAGATAATTCTAATTGGGTTGAAGAAAATGCTATTACATAGAGGTGGAGCGAACTCCAAAAATACACGCCCGCAAAACAACTGCTGAAGGGTGCAGCAAAGGTATTCTTACGCAGTCAGGCTGGTAAAGGGTGCTTTACATGACATGACATGTGGTTTTCAAGAAGAAATAAAATGCATATAATTTAATTTTATGGACATGAATTTAACTTTATTATAAAGGTAAGGGTTTGCCATTATGTTTTAAAAATGATTTCGGGCAAGTTACCGCGGCGGCTGGCTTGAAAGAATTCCAGCAAAGAGGATCTATTTTCGACCACTTTTTGCAGCAGTTGGAACCGTACGACAGTAATAACTTTCCGAACATTCTCTTCCAAGGCGTCAATGGTATCGGCCTTATCTGCGTAGGCGTGCGATTTCACATAACCCCACAAAAATATAATCCAGCGATGTTACACCGCACGATATTTGAGGCCACGCCACAAACCCACAACGCGAGATAATGCGTTCACCAAAAAATTCCTTTAATAAATTTATTGTTTCATTGGCTGTATAGTATGTAGAGCCGTCCACATCAGCATCATCCAATTCAGGCACGAAAAAGTCATTAATCATGGCTCCATAGCGTTCCCCACTGACTGTAACATTATGGCCGGCTTGAATCTTTCATCGAGTACTTACATATATATTCTTATGGAAATAACTAAGACAACCCACTAAACAATTTGTTCCGATTTTTTACCGAAGTCGTAACGCCGCGTCTTAAGACTTTTCCGAAATCGGAACCGATTTTTTTACGAAATCGTAACGAAAAATGTATGGGAGGGTTGACACGACTTCGTAAAGAAATAGCTTAACGGTTTCGTAAAGTATGCTCTGTACTAAATCGTAAGGAGTTGCCTTAACTAAATCGAAACGAATTTGTCGGTACGAAATCCGTACTCATTAATCTTTGCGAATTCGTTTAGAAATTTTCGTTTCGAAATCTTTAAGAATCTACCTATTTTGTGAATGAATTTTATTTTTTTTTAATTCATACATTTATATTTTTATTTATTATCATTTGCATTTACATATAGTTAAATTAATTATATAAAAAATTATTCATGTTGTGTATTCGTACGTTTTGTTTGTTTGGCTTTCCTGTCCTTGGCGCCGTTGAAAATTTTTTTGATTGTTTCGTCAATTTTGGAGTAGTTCGTTTGGGGTATGTTCTCCATGCATGAATCTACATATATAAACGAAATAATAAGATATTTGAAAGTACTAACCATTTGTTAACTACAAACCTTTAAGTACTTTTACGAATTTAAAGTCTTTTATTATGCAATATAGAATGTAAAATATTTTTTGTTTGTCTTTTACGACTTTTATGTTGAGCTTGCCGCGACATTTTAATTTGCTACACAACCAGCATAAGTTACCTCTTTTGCGTTTTCACTTTAAATGCGTTCTATTTTGTCATTTTCCTAGAATCAAACCAAAGCCTACTAATTTCGAGTTATTCTTTACGAAATGGTTGCGAATTAGTTAAGCCAGAGCGAAAGACTTTCGAATTTATTCAGAAAAGTCTGATTTACGACAAAGTCGGATGCTTTGGTTTAGTGGGAATTAAGGTAGAAGAAGTTAGCTTAATAGGGTACTTCGTTGACGGTATTCCAGACACCAGTAATAATATTACCATGTTTTACCAGGCAAAAGCAATTCAAGATTTAAAAGAAAACTTAAGAGTTTAAGGAAGGATTCATGGTTCGCGTCAGTCAACAAACAGACGGATTATAGACATAATATACCGAATGCTACAAGCTCGCAGGGAAATAATGAAGCCGCGAAGAATTGTTACAAGTTTCAGCCACACAGCATCTGGCGAAAGATTGTAGAGGCGAGAGTAAACAATATAAATGTTTTAAGTGTGGTCAAGCCGCTCAATGCTAGGCTACCGCCGTGATCAAGAAATATGTACAGTTGCGAGCAAAATAAACTAATAAACTAATATTCGCAAACTACAATGCTCGAATAACGGTAAGTTGCCATTATATTTTGACACGCGAGGTTGTTAGCAAGGCGAGCACAATAATAGCAGTGTTTAAGTTTTTTGGCGTAGAATACGTCTTACCTTACGGTATGGGCACCAATGTCAGGTTTTTATTGTTGTAATCTCTATTTCTTTAATTATAAGGAAACGGCTCGATTAATTTTTTTTTTTTTTTTTGTAGTCAAATGAAGATGTTAGCTTTCGTTTGACATGCATTTCATGTTGGTTGATATCTTCCTAATATTTAAATTTCTCAAATGAAAATTGTATAAACACATGCACACAAATATGTGTGTGGTGTTTGGTTGAGTGTTTGCTGTTGGGCGATTTAAATGTACTCGTGCAGCCCTTTATTTGTATTGCATAATTTTAGGCGGGCAAGTTAAAGTAGAGTAAAAGAAGAGAAAATGCTGCCAAGCTCTGCAAAAAAAAAAATAAAATGGATTCGCGTATGTTATTTATCATTTATCTTTACTATTGATAACAGCCATTGACTTCGTTTTTGCGAGAAATTTAATTGATAATTTAAAAACATTTTTATCCTATTTTTCCTATCATAAGCTTATGTATATCATCCAAAGTAACTATCAAATAAAGAAATTCATTTGCTTGTATTATTTATCATTTATTGTTACATATGTTTTCTGTCTTATCGGATGGCGTATTCTACGTTAAACTTAATGGCCGTGTCTCTGACACAGCCTGCTTCTTTTTTTCAACATCTTTGAAAATTTGATAAACACGGTTTTCAAAAGTAAGTAATAATTCATTTCTTTCAAGTGAGTCGTGAAAAACATCGCACAACAGAGAAGCATAATTTGATAAAAAAATCTGATAAATGAAGGTAAAACGTATAAAGAAGTGGCCGTAAAAAAATTTTATCGGCGTCCCTTGAGAAACGCATATTAAGGAATGGTCAAGCAAACCCACCAGCGGCAGCTACCTAAATTAAGGATGAGTTAAATTTGCCATGTGGAGTACATACAGTCAAAAGATGTTTACGAGACAATAAATTGTTTGCTCGGAATCCTCGTAAAGTTCCCCTTTTGAAAAAAAATCATGTTGACAAAATACTCAAGTTTGGACTATGGACACTCCAAAAGTGGAGAAATATATTATGGACTGACGAGAGAAAAATTGTTCTATATGGTGAATAAGGATCAAGGGAATATGTTAGATGTCCACCTAACATGGAATATGATCCAAGGTATACAAGAAAAAACACTTAAGCATGGCGAGAGGACCCGCCATGCTGTGGGGATTGGTGTGGGGATGCTTTTCCTATCAAGGAGTTGGTCCGATACGATGTTAGGAAAAAATGTTTTCGACAATAAAATATCAACTTAACCCGATGTGTGTGTTTAAGGTTTAACATTGTTTCATTCGCGTCATTTGTAGTACCTTTAATTAAATACCACACTGCGATTCTCGTAGTTCATAGAAAATAATTATATGAGCAAATTCATATATTTGTGCTCTGGCAGCAGTGAAGTCAATATTTAAATATGGTTTCAAGTGAAATGAAAAAATTAGGAAAGAAGTAAGTAAAAAGCATATAATCTAGTGCCTAGAAAAATAGTTAGTTACTTTTAAATATTTATATTGTTAAACATGCCACATGGTACAGAACTATCGGATAAAGAGCGTGGTAAGATAATGGGAATGCGTGAAGCCGGAATAAAAAATGGTCGAATAGCTCCGTGAGTGAATCGCCACCGTAATACGGTCTCAAGCTTTTTGAAAAGCCCATATATAAACATATTTATGATTCCATTAAGCGTTCTTGTCGAGTGGCAACAGTTGATAGGCGGACTAAGCGGCACATTCCTCACTTAGCAATTAGCAAAGATATGACTTGCAGGCAAATAAAAGTAGAATTAGGACAACCAATTACGCAACAGCATATTATAAAGCATGGCATGGTCCCAGAATTTGAATCAAAACTAGCTCAACCGCGACTGAAGAAGCGACACAAAGATGCCCGTATTTTTTTTGCGGCAGATACCGATTTTGGGCCGTGGATGAATTCGAAAACGTCTTTTTTATTGAAGAGAAGAAATTTAATTTGGATGGTCCAGATGGCCATCACAAATATTGGAGAGATATACGACATCCGAGAGACTTGCTATAAACGAAATGTATGGGCTGCCTTTAGCTCTAAAGGTAAATCACATATATGCTTTTTACCGGCTAAAGTGAATGCCCAAATATACATAGAACTGCTAGACAGTGATCTTATTCAATTTCAGCAAAACAGCGCACCCATTCATGTGGAACGCGCTACAAAGGATTTTTTTCAGTCCCACAATATCCAATTATTAAATTGGCCAGCTTTGAGTCCTAACCTCAATCCCATAGAGGATCTTTGAGGTATACTCTCTGCTAAACTATACGCCCACGCCCGAGTGGGAGAAAATTGACCTAACCACTATACAAAACTTAGCTAGATCCATGCCACGTAGACTTTGAATGGTAAAAGTACAAAGCGGAAAAGCAATTTGATACTGAATAAAATTTCAATAAAAAATGCAATAGCTGTACACACACTAGCTTAAAATCCTATTTTATAGGTATTTTAGCGATATCTCTATTTTGCACTTATAATTATTAAATAATAGTTATAATAGAAAATTGGTTTTTTATTTTTGGTTTATTACAACTTATGGAGACGTCATTAAAAAAAAAACAATCCAATATAATGTGTTTAAATTTAAGTTAATGAATTGCACATATAATTCTTTTACGAAGGTAGCGACTAAAAAAATTGTTCTGGTTACAAATGACTTTTATAGAAAGTTATATAACTTTGTATTTGTAATTTAGACTTCAATGAACGTATTCGTGTCCATTTCGAAGAAAAAACGCAAAAGCAATTGCACACGGTTTACCGTTACTTATTTCTGAGCATGTACACATATTTTAGTATATACATACATATATGTATGTATATATTTGGTTTTTGGTGTACCAATCTCAAAAACATTGCATAAAGTGTTTTAACTACAGGGAAACTTCGAAACTACATTTTCCAAAACGTAAATACTAGTACTTCCTGCTTAGTTCGTCAGGCTTTACGTAGATTGGAAGTTGACTCGTCGTCAGAGGATGGGATGGCAAGCGTGTATTCACAACCACTGATAAAAACGTTTGCTGAGTTGGTGTCGATGCCAACCTTCTGCCAAACTGGGAAGAGAAAAAATATGCATTACCATGTCTCAAGGCACTGGCAGAAACTGTTCAATCTGCTCCAGCAAATCCAGTTAGGCTCGAGGAAGCTGGTGCTGGTACTAAGTGATCTCAGGTGTAACCTTAAACTACGCAACGAATTCTAGTACCATAGAACAAATTTAAGCACTTTTCTATTGCTGGAGTATTTGAAATGAAATGGATTGCATACTTTTTTAACTCGTGTTTTTTGTCCGCTTAAATACAAATGGAATTAAAAGTATATTTTATTTACAAAATTATTAAAGAATTCTTACAACACTGCTTGCTTTAACCCTATAAACACAGCTCTCACAAATTGCATATTTCAAAGACATGGACTATAATAAAAAAAATCGTATTTGCAACTTTTTAGATAACCGTGTGCTATCTCAAATATAAGGTGTTATAAAAGCTGAAAGGATAAGTTTAATACAGGAAAGTATTATATAAAAAAACTTTGATACGGTCAACATAACTATGGATAATGAATCAATTACATATATTACTCTCGATATTCGTTATTGTTGACCAATCAAATTTTTCGGTTGACAAAGGGTGGTTAAATTTTAAGGGCCGATGTTGAATGTGAACCACACCTAAACGTCAAGTTTTTTCCTACATTTCATTTGAAATTTCTCAATTTCAGACTAACTCAATTTGAACATGGAAAGATACACAATCGAGCAACCTGTTAAAGTTATTCAGGCTTATTATGAAAATTTTCGAAGAAAATCATCTTCAGTGATGAGGCACATTTTCACCTCAGTGGATTCGTCAATAAGCAGAATTGCCGCATTTGGGCGAATGATAATCCAAGAGTGATTGTAGAAAAACCAATGCACCCACAAAGAGTGACTGTTTGGTGCGGTTTATGGGTTGGCGGCATCATCGGGCCGTATTTTCTCCAAAATGAGGCCGGTCAGGCAGTCACTGTGAATGGTGTTTGCTATCGTGAGATGATAACGAACTTTTTATGGCCCGAATTGGAACATATGGATGTGAACGATATGTGGTTCCAACAGGATGGTGACTATTGCCACACAGCCAACGAAACAATGGCTCTTTTGCGCGACAAATTCAATAGCCGTGTTATCTCACGTGTTGGCGATATCAATTGGCCACCAAGATCCTGTGATTTGACACCGTTGGACTACTTTCTTTGGAGTTATTTGAAAGAAAAGGTGTACGTCGATAAGCCAGCAACAATTCAAGAGCTAAAGGATGAGATAATTCGGCACATTAACGGCATAGAACCTCAGCGTCATCGAAAATTTGGAACATCGGATGGAGGTGTGCTGCCGAGGTCGCGGCGGACATTTGGCCGATATTTTGTTCCATACATAATAGAACCACACCATATTATGATAATAAAAAGGAATTACAATAATTTCCAAAATAATTTGTGTTTTATTCAAAATCAACATCGGCCTTTAAAATTTAACCACCCTTTATAATCGTTATTCTTAACCAATAAATTATCTCTCATGTTATGGTGACCAAAATAAAATATCGCTTACGGTAATTGTTATTTATGACCAAAATTTGATTTCACCAGTATAAATGGTCAAATCTGACTTTTTTATCATTTCTCTTATAACGGTTACGTTCCTGATTTAAATAGTGCATAAATGTAAAGAAAACGCTATGATAAATATATATTTAGTGAAATAAGCATTATTTTAAAATATTTTTGTTACTTTATCACATCAGTAGTATGAAATTAAACCATTTAGTTTGCAGTTGTCACTTAACGGCGTTGCATTTGAATTTAATCTAGTCTCTCTTCGATTAGCTGTTGAGGCTGATCACAACAAATTGGGTTCAGGTAGCTGAAAAATTTTATGAAGCAAAAAATGACGTCAAATACTCAGCTGTTGAGCTGAGGGGAACTACTCAGCTTAACGTTTCTTAGACAAAACTACACGGTTGCACAATAGTCACGTCTTTGGAATGTGCGCAATTTTTAATGGACTATAATCATGTCCTTCATGTACTTGGAAGAAGAGAGACTGTATTTTTGAGAATTAAAAAATGGGAAAGTTTCATTCTGAGAGATAAGGAACCGTGGAATGATACGGTTTAAGAGCAATGAATTGTGTTTGTATTGTGCGTTATCAAATAGACAGATGGACTTCGTAGATGAAGAAACAACGAGTTATGGAATAATTAAGAAATTAATAAATTGTATTTGGCTGAATCAACGGCGTTATAGATTTGCGTGAAGAACAAATTAGAAAAAAATAAAAATTTAATAAAAATAAATGAATTCAACAGTGACTTTGAAAAGTTAATAATTGAATCGAAAAATGCCGGCGCTGCAGTGACAGAAATAGAAAAATTGAATTATATGTTGAGGACGCTTCCAAGTTCTTTAACTCATATCATAATTGAAGTGCTGCCAGAAAAGAAAAAAAATTTGACTAATAAAACTAATAAAATAATCAATAAAATCGAAATGTATGTTGTAAAAGAAATAGATGAAAAAGCAGATTCAAGAAATTAAAAAAGAAATTCAAATGTATTTAAGAGTGAATTGAAGAAGGATAAAGCGTGTTACAAATGTAGAAAAGATGGGCACATTCAATATGAGTGCACGAGCCAGATCTCCTAGAACTAAAGGACGAGATCCAGCCACTCATAACGCAACCACTGGATCCGGAGGCGTACCGGCGGGTCCTAAGCAACATCCACAAAGAAACTGTCACTACCACCATTGACTCTCGCCAGGCAAATGCTGTTATCGGAGCCCAACCACCACCTGTAGCAAATAAGGAGTCCCTGCTGCCCCGCGAGTCCCGCGTCACTCTGGCACAATTACGATCTGGATACTGTAGTAGGCCCAACTCTTACCTATTCAGAAAAAGCCCTGACATACCCAATACACGTCAATACAACACATTTAATAAATGCATAAATATCGATGCATATTATTAATTTTGATTTTAATATTTATATCAGTTAATATATTATTTTATATCTAATAGAATTACAAAAAAATAAAAGTAAACATAAAGTTAAACAAGGCCATTGCAGATGCTGAAAGACGTCTGCCTTATCGGCTTATTATGTAAATCTCTACTCGTGAGCATTTGGACAAAAAATTCAAAAATCTTCTGGAAAAATGCCAGGAATTTGTCACACTACATTGCCAACCAAAGTGCATTATTGTCTGATATTGCGATGTTAAAAATTTTCAATGGTCTTCGATGGTTTGTAAAATTGAAGATTTTACAATTTTTGTGTCCGTCGCGAAATATATTGTTGAGGGGAGCATTTGCGTATGCGGGCAGATGAAATGCTCGCTGTTATGAATGAACGGCATTTGTTTTCCGTAATACGCGCGTGCGTTTATGAATGAATTTTTTGTTGTTGTATGTGCGCATGTATGAACATGTACGCTTATGAATTTAATAAATAATTTTAACAACACATTTAGTGCATAGCTATCACCAAAAAACATAACGTAGTTTAAAACCATACTTAGAATAAGCTTAAGGCCTGCGCTGCCAAAGCTAAACGCAACAGCATTAGTTAAGAATTTTAATTTTAAATTAATTTTGTATAAATAGATATAAATAAAAAATTTTATTTTAAGCTTTTTCTTTTACTTTAAGTAATTTATTATGAAATTTGTATACCATACTCTTGCAACATTGTTAAAACTTTGAACATTTTGAATTTCAGTTTTTTTTAATAATTTTTGAAGATATTCATGATGGCATGTACATATGTAAGTAAACATACATACTACATAATTTTGGTTTTTAAAGTAAGCTATTAATAATTTTCTTAAAGAATTAATAAATAGTTTTAAGTTATGCACCAGTTTTTTTTTTGTGAAATTTTTGCTGAAAATTTTATGAAAAATTTGATTTTGATTATTTATTAATTTCATATTGTGTAAAAAAGGCTGTATACTCTTGCAACATTATTAATACTGGATTGTGTTGTTGAATGAGCAACATCTTTACAAAAAATGATTTAAAAAAATGTTAAACATATGTACATACATACATACATAAGTGGAAAAATTAATTATATTGAAGATTTCGTGAAGACTTCGTTGCATGATTTACTTAATTAGCCAATGAGGCAAGCGCAATTCAACGTCTGCTGTGGCTGTGCTTGCAACTATCGGGCTATAGGGCTACGTTGAGATACATACATATATTCCGCGTCTTAGCTTCGGCCACCGTTCAAATCCTAATCTACGCCATTTTTTTCCAATATTTTTATTTTAAATCAATAGATAGGATTTAAAATAAAATTTAAATCAATAGGATTTAAAATAAACTATTACTTATTATTTTAAAGAATTAAATAAATGCAAAAACGGTATAAATATATTTTATAACATCAATTATCATATTTAGACATCCTATATAAGTACATTCATGCAAATATGTAGATATTAAAATCTAATATAATATACCTACATACATACATATGTACATATGTATGTAATATATTAAAAATAGGCCCGTTTCTTTGCACCCGAGTTGCAAAATATTGGAACGAAATCTTCAACAGAGGCTAAAATTGTAACTCTGTCAGTATGTGTAAGTGAGCTAAAATTAACTAAGGAATTACTGAAAGAATTTAGAACTGAAATGAAATATCTGATACGAATTTATGAGGATAAAACCGGTGCTATTTACATAAGTAAATTTGGAAATTTAACGAAGAAGTCTAAGTATACAGAAACAAAGTACCATTTTGTTAATGATAACTATTGAAACGGGGAATCTGATGTACTTAAAATAGCTACAGAAAAAAATCCAGCAGATATGTTAACAAAGCCGTTAGGACGAATAAAATTTAAAAAAACTTAGTGAAATTGTAAAGTTAATCTGAACATTGTATGTAATTATTTAAAAAGCTTTATTTAAGGAGGCGTGTTAAAATATGAGTAAATTAAGCAGTCACAAGTGAGCAAATGTATATACATATATGTATGTATTATTATATGTATGAGAGATAATCACTGAGCGAATATATTGTAGTAATTGTAATGATGAGAACTATTATTAGTTTAAAAAACTTAAAAAACACACCTTATTGGTAAATAGAACTAAAATTAGAAACAATTTTTAATTTAAGTGTAAAATAAATAACAGAAAAAAATCTATATCTATCAAAAAGCGTGGGGTGCCTTGTAGGTATTGTATTATGTTGTTATACTAAATCTAATGTTAAAGAAACTTATTAAAAGTCTTTCTGCGCTTTTTATTAACAATTAATTTCGAACAACCAACGCGTTTTAAAAATGATATAGATATTTTTCTGTTAATTATTTTAAACATTATTGACTGCTTTTTAAATTTTTTAAACTATTATTATTTTTTTTACTTTTAAGTTATATCTGCTATTAAAACGTGTATTGGAGCTTTCGTATTAATTGATCGTTCCATTTTCCCGCTTAAGACATCCTTTTACACTTTGCATGTTCAATCAGAGAACGTATATTTACAGAGAAGTAGCATCCCGCTTTATTCCTGTTGTCGTTCCGCGATTTTGGGTAAAGATCTATTTCTCGTTCAATCTCACCTAGCGATAATTTTCACCACGAAGGGGCAAAATTTAACATCGGTTGAGCGAAAAATACAATTTAAGAGAAAATTAATGTACGTTCTCAGTTATTAGCTAAATTGTATGGTTGCAGATGTTTTTTGGCGAGAATTTTCTTTTATTTTGATAAAGAATTTACTCAATTCTATTTCTAATCAACGTTAAAACAATAATAAAAATATTTATTCTTCCTTACTATACATTTTGGTTTTTTATTTTATTTTAGTACATTTTTCCATATATATACATACATATATACATACAAGTTATATATGTATTAGGTATGTAGATTTATATTCTCATGTTATAGTTGCGATACTAAATATGTGCTATTATGTTCAATCATGTTTACGAGCTACATTATGTCTCTTATGTTATATATAACAGTTCTTATGCTCTCGATGATAAGTATATAATATGTATATAATTTATTATACTTCGAAAACTCTCAATTTACCAAAGTAACGTTATTAAGTGACGTGATTTTCTAACTGGAAAAAACTGTTGGAGCTACCTTAATTAGTTCAGCTTAAAAAACAGTCAGTCAGTGCTGAAAGCTAAAACGAACTACACGTCGGGAGGCATATTAAAGAATCGTTTTGTTATTTGTTAAATTTAAACTAATGTAATCCAATACTAATAAAAACGTTTAATAAAAAAAAAGCATATATAATCTTGGAATTCATAATTGGGGACAAGGATGGGATGCTGTATAAAAACGAGCATCCAGTGATACGGACTAATAAATAAAAAAAGACTGCAAAAAACTAAAACAAACAAAAAACCTCACATTGTACAACAAGTTCAACAAACTCAGTTTGAATACCAAGTGGAGAATCGCAATATTATTCAAAGGGAATGTTAACACTAGCAGAATGTCTCAGAGAGGCCAGAGCCCCCAAATTTTAGCAACTTTTTGAGAGATGTGTCCACGGTTCTATCGCTGACGTCGCCAGAGCATGTGGGAACAATTCAGTCTGTCCTCGCTAACCGTCTTCAAGGAAAGGCATTGTGTGCAGTGGAAAGTTTGGTAAATCCTACATGGGAGCAAACAATTCAGAGGCTTAGGGAAGAGTTCGGTGTCAAGCAGTCCTTCATTAGCTTAAGGAATGAAGCTCTAAATAAAGAAGAATTACATTATAAACTAAGGAAAATTTTACATTTGATTAACACTAAATATTATTTAGAGGGTAGTTTAGATCTTTTATATGCACCTACAAATAATGAGAAAATAATTTTTGATGTAAACACAAGTTTTTTGCCAATTTCCGTTGAAACACTTATCTTACGAAATAATATTACATCTGTCGACCAAGCTAATACTTATTATATTGAACACAACTTTTTAAAAGACATTAAAATTAATGTAAATAAATTTCGCCATTAAAAAAAATAAACATCAAAATTTTACAAGTAACTGTTTACAAGGGTAATTCCATAAGGATAATAATTTCAATACAAGAAGAAACAGAACACCACAGCAAGACAATATTAAATTTAATACAAACAATAACAACAATAATTCTGGACAGTACAGAAGTCCATATCAAGACAGTGGGCAGTTCATTAAAAATGATCACAATAATAACTTTAGAGATTACGGCAACCAACAACAACTACGTAGTCACTCGTTACAGAGAAATAATTATAATTCGAATCAGTCTAGGCAACACCAAAAATCTGGAAATCAATATCAGAGATAAAATTAGACAACTATAGACAACAATACTACAACAATAATTCAAGACAGGACAGTATGCACCAAACGTATGAGCCTATGGAGATTGATACTTTAGACAATGCAGAAAGTTTTCATTTACCGCCTCGGGGACATCCAAGTTACCCATAGTAGTTTTAAAAATAAACAATACTTGATCGATACTACTACAATAGGCGATTACGAAATATTCAAAAACTTTAAAAATTGAAGAAATTTAGAAATTCCTCTAAAACTTAATACGCTATTAGGATCAAGTATTATTTGAGAAGAGGTATTCACTGACTTTCCTCAGGAGTTTAATAGAAAAGGCGAAACTATGTCGATAAAGTTGACTAAGTTTTCACACAAACATTTTGATTCTGTATTAGGGGTCAACGTACTTCGACCGATTGGTGCGATACTAGATTTTTCGAAAAATATTGTTATATTTAATAACTTAGAAATACGTTTATGTGAAAATCAAAATTATAGTGATATTCACTATATAGAGAGAAATACATTCGATGCCGATTTGTTATTAGATGAACAACTAAATGGAATGGAAACGAACAAATTGAAATTGTTTTTAGAAAAAATAAATCCTTATTTTATCAAGAAGGTCAGATGATTTCTACAACGAATTGTGTAAAGCATCAAATAATCACTTTGCCTCATAAGCCCGTTTATTCACGAAACTATAAATATCCGTATGCACTAGAAAATGAAATAAATATGCAAGTCGAAGACATGTTGGCACAAGGCATTGTTAGACATAGTAAATCTCCGTACAACTCACCACTTTGGATTGTAACCAAAAAGGTGGACCATTCCAAACAACAGAAGTGGAAATTGGTTGTTGATTTTAGAAAACTAAACGAGATCACCGTGGATGATAAATTTCCTATGCCAAATAAAGAATCTCTGTTCGATAAACTTGGCCGCGCTCAATACTTTTCAACTCTCGACCTCGCTAAGGGGTTTCATCAAATTCCAATGGAAGAAGCTGCCATTGAAAAAATCGTTTTTTCGAGTCCTATGGGTCACTTTGAATTTGTACGCATGCCCTTCGGATTGAAGAACGCACCAGCTACCTTCCAAAGGATGATGAACACCGTGCTTTGAGAATTTATAAATAAAATTTGCATTATCTACATGGATGACATTTTGGTTTTCTCAACCTCAATCGAGGAGCATATCGAAAGCCTTGCAAAGATTTTTAACTGCCTTAGAAAAATAACTTAAAAATTCAATTCGACAAATGTAAATTTCTTTCTAGATATACTGACTTTTTTGTTCATAAAATTGCCCTGAAGGCATTAAGCCTAATCCGGAAAAAGTAGTTGCTATTAATAAACTGCAGGTCCCTGCCACAATAAAAGGCATTAAGTCTTTTCTCGGGTTAACAGGATTTTACCGAAAGTTCATCAAGAACTATTCGCAGATCGCGGCTCCTATCACCAATTTTCTAAAAAAAATGATCAAAGATCAACGTTAAAGTCACTAGTTATAATGAAGCTTTCAATGAGCTAAAACAAATCCTGACCTCCCCACCTATTTTATCTTTTCGTGATTTTTCCAAGAGATTCGTGCTTACCACATACGCTAGCAATTTCGCCATTGGAGCAGTCATCAGCCAGCATGATAAGCCAATCTGTTTCGCTGGCAGGACACTCAATGACCACGAACGTAATTACAGTACCATGGAAAAGGAACTTCTCGCTGTCGTTTGGTCCATAAATAGTTTAGACCTTATTTGTATGGTAGAAAGTTTCTCGTATAAACTGACCACAAACTTTTAAAGAGGCTATTTTCTTTAAAAGAGCCTAACTCCCGTATAACTAGGTGGAACGTTGCACTGAGTGAATACGAATTTGAAATCGAATATTTAAAAGGAAAGGAGAATAAAGTTGCAGACTTCTTAAGCCGAATTCTAGAAACCGAATCAAAAGACGTAGAGAAAAAAATTTGAAAATAAGCTTTTATATGAAAATTCTATAGAAGCAGCGAATCCATCTGCCGAAGGTTCATGCGACCAATTTCCGGTAAGCAACTGCATCGTTAATAAGTATCTAACACAAATAAGAATAATGAAAATTAAGGAAAAGAATATGAGATATTGTTTAGAAAGTATTAAATAATTTATGTTGCAAAAACTGATTTGGATAAAACCCACTATCTTAATGATTTATTTCGGCGATATTTACGGAAAAGCACGGTCGGTATATATTCGGAATTAGAAACCCATCAATACAACATTATTGAAGAAAGGCTTAAAAGTCTTTTCTATAGGGACAAAGGCATAAAATTTACAAAGTGCAGTGAGCTCGCAATCGATGTGAGTAATGGAGAAGAACTTTTTGAAATAATTCTTTTTGAATAATTCATAAGACGGGAAACCATAGAGGAATTTTTGAAAATTTCGAGGAAATTAAGCTCATTATTGTTACCCAAATTTGAAAAAATTTATTAAAAAAATTTTAAATAGCTGTCGGACTTGTCACGAAAATAAGTGCGACCGGAAACCGTTTAGTAAAAAGTTTCAGCATACGATTACGCCAAAGGCACCAAACGATATTGTGCATATATATTTATTTCAAGTTCAAAAAACTTGCTTTCTTACCACGATAGATAGGTTTCCAAAATTAGCCTCTGATAAATATATGTACACCATAAAGGTAAAATTAGAAGGAAGAATTTCGTGGTTAGGAACACCGCAGCTTTTGATTATGGATAACGAGTTTAATAACGCCCTGATAAAAATGTACTGTCGAGAAAAAAATATTGAAGTGCATTTTACTACTCCTAACTCTCATACCGGAAACTCGGACGTTGCATGACTACACTCGACGCTATTAGAGCACATTCGAATTCTATAAAATACAGAAAATTACCAAGACATTGAAAAAATTGTGATACGTGCAGTAGGGCTCTATAATAATACGATACACAGTACAATAAAAATGAACCCTACAGACTTTATTAATAAGTCAGACATAAATTACAAAAAAATTGCAAACACAATTAGAAAAGTTAAACAAGAAGCAATAAACAAAAGAAATCAAAAAAGGGAAGAATCACCTAACTACGATAGTGAAAATATGTACGTAAAGAATCCTCAAGCGCATAGACATAAAACAGTTATATATATGTATGTAACAGTTCTTATGCTCTCGATGCTAAGTATATAATATGTATAAAATTTATTATATTTTGACAACTCTCAATTTACCAAAGTAACGTTATTAAGTGACGTGATTTTCTAACTGGAAAAAACTGTCGGAGCTACTATGTATAATTCGTACAGCTTAGAAAAACAGTCAGTCAGTGCTGAAAGCTAAAACGAAGTACACGTCGGGAGGCATATTAAAGAATTGTTTTGTTATTTGTTAAACTTAAACTAATGTTATCTAATACTAATATAAACGTTTAATAAAAAAAACACATATAACATTTAAATTCATAATTTACATACGTACATGTTTACACATGTACATATGTATAACTTTCAATACATATTTTAAGTAATTTAACAAAATCTAAAAACAAAAGCAATGCGTGCCCATGCCTACATGCGAACATTTGGACAAAAATTACAAAAATCTTCAATTTAATATTTTAGAATTTTTTTGTTCGACACGAAAAATATTGTTGTGGGGGTATTTGCGTATGAGAGGAACTGAAATGTTCACGTTATAGATAAACGGAAATTCTTTGGAATTGTTTACTTCAATTTGCACCTGCCGGAAATGCAAATCGGCTTTTGATAAAATTAATAAATTTAATTTAGAAACAAAAGGTTCATTGTACTAATAAGAATACAAGTTGGCAGAAAGTGCAAGCTGCATAAAAGCAGAGAACTTGTAAGAAATGAGAAGGCGCAAATGTTAAAAGAGCTTTTTCAGCAACAAAATTTGCGAGTGAGACCGAGAGAATTCACCATTGGAATTTAATTCTACCATACCATTAAACACCATTTTCACCATATTTTGCTATATTTAGAGCAGAAAGGCTATTGCGGAAGCGAGCGGCTGCATGTGTTTAAAAATAAGAAGATAAGTAATAAACCAAAACAAAAACGATAGAAGAAAAATAAGTAAACAAAAAACCCATTTCTGGATTGCGAGGAGCAACTTGAGACGGCAGATGAGTAATGCAACAAGTGTGGATAACAGAAGTGTGGAAAGGGAAAGGAGGAATCGTCAAAAAATATTCTTTCGAGTTTTCGCCAATTTTTGTGTCAATCGCCATCAGCGCGTGCACATGTACGCAATGAATTGGTGCGCATTTGGACAAAAGTTCTAGAATATTCAAGGATATTCTAGAAAAATGCCAGCAATTTGTGAGGCTACGTTGCCAAAATACACTATTGTCTGATATTGCGATGTTGAAATTTTCAATGACCGTCGAAGGCTTGTAAAATTGAAGATTTTAGCATTTTTGTGTTCGTCGCGAAAAAGATTGTTGAGGGGAACATTTGCGTGCGCGGGGAGATGAAATGCTTGCGCTTATGAACGAACAGCATTTGTCTTCAGAAATACACGCGAGCGTTTATGAATTAATTTTTTGTTGTTGTAGGTTTGTATGTAAATATGTATGTATGCATGTACGGGTATGTATGTACGTATGTAGTTTCAAATATTTCAGAATATTTGGCGCCGGTGCAGGCACAAGTGCAGCTGCGGTTGCGATTGCGCTGTGACATGATTAAGATTTAGCGTAGGTCAAGGCTGAATTTATACACATGCACATTGTATGTACATATTTACATAAATACATATATATCTTATCTCATTTCAGATGTCCTATGTTATTAAACTACTTAAGTACATATAATGAACCATAGTAGATTTTTGATTAAAATATATAATTTTGTCATGTTTTTTATTAAACTTATTTTTGACTTAGAAAATTAGTAAATAAAGATTAGTTGATAGGGGCATATGCATATGTATGTATGTATATATGTATGTAAATATGAATAAAGAATTAAAATCAAGATTATTAAAATATCTACATAGTACATACATACATATGTAATATTATCATAATATCCATCCATATCTAATAATCATAATTTGCGCACTCGCGCTGAAAAAGCAAGCAATTTGCGCTGATGGCGATTGACACAAATATTGCCGAAAATTCGAAAGAATATTCTTTTGGTTACCGTCCCCTTTCCCTTTCCACACTTCTGTTATCCACACTTGTTGCATAACTCATCTGCCGTCTCAAGTTGCTCCTCGCGATCCAGAAAGGGGTTTTTTTTTGTTATATATTTTTTTTCTACCGTTTTTGTTTTGATTTATTACTTATCTTCTTTTTGCACACATGCAGCTGCCTGCCTCCGCAGCAGCCCTTCTGCTCTAAATATAGCAAAATATGGTGAAAATGGTTTTTATTGGTATGGTAGAATTAAATTCAGTACTTTTCGGAGGTGAATTCTTTCGGTTGTACCCGCAAATTTTGTTGATGAAAAAGCTGTTTTTACATTTGTGCCTTCTCATTTCATACAAGTTCTTGGAATGCAAAAGTTGAAATAGAATATGAAAAAGCGTAGATTAATATATTATACTTAGGGGGTTTACTATAACACCCCCACCGTTAGATTGAGGCTCCGACGAAATATGCAATTTTAACATTTTTTTGAAATATATAAATGACAATATAATAGATGTAAGCAATATAAAAACAAATATAATGGTGCTAGTATTAACAATATTATGTTTCTTGTAGTTCATTGTTTCGTTTTCCAAATTTTGTTCATAATTAATTCGTTTTAAGTAGAGTTCTTCTAATTTTATGTCTGGAAATTTTTCATTATTTACATCTACTTTTGTTATTACATTCGGTAAGATAAATTTATCATAAAATTTTGAGGTTTACATTTGAAAAATTTTTATTTGGTGTGTAAATGTCGCAATGTTCAAATTTGATTAAAAAATTTCCTTTTATTTTGATGCCGATTTTATTTCAACTGTGTGAAATTTCAGAATAATAGTTTTTAAATATAAGGATTCCAGGAAGAACTTCTGTTACATTGATTTCTTTTGATATTTGCATATCGCAAAATGCTTCTTCATAGCTTAATATATTACTTAGACATTTATCGTTTATTTTTTTTTATTTTTCTTTAATCCATCTTTAACAAATGTGTCATAAATAATGTTTTCCAAATCAGTTAGTATTTCATAATTATTAAATATAATTGATTTAATTTATAAGTTAGGAATAGGCTCAAATATGATTTTGGAGAAACTGCCCTTTGAATATTGTGGGATTTGAAGAATTATTACAATATTAATATTGTCGTCAATCACCAAATAACAACTAGATGGCAGCACCATAGTTCGCGATGACCATGCATCGTAGCCAACTTCGCTCGACTCTTTCAATTGACATTTGAGCAGCGTGAAGGTGACATCAATTTCTTAGCTTCTAGCTTTTAGCCTTTTAGCTTTTAGCGAATTTTAGTCTTACAAGTTTACATATATATTTTGCCTTTTGTATAATTTGCCTCACATTACAACTTAACTTTAACTTTACAAAATAAAGTAAATTTCAAATATAAGCCGCCGTCTACAACAGTCTAAGGTTGACGACAGAGTACACGCTATAAGCGGAGCAAAGCAGTAAAGCTATAAATGAAGCGTGAAGCTACAAAGTATGTTGTGAACTGCTTTATAGCATGAATTTGCTTGAATTTTTGATATTCTTCTTGTTTTTTTTTTTTTACTAGCATACACTCTGACATGTGATAGCTTTGATTATAGCAAGAAATATTATCGCTTCAATCTTCGCTCCGCTTATAGCGTGTACTCTGCCGTCAACCTAAGAAATTGTCACCCCACACGTTTTTTCGCAATTTCCTGCCGTCGTGAGTATAATATTTTATTAACCGCCGCCATCTTATAAAACCTTTGATCACGTCGACCGTGCCGTTGCAAACCAATTGCGCAAATTCTGATGCTAACAAGATCAAAGATGAGTCAGCAAAGAAGAGCAGATTCGGAATCAGAATTCGGACTCGACGACACCATCATCGAGGCAATGCCTGCCTCAGCGCCACAGCCGCCAAGTGGCCAAGATGGGAATTTGACTGCACTTGTCGCTTCGATAACAGCCTTACGAGCATTCATCATTGAACTTCGTAATGACACAAACACTCAAAGAGCCGTCATTTAGCAATTACGACAGCAAATGGAGTTAGATTGCATTGAAAATAGGCAACGTCATGTAGACAGTAGGCAAGAGGTCGTACCTACGCTACAGCATCAGCCACATACACGGACGCCGACGCCGACACCGCAACCAAAAACTACGATAATGCAACCTAATCTACCGCCAGCCTTTCTAGATAACGCCGCTTCTAGATTATATCCATTACCAACCTTCGAAGGCAGCTCAGAGGACTGGCCGCAATTTATTGCATGCTACCGCGACACAACAGCGGAATTCAATTATAACAACAGACAAAACCTCATGCGTCTTCAAAAAGCATTAAAAGGTGAGGCAAGGCAGATAGTCACGTCACTCCTCATCTACCCAGACAACGTACCTAGTGTGGAATTCAATTTTGGCCGCCCAGATCAACTTGTTCGCTCTTAGTTACAAAAAGTACAATACTTACCACACATTACGGAAAATCGCCTCGACCAAATACTGGATTTCTCGACAAAGGTACGTAACATTGTGGCTTTTTTCAAATCGGCAAAATGTGAGCATTATCTCAAACCCAACCTTGCTCGATTCACTTCTAACCACATTACCTCCCTCAAAGCAATATGAGTGGAGTAAGCGTGTGAGGCTAGTAAGAGAAACCAACTCGATGAAGCAACTCCACCAGTTGGTGGGAGATTATATTGCAGGTGATATGTAACTATTGAGAGCACCGTTCAACACCGAAATAGAATCCGACGACGACAGCCGAGCCAAAAAGATTTTAGCAGCAACCACGAGGTATGATGGGTCCCGCTACGAATTAGGTATATTGTGGCGGAAGGACGACGCCAATCTACCACCGAGTTATGACGTAGCACAGAAGCGTTTACTCAATATAGAGTCTCGAATGCAAAGAGACAGCCAATTTGCCAACAGCTATAAAGCAGAAATCAACAAATACATTGTCAAAGGATACGCGAGACAACTTTCGAATGAAGAAGCCATCATAAATAAACCAACGATGTGGTGTTGGCGTAGTAAATCTTCATAAGCCGGAAAAGCTGCGCATAGTGTTCGATGCAGCTGCGACAGCATCAAATGTGTCACTCAATAGCGCCCTACTGAAGGGGCCAGAAAAGGTTCAGTCACTAATTTATATTCTCTTCAAATTTCGGCAAGGAATTGTTGCCGTGGCCGGCGATATCGAGGAGATGTTTTCTCAAATACGCATCCGAGTCGAAGATCAAGACTCACAACGTTTTTTGTGGAGAGACGGAGACTCCAGCCGACTAATCTCCGTGTACGCCATGACATCGATGATCTTCCGTGGCGCCTGTTCCCCGTGTTGCGCGGCATATATAAAAAACATTAACGCCGCCAAGTTTATTTCCCAGACACCAAAGGGTGCTGAAGCCATCATAAATAAAACCTACGTAGATGATCTCGTGATAAGTTTCGATGACGTCAAAGAAGCCGAAGGAACCATTCGGGAAGCCATCGAAATTAACACCGCAGCCGGGTTTCATTTACGAAAGTTTTTGTCGAACTACAAATTTTTACAAGCGAATTTAAGCAAAGAAATCGCTACGCAGCCATCAGTGGTGAATATGGAACGCCACGCAACCGGCGACAAGGTACTTGGCATGTTTTGGAACACAGCCACGGATATCTTCGAATTTCACTTCAAATTTTTCAAAGTCTATAAAGAAATTTTACGGTGCGAACGGCCGCCAACCAAAAGAGAGCTACTAGGCATCGTAATGTCGATATATAATCCCTTCGGGTTTTTGGCGAACATCACAATAGTTGCCAAATTACTACTCCAGTCGTTATGGAAACAAAACATTTTATGGGATGAACAACTGCCTCCTCTGTTAGCCAAGCAGTGGACCGCCTGGTGGACGAAGTTCCAGTCCGTAAAACTACTTACAGTCAGCCGCTGTTATTCGAGTTTGTTACCAAAAGCCACCAATATTCAACTACACATTTTTGTTGACGCAAGTACTAACGCATACGCCGCCATCGCATATTTTCGAGTGAGTTAAGGAGATGCAGTAGAAGTATCACAAGTATGCGCGAGCCGCAAGCAGCAGTTCTTGGATGTCGCCTGAAAACACTTATAGAAGAAAATCACGAGATCCGCATTGACAGCACAATGTTTTGGAGTAAACGGTAATCCTTTGGATTCGTTCACACTCCCGAGCATTTAAGCCATTCGTTGCGCATAGGTTCGCAGAAATCCTGTCGTCAACAACAACCAAACAGTGGCGTTGGATACCCACTGCATTAAACGTCGCCGATGATGCCACACGCGGCGTACCTATACCCGAGCCTTCAGTAAGCAGCCGCTGGGTGCGTGGACCAGATTTCCTGTACCAGGACGAAAAACACTGACCTCAGGAAACCATGTTGTCCTCCGCAGAATGCGCCAACGAGGAGCTGACAAGCCGAAAGCTTCTACTTTGTACCACAGGTGAGACATTAATCAGCTTTACTAATTTTTCTTCACATCTGACGCTAGTGAAAGTCGTGGCCTGGGTATTGCGCTTCATCAACAATGCCAGAAATAAAGTTCGTAAAGGAGGACTGCAAGCCGACGAATTAGCCGCTGCTGAAAAGTTAATATGCCGAATAGTCCAACAACAAACTTATCAACGTGAGATCGAGATGCTAAGAAAAAATATCGCTTTGTCAAGGGATAGCAGCTTGTATCCGTTGACGCCGTATTTAGACGAAGAAGGTCTACTTAAAGTGTATGGAAGAATAGAGGCAGCGTATTGTCTACCACTTTCCGCACGTCGTCCGATTTTTTTGCCTACAGACAGCCCGGTTACTTGATTAGTAGTAGCTGAACACCACCGAAAGAGACACCACCAAAATGAAAACTTAATAATCAACGAAATTCGCCAACGATATTGGATTCCAGCTATTCGCAGAATCGTCAAATCCATAAAGAAACACTGTTCGGTATGTATATACGACAGAGCAAAATCAGCCGCTCCATTGATTTGTCAGTTACCCGTCGACCGCCTAACGCCTTACGTCCGACCCTTCACATACAGTGGGGTTGATTACTGTGGCCGTTCCATGTCGCTATTGGGCGCAGAAGGGGAAAACGATGGATTCCATTATTTACATGCATGACCACTCGAGCAGTACATCTTGAGGTAGCAGAAAGCCTTTCCACAGATGCGTTCATCATATACCGACGTAATTTTGTCAACCGCCGAGGGTGCCCATCTGTTCGATTTCAATGCAATCGGGCATGAGATGTGCAAAAATAAAATTGAATGGGTTTTTAACTGCCCCGCAGATCCAAGTAGCGGCGGCTGTTGGGAACGACTTATACAGTGCACAAAACGACTATTGCAGAAGGTCTTATCTGAAGAAGCGCCAAGATTGGAAACGTTTCGGAATGTAATCATTGAAATAGAGAACATCATCAACAGTCGTCCATTAACTGACTTTCCAGTCTCGCCGGAAGAGGAGGAACCTCTCACACCAAATCATTTTTTTTTGGGATGTCTAAATTCCACACAAACCCCACATCCAGACGAGGAACGCGTTTGCCTTCGAAATCAGTGGAAAATCGCACAAAATTTGAAGGACCGCGCCTGGAAAAGGTGGACGTTGGAGTACCTACCACGCCTTCTTTGCCGCTCTAAATGGAAAGAAGAGGTGGAGGCACTAAAGATTGGAACACTTGTTGTGATATGTAACCCGTCAGCGCCCAGGAGCCACTGGGAAAAGGGCAGGATCACAGCCATTTTTAAAGGGAAAGACGACAGGGTCCGGAGTGCCTTAGTCAACACATCACACGGAGTTATCCGTCGACCGATACGCCAGCTAGCCGCAATAAGATTTTGCGAATCCCCCGAAGATTCGCCAGGAGGTGAGATGTCGTCAATCACCAAATAACAACAAGATGGCAGCACCATAGTTCGCGATGACTATGCATCGTAGCCAACTTTGCTCGACTCTTTCAATTGACATTTGAGCAGCGTGAAGGTGACATCAATTTCTTGGCTTCTAGCTTTTGGCCTTTTTAGCCTTTAGCGAATTTTAGCCTTACAAGTTTACATATATATTTTGCCTTTTGTATAATTTGCCTCACATTACAACTTAAATTTAACTTTACAAAATAAAGTAAATTTCAAATATAAGCCGCCGTCTACAACAATTATCTTGGAGGGCAACAGCTACTTTAATATTTGTGTTACTGTCAAAATCTGCAATCAAATCTAATTCTGTCCTTGTCAATATGTCTGTAGGGATTATTTCAAGTTTACTGGCAAAAATTATCTGTCCAATGCTGTCGACATGGTCTCTTAATAATAAAATATCATTGTTTACTTGGTAAACATGTCCCATAAAAATAACTTCGTCCTCTAATCTCGCTATCTTATTTTGCATTATGTCCTTGAAATTATTCAAGTGGTCTCCTAACGATGTGTGTATAAAAAGTTGCTAAAGAAGGTCAGACTGCTTATTGCAAATAGTGAATAATAAGGGTACTACCAATTGGTTGCATTTTAGGTGTAAAGTTGCTACCGTCGCAATATTTGCTACTCCAACAACAAAACGCATGCCAGACATTTTTACAATGTTGACAAAATTTGCTACACCGATACCCTATTGTAAATATGCTCAGAAAGGGTGTAAACCAAATGTCAAACCGAATTGTCATTTGGTTTAGCGCTAAAAAGCAAAAAAACAGCAATGGATTCTGAAAACCTGACCTAAAAAAGGCCAAAACGAGAAAAGCCAAATAAAAAGTGAACGGAAAGCGACGTCCACAAAATTTTAGTGTTTCTACATGAATTCTCAGAGTTTGAAGTCAGTATACAAGAATTACGTATATACATATATGTTTCTTACAGCTTCGCTACAAACTTTCCTTTCCAGAAGCCCACGGCTCAAATTTTTTACACAAAGCTTGTCGAAAAATCTGGAGTGGATGCATCGTGGAACATGATGCGCTGGAAAGTGCGAAATTTGCGCAAAAACTTCAATGACGTGAATGATTGGCGAAGATCAACCGGCGCCGGACTTCTGGAAACTGATGAAGGGATTAACTCAGTTCAAAGTACCCATCCTGCACAAGTTAAATAATAAATGATTTAAGCATCTCAGGAACTTAAAGAAATATTTGGAGAAAAGTCTATTGGAGAAAAGGCTGCAAACGTTGTGGGCACGTTGGAAGAAAGCTTCTCTGAATTAGAGAAGACAAACGAAGATGTTTCCTTATTTTTCGACGATATCGATAGCTCCCCGCAGCCGCTAAATGGAATTACACCTGCACAGGAGCAAACACCTATTCCATCCACTTCAGCTGGAGTTATATCAAAGGAAGCTCGAAATTTTGCTCAACAAATGAAGCGAAATGCTCCAAAAACATCAATATCTGAATTAACTAAAATACAGCTAGAGCGCTCTGCAATCCAAAAAATGCAGTAGGAACTCGAAAAAGGAAAGTTTGAAAGTGATAAAGAATTGCAGGAAAGACGACTAAAGCTTGAAGGAGAAAAACTTAAATCAGAGCAAGAATGGCAAAAGCAAGAATTCGAGCTAAGACGATTGGAAATGGAAAAAACGAGCGCATTGCTAAGTTCAAAATTGAAATGAAATACAAAAACAATAAATAAATTCGTACCTTTATTTAGTTTTCAGAAAGTATCAAGGCAAATATCGCTTGCCGTTTTATTTCACCTTGCCTATTAATGTCTGATGTAATTGATGAGATATTTTGGCTTTCCTCTTGTTGGAATATACTTTCACATTCTTCTATGTCTTCATCAGAAATAAGGATGTTGTGAAGTATGCAACATACCAAGTACCAATCGCAAACAAATGCTCGGTTTGCATGCTTTTAAAGCGCAGTCTAAGCTCCTTAATTATACCAAACTTTTCTTTTAAGATGCCAAAACAGTGTTTAACTCTCCCTCTATAACAACTGTGCCGTAAATTAAATTTTTTTCTACTGGAGTTGTCCATCTGCTGTGAGTTCATTCTGTATGGAGTGATAACTCGTTCACATAATGGATAGGCTGAGTCTGCCGCTATCCATTGGCTACCAGAGAAATATTTTTCTTTCTCTTTGAAGAGAGCACAGTTTCGAAAAATTCGGGCGTCATGAACGCTACCAGGATGCCCCACCACAGCATTGCGAATTCGTAATCTATGGTCGCGTATAACCTGGGCTTTGACCGAGTAGCAATGGGTTCTTGAAAAAAAAGCTGAGTGATATTGAACTGGTGCTTCTGCTAATTCCAGCTCCGTGCCATCTACATACCCGATACAAAACGGTAGTTCATGAAATGTGGCCGCAACAATTTCAGCGCGCTCGGCTTCACCTGACCAGTAAATAAACTTATTTTTCATTTTTAACACGGCCTTAAAAACGGTTTGTTATTTTTACAATTGTTCTACCGTCTCCAATTCCGAAAATTGAGGCAATTTTCCAAAACTTGTTCCACTGCACCATCGTCTTGTTCATCTGGAAATGTAAACGTCAATCTCACTACTACCTCTACTTGCGTTCAATTAATTTACTTCTTTGAAAATCAGCTTCGTTAAAAGCGTTTTTAATTAAAAATTCCACAATTTTAGATTTTTCGCTGCGTTTAGGCATCTTGAAATTGAATATGGTGATGTCAAACGTAAATAGTCAATAGTGAAGGTAGCAACGCAATCGGCACTGCCGATTTTAATTTCGTACCCCGAACAGCATATTAGTGGGTACTTAACACGACTATAAGTATTTGTAGTTATATAGGTGAGAATACAACAAAAATGTATAGAATAAACTGAATTTTGCAGGGCGTTGCCTAAAAGTTCGACTAGACAAGTGTATTCAAACGGGAATGCTTGGCAGCATTGGATAGTTTTCGACGAATTTCGTTGTCTACTTATTGCAGCACGACAGTAGGCAATGCCAATTTTGTTGTCGACGACGACGACATACGCATGAGGCTGGTAACCATTTTTACCTAGAAAGCGATCGTGTACTTTTTAGTGTAATTCTCTCACCCTGAGTGAAGTTTTTGCATTTTTGTGGGATAAGTGTCAAAGTTGCCTTTATTTCATTTTTGCTTTTACAGCTTTGACAGCTTTACCACCAAAAGCAAAAATAAAGTACATGTAGGGCGAAAAAGAACAAATCAGCTTACCAGTAACACTCCTTATATAAATTTGCCTCGGTTTTACTAAATTTAGTCCGAGAAATACGGGAATAGACCTATACATTTGTCACGAAAAAAAAAACATTTGGGTAACCGCAACTCGGGTATGAATGAGCACAAGACGTAAACAAAGATCAGCTGTTGGTTTTACATTTGCCAAGTATTAAGCTATGGGATGCTGCCTATTTGTTGCAATTAATTGCTAATTTAGCAACACTTGCTACGAACAGTGAGTACCGCTAATGTTTTACATTAAAAATTACATTATTAATCAAAATACATATAACATACATATACAAAGACGTATGTATATTTATCGTGTACAGAGACAGTTATATATACATATATATATATATATGTATCTAATATAATAAAAGCCATATAAATTAGAATTTCCAACTTTTTGCTTTATATTGCAGCTGGAGCACTCGGAGAATGTTTAGTTAATTGTACATTCAGCCCGTTGATTTGTAACCTAGCTGCAGAAGAACGCTAGGTAGGATAACGAATTGCGTGTAAAGCAAAAACACTCGGCTAAGAAATAGCATGTAAAACAACAACACTAACTCGGAAAAAAATCCGAGTTGAGCCAACTCGGTTATATGATATCCGACCAGATGTGGTGTTGTGAAGCAAAAAGTCCGCTCTATTGTGAATGGGATCTGGAAAATTCTTGGGAAATTTCAATCAGCTGTCAAATCTTGTTTGTTTTATGGATACATAAACAAACCAAATAAAATGTAACAAGGGCAAGTAAAATTGCTTTTCGTATATTTCACATAAAATTATGAATTAAAGCATGCTTGTTATTTCAGAATGCAAGAAAAAAGGAGAATGAGGTGGTCATGTGAGGAGACAATTGAGTATTTGAGATGCTACCTCGCCCGGAAAGCGGAGTTGGAGCACCCGAAAGGAAAGAGGTTGGCCTACGCGAACGTGTTGAAAGAGATGGTGTCAATGGCGATCACGGTAGGTTCAACAAGTTATATTTATATACATAATCCACTTCCAGGACTTAGAAAGGAGTCGAAGATGCGCAGTCCAGGCCTATAAGGCAGCACGGTACAACAACACCAGAACTGGCGCCTGCCCGTGCTTTGCCCCCTATATGGAGCAAATGGGCGAAATATTTGGAAGGAGTCCGATTATTTCATGTGGGTTACAGACCGTTTGAAACACTTCCGGTAAACGTGCTGTCTGGAAAAAATAGCTAACAGAAATGACTCTGTCTAGCAACAGCCTTTTAAAACGTTACAGTGTGTTTCAGTGAAAACCTTTTAGCGAAGTTTTTGCAATGTTTTTGATCTAAATTCTTCGTGCTCGTTTTTATAAAATCCTTGTACATACGGAAGAGCATCAACTTAACAATTTTTTCGGTTACATGTTGCTGTAGAATGTACAGGGGTTTTATAAAAACGAGCACGAAGAATTTACATCAAAAACATTACAAAAAATCCACTAAAAGGTTTTCACTGAAACTGGATTTTTTTTAAACATGCTATTGGTTTTTATTTTACTTGCAATAAGAATAAGAAATGATCTGAATTGAATTTTATATGTGATACTCCTTGTGAATTTGTTTTAGGTTTATAGATTTTAGGTTGAATGAAATGCAATGAATTCTTATAAATATTTTTATTAGTGAATTTAAAGTTATAAATATATATGTATATGCAGTGAAATTTTTAAATAATATTTTGCTGTCCTAAATAATTAAAAAGGGTTTGCCTTCTGTCAAGAGCTGCGTTTAGGTTTCATTCTTCAAAACCTTCATCAAGTGCAAACATATTTTCCTCACTCACATCGTTGGTATCGCACAAATTTGCAAGTTGCCTAAATGCCACTGTATTGCTTACATACCAAATGTATATACATACATGGATTTTTTGTGATAATATACGCTTTCTACCACCACCAGATGTGGCAGGTACGCATTTAAGACTCCGAATACTCCACTGAAAATAAAATAGCATTAAGTTTATGCATTTCTTTTACACTCGTTTTGTTATTACTTGTTAGATATTCCACCGTTTGGCGTCTTAGCCTCATGCGCGTTTTGAAATCTGCCTCACTCATTGCATCGAGTGTACCTTCAAAATTGGATCACTTCTCATGTGCCTTGTTTTCACTCTCCGAGTCTTTAGAAGAGCTGGTATATATCGTTTCCAATACTTCTAGTACTTCTTGCATCTCTCTATTGCGACGTGATTCGCAATGCTCACCCGTGTACAAAGACATCATCTACAAAAGTAAACGGTTATTTATTTATTTATTTATTCAGTCTGCATTTATTTAATGTTTTTAAATAAATTTAATAACTTACCACAGAATCCTCAGAATTGCTCATTTTGTTTTGCTTATTTAAAATTTCACTAAACAAATCAATGTTTAATGACAGATTTTACCAGTGTTGTGAAGTAACTAAAAGGAAATTGTATCCGAGTTGAAGTGTTTTTTGCAACTAGGTTGCATTAAAACGGGCCCACTTACTCGGAAAAATATGCGAGCTGAGCCAACTCGGTTAAATCATATCCGCCCTGAGATGTAGTGTTGGAAAGTGAAAAAACTGCGCTATTGTGAATTAGCCTTAAGAAATTACATGGGAAATTTAGATTTAAGGCCTAGTTCGTTTTTATTTGCATAGTATTTGTAAATATATAACTACATAAACCTAAAAATTGCGGGCACAACTATTTTCCGTTCCTAAATAGCACTAAACAAAACGCAACTTACATGGAAGAGGCTAACAGGGTTGCGTTTGCAATTAAAGGAAATTTTATCCGAGTTGGAGAGTTCTTATGCAAGTCGGTTTCATTAAAAAGGCGCCATTGTATTCTTGAACGCAAGTCCTTTCTTTACCATTTGGGATTTTTGGTGCGCGCACTATACAAAGTATAGACGAAATGATTCAAATTATGACCATTTCAATAAAAATACGCACCAGTAACCATGAATTGAACTAAATTTTGCTACATGTAAACAAATCTGGACCAAATAACGGATTTTAAAAATAAGCAAACTATTTTTGTGAGTTGTAAAATACTTTTGCGAGTTACAAATTTTATGTGTTAATGAACCCTCTGCGAAGTAAGAAGTAGATATATTATTGAATTGATGACATAATTTATAAATAAAACAGGAACAAACGCAAAAATATTATCGTTTGGTTTATTTTCTTCATATGCAAAATACTTATGTGAGCCACTGTACGTATACATTTAGGCAGCTTCATCCGTAGTTTTAGTCAGTGGAATATTCTACTGCATGCACTTTTTTATTAATTACATATGTTCACATGTATATACATACATATATACATACACATATATATACACGTATGTATGTAGATAACCAGCCAGCATTTGGTCGATTTGGAACGTTCTATAGGGCATGTTCTGCCGATCAGAAACTGGCACTTCACCCTGTAAATCCGAGTAAAAGTGAATTGCCTGCAAATGCTGGCTGGGAAGAAGGAATTCACGGACAATATTCTGCTCGAGAACAACAAAGTTTAAACGCACAATCTTGCACTGAAAGCCTAACCCTTACTTTATTACACTTTTAATTATAGATTTATATACATATGTACTTACTAAAAAATATCAGCTACTGATGTAAGTTCATTCCTGGAATTTGTTTGGCTTGCCGTGTTCGGTTAATCGCAAATCTGCAAGGAAAAAAATATCCATGAAAATATTTCAATATTTCTCTTATTTCAATACATACCTTTTAATTGGGATAAAGTCGCAAATATTCTGGAACTAATCTAATAGCCTCGCAGAGTTTTTTTAGAGGATGGTATCACTGTTCTAAGTTAGCGAAAAAATTACAAGTACCAAAGGTAATAGACAAAAATTCATGGTTGCATGGATATGTACGTTGTACGCAGGATTGCATTTCAACACGCCTCCTCAACGTTCATATGCATGCATATTAAAAATACATACATTCTTTTACTTAATTTAATCCTAGCATCTTTGTTAACTTCTCATGGCTAGTCCTCGACAAATTCTTCGTCAGAATATCAGCAACCATGTCACTGCTACAACAATATTTGAGCTCAATGTCGCCTCCTCGAAATATATCGCGTATAAAATGGTATCTTATGTCGATGTGCTTACTTCTTGTATGATGTACGGGATTCTTCACGAGATTCATAGCACTGATGTTATCTCCATTTATAACAATCGCCTTAGGGCAAGCGAGTTTCATTTCTCCAAATAGTTGTCGCCAAAATAACAGCAGATGTCATAGCCACATATTCGGCTTCAGTGCTGCTGAGTGCTACCACAGATTGCTTCTTCGATTCGTAGGAAAAAACACACCCAGCGAGTACAAATGCATAGCCCGTATATGATTTGCGGTCACTACTATCTCCGCCCCAATCTGCATCAACAAAACATTCCATATCTTTACCGGTTTGGTGATATACTAGCTTCTTATCTTGAGTTGCATTCAAGTATCGTAGAATTCGGTTAGATGCTGCTAAATGTTCTGGATTGCGGATCATTATTCCTTTGCGCTAATTTGCACACTGAGTGCAAAATGTCTGGTCGGGTACACACAGCTAAGTACATTAGCGACCCTATCAATGATTGGTACTGCACCTGATCAACTTTCTTACATGTTGTAGAATTGCAATTAATTTGATGTCCCGCATCCAAAGGAATAGCAATCGGTCGGCTGTAATTGATATCAAAATCATTTAATAGCTTTCTAATATGTGCCCGTTGTCCAATAGAAATAGCACCCGTTTCGCCATCACGATTCACTTCCATGCTTAGAAAATGTTGCACTGGTCCCTTGTCGACCACCTCTACTTCTTTTGCAATACTAGCTTTAATATCGTTAATTTGCTTACTGTCCGAACTTACTATGAGTATATCGTCAACGTATACTGTCATTACAAGGTTCGCTTTTACATGATTGAAAACTAATGTTCTTTAAAATTTCAATAAACTTTAAGTTCCATTCTCGCCCGGACTGCTTAAGTCCATACAAAGCTTCGTTTAGTTTCAAACAATGGTTAGGGAATCGTTTATCAATAAACATCTTTGGTTGACGCATGTAAATCTCTTCGCTCAACTCACTATTTAAATACGCGGTGGATACATCCATTTGATGGACATGTAAACCGTACTCAGCTGCGAGTGCGAAAATCATTGGTATAGTGCTATACCTTACAACGGGTGAGAACGTTTCATCATAGTTAACGCCATAAACCTGTGAACACCCTTTCGCGACCAAACTAGTTTTAAAGTGTTCCACCTTACCATCTATATTTCTTTTAATAGTCTACACCCATTTACAGTGGAAGGCTTTTTTCCCTTTCGGAAGTTCTGCAAGCTGCCATGTTTCATTTTTTAGTAAAGAATTGTATTCATTTTGCATAGCGTCATACCAATTAGCAGCATATTCACTTGAAAGTGCTTGCTCTATACACTCAGGAATCTTAACATCGTTACCATCAATTAAATTTAAATACGTATATTGCTTCGTAGGCCTACCTGGTACCCCACTACGAAGTAATCGTGGTCTACCAGGACCCCGTTTTAAAGGAATATCGGCTGCTTGATCTTCTTCAGCCGACTCAAACTCATCGTTGCTATTTGTTGCTATATCAACCACCTCTTCTGCTTTTTCGATCGGCATTGCATCTAAACTTGCGCATTGTTTCTGCAATTCATCGCCAAAAACACCCATATCAAATGTAACCGGACACTCTTGCACACCTTCGGTTGCGTTAATATTCAACCCATCATGTTGCTTCGCCGATGTTGACTCTACAAAGTAGACGTCTCTACTCACTATCAATCGTCGTGTTTGCTTATCATACAGTCGATACGCTTTTGATGTATCGGAGTAACCAACCATGATGTACTCCTTGCCCCGTGGTTTAAATTTATCTTTTTGCGTTTTATCCAAAGCTATCGCGAGCGACCCAAATATACATAAGTGCCCTACTGCCGGCTTATAGCCATGCCAAGCTTCAAACGGTGTCATAGAACTCAATGCTTTTGTTGGCGCACCATTTACTCACACCAGAACTAACTACCATGCACCTTGCCATCTCAATCAATGTGCGATTGGATCTCTCTGCTACGCCGTTTTGTTGTGGTGTGTAGGGCACTGTTAATTGCCGCACAATACCATGCTCTTTAAGGAAATTATTGAACGCATTGTGCACAAATTCCGTTCCGTTATCACTACGGAGCATTTTTATTCTTTTTTGCGTTTGGCACTCAACCATTTGTTTAAATTCCTTAAATTTATCTAAGACTTCTTCTTTGCGCCTCAGAAAATAAACAAACACAAATCTTATTTTGTCGTCAATAAACGCCAGTACATATTTCGCACCACCAATCGATTCACATCGCATGGGTTCACACACATCAGTGTGAATCAACCCCAAAATCTCTGCCGCTCGGCTATCTGACTACTGTATGGCCGCTGGCTACACTTGTTTGACATATGTACATATAGCACAGCTTATATTTGTTGGCATATTTAATTTCATTCCCCGAACCATGTTGTTGTTGCTCAATTCACGCAGGCTAGCAAAATTTGGATGACCAAATCTAGAATGCCACTTCATTGCCTCATGGTTGGGTTTGCATGCAAAAAACAATTTGTTTTTATTGGGCTCGAATAGGAAAAGATCGCATACCTTGTTAGCACTTAAAATTACCGCTCCGTGCTTGTCTTTAACCATTGCTTCGTTTCGCGTAAATTCAACTATGTATCCACTGTTTACTGCTTTGGAAACTGATATAAAATTACATTGTAGGCCTGGAACATATAACACTTCAACAAGTGTGACGTCGAACATGTTCGTTTTCAAACGAACAATTCCTCTGCCAGTCGCTGACATTTTGTTGTCACCTGCAAGTATGATCTCTTCTTCATACATCTCGAATTCGCTGAACTTATCGCGGTCGCAACACAAATGAGAGGATGCGCCGCTGTCGACGCACCAAGCATCGGTATATAACAACTTTTTGCTGATCGCTGCAAATAATCCATTGCTTTTATGGCTGTCTTCCTTTTGCTGTTTGTGCAAGTTTTGTCCGCTCCTGCACTGAGCAGCGAAGTGGCCCTTTTTCCCACATTTGTAGCATTTCATATTATGCCGTTTGTTCTTATTGTTGTTGTTATTTTATGCGCTGCCTATTTCGTTTGACTTCGAGTTCGTAGAACAGTTACGTTTGTCAGAATTTTCGCGAACCATAAAAGCTTGTACGCTGCTTTCTGTGTTTTCCGAATCACATGATTTTCGTCGTTCGCCTTCTTCTATTAGCTTGACTTTTATTGAGCTTAGATAGCATTGCGAATTCGTAATCTATGGTCGCGTATAACCTGGGCTTTGACCGAGTAGCAATGGGTTCTTGAAAAAAAAGCTGAGTGATATTGAACTGGTGCTTCTGCTAATTCCAGCTCCGTGCCATCTACATACCCGATACAAAACGGTAGTTCATGAAATGTGGCCGCAACAATTTCAGCGCGCTCGGCTTCACCTGACCAGTAAATAAACTTATTTTTCATTTTTAACACGGCCTTAAAAACGGTTTGTTATTTTTACAATTGTTCTACCGTCTCCAATTCCGAAAATTGAGGCAATTTTCCAAAACTTGTTCCACTGCACCATCGTCTTGTTCATCTGGAAATGTAAACGTCAATCTCACTACTACCTCTACTTGCGTTCAATTAATTTACTTCTTTGAAAATCAGCTTCGTTAAAAGCGTTTTTAATTAAAAATTCCACAATTTTAGATTTTTCGCTGCGTTTAGGCATCTTGAAATTGAATATGGTGATGTCAAACGTAAATAGTCAATAGTGAAGGTAGCAACGCAATCGGCACTGCCGATTTTAATTTCGTACCCCGAACAGCATATTAGTGGGTACTTAACACGACTATAAGTATTTGTAGTTATATAGGTGAGAATACAACAAAAATGTATAGAATAAACTGAATTTTGCAGGGCGTTGCCTAAAAGTTCGACTAGACAAGTGTATTCAAACGGGAATGCTTGGCAGCATTGGATAGTTTTCGACGAATTTCGTTGTCTACTTATTGCAGCACGACAGTAGGCAATGCCAATTTTGTTGTCGAGTCGTGAAATTTACGACATACGCATGAGGCTGGTAACCATTTTTACCTAGAAAGCGATCGTGTACTTTTTAGTGTAATTCTCTCACCCTGAGTGAAGTTTTTGCATTTTTGTGGGATAAGTGTCAAAGTTGCCTTTATTTCATTTTTGCTTTTACAGCTTTGACAGCTTTACCACCAAAAGCAAAAATAAAGTACATGTAGGGCGAAAAAGAACAAATCAGCTTACCAGTAACACTCCTTATATAAATTTGCCTCGGTTTTACTAAATTTAGTCCGAGAAATACGGGAATAGACCTATACATTTGTCACGAAAAAAAAAACATTTGGGTAACCGCAACTCGGGTATGAATGAGCACAAGACGTAAACAAAGATCAGCTGTTGGTTTTACATTTGCCAAGTATTAAGCTATGGGATGCTGCCTATTTGTTGCAATTAATTGCTAATTTAGCAACACTTGCTACGAACAGTGAGTACCGCTAATGTTTTACATTAAAAATTACATTATTAATCAAAATACATATAACATACATATACAAAGACGTATGTATATTTATCGTGTACAGAGACAGTTATATATACATATATATATATATATGTATCTAATATAATAAAAGCCATATAAATTAGAATTTCCAACTTTTTGCTTTATATTGCAGCTGGAGCACTCGGAGAATGTTTAGTTAATTGTACATTCAGCCCGTTGATTTGTAACCTAGCTGCAGAAGAACGCTAGGTAGGATAACGAATTGCGTGTAAAGCAAAAACACTCGGCTAAGAAATAGCATGTAAAACAACAACACTAACTCGGAAAAAAATCCGAGTTGAGCCAACTCGGTTATATGATATCCGACCAGATGTGGTGTTGTGAAGCAAAAAGTCCGCTCTATTGTGAATGGGATCTGGAAAATTCTTGGGAAATTTCAATCAGCTGTCAAATCTTGTTTGTTTTATGGATACATAAACAAACCAAATAAAATGTAACAAGGGCAAGTAAAATTGCTTTTCGTATATTTCACATAAAATTATGAATTAAAGCATGCTTGTTATTTCAGAATGCAAGAAAAAAGGAGAATGAGGTGGTCATGTGAGGAGACAATTGAGTATTTGAGATGCTACCTCGCCCGGAAAGCGGAGTTGGAGCACCCGAAAGGAAAGAGGTTGGCCTACGCGAACGTGTTGAAAGAGATGGTGTCAATGGCGATCACGGTAGGTTCAACAAGTTATATTTATATACATAATCCACTTCCAGGACTTAGAAAGGAGTCGAAGATGCGCAGTCCAGGCCTATAAGGCAGCACGGTACAACAACACCAGAACTGGCGCCTGCCCGTGCTTTGCCCCCTATATGGAGCAAATGGGCGAAATATTTGGAAGGAGTCCGATTATTTCATGTGGGTTACAGACCGTTTGAAACACTTCCGGTAAACGTGCTGTCTGGAAAAAATAGCTAACAGAAATGACTCTGTCTAGCAACAGCCTTTTAAAACGTTACAGTGTGTTTCAGTGAAAACCTTTTAGCGAAGTTTTTGCAATGTTTTTGATCTAAATTCTTCGTGCTCGTTTTTATAAAATCCTTGTACATACGGAAGAGCATCAACTTAACAATTTTTTCGGTTACATGTTGCTGTAGAATGTACAGGGGTTTTATAAAAACGAGCACGAAGAATTTACATCAAAAACATTACAAAAAATCCACTAAAAGGTTTTCACTGAAACTGGATTTTTTTTAAACATGCTATTGGTTTTTATTTTACTTGCAATAAGAATAAGAAATGATCTGAATTGAATTTTATATGTGATACTCCTTGTGAATTTGTTTTAGGTTTATAGATTTTAGGTTGAATGAAATGCAATGAATTCTTATAAATATTTTTATTAGTGAATTTAAAGTTATAAATATATATGTATATGCAGTGAAATTTTTAAATAATATTTTGCTGTCCTAAATAATTAAAAAGGGTTTGCCTTCTGTCAAGAGCTGCGTTTAGGTTTCATTCTTCAAAACCTTCATCAAGTGCAAACATATTTTCCTCACTCACATCGTTGGTATCGCACAAATTTGCAAGTTGCCTAAATGCCACTGTATTGCTTACATACCAAATGTATATACATACATGGATTTTTTGTGATAATATACGCTTTCTACCACCACCAGATGTGGCAGGTACGCATTTAAGACTCCGAATACTCCACTGAAAATAAAATAGCATTAAGTTTATGCATTTCTTTTACACTCGTTTTGTTATTACTTGTTAGATATTCCACCGTTTGGCGTCTTAGCCTCATGCGCGTTTTGAAATCTGCCTCACTCATTGCATCGAGTGTACCTTCAAAATTGGATCACTTCTCATGTGCCTTGTTTTCACTCTCCGAGTCTTTAGAAGAGCTGGTATATATCGTTTCCAATACTTCTAGTACTTCTTGCATCTCTCTATTGCGACGTGATTCGCAATGCTCACCCGTGTACAAAGACATCATCTACAAAAGTAAACGGTTATTTATTTATTTATTTATTCAGTCTGCATTTATTTAATGTTTTTAAATAAATTTAATAACTTACCACAGAATCCTCAGAATTGCTCATTTTGTTTTGCTTATTTAAAATTTCACTAAACAAATCAATGTTTAATGACAGATTTTACCAGTGTTGTGAAGTAACTAAAAGGAAATTGTATCCGAGTTGAAGTGTTTTTTGCAACTAGGTTGCATTAAAACGGGCCCACTTACTCGGAAAAATATGCGAGCTGAGCCAACTCGGTTAAATCATATCCGCCCTGAGATGTAGTGTTGGAAAGTGAAAAAACTGCGCTATTGTGAATTAGCCTTAAGAAATTACATGGGAAATTTAGATTTAAGGCCTAGTTCGTTTTTATTTGCATAGTATTTGTAAATATATAACTACATAAACCTAAAAATTGCGGGCACAACTATTTTCCGTTCCTAAATAGCACTAAACAAAACGCAACTTACATGGAAGAGGCTAACAGGGTTGCGTTTGCAATTAAAGGAAATTTTATCCGAGTTGGAGAGTTCTTATGCAAGTCGGTTTCATTAAAAAGGCGCCATTGTATTCTTGAACGCAAGTCCTTTCTTTACCATTTGGGATTTTTGGTGCGCGCACTATACAAAGTATAGACGAAATGATTCAAATTATGACCATTTCAATAAAAATACGCACCAGTAACCATGAATTGAACTAAATTTTGCTACATGTAAACAAATCTGGACCAAATAACGGATTTTAAAAATAAGCAAACTATTTTTGTGAGTTGTAAAATACTTTTGCGAGTTACAAATTTTATGTGTTAATGAACCCTCTGCGAAGTAAGAAGTAGATATATTATTGAATTGATGACATAATTTATAAATAAAACAGGAACAAACGCAAAAATATTATCGTTTGGTTTATTTTCTTCATATGCAAAATACTTATGTGAGCCACTGTACGTATACATTTAGGCAGCTTCATCCGTAGTTTTAGTCAGTGGAATATTCTACTGCATGCACTTTTTTATTAATTACATATGTTCACATGTATATACATACATATATACATACACATATATATACACGTATGTATGTAGATAACCAGCCAGCATTTGGTCGATTTGGAACGTTCTATAGGGCATGTTCTGCCGATCAGAAACTGGCACTTCACCCTGTAAATCCGAGTAAAAGTGAATTGCCTGCAAATGCTGGCTGGGAAGAAGGAATTCACGGACAATATTCTGCTCGAGAACAACAAAGTTTAAACGCACAATCTTGCACTGAAAGCCTAACCCTTACTTTATTACACTTTTAATTATAGATTTATATACATATGTACTTACTAAAAAATATCAGCTACTGATGTAAGTTCATTCCTGGAATTTGTTTGGCTTGCCGTGTTCGGTTAATCGCAAATCTGCAAGGAAAAAAATATCCATGAAAATATTTCAATATTTCTCTTATTTCAATACATACCTTTTAATTGGGATAAAGTCGCAAATATTCTGGAACTAATCTAATAGCCTCGCAGAGTTTTTTTAGAGGATGGTATCACTGTTCTAAGTTAGCGAAAAAATTACAAGTACCAAAGGTAATAGACAAAAATTCATGGTTGCATGGATATGTACGTTGTACGCAGGATTGCATTTCAACACGCCTCCTCAACGTTCATATGCATGCATATTAAAAATACATACATTCTTTTACTTAATTTAATCCTAGCATCTTTGTTAACTTCTCATGGCTAGTCCTCGACAAATTCTTCGTCAGAATATCAGCAACCATGTCACTGCTACAACAATATTTGAGCTCAATGTCGCCTCCTCGAAATATATCGCGTATAAAATGGTATCTTATGTCGATGTGCTTACTTCTTGTATGATGTACGGGATTCTTCACGAGATTCATAGCACTGATGTTATCTCCATTTATAACAATCGCCTTAGGGCAAGCGAGTTTCATTTCTCCAAATAGTTGTCGCCAAAATAACAGCAGATGTCATAGCCACATATTCGGCTTCAGTGCTGCTGAGTGCTACCACAGATTGCTTCTTCGATTCGTAGGAAAAAACACACCCAGCGAGTACAAATGCATAGCCCGTATATGATTTGCGGTCACTACTATCTCCGCCCCAATCTGCATCAACAAAACATTCCATATCTTTACCGGTTTGGTGATATACTAGCTTCTTATCTTGAGTTGCATTCAAGTATCGTAGAATTCGGTTAGATGCTGCTAAATGTTCTGGATTGCGGATCATTATTCCTTTGCGCTAATTTGCACACTGAGTGCAAAATGTCTGGTCGGGTACACACAGCTAAGTACATTAGCGACCCTATCAATGATTGGTACTGCACCTGATCAACTTTCTTACATGTTGTAGAATTGCAATTAATTTGATGTCCCGCATCCAAAGGAATAGCAATCGGTCGGCTGTAATTGATATCAAAATCATTTAATAGCTTTCTAATATGTGCCCGTTGTCCAATAGAAATAGCACCCGTTTCGCCATCACGATTCACTTCCATGCTTAGAAAATGTTGCACTGGTCCCTTGTCGACCACCTCTACTTCTTTTGCAATACTAGCTTTAATATCGTTAATTTGCTTACTGTCCGAACTTACTATGAGTATATCGTCAACGTATACTGTCATTACAAGGTTCGCTTTTACATGATTGAAAACTAATGTTCTTTAAAATTTCAATAAACTTTAAGTTCCATTCTCGCCCGGACTGCTTAAGTCCATACAAAGCTTCGTTTAGTTTCAAACAATGGTTAGGGAATCGTTTATCAATAAACATCTTTGGTTGACGCATGTAAATCTCTTCGCTCAACTCACTATTTAAATACGCGGTGGATACATCCATTTGATGGACATGTAAACCGTACTCAGCTGCGAGTGCGAAAATCATTGGTATAGTGCTATACCTTACAACGGGTGAGAACGTTTCATCATAGTTAACGCCATAAACCTGTGAACACCCTTTCGCGACCAAACTAGTTTTAAAGTGTTCCACCTTACCATCTATATTTCTTTTAATAGTCTACACCCATTTACAGTGGAAGGCTTTTTTCCCTTTCGGAAGTTCTGCAAGCTGCCATGTTTCATTTTTTAGTAAAGAATTGTATTCATTTTGCATAGCGTCATACCAATTAGCAGCATATTCACTTGAAAGTGCTTGCTCTATACACTCAGGAATCTTAACATCGTTACCATCAATTAAATTTAAATACGTATATTGCTTCGTAGGCCTACCTGGTACCCCACTACGAAGTAATCGTGGTCTACCAGGACCCCGTTTTAAAGGAATATCGGCTGCTTGATCTTCTTCAGCCGACTCAAACTCATCGTTGCTATTTGTTGCTATATCAACCACCTCTTCTGCTTTTTCGATCGGCATTGCATCTAAACTTGCGCATTGTTTCTGCAATTCATCGCCAAAAACACCCATATCAAATGTAACCGGACACTCTTGCACACCTTCGGTTGCGTTAATATTCAACCCATCATGTTGCTTCGCCGATGTTGACTCTACAAAGTAGACGTCTCTACTCACTATCAATCGTCGTGTTTGCTTATCATACAGTCGATACGCTTTTGATGTATCGGAGTAACCAACCATGATGTACTCCTTGCCCCGTGGTTTAAATTTATCTTTTTGCGTTTTATCCAAAGCTATCGCGAGCGACCCAAATATACATAAGTGCCCTACTGCCGGCTTATAGCCATGCCAAGCTTCAAACGGTGTCATAGAACTCAATGCTTTTGTTGGCGCACCATTTACTCACACCAGAACTAACTACCATGCACCTTGCCATCTCAATCAATGTGCGATTGGATCTCTCTGCTACGCCGTTTTGTTGTGGTGTGTAGGGCACTGTTAATTGCCGCACAATACCATGCTCTTTAAGGAAATTATTGAACGCATTGTGCACAAATTCCGTTCCGTTATCACTACGGAGCATTTTTATTCTTTTTTGCGTTTGGCACTCAACCATTTGTTTAAATTCCTTAAATTTATCTAAGACTTCTTCTTTGCGCCTCAGAAAATAAACAAACACAAATCGTATTTTGTCGTCAATAAACGCCAGTACATATTTCGCACCACCAATCGATTCACATCGCATGGGTTCACACACATCAGTGTGAATCAACCCCAAAATCTCTGCCGCTCGGCTATCTGACTACTGTATGGCCGCTGGCTACACTTGTTTGACATATGTACATATAGCACAGCTTATATTTGTTGGCATATTTAATTTCATTCCCCGAACCATGTTGTTGTTGCTCAATTCACGCAGGCTAGCAAAATTTGGATGACCAAATCTAGAATGCCACTTCATTGCCTCATGGTTGGGTTTGCATGCAAAAAACAATTTGTTTTTATTGGGCTCGAATAGGAAAAGATCGCATACCTTGTTAGCACTTAAAATTACCGCTCCGTGCTTGTCTTTAACCATTGCTTCGTTTCGCGTAAATTCAACTATGTATCCACTGTTTACTGCTTTGGAAACTGATATAAAATTACATTGTAGGCCTGGAACATATAACACTTCAACAAGTGTGACGTCGAACATGTTCGTTTTCAAACGAACAATTCCTCTGCCAGTCGCTGACATTTTGTTGTCACCTGCAAGTATGATCTCTTCTTCATACATCTCGAATTCGCTGAACTTATCGCGGTCGCAACACAAATGAGAGGATGCGCCGCTGTCGACGCACCAAGCATCGGTATATAACAACTTTTTGCTGATCGCTGCAAATAATCCATTGCTTTTATGGCTGTCTTCCTTTTGCTGTTTGTGCAAGTTTTGTCCGCTCCTGCACTGAGCAGCGAAGTGGCCCTTTTTCCCACATTTGTAGCATTTCATATTATGCCGTTTGTTCTTATTGTTGTTGTTATTTTATGCGCTGCCTATTTCGTTTGACTTCGAGTTCGTAGAACAGTTACGTTTGTCAGAATTTTCGCGAACCATAAAAGCTTGTACGCTGCTTTCTGTGTTTTCCGAATCACATGATTTTCGTCGTTCGCCTTCTTCTATTAGCTTGACTTTTATTGAGCTTAGATTCCAATGCGACGACCAAATTCTCATAAGATTTTGGCAAGCTTGCTAGTAGCATAATTACAAAAAACTCTTCTTGGAGACTAACCCCGATTTCTTCCAGCTTTTCAGCCAACGAAGTAAATTTGCACACATACTGTTGAACGCAGTCGCCATCACTCATACGCATACCAAGAAGAAGCTTCAACAATGTTACCTTACGTACAGGCCCTTTTGGCCTATGAACCTCACGAAGAGTATTCCACACCCCACTTGATGACTTGCAATTCTTCACGTGGGCTATCTGCATCGTTGCTATACTCAATATTATAGTTGCTGTCGCCTTCTCGTCTTTGGCTTTCCAAAGTAGCACTTTCTGCTGGTCTTGAGCTCCTTCTGGGCAAAGTGTTTCGCCTGATGTTACCGACCATAGCTCGTGGTGAACTAGCACACTCTTAAGCTGGATACTCCAAGAGTCGTAGTTTGACTCGTCCAACTTGTCAATGTTAAACAGCGACGAATTCATTTTAGCTTTTTGCATTTAAAAACTTCAAAAAATTTGACGATTCACTTGGACCGCAAGAATTTGCACTTGGGACCATAACCTGTTGCATATATATGTATGCTTTTACTTACCTTATTGCTTCCAAGTGGAAAATTAGAGTACACAACTTATAACGTTTAAATTCAGTAGTTTATTCAATCGCAGTTCAAAGGCAGGTGAAGGAAAAATTACAAGTACCAAAGGTAATAGACAAAAATTCATGGTTGCATGGATATGTACGTTGTACGCAGGATTGCATTTCGACAGAATGAAACAGCGTGACGGAAGAAAGAATTCCAAAAACTAACAAAGGGAAATTTCTGACATTTCGGTCACTTCCCCGAAATCATTTTTAAAACATAATAGCAAACCCTTATCTTTGTAGTAAAGCTAAATTCTTGGCCATATCATTTAACTATATATATGCATTTTATTGCTTCTTGAAAACCACATGAGTCAAAAAAACACCCTTTATAAATTATAGTACAAATGAATGTAATACTTACATTATTGAAACTAAAGAATTTCAAATTTAAATGTTTTGGTTTGAAATTCTAAGAATACTTTAAAATCCTTTTACGGGAAAAAGCAAACCTGCACAGGCAGCAGAGGGAAATAAGAGGTGATCAGCTATAGTTTTTTCTTTATGGTTGAGTTTAATGCGTGCGACAGTGATGCCCGATCACACGTACAAGGGGAAAGTGGCTAAAATCTGTACAGCGCCTTCACAATATTATTATTACTTTTTTTAACCAGTTTTGAAGTTGACATAACCCACGTTTTATCAAGTTTTTTTACGCATCGTGGCTAGCGGTAATTGATCGCTGTTTAGCTCGAATCCGTTAATGCATGTACATACATATGTATCAGAGAGCTGCTTTGAGTGTGCTCGAGCCTGATTGATCACCCTCGCTAAAAATTGATCACAAGCGAATGCCACACTCCGCAGCTATGTGTTCGATCGAGTTGTACACCCGAGAGCAGTTTTGAGTATGGTCCAGTTTGTTTAATCACCATCGCCAAAAATTGATCACAAGCGAATGCCACACTCTACACCCGCAGCTAACCCATAATTTGTGCAACTAATGAAAAGGATACTCGAACGTGCTCGAGTTAAATCTACAGACGGAATGTAGGCGTCGTGATGTCGCATTTTGTGTAAGCAAAAATATAAGAAATGGCAAAGTGTAAGTGCTGTATACACATAAACAATAGATAATATTGAAAATATTTTTTACCATATGTGCACTGCACTGCCGATCACACTACGCAAAGCCATACAAGCAAATTATATGCACACTCGAGTTGAAACTCGAACACTCGACTATATAGATCTGCAAAGCACCCAAACCCAATCAAATATGTACGAAAAGCACTCGAGTGTTGTGACCAACATGTTCGCCTTGAGCACAGTCGCTAACGAAAAATACTTGTGCTCGATTAAAGAGATTGATGCAAAACCTATTTAATTTGATATATATTTCAACTCCGTTGCTATTGTTGTTTAGAAAAGCCTATTTTGCCAGTTCGCCACATACACTTGAAATTAATATAAGCATGTTAAAAAGTAGAACGATTAAACTTCCGATTAGATTACACGGCGTATTATATACAACAACGTTTACCACAGGGCAGATATCCAGTCGAAAAAGTAGGTGACCATGAAGGACCTCATAAAACTATTACAGTAGCAGAATATATTAAAGCATTTGTACCTCCTTCGGGTCCAACGATAAGAACCTCTGCTAGGGCAGGCACCTTGACGTGGTGTAGGGGCTTAATCGAATCACAAATGGGATCTGATCAGGAAGAGGGTGCACTGCCTATATGGTGCACCACCTTGATGATCGGAACCGCTTGAGAACGATGACTAAGAGCTGCCACCTCCTAACCCAGGGTGTTATGCGACACCGTGCCCATTGGACGGTTTGCAGCCAGGAGGACAACCGGCTGTATTAGTACGGCGCCTTCTCGACACCGGGCCGCATCGAGGAGTAACGGGGGCCTTACCGCGACAAGGAGCGCTGGCGCGGCGAATTTTCGAGACCCCCACTCGAATAGCTAGACCGTGAGCAAGATGAAGACAACTAAAAAATCACACAACACAAATGAAAAGAAGGAAGACCAGTGGAGAACAGGGAGAAGAGGTGGTGCCTTCCCGGAAGACCTCACCTCCGCAGAGGCAGCCCGATTCGCCAAGCACGATCGGGAAACGAAGGTAGTGAAGGATCCAGTGGAGCCAGCAAGTGGAACAGCGCAGGCCATCAGCTATTCAGACGCCCTAAAAGGCATCCGTTTAGCAGTACACCTGAGCGTGGCACATTATCAGCAGCAGTATAGAGGATACTGGAATTAGGGTGATGCTAGGCACAGATTAAGAGTCGTTCAGCAAACTGAAGAGAGACAGCTTCAGGTTGAACTACAGTTTCAGCTTTGTCACCGTCAGACCCTGGCGACTAAAGATTCCGGGCGCACCAGATACGGCACCCGGAAAAGTGCAGGATGAAGAGGCATCCACACAAACACCCCAACTATCCAAGGCACCGTCCAAGTCCCTTGTATTCCCGGCGAGTTTTCTGGAAACGGCAAGGACGGTTACTGAGGCAGCGGAGGTTCCTATAACGCAGGAACTAATTGAGCGACTCGGCCTGGGTAGACTCGAGCTCGACAGAGGCAGCGAGAGCGAACTAAGGCTCCCAGAGATTAATGAGGCAAAACTATGAGGTGGGCCATGAGTTCGTTTGAACGGTATAAGTCTCCGGGAGTTGATGGCTTACTGCCAGTGATGCTACAGCAGGGTGGTGGGGAATAATTTCACGTTTTGAAGGCTATGAGGAATTCGTTGGCTCTCACTTACATTCCAATGGTGTTGAGGAGGGCTAAGCTAATTTGTATACCTAAGGTAGGGAAAAGAGATTACTCGCTAGCGAAGTCCTTTAGACCAAACTGTTTAACCTCCTTTGTACTCAAAACAATGGAGATCATTGATAATGAAATAAGGTTAACAACTCTGCGAAGGAAATTACTTCACCCCAGTCAGCATGCGTACAGGGCGGGCTGATCTACGGAGACCGCTATGTGTCAACTGACGACGGAGATACAGAGTGCTTTCGACTCCGAAGAGACCGTTAAGTGTGCCTTTCTGGACATAGAGGGAGCTCTCGACAACGCCTCGCATACAGGGGTATGTCAAGCGCTAACGAAAAGGAACGTGCAACCATCCATATGCAATTGGATAGAGGCTCTACTTAAAACCAGAATAGCAGAAACATCTGTAGCGGACAGCGTTGTGCTGCTGAAACTCAGTAAGGGATGCTGACAAGAGAGAGTAATCTCTCCTCTTCTGTAAAGCCTGGTAGTGGATGAATTGCTACAGTTGCTAACTGAGACCGGAAATCGCTGCCAGGGATACTCGGATGACATTGCCATTATATCAAGAGGAAAATACGAGAGCAAATTATATGATATCAGACAAAGAGAGCTAAATCTTACAAAGGTATGGTTGGCCGGGGTGGGGCTCAATATCATCCCACAAAAGACGGTCATCGTACCATTCAGCAGAAAAAGGAAAGGGATAAGAACTATCTCCCTGACAGGGATTGAAGTCGGCATGGTAGGCAAGGTGAAGGACTTTGGTCTCACCATGGACTCCAGGTTACTCCAGGCAACCAAAGCAATAATGGTGTGCAGACGTCTAGCGGGAAAATCCTGGGGTTGTAGCCTAAATATACTTAGACGGATGTGCACCACGATTGTTATGCCGATAGTAATCTATGGGGCGGTGTCGTGGGTCTCAAGAACCTCCCTTTTAACGATGAGAAAATCACTGACAAGGCTCCAACGACTAGCGAGTGGATGCATAACGGGAGCTATGCGCACGTGCCCGACAAGAGCTCTAGAGGTGATCCTAGACCTAACGCCACTCCACATAGTTATAGATACAGACAGCAAAAAGAACAATACTCATCATTGCTAAGGAAGGGTATGGGAAAGGCAAAGTCATATTGTCCAAGAAAATGGCGACGCTGAGCGCGTGGCTACCACTAGCTCAATTCTTCAGGGACGATATCCTCAATGTTACAAATTTTGAAAGGAATTTTAAAATTGAATTAGGAAACAAAGCAACATGGAGCGTATGCGCGTTGAAGGGAATCTCCAAGCTGGCAACATGCACGGGTACACTGGCGGTTCTAAAACACCGGAAGGCATAGGAGCAAGAACACACTTGTGGTACCAATGGGAAGGACTCCAAGCATCTTCCAAGCAGAGGTGTATACCATCCTGTTATGTTCAGAGGTCAACCAAAGGAGGAACTACCGCAATGAACGAATAGTCATTCTGAGCGACAGCCAAGCGGCGCTCAAGGCGCTAGCCTCGTATGAGGTGAAATCCTCACTAGTGCTTTGAATGCATAAAGAGACTTAACACATTAACAATACGAAATCATATTCAGCTCCTCTGGATTCCAGGCCTTCGAGGCATCGAAGGTAATGATGAAGCTGATAGATTAGCAAGACAGGCAGTTCTAAAAACACCTACAGAACCCGAGCATTTCCTAGCGATAGGACAATACGCTATCAAGGAAGAGCTTAGGATAGAAAAAAACAGCTTGAGGGAAGGCAACTTGAGCCAGGGTTACGTCAGGCGAAGTGTCTACTGGGAGGATATAACCATAAACGCTTCAAGCAGTTTATGCACCTCTCAAAGTCTGAGGATGCTGACAAACTTTCTCACAGGACACTACAGGCTGCGAGGTCATCTACACATGCTCGGAATATGGTCGAACGAGTTCTGTCGCTTTTGCGACTCGGCTCCGGAGACCCCGATGCACCTTTTGTTTGAGTGTGACGCTATTCGAGAATATGGCAAAGGTTCCGGGGTACACATAGCCCAGCGAAAGAACATGTACGCTCGTTGCCACCAACTATTATATTGGACTTCCTAAAGGAGTTGGGATTAGACGAGGTACTGTAAAGAACAGAGGGCACAATGGATCTTTAAGGTCGAAGTGCAAACCTCAAATATATATCTATCAATCTATCTAACTGCTAAGAAATACAACCCTACTGACTTGACGCAAGTACACCTGACTTGAAAAAGGAGACGAGACACTGACTACAAACTTGACGAACAGGACAGATGCCCTTATACTTTTGTTGAATAATGATGCACTTACTTTATTGTAACAATTATTTCATATAAAGGAAAGACTTTGTGATTTATGTTCCCTACACAAATGTTAAAGTCTACAACCAAACCCTATTTCTGATAATTTTCTCAGTAGATTTTGGATGATTTATAAGTAGATACTTTACAGAGTGTCACGCTTTTAACTGTCTAAATATGGGAGCATCAAAGTAAAACGATCTGAACGATCATTCTTATGGCAGCTATATGTTATAGTGACCCGATCTTAATCATTTTTGGTGTGCACTTTCTATTCATAATAAGTGGCAGAGCGCCAAATTTAATGTTCTTAGCTGCTTTAGTGCAGGAGTTATAAACCTCATATCTGAACAATCAGCTGCATAGCTGCTATGTAATTCCGGTTCCGACAAATGAATTATACATTATAGAAATACATATGCTTACCAAGTTTCAGTCTGATCTCAAAAACTGAGTTTGGAGGACTGGTTTGCGCTCACACAGATAGCGGGCAAACGAACGGACAAACGGGCATGGCTAAGTCGAATACACTTGGGTATGGGCCTATCTCTTCTTCTTCTTGTACTTACAATCAAAGTTATAATACTATTTCATCGTAAAGAAAGGTATAAAAAGGACTTTGAATTACTCCAGAGCTGCAACTACTGCAAGAAGTGTCGCAAAGTTGCAGATGAAGCGACATTCGTAAAAATAAATAGCACATTGCAAAGGGCACGTATTACAAGTGCAAGGAACTTCGTTTTATTTTCTGAAATCCTTGGATATTTGCAACTTTATCTCTTTTGGAAAATAGACGGAACTCAATAATTTAAATATCCAATCATTCGCTAAGTCTACGCTGTTTCAAACGCCAAGCTACTGGATATAGGGTCACGAAGGAGCTTTTTGTTCAGCGAATCAACATGTTAATAATGTAAAGAACGACACAAGCTTCCAGGCTTTAAGTTTTCAAAAATCTTTCTCGAATAATGCCGAACTTAGGCGGTGAAAGAGGTCGCCAATTCTGAACGATGGGAAAAGAGGGGAAGGTTTAAAATTGATTGTGCTTTTCCAAAAGAGAAATACCAATCTACCTTCTGTGATGAATTATAGCTGCACTTTTAGCGGTCTGGCCAATAGGTTTCGAGAATGAACAATTTTATGTTACAATATTTAATTTAATTGAAGTATACGCGAGTTTATTACAATTTTATGTAAGGCGGTACATTTATCTTGCCAATTAACCAGAGCGAACCATAATCACCCAAGAGAGCAAAGTTTCTGCCATGATTCGGGAGCTATCGCGGTGTTAACACGATCGATAATTGTTTTGCTTACCTCAAAAGAATTCTTTATTAGGCCTATGATAACAACAATCTTACGGATTAGTAGTATAGAACAATTTAATTATAAATCACGTACTATCTGATACATGTAAATTTGCATATTACGTCTTTGAAATATAAGTAAAAGTAATGTCGTACAATATTAATTGTATGAGAAATAAGATCTAAGATGGTTTATTAAGAATCATTCCCCAACGAAATAAAAGCGAATTTAAATCTCAACCTATAAATAGGGGTTTTCATTCTATGCAGATATATCTAAACAGATTGTATCTCTTTGGCATTTATTTTGAAAAGCACAAATAGAATATTCACTGAAGATGGATTTTTGACTTTAGAGCGTTTGGCAACGAAACCATGCTGATTAATGGAAATTAGCCCTTCGACCACAAAATATAATTTTTCATTGACAATAGGAACATTCGATTCGCCACTTCTCTGCTCGCGATGCCTGAAGCTCTGCTCTCGTCCGAAAAAATTTGTGTGCACAAGCAACAACAACGATAGTTAGCTGGATTCAGCGATGGCGAGTACGGTGATACCACATTGAACTGGTCGAACGCATTACATTCAATTCTACAGACATTAGACCAGTTTTAAGCTGCACATAAACGACGATCATGTGCGTGGACGTACTTGCACTTTTGGTGCATATTTCTCATACGTGAAGTGCGCACATTACTTTGAAAAAAAAAAACAAAATCTGTGTTGATGCTAATTTATGTCAGTGCTTCATCGATTCGCCATTCGCTAACAGTTGGTGAACCAATACGGCTAATTATATCAAAAGGTTTTGAAAAATGCAAGAGCTTCGCGATCGGCCTACAATTACTAACGTCGTTTTTCCACTCTAAAAAGCAGGCGTAACTGATGACAACTCCCTGTCATCTACTTATGTATATAAATGTATCAGTTTTCAAATGCTTATTAAAAATTATTGCTATTGGCTGAGCAAGACATAAAAAATGTTTCTGCAAGATAACCGAAAAGCCATTCGAGTCAGTTTTAGATGATGGTTTGAACTTACTAATATCTTTAAAGACGTCAGTAACTTATAAGCGCGAATACCCAAATTTTAGAGACGAGGAGAAATAGTGACCAAATCCAGGTCGGTTTCAAAATTAAAGCTGAAAAAATCAGCGAATTGATAGGCAGAATTATTAGAACAATTTGCGAATTTTCCGTCATAGAACACATTGACTGGGACGGAAGAGCAAGATTTTTTTGATTTGATAAATCTGCAAAACGCTCTAGAGTTTGAAATTATGTTTCAAAGTTCAAAATATAATTTCTATAGTATAACTTGTTCAAGCAGCTGAATTTGTTTAAATAGCACTGAAATTGTGCGTATGAAAGGAAAATGTTGTAATTATTAAAGAAAATAATAAAGATGTAAAATTTTGTATGTAAATAATATAAACTGCATTGATGTAACTAAAGGGGTCGTAAAGAATGAAACGGACCAGATATTTATTTAATTTTTTTTACCAAAGACACGAGAAGAAAGATAACCCAACCTTTTTAAACACATATGTATGTACTTATATACATTGCATACCGCAACATAATTTTTCGGTTCTGGTGCTGCTAGCCACAGGACCAGAATTCAGTACATCAGCAACAGAAACAGAAATAAATACTTGTTTGTGTTGCTGGTGATAGGACAAATGTTACCGCGCCTTAAATGTCCATCAATATTTACGGCAATGTTTAAGGACGAAATTGATGCAGGCATATACAGTTCTACTGAAAAATTGTGATGATACTAATCCGACTACGTCCGACGAAGTCACTGGAACGAAATATTATTCCAATATTCGAATAATATATACCACATAAAAGTAATTGGTTTCTTATTTACATATGTATATAAGATGGATCACACGTTTCTGCAAAAGAACTTTACTCGGAGTATTTCTAATCGAATTCCGAAATTCCAGCTAAGGTTACAACAAAAATGTATTGTTAAAATATATTTTACTGCATAATAATACAAGTGTAATTATTCCTTGTTATACTTAGGTATGTTTAAAACAAACTGGTGCTTCATATTTATGTTGAATATTTGAACAGAAAATTTTTTAAAACTCCATCAAATGAGGTAATAACAAAACTTGATATATTTGTTCACTAATTAATTATTTTTGATTTTTGATTTTTTTACGAATGTGAATAAATTTCAAATGCTTAGTCATATCATTTTTGTACTGCAAACTCAGATTTTGATAAGAACTACCTAGTAAATTTCACTGTAGTCCCGAAATATAAGGATTGGTGTCCGAAATTGTCTTAAATAAAACAAAAAACATTAAATAAAACCAAGCCATTTCGTTATTGTTATTTTGGAAGAAAATGTTGTCCAGTGAAACTTACAAAGTCCTGATGAAATATTTCAATGATTAGCTAAACAAATTTATTATTTAACAGGTCATATCGGTAAAAGTAGTATTAAAATAATAGTTGTAAATGCAAATAAGTTGTTTTGTAAAAACTACACATACATATCTGTAGTGCGATTCACTAACTTATTTTAAGGATATTCGCATGGTTAACTCATCTTAACGAAAATTTTAACAATGCTCCCATTCAGTATTAATTTTTTAACGATTTTGATGTTGGTAACGCAATCGAGAAAAGAGAAATTCGTGATTTCAACATAAACAAAAGAAAAAATTTAAAATTTGGTGATTGAAATTGGTGAAATTAAAAAACGAACATTAAATAATGTCCTTCGAATATTTGGCTATAATTTATCACGAGGTGACGAAGAAGTAAGCGCCCCAACAGTGGATCGAAGTTTCCTTCGGGATGTGGACAATCCCTTTCATTTGAATGCAACAGAAAGTGAGGTTTCCTATGACCCAAGCTGCTAAAGAAATGCTGGCTTCAGCGTCGTCGCCCTTTGTGGGAGGCACTACTGGGGCCGTCGATTGTACTCATATGTATGTGGAGCACCCTGTTTGCTGTTGGTCACAAAACGATCGCCAGAGGTCGCATTCAGCATAGTAAAATAGAAAGCGCGCTGTGATTGGTCCATTGCCCACCGTACGTTTTGTGCGTTAGAAAAATATTCGCATAGCGGTAATTACATTTTTTGATATATATTGGAAACTGTAAAAGACAAATAAAAAAAGTCGATCTCCGGTACGCGTGAAGTACACGCGTTGCTCTAACCAAAACTTAATCTAAATTAAGACCGCCTAAGTTTATTAAATAATACAATTTCATTTGAAGTGTTAATTTACCAAGTCAGACTAAGTTTATTGAATAAAATAAGCTCATTAAATAAAACTATTTAAGGTGTTGCTATCCTTTCAATTTTCCTAACCAACACCAAACTGGTGACCCCGCACATCAATTAAGAGAAAATCGCCTACTAAGATGCCCAACGACAGCGGAGTTTCATCAGCACCGCCGGGAAATACACCACTTCAAAATCCCGACTACTCTACGGCGACTCCTCCTACAGCAGAGAGACATACCGCCGCAGTTTATGCCCGTTTTCCGATCCCCGCTATGTCCAGCAAGAATATAGAGGCATGGTTCATCTCGATGGATTTTTGGTTTACCGCTTCGGGAATCACTTCCGACAAACAGAAAGCGGCAACAATATTCGCAGCACTCGACCCCACAGTGATCGGCCAACTGTCCGAGGTAATTGCATATATGCTTCAGCAAGACAGGTTCGATTACGTAAAAACAAAAGTAATCGAACACTTCGCTGATAGTGAGCAGCGACGCCTGAATCGACTTCTCTCTGAGCTTCCACTAGGGGACAAAAAGCCCTCCGAACTGTATTTCGAAATGAAGCGAGTCGCTGGAAATACATTGGGTGAAGCCGCTTTAAAAGGCCTCTGGACAAAAAGACTACCAGATTTCGCACAACCAGTCGTAGCTGCCTCATCTGGTACCGCTGCTGAGTTTACAAAGATCGCAGACTCGATCATCGACGCAGTCACACCGCATCACGTTAATCGAGTGGAATCGGAAGTAACCAACGAGATAAACCAACTGCGTTCAACTATAGAAGACCTCGGTAAACGCCTCGATAGGTTCTCCGTACGCTCCCGATCGCGTTCTCGTCATCAGTCAGGTAATAGGTTTCGCCCACAAGGTACAAATCGGCCGGGACCAAGTAATCCGGTTTTATCCGACAACTCCCAATGCTGGTACCACAAAAAATACGGCACCAGCGCTCATAAATGCCGAAGCCCATGCCGCTACAAACACCGTGCATCTGCGGTAGCTACAGAAAATAATCAACAATGACCAGAGGAGAGCTGCGACACGATGGAGCACCTTAACGTTTTTCGCGTACAGGTAAAAGATAGAATTTCAAAAACAACATTTCTTATCGATACAGGTGCCGACGTGTCAATCCTCCCACTAACTACACCATCGTATGACGTTCGACCTTGCTCCACGAAACTTTACGCCGCCAACGGAGCCGCCATTCAAGTTTTAGGAGAAAAGCGACTGAAAATAGATCTCGGCCTTCGACGCGAATTCGTCTGGCCATGTATCATTGCTGACGTCACCCAGCCCATCATCGGCGCCGATTTCATCAAATTCTACGATCTCCTTATAGATATACGGCGGAACAAACTGATCGACAGCATGACGGCTTTAACAACGCCACTATCGCCAACGGTAAGGTACAGCGACACGAGGCTGAAAACTTTCACAGTCAACGAGCCTTTCAGCAAAATTTTATCAGAGTTTCCAGACATCACCAGATTGGCACCGTATGGATCAAATACAAAATCGACAATTTATCATCGGATCCAAACGACGGGACAGCCAGTGTTCGCTAGACCCCGACGCCTTCCGCCAGACAAATTAAAAGCCGCGAAATCCGAGTTCGAATTCCTACTGAAAGCCGGAATTTGTCGCGCTTCCAGCAGCAACTGGTCTAGCCCACTCCATATGGTTAAAAAAGGTGATGGTACCTGGAGACCATGCGGAGACTACCGCGCGCTCAACGCCCTGACTCTACCGGATAGATACCCGCTGCCATATCTGACAGATTTCACCAACACTCTCCGTGGAAAATCAATTTTTTCAAAAATCGACCTTCAGAAAGCCTTCCATCAAGTACCCATTCATCCTGATGACGTGCCGAAGACCGCGATAACAACGCCATTCGGCTTGTACGAGTTCCGCTTTATGACGTTCGGTCTGTGCAACGCTGCACAGACTTTTGAACGGCTAATAAACGAAGTGTTGCGAGGTCTGGATTTCGTCTTCCCCTATATCGACGATATTTGCGTAGCTTCGTCATCTATAGAACAACACCAGCAGCATTTACGTATACTGTTCAAGCGACTACAGGAGAATAAACTGGCCATTAATTTCTCGAAGTGCGAATTCGGTAAGACGGAAATAAAATTCCTTGGACATCTGGTTGACGCGAACGGAATCAAGCCACTTCCCGAGAAAGTTTCATCGCTGTTAAATTTCCCTAAACCAACGGTCGCTAAAGACTTAAAGCGTTTTATCGCCATGTTAAATTTTTATAGGAAGTTTCTTCCTCATGCCGTCGATTACCAATCGAAATTGCAACAACTAATCGTGGGAAATAAAAAAAACGACATGACGCAACTCAATTGGAATACAGAAGCCGAAGCAGCATTTCAACGTTGTAGAGAAGAACTCGCGAACGCGACGTTGCTGTTTCACCCGTCAGCAAGCGCAGAGTTGTCATTACACACCGACGCATCAGATTTTGCGCTTGGTGCGGCATTGCACCAAGTGATCGATGGCGAGTTTCAACCATTAGCGTTTTATTCGAAAAAGCTAACACCGGCGCAGTGCAAGTACAGCACGTACGACCGAGAGCTTACCGCAATTTTTCAAGCTGTGTCACACTTTCGGTATATGGTTGAAGGACGACGATGCCATATACTCACAGACCATCGCCCTCTCGTATTTGCGTTCAAACAGAAGTCGGAGAAAACAACCCCTCGCCGCGCACGTCAACTTGATTTCATAGGCCAGTTCACGACCGACATACGCCACATATCGGGAGAAGCCAACATCACAGCAGATTTCTTTTCACGAATTCAATCGCTCAGCCAAGTCATCGATTATAGTGCCATAGCACATGAACAGAAAAGCGACAAGGAGCTACAAACGTTGCTGAAATCAGGTATGAAATCGAAATTTTCGCTATCAATTAAACCTTTCACACTGCCAGGCACCAACGTCGAATTACTTTGTGACACATCGACATCAAAATTACGTCCATACGTTCCAAAAGCCTTTCGTGACCAAATCTTGTCAAAAATGCACAACTTGTCACACCCCGGAGTGCGCGCCACTACGAAGATGGTCACTCCACGATTCGTTTGGAAAGGGGTAAAGAAACAAACGTCGGAATTTGTGAAACGTTGCGAAGCGTGTCAGCGATCAAAAATACATCGCCACACAAAGTCAGCACTGGCCAAATACATACCACCGCAAGGCAGATTTACACACATCAACATTGACATCGTTGGCCCGTTTCCATTATGCGAAGGGCAACGATACTGTTTGACGATTATCGACCGTTTTACACGATGGCCCGAAGCAATCCCCATTCCGGACATGACCGCTGAGACTGTCGTAAGAGCACTGATGACAAATTGGATATCGAGGTTTGGTGTTCCGGAACGGATAACGTCGGACCGTGGTCGGCAGTTTGAGTCTTCAATTTCTCAAGAACTTATTTCGATCATTGGAACGAATCATTTACGTACTACATCGTACCATCCTCAGTCCAACGGCTTGATCGAGCGATGGCACAGATCCTTGAAATCAGCCATTCTCTGTCTCGATCCAAGCAAATGGGTACATTTCCTACCATCGATACTCCTCGGCCTTAGAGTAGTTTTCAAACCCGACATTGGTGCATCTCCAGCTGAGCTCGTGTACGGTACAACCTTGAAAGTTCCTGGCGAATTCTTCCACCCAGCTGAGCTCGTCGAAACAAATAGCGAGGCAATACAGGAATTTCGTAAGTCAATGGAAAAACTTCGACCTACTGACACCGCGCACCATTCGCCACCAGCGACATTTGTGTCACCAAAGTTACAATCAGCGACACACGTTTTTATCAGAAATGATTCTGTACGACCTGCGCTGACTAGCCCTTACGACGGTCCGTACGCAGTCACACGTAAAACTCCGAAATATTTTACAGTGATCATCCGAGGACGGCCAAACAACGTAAGCCTTGATAGACTGAAACCAGCTTTTTTAACAACTACCGACTACGAAACGCCTTCAAACGTCATTCATCCTCAACAAGCTGAAGAGACCAACAGCGCTCCGACGAAACTTACGAGTGTGGTGAACCCGGAGAACCAACAACACAAAGAAAACAACATAAGCAGCCCGTCGGATTCGATAATTACCGGTAGCCGAGAATTACAGACAGATTCGGGAAACGACAACGCTTTAACAAAATTTACTCGAAGAGGCCGCAAAGTAAGATTCCCCAGTCGTTACAGGTAGCTTTCGTCTGGAGGGGGAGTAATGTGGAGCACCCTGTTTGCTGTTGGTGACAAAACGATCGCCAGAGGTCGCATTCAGCATAATAAAATAGAAAGCGCGCTGTGATTGGTCCATTGCCCACCGTACGTTTTGTGCGTTAGAAAAATATTCGCATAGCGGTAATTACATTTTTTGATATATATTGGAAACTGTAAAAGACAAATAAAAAAAGTCGATCTCCGGTACGCGTGAAGTACACGCGGTGCTCTAACCAAAACTTAATCTAAATTAAGACCGCCTAAGTTTATTAAATAATACAATTTCATTTGAAGTGTTAATTTACCAAGTCAGACTAAGTTTATTGAATAAAATAAGCTCATTAAATAAAACTATTTAAGGTGTTGCTATCCTTTCAATTTTCCTAACCAACACCAAATGTATATCAATTTTGCCACCAAGGAAACATGAGGAGGCTATGCCGACCACCATATCTACCATTCAATTAATGTGCAAATGGTAAAAGCAAACTTTTATCAAGGATCCAAGTATAAAAACAGAAGTATAGTTTAGTTTTAATAATGAGGAAGCATGGTGAAACAATGATACATAGATTGCATCCGTTACCCGATGAATGCCGGCTTACGGAAAACTGACTGGCTCACTTACGGGTCGTTGATAGCAACCAGTTACGAATAATCTTAAAACCGCTAGAAGCCATCAATATAAAAGATAAATGATTTTAATTTAAAAAAATGTAAATATACAATGTAAATCCTAAATACGCTGGAGCACAACACGAATTTTGAAAACGAAAAGCACGGCATATTTGAAGGTGATTCGGGATATTCCTTGGAGTCCACTTGATGACTCTTCTACTCAAATCATTTAGAGGAGAGTCCGGTGTTCCGCTACAATGGAACATTGCAACATATAAAAATAATTAGAAACGTTTGTAGTTTTAAATAAACTAGTATCTTATTTCACTTTAATGAAATATAATAAAAACGCTGAAATTTATATTTGGCAGCAGGCAATCGATTGTTTTTTCTCTATTTCTTCTTGTGCTTTTCGCTAATTTAGACATTTAGTTTGACAGAGGTGCCACTTTTTACCACTTTGAATAAATACAATGAGACAGCTGCTAAGTGTCGTTAAGAATAAGTTAGTGAATAGCAAAATTGTTTGTGCAAACGACAAATTTTGCCGTCAAAAATTGCGATTGTCGCACCGTTTACAGTTAGTGAACCGCACTACTGGTTTGAAATACATGAGGTCTGTTTTTTTTAGTTCGATACAACAATTGAATCGCTAGGTTTATCAAAAGATATAACGAAACTGAGCATTTATTTTTCTTACCACATCCGGCTTATAAAGTTGTGTATGAGGTAATAGAAACGTGGAGCCAACATCCCTTTCTGTCATCGTACTCACCTCCTATCGTTATGAAAAATGGTATGATATTAAATTACATACATACGTTGCATTTTTTAGTAACTTAATAGAAGGCATATACTAAATGCTTTCGATGCTAATATCTATCGTAGAACTCTAAAGCAAATCTCAGAATTTATGAGCTAAGTTTCATGATGTACATGTTCATATGCACACCATTTAATTAACCTATCGGAAAAAAGAGTTCAGTTGCATTAAAAAATATGTTTTGAAAAATTTGGTTTTTGCATGTTAAAATTTGCGTGAATTAAGATGAATACATTTTTAAATTTTAGAATTTAAGTTACAAATGAAGCAATTGAAAACATATGCAGGATAGGGTAATTGACTATGACATCGCCATGTTAAATTCGTTGTATGAAGTGGCAATGAGTTGTCATGGAAAATAGTAATTTCAAAATACTTTAAAATTAAATTCTAAAACACAATTATTCATGGAATGCCTCCCTTTTAACGTGTTTGTCCCTTGCGCATGCAGTCATCTTGTCATGCGACGTGGACGTAGAATCACTAATCAGACCTTATCTACTGGTGGAAGTGTGATTGCGAAAGTTCTAGTACTAACCAATAGCACTTCATTCTCTTGAACCATGACCAAGTACGGAAAGGCTGGCATCCCAGCAAGCTGGTGCATCCATAGTTGCAAAAGCTGCGAAGATGTTAGAAGGTCGTTCTTCGTCTTCAAGCTGGACTCTTGTACCAGTGGAGGCACCAACAACGGTTAAACCGGGTGCAAATCAGGAGAGTGCCGCTAAAGAGAAAGTGTGGCAAGTGATGTCAAGGCAGGTGGAGAGTTTGCCATATAAGGAGAAAATAGCTACGACAATATCCGAGGTGAACACTCTTCATCTACCTTCTGTCTCTACATCCGTTATGGCAACGGGGAAGTCAGGCATTCACTGATCTGTTCTGCCGCGTTCTTCCGATGTCGACTAGAGGTCTGTGTGGGCAGTTGGCAAGAATCGCAAAGCAAAGAAGGTGAAGGTGTTTAAATTGGTATGTTAGCTTCCTCCTGCACAGGAGGTCGCCGCAGGATCCCGAATGTCGCACAGTGGTCGATTTGAAATATTTAGGCGGCCAAAACTATTTTTGGACGTTAATGGCTTCGAAAGACTGTATTTTAAAAAACTATCTATTTATTTTAAAAAATAAATAAGAAAAACATATATTTTATAATAAAAACACATTTTATTCTCATAAATCATAAATAAATAAAAATGCATTAAATTGTCTTATTAAAAGATGTTTCTATCTCGACTTCTTCGTGCTCAATACTTGATTGTCTGTGGGGCTCGGCAGGTTCTAATAGTTCTATAACTTCACTGGAAAAAATGTTGTGTGAAGTTTTCTTTAACGATCGTTCACTACTTACGAGTGGATCTGAAGTAAGAAGCAATCTTTGATAAATATCACGGTTGCATTCTTCCCTTGAAAATTTTCTTGAAAAATTCTGTCTGTATGACCGAAAATGTTTATTTCGTGCTTCTGCAGCCTCCTCCGACAATTGGCCGATTGGCAACAGTGCATTATCTATGATGGTCGCCCCATGTAATAGTAATTTATGCATTGTTGGAGTCATGGGATGCCATCCGTATAATTCCACATACATTTGCGCGGTGTTGAAGGCGTATTCTTCGAATTTTGTTGTATTTATTTTGTGTCCACTTGAAATCGCCTCTAATAAGATTTTAAATTAATTCGTGGTTAATGCCTGTTATGTCCGCCGCTAATTCTGTGTTTTCAAAAAATCTCCTACTCGTATTGCCATCATTGGTATTACCAAAATTGGCTTTAGGCATGTCCGCCAACAGCCCAGTTTCTAAGCGGAATCTTTCTTGGATTTCTTTTTTCCTTTCTTCTTCTAATGCTTTCTCTTCCTCCTTTTCTTTCCATATTTCTTCACGGGCAATTTATATGCCAAATGCAGAAGCTTTCAAAAATACGTATTTTTGCGTACAATACCGAAATGCCAAACTCAAGAGCATCGGGACTTATCTCGTTCTTTTTGCTTAAATTATTGAAATGATGGTGTTGGGTTTTGCCAAAACACTTTATTGTTTTCTTTACCACAAATAATTTGAAGTGGGACAAAAGAACTCAAAAATATACTAGCATCGGATTCGGCGTCTTCCGAGAATTTTTGTTTGTACCGTGCTTGTTGTGACCCGTCACACCCCCATTTATAAATGACCGTTAATGACTTTCTTTCAATTTCGTTAAGGGTTGATAACACTTCTTCCAGGTAGATTGATAATCGTTGAATAGTATGATCCATTAGGCATTGTAAACTAATTTCTGCACAGGTAGCCGTTACTCGCAATGCCGTCTTTGGTGGGTAGCATTCTTGTTTTGCTTTCAACAAAAGGTCGTAACAAGGGTAATGCTTTGGGTTAGTTGCCCTTATTATTTCATATTGTCGTCTTGTTAGGTCAGCTTCTACGAACATTTTGAGTGCTTGGAACGGGGTCAAAGGAGCAATTGTTTCATTGGTCTTGGAATAGGCTTTTCTATATTTACTAGCCTTTGTTGGTGAATTTCGTATATCTTTGAGCACTTTTGAGGCATTTCTTTTTCCCTTCGTTTGCAATATGACTTGTGCGGAATGTACAATCATTTCATCATCAACATTTGATCGAATTTCCTTAGTTTTTCTTCTCTTGCTTCGTTCACTCGAATCCGAAAATGATTTGCTCGGACGACCTGGTTGATTAAGCGAATGCACTGGTATTTCAAAAGTGCCTTCCAGCCACTTCTGGTTGTTTTTCATAAAAACTTCTTCAACTTTATGAGCTTTTAGCCATCTCTGTTTAAATTCGTGTTTGATGTAGGAAAATTTATGCTTAAGGCATAAGGCAAGTGGTTTTCTAAAAACTCCAATTTCTCATCCATACTTAGCAAATTTTGTAGTTGCATTTGCTCAAACATACATTTACGGGTCACTATTTTCACCCCCGACGAACTAGGTATCTCCATAACTGAAAAAAAAACATAAAATTAAAAAAAATGGTTTTTTAAATTTTTTTAACAAAATACTTTGAAGTGCTGTCTTTAAGGAATAAGCGGGATTCTGCGGCTCTTGTTTTTTTATAGAAAAGCTGAATGTGTAACGTATTCAATAAACAAAAAAATGTGATCCGGACGAACCCTGATCCATAACAAAATTGCTTTTGAAATTAAAAAAATTACATTTTTTATGTGAAAAACAGGGTAGTATGTTCAACTACCGAAAAATATAACGAAAGTTAAAAATGAAAGTTAAAACTATTCTTTATTTAATAGAAGCTTACCTGAGCTATGGGAATCACTTTCACTTTCACTTCACTACACAACTTAAAATAAACATACATGCGTATTGCGAAATTTTATATAATTTGGGCAACCAAATAGAAATACGTATCAAGTCAACGATCAAATTGCATCTAACTGCACGGAAGCGGTGACGTATGGTTGTTGAAAAAAAGGGTGGGGGGTAATTCGCGGAAGTGTTTACTATACGTAGACGTCAATATTTTGTGCCTACTACGTATTTAAGATTTTGACTTTTGGCCGCCTAAATACTTCAAATCGATCACTGTGCGTCGGATGAAACCCAACCATCCACCTCTAGTTCATTCGCTAGAATGGCTACAATGGCTTTTGCGGTTAAGATACATCCCAATAATGAGAAAGGATTGGTGTCCAAAGGGCCGATAAACATTCGCGATAGTTATCTGTGGAAGGCTATTGGAGAGTCGAGAATGACTGCACAAAATGGTAGCGAATATGCCATACTGCGAAAAATGCAAATTCGTCCTAAAAGATTTAAGCATTCGCTTTTTGGTAAGAGCCTCTGCTTGGATACCGGGCTTACACCGGAAATAAAGAGGTTTTTAACAGTATCTGTGTCCAGAACGACGGGCACTAAATACAAGCAAATGGTGAATATACTCGTTTAACAGGAAAGCGGCAACTTCAGGAAAGGGTGCTTTTCTGGTGCTGGGTATAGATATGAAATCATTGAAAGTTCTTCGAAATAGATACGGATACCGCTCCCCCCAATATCAAGTGAATTTATTATTTATTATTTGAGGGCATCCACCTGGGGTGTCCCCACACTTAATGGGGAAGGTGCCACTGACCGTATGGTTGATGTCCTCGCGAAAGTAAAGGCCGGCATCACCGCCATCCAGGAAATGAAATCGACGTGTCAAGACTAGATAGCCATAGAACCTTGCGACAGTTTCCATGTATAGAAGTGCACGTATTGGATTTGTGGCGGTAGAGAGACTGCATCGCCAATACTTGTTATTCACTCCAGTGGACGAGCATCAAAGTGATATTCTTTAATATCTCGCTGATTTGGGCCCACGCCCCGACAAAAGAGAGGGATGATGTGACCAAAGATCACTTCGGCGACCGCCTAGAACACACTTACGAGCGCTGTCCCATCACGATATCAAAATCATGCTTGCTGACTTCAATGCCAGGTTGAGTAAGACACTGCCTCCAGGACTAGCTGTTTGGGAGCGCTACCGGCAGTTGAGACGTAATATTCGAACAAAGAAGAAATAGACCGAAATACTTAAGGGCAAAGAGCTTGAGGTGCTACCCGACGTGAGAAACGCGAAAATATTATCAGAAGGTACGGCGACAATGGATGGTTTTAAGACTTAAATTGTGAAGGGAACACTTCTTCACTTTGCCTAAGACCCCGCCAGCCTGCTTACATTTCGTATATGGTTCTATAGAGCGTATTGTACGAAAGACTGAAGCCAATCATCAGCGAATTGAGATCTGAATTTGGTTTCCCTGCAAAATTAATACCACGATGTAAAATGACACCCCCACTAGCTCAGCATGAATTTGGAAATACCTATCTGAGCCGTTTGATACAAAACGAGGTTTTAGAAAGGATGACCCCCTTGTCATGTGACTAATTTAACATTATGTTGGAAAAGAGTGTGCAACAGCTGGCGTATTCCCATGACATCGACAATATTGACCTCAACAACCGCGGCGTTAGTTCTGCCTTTTCTCAGCTAGATCATGAAGCGAGGCGAGTGGGTTTTGAGGTAAATGAGGCCTGTACTCCTTTCATCAAAGGAAGGAAGGAGGAAGTACCTCCTTTCAGCAAATAAAGTCAGCGCATTCCCGTCTCGGCTCCCGCGTTATTGTTGGCAGTTACGATTTTAACCCTTTGTTTATCTTGGAACCAGCATTAACACCAACAATAAAGTCATCCACGACGAAGAATCTCTCTTGCCAATAATTGCTACTTTGGGCGCAGTAGGCAAATGAACAGTAAAGCAGTAAGCACTGGCAAATGCCTGTAGCGTTTGGTCCAAAATGGATCAGATCAAAGGTTCTGGTGGGCAACACACTTAATATTCATAAACACAACATGCATGACAGAGATTCGACCATGTAACTAACATCGAAATGAAGCTGGAAGCAGGAGAGTTCACAATCGGAGTTTTGCTGATGTTGATGGGACTTTTGACAACGTTACCTATGTGCTCAGGGGCATGGGGTGAAAGAAACAATTATAAGATGGGTCCACTCAAAGTTATCTAGAAGATTGCAGACTTTGATGAGATGGGCATCCACATCTCTAATCACACCAACTATCACGCATTGTGCTGTAAATTGGTTGTCTACATTTATAGTTTAATCCACAGTTTCTGCGTTAAACAGGCTGCAGACGTGCGCGTGGGTAGGCACGCGTGGGTAGGCACTACGGGCGCCATAAGCATGCCATCAGAATCGGCTCTGAATGATTTGTTGGACTTGCTACCCTAGGTTTAAACGATCCAAGAGGAGGCAATGAAAACTATGTGTCGGCTACATTTTTTTAATTGTGGCACGATGATAAGAGCTCCGGACACAGAAATCTGTTGGGAAGGTTGCCAGAGCAACACCCTTTGTTTTTGGTAGAAAGTATACTGTATGCCTTCCTACAAGAGAAAAAAGAAGAGATCCATGTACTTGTTTGGGAGGCTCCGTGTAAAATTTTTACCCTGATGGACAGAAAAAGAGAATAGAGCTGGTAAGAATCTAGATAGCGATTTCAGGTACAATTCTGCATTAGGTACAATGACAACGGTTTATCAATCAGAGATATTTGCTATTCTTCAGGTACCGAGCTAGAGAATTGTTTAAATGTGACTGCTCGCATCTCTTCAGAAATTGTCCAAGAAACTAAGTTGAGGCTGACCTCTGTTCAAAATGGAATAAGCTTGAATTCATGTCGGTGGTGAGACACTGCGGTGTTCAATGTAACGAACCCGCTGATGAATTTGTTAATTGGTTGTGTGGATTAATAGATGCAATCCATAGGGACAACACATGATGTCTTCGATGATCTGATGGGCACATCTTGCCTGGAGGAAGAGGACCACACAGAGCATTTCCCTTATATTTGCCAAGCATTTTCAAGGCTGAGAGGGAGAATATTGATATATTGTGAGTGGAAAATGTTCATTCTCTATCACAGGCTTCTCAGATTCATAAAAGTGTCCGGAATAATTGTGAGGAGACATTTAATCCCATCCTATTTTTTCCCAAGGCTTTTCCGCTACCCTCATTTCCTTATCCTTTCCAGATCTTAAGTGCAATGGGCTATTATGCCTGATTGCTTGGAAGCCCGATTTTGGTTTTATGGCCTACCTCACTTCCATTCCACCCTACTCCAACATGTTTGCTAGTGCCAAATTTAATCTGCTAATATTCGTGATAGCTAACGCAAAAAAAAAAACGATAGAGAAACAAACAAAACTATGTTTTTGCTACGAAACCTTACGTTTAGTAATCCCCTAGTATAAGTACATATGCATATTTTATGCAACTGAAATTTAGCGGAACCAAATTTGACAATTTCGATATGTAATAGAAATAAAATAGTTCATTTTCAACAGTAAAGTTCTGGCGTTGGTGAATATCAGATTAAGGGAATACTTGTTGTTTTGCGAATCGCGTTTTGATTGGAGTTCCCTCCTTTTTACTACAAACGGAAGCAAGCAAGTGTGTAAGTCATTTGGTTTGTACTCAGAAGCGCAGGAAAGTAGTAAATGCCAGTTGTAGGTTCTACATATGGTCAAAATCATTGTCTTTAACGTTACAGTCGCACGTATATTTTCGTTCATATATCCGCAATATTAAATGATATATAAAAATTTTCAAATTTACATTAAAGTAGGCCACAAGGTTTACATTTTATATGTGTAAACTTTTTTACCATCGTCAGCAGTTTCAAAGATACGCGAAGTTTTGTCAAGTCTTTAACGTTAAATTTTTTGGAAGTGAGTTAGGAAGTAACTCAACACTCGAACAAAAATTAGGGAATCTTGCAGAGCTAAAATTTAAAACAATGTAATTTTCAAAAGACCAAGGTTCAAAGAAATGATATAAGTATCAACTTGAGAGAAAACTTTCCTTAAAACAATTTTGCAAATCCAAATGTGCAGTCTTTAACGTTACAAAAAAAAGTCTTTAATATTACATTGCGATTTGATTTCAGAAAATTGGTAAATTTGGGACAAGAAAATAATTGTACACTATCTAAAACGTAGAAAATCGAATATTTATTATTCGTTGCAGTGTTTTTAAATCTTTGCGTTACACTGATAGACAAAACGCATCAATTAACGTGAAATACATATTCCCTCATACGGAGGCATTGAAAAAATGAAACATTCATTATATCAATGGAAATCGCAAGGAATACTAATTATATCCTTCTTTAGATGCTATAGCATATTTATAGATGCTATAGCATGTATATAAACAAAATATATATGATTAAGTGCGTAATTCAAAAAAAAAAATTTCATTTAGCGTTCTTCGTTCCCGCGATATTGACCATATGAACATTAAACTATTCAAAGCAAGTATGTTTCTTCATAGTGGAAAAGAGAAAACAACTAAATACGATTAAAATAATCAAGAATAATCAAAATTGATGAAACTATAGTTAGATTATCAGTTAGATACTTTTATTATTTTTGTTAATTGCTAATTATTAAGGTTTTTATCACATTATAATGGATTACTAAAATTTCGACAGTAAAAACGAATCATTTTGATTACCGAACCCACAGGTGAAATCAGAGTTGTTAAATTTAGGTTATAATTAATAATGGTATTTTCACAGATGTATGTATATGTATAAGTGAGATGGCAGCTACATTTAATCAAATTATTGCAGCTATAAATAGTTCATTTTTGCAAGTATTTGGTCTTTACTATAGAGAATAACGACGCCTTAGTGGGAAAAATTGCTAAAGAAGTTTATTAACTCAGCGAAAAACGGAATATGATTGATTTCCTTTTGTTATTATAAAAATAAAAACTAAAAACACATTTCAGTGAGTACAAATACTTTAATGTAAATATTTATTAGTTTTATTAATTTACTATTATTTTAAAACATGAATGATCTCGTTTTGTTATTTTGAAATAAATAAACTAAGAAAACGATATTCGTGTTGAATTTTTAATTGACTTTTTTGTTGATATATTTGGCGTCCATTCAATAAACACAGGTGATATACGTAGTAACAGCTCATTTCGACGCTCCCTTAGATTGCGAAGAACGAGAGAAAGGGGAAGAAAAAAGGTCCCACGGAGAAATAAGACATTGAGATTTTGACAATTTGTTATTAAAATTGTATATTAATATAAGCTAAATGCTATATCTTTACCTATGTTTACTAAGTTTATTCATGTTTAAATAATTCAACTTTATTTAAAGTTGATATAAATATGGTATTATGATAAAGAATTCTCGGGAAAAATAAACATAACGTTTCGGAATTGCAAAACATTATATACTGAATGAAACCATATAAATACGATTTTTTATGAGTTTTTTTTTAACTTTTCTTAGTTAAAAAGTGATATTTCCGCGTAAGTGCCGTTTGATCACTGACCGCTTTTATTTAATTTGTAATAACTTTTACATTTTCCATATATGTATAATAAAATTGTCTTTTAATAAAATACTTTTAATCATTTATTTTACAGTTTATCAACTTAAAAGAATGAATAAAAATTAATAATTTTTGAAGAAATCTGAAAATGTGCTTATTTTTTTTTTTTTAATTTAAAAATTGCTATACCGAATTACACAACAAATATAGTAACGCAGAGAGTGAATGTAATTTTTTAACGGTATTTTTTTAGTTAGTTTTATTTACTATTCTGATAAATGTAGAAAAACATAGGCAAAAGCCTTTTTGTCTATATCTCGAAAGCCCTGCTTTGGAAAATGAGTAAAACTCAGCAGAAGAAACCTCCGAAAGAGGAGTCAGACAGTGGTGTGGAAAACGTGGGTAGTTACCCAGAAGTCCCACAGTGGAGAAGAGATCGCGCAGCAGTCGCACAATTGCACAAGAGTCGCGAGGAAAACGAACAGCAGTTACAAAGTACTCGATCTGCGGTGAGGAAAACGCGCAATAGTTGCGTAGAAGTCGTTCAGTGATGAATCATGAAATTGATACAGCAATTCAGATGACACGCAGTTCGCGAAGCGAAACAGTCGAACACCTTTGGAAAAAATTCATGAATGGTGATTGAATTCAATTTTGCAAATGTACCTTCGAGTATAGCAGAGAATTGGGCAATAATTATGGAAATGCTGGCACAGGAAGTCAATCGAGTTTCTGAAATACATAAACACACACAAAATCAGAAAACCTGAAGAATCATTTAATTTGTATTTTCTATATCGGATATAGACAAAATACTTACGAGTTGAGCAATTGGTTGTCCAAAAACTCTTTTTAAAATTTCCTGTTTTTCTTTTACGAAAAAAATCCAATGAGTTTTAAATTCGATTAATGAAAATCGTTGTTTAATAAAAATAAATTCGTCAAAGAGGCAAACTGGATTTTCTCAGGGGGTTCAAGATGGCGATTGAAGTGAGAGGAACGAGAACGTATTTCACCTTGCTTTATTACACCATATTTGGCGCCTACATCATATAGCTAGATATTATACGGAGCTACAAATTCAGAGATAAGCAGCTTCATGTCGACTCCGAACGGCAGATATATAAAACAGAGAACGTATGTATGTATGCACATACATATATTAGACAAAGAAGTTTTAAGTTAGGATGACGGTATGAATTGTCAAAATGTATCTATATTTCTCGTCCAATCTCACCACCTCAATGCCCGACTGGAGCAATGTGAGAGTGCGGAGTTAGCAGAGCTGAGCGAAGACACAATTTGTTTAACAGTATATGATTTCAGATAAATATCAATTGTTTAGCAAAGATATTAATTGTAAACATCTACAAAAATATTTAATTCGATGTGAAATTTAATTAAATATGTGCATGATAAGAGTGAGCCAAGTGTGATTATATGCATGCAAACATATGCGATATGCGTAGTATCAATCGTTATAGGTAAAGAGTTTTTCAATAGGGACGCTACAAAAGTAGACCGATAGTGACAGCAAACGACGCCATATTTTTTCCCGCTCTTTTAACATTTCTCTTCAGTAAGGTTTGCCATTTCATCATGGAAAGATATACGATCCAACGAGTCGAAAATTAAATTTTACTACCGAAATTCGGAGTCAGTTGCCTCAACTTTAAGAGCGCTACGTCCAATTTGTGGTCGTCCTCATTTCTGGCTGAATGGCTTCCTCTATTAGCAAAATATGCATCATTGGACAGGCAGCAATCCACACGTACTCCATGAGTCAACATTGCATCCCGAAAAATTACGGTTTGGTGCGGTTTATGGACCGGCGGCGTCATTGGACCGTACTTCTTCCGTGATGATCAAGACCGGCACGTTACTGTGAATGGGAATCGCTACCGCTTAATGATAACCGAATATTTTTGGCCCGAATTGGATGATATAGACTTGGACAATATGTGGTTCCAACAGGACGGCGCTACAAGCCACACAGCGAATGTCACAATCGATTTATTGAAAACCAAGTTTGGTGAACGTGTTATCTCACGAAATGGCCCAGTCAATTGGCCGCCTCGGTCGTGCGATTTGACGCCGTTAGACTATTTCCCGTGGAGCTACGTCTAGTCTATGGTCTATGCCAACAGGCCAGCGTCGATTGATGAACTTCGTACCAATATCGAACGTGAAATTGCAGCAGTATCGGCCGATTTATGCTTGAAACCCGTCGAAGATTGGGTTCTGTGTCTGGACTTCTGCAAGCGTGCCCGTGGTGTCCATGCAAAAGAAACCGAGTTCCATACATAATGGCATCGAATGTACTTTCACAGGAATAAAGAATTTAATTCATATCCTAAACCGTTTTTGTTTTATTTAAAAAAAACTTTTGTGCGTTCCTATTGCAAGACCCGATACATATGTAAATTACCACAATTTTGTGTATACTTATGTATGTATGTGAGTATATTTGTACGTGCAACCATAAATAGCTAAAATGACCAGCATTTAATTTAGCCTTCCACCAGTGAGTCTCATATTTTTCTTCCCCGATTTTTTAACTAATAAAAAAGACGAGGTTTTTGTTTTTGTTAGAAGCGAAAGCTTTTAACTTTATTAATTTGAACCTATCACAAGACTGACTTAATTACTAAAAACAGTGATACTTATAATTGATTGAATGTCTACCTTGCATATTCTGTCAGTTAAAATTGGTAAACAATTCTTTGGAAGTATAAAATTAATAAATTTAATTTAGAAAACAAGGTTCATTGTACTAATAAGAATGCAAGTTGGCAGAAAGTGCAAGTTGCATAAAAGTACATCGCACTAAAAGTTGGCATGTGCCGGAAATGCAAGTCCAATAAATATATGTATGTTGGTTTAATGAACTGAATATATTGGCCTTGGAATGCAAAATTTTAAATAGAATATGAAAAGACGTAGATTATTATATTATACTTAGGGGTTTTACTATAACATCCCCTCTGTTAGATTGAGGCTCCGACGAAACTTGCAATATTAACATTCTTTTGAAATATATAAATGGCAATATACTTAATTGTTGTAAGCAATATAAAAACAAATATAATGGTGCTAATATTAACAATATTATGTTTCTTGTAGTTCATTGTTACGTTTTCCAAATTTTGTTCATAATCAATTCGTTGTAAGTAGAGTTCTTTTAATTTTATGCCTGGAAAATTTTCATTATTTACATTTACTTTTGTTATTACATTCGGTAAGATAAATTTATCATACAATTTGAGGTTTACATTTGAGAAATTTTTATTTGGTGTGTAAATGTCGCAATTTTCAAATTTGATTCAAAAATTTCCTTTTATTTTGATGTCGATTTTATTACAATTGTGTGAAATTTCAGAATAATAGTTTTTATATATAAAGATTCCAGGAAGAACTTCTGTTACATTGATTTCATTTGATATTTGCATATCGCAAAATGCTTCTTCGTAGCTTAATATATTACTTAGACATTTATCGTTTATTTTTATTAAATTTTTCTTTAATCCATCTTTAACAAATGTGTCATAAATGTTGTTTTCCAAATCAGCTAGTATTTCATAATTATTCAATATAATTGATTTGATTGATTGATAAAATATCCTTTAAATATTGTGGGATTTGAAGAATTATTACAATATTATATTTGTGTAACTGTCAAAATATGCAATCAAATCTAATAATATCCTTATCAATATGTCTGTAGGGATTATTCCATGTTTACTAGAAAAAATTATCTGTCCTCATGAATTTTTCTATTTATAAAATCAATTGGTTTAACTTTTGTAGTACAATGTATGGTGTTATTATAAAAGCCTATTATCCTTAAAATTTTTTCCTCTACTGTTTCATGACGGTTTCTTTTATCATGTCTTAGAAGTCTTATGTGCTCATTCATTGTATTGTGCAATCTTTCTGTATCTGCATTTGAAGTATGGTTACGGTTAGATGTGTAATGCATTATTATATTTTCGTCCTTCAAAAATTGTTGCATTGGTATAGCCTTGAAACCAAGTTCATTATCAACAATTATATTTTCAATTTTACCATAGGTGTTAAGATATAGTAATAGTTTAGTTTTAAATTCTGTCCAAGTCCGTCCATTTATTTTATAAACTACAGCAAATTTTGTAAATTCATCAATTATTGTCATAAACATTTGTTTTCTAATGTATAGAAAACTTCGATGTGAACAATTTCACGAGGCTTAGAAGGCGTTACGGTAATTTTATAGCGTATCTTGGGGGGTCTTCTATCATATTTTTCTAAATTGCATATTTCACAATTATTTATAAACTGTGTTATCCTTAATTTTAATTGGGGGTTGTAGAAATGGTTTCTTAATTCTTAGAATACTGCTTGTATGATTTTTATCTAAATGTTCTTTCTCGATAATTTCGCTTAATTTATTTTCATCTTCTATATCTTCTAATAAAGTAAAACATCTTATAACTTGAAAATTTTCGTTGTTAGAGAATACTTCCTCATAGGTGGATTCAAAAATATTTTAAAATTCATTATCTATAAGAACTGCATTTAATTGTGCAGGAATAAAATGGTTTTTAAGCAGGGTAATAGTAGTGTCCCTATCGAGTATTTTAATTTGGATAATATTCCTTTTATTCTCAAAAATTGACTTGTTTTTTATTCTGATGTATTTTTCTTTATAATAACCTGATTTCTAAATAAGTTTATTGGTGACGTAGTTTCTTTAATTGTTAAAGAATCTGATTCTAATGCATTTATATTGATAGATTCAGGCTCAATGCGAGATAGCGCGTCTGCATTACTATTTTTAGTTCCTTTCTTATACTTTATCTCATAGTCGAATTCAAATAATTTCAATCGCCATCTAACGAGTTTTGAGTTAGGTTCCTTGATGGAAAAAAGCCATGTTAAAGGTTTGTGATCAGCTTCAATCAGAAATTTGCGACCAAACAGATATGGTCTGAAATACTTATGTAGTATCCTATATAATTGCTAAAAGTTCCTTTTCTATAGTACTATAATTAATTTCGCGCTCGTTAAAAGTACGACTCGCATAACAAATGGGGTGGTTGTCCTGCGAAAGTACTGCACCTAAGGCATAATTACTAGCGTCTGTTGTCAGAGTGAATTTCTTTGTAAAATCTGGATAAACTAGTATTGGGTCATGTGTTCATAATGTTTTAAGAGTATTGAAACTTTCCTGATATTTTTGGTTATTTATATCTACTTTGGCATCTTTCTTTAGGTAACTAGTCATTAGTTTTGCTATTAAGGAATAATCCTTTATAAATTTTCTATAGTATTCTGTGAGTCCTAAAAATTGTTTAATTTGTTTCGCAAATTGGGAAATTTTGAACATATTCAATTTTCTTTAGGTTCGCTTTTATCCTTTCTGGTGCCACTATGTGGCCAAGGAATTCAGTTTCCTTTTTTAGAAATTCGGGCTTATCTAGTTGAATTTTTAAATTAGCTTCTTTTAAGTGGCGGAATATTAAATTGATAGAATTTAAGGAAGTGGAGAAAATTATTATGTCGTCCAAATATACCAAACAAATTTTATTTATATAATCCTTTAAAATATTATTCATATGTCTTTGGAATGTCGCTGGTGCTGTCTTCAGACCAAATGGCATTCGCAGGAATTCATAATGACCTCCTTCGACACTGAAGGCAGTTTTATCAAAGTGTCGGACACCTCGATTTCGATTTGATGGGATCCCTTCGCAAGATCGAGTGTGGTAAAATATTGGTATCTTCCCAATTTGTCCAATATTTCATGAATGTTCGGAATCGGGTACTTGTCATCTATTGTTACCTCATTAAGTTTACGGTAATCAATGACAAGCCTCCATTTAGTTTTTCCACTGGCATCGGCCTTCTTCGCTACGATCCATATGGGTACGGAATATAGAGAATTGCTTTGTCTTATTATTTTATTGTTAAGCATTTCCTGAATTTGCTTCTGTACTTCGTTCTTGTGAACGTAAGGATATCTGTATGATTTGGTAAATATAGGAATATTGTCGTTGGTTCTTATTTTATGTTTAATAGCGGATGGGAAAGATAGTTTTGTATTTTCTTGGTAAAAAATATCAGAATATTTATGTATGACTATCATGAGTCCTTTTTTCTCCTCGGGACTAAAATGTTTAGTTTGAATTTGTTCCTTTTCTTCAATTATATTAAACTTTGCGTTGTCCACCTTCTGCGTGAATACGCTATTTGTTTTTGATAAAGAATCTGACTTTATTTTATTATAATTTCCAATATTGGAAAGGTCCTTATTAAAAATTCTATTTTCTTTTAAAACTAATTCACTATTTTTCGTCATATGAAGTTCTTTCTTTTGGCCATCTTCGCCTTTTATTAAAAGAGGTAATATACGTTCCCCATATTGTATTATTTGCATAATTGATGTTTGTCTTTAAAGGGCTTAATAAATCATTGCCTATTAAACCGTCGTAGAAGTCATGGAATTTTGTTATAAAAAACTCGATGACGTTGAGTTCTGTACCGAATTCTTCAAAAGTTGGTATTTTACTTTTTCATGGATATGAATTTTGTGTTGTAGAGTTTTTATGCAAATTGGATTTGTATTTTGTATCCATTTCGGGTGGCAAATGCCGGGGTTTAAAATTGAATTGGTTGCGCCTGTGTCAATTATTAATTTAATATGTCCTAACCTAGTCTTTATTTTTATAAATGGAAGTTTTCCGAGGCTGTCGGACTAAAATTTTCAGAAATCCTGTGATAGTGAGAGGCTTCGTGGTTATTTACATCCATTGGTTCAGGCAATGGGAAGCGATTGTGGTGGTCATAAGCTCCGTTTTGGGCTGCAAAATTTTTTGTTGTGAGAAATTTTGCTGATGAAAATTTCTTCTATTATGGTTAAAATTTGAATTATTTTGTGGATTGTAATTTTGATTAAAATTGCGTGGGTTGAAATTTTGTTGCTGGAAACTATGCCTGTTAAAATGTGAGTTAACATTCTGGTTATGATTCTGATTAGGATTTTGATAAGTATTCCTTGGGCTAAGATTTTGTTGTTGCCTGTTGTGATCGAAATTTGATTTATATTGTGGGTTTTGTTTTAAAATTTTTGCTCAGATCTGTCTCGCGTGTAAAATGAGCATATCCAGCTTCAAAAAGGATATTCATTGCTCCTTCTAAAGTATCTGGATTCCTACAAGCTAATATAGTCTTCATAGGTTCAGGAATTTTAGATTTAAAAATATTGAGAGCTGTGCGGGAGTTGTTTTGGGCAACAGCGTATGCTGCTCCTAATTCTTGTCCGAGGACGAATTTTTGTAGTTTTTTTATTTCATCAAAGAAATCTAGGCTGGTTGTTTTAAATGCGGTAGCTCTGAGTAAATCGAAAAGTTCGTCACAATTTCACCGGTCGCCCAAATTATTTTGAAGTACCCTTTAATTTGCTTTTAATTATGTCGGAAAATATTCCTTGTGCTAGTTCATCGTATGTTTGTAATATAGGATGTATTCTGTCTATTAAATTTAAAAATGTTTGTAGGTCCCTATTGTCGGCGTTGAATTCAGGGAGGTTTCCTAAATATTTTAAAGGATCAAAACGTACTTGAGCAATTTTTGTGTCAAATTCTAATACTTTTTCTGTTAATATTTAACATTTTAAATTTCTTTTTAGCTTTTACTTTAATTTCCTTAATAATATTAGCTTCTTCGATATTGTTTTCTGCCTCTTTAGCGTATGAACATAATTCCGCTTGGGTAATATATTTCCATTAAATTTTGAAACAAATTATATATATGTTTTTGCAAAATGTCACTGTATAATTTTCGATAATTGTAAAGTTTTGTAGGTTTTAAACTTAATTTCAGAATTGATTGTTAGGGTACTTGACCTTTAACAATACCGTAGACTATTCAATTTTCTTAAAATGACCTTAAAAATATTTTTGAATTTCCGTTGAATTAAAACCCTGGTTGTGGATTCTGTCCTGCTGCTGTATGGTGAAAATTCTGCTGTTGATGTTTTTGAAGCTGTCTAATGGTTTCACCGAAGATTAATATCTCTGTTGTCTTTTTGTTACTGCTGACGATGTCTTGTTTTCTCCAGTGTCGCAATTTTTGAAAAAATTTTCTTTATATATGATAAAGGTCACAATTTGGCAATCTTTTGTCTTTTTGAGTCAAAATAAAGTTTTCCCGATTTTGGTAATCTTTTACCATAAAAAGTTAAAACAATTTTTCGCGATTTTATGGAAAAAGTTGTACTGTGTGCAGCAATCTTTCACTGACACACTTCTACTTCACTTTTTTTTAATGCCCACTTCGCGAAAGTTTTAATTTTGCACGATCTTTCGCGTTACCGTATTAAAAATTAAAATCAACTTATCACAATTCAAGTTTTCTTTACGATGGATAGGATAATTGCGGTATCCTACAGACTGCGCCACTTTCCTTCCCCGATTTTTTAACTAATAAAAAAGACGAGGTTTTTGTTTTTGTTAGAAGCGAAAGCTTTTAACTTTATTCATTTGAATCTATCTTAAGACTGACTTAATTACTAAAAACAGTGATACTTATAATTGATTGAATGTCTACCTTGCATATTCTGTCAGTTAAAATTGGTAAGCAATTCTTTGGAATTGTTTACTTCGATTTGCACCTGCCGGAAATGCAAATCGGCATTTTATAAAATTAATAAATTTAATTTAGAAAAAAAGGTTCATTGTACTAATAAGAGTACAAGAGTGCAAGTTGCATAAAACTGCATCGCACTAAAAGTTGGCATATGCCGGAAATGCAAGTGCAATATACACATATATGTATGTACATATTTTGGTTTAATGAACTGAATATATTGGCCATGGGCACGCAGGTTTTTATTTTGGCCCATCCGGCACGTTTGCACCCGTAAACTATTTTATAAAGAAATTCATTTATTATTAATCTATTATGTTTGCTTATCATTATAAACGACTTTTGCACGAAGTCCTGCATAAGTCAATTTAAGCGCTTATAGTATTCCAAATATATGTACATAACATTTGTAAATATATGTACGTATATATGTCAATAGGCAAACATTGCTATAATTAATTGTATTTTGTGCTTGTGTCTGAACAAATGATTTACGTCAAGGTACTCTATTAAAGACTTTCAACACGAAAGCAAATAAGCCGTACTATTTTATAAGGTCTCAAAATTTAAGATACAAATTTAATTCTGTGGAGTACAACATAATATCATCTTGTAATATGTATGTATGTATGTATATGTAAGTAATTTTTCTCAGATTCCCCTCTATTTGATCTAGAGTCAATATTTATATTCTACTTAACTTTTTTCTCCTACCTTAGTCAAATAAAAATTAGTGCAACTCAACCCTGATTAGTGATGGCAACTTTGCGAAGCAGATTCTTCATGTGAATTGCGGGCAGAAGCAAGTGTTCCCATGGAGTTTTGACAAAACAGAATTAGAATTTTAGAATTTTTGTTTTCAAATCAGTAAATTTCGGTCTTTCACAAAAAAATGTAATGTTTGAATTTAACTATTACTACGACAGCCCGCTGAACATTGTTTTTTTTGGCTTGGTAAAATGAAAGTCATAACTGGAGATAAGACGTTTTGTCAAACTTTACGCACATATTTATGTGCGCGAGTTAAGGAATGTTTACAACGCCACCGCTGACGTCACCACATAACACGTTCTAACATGCAGCGAATGCATTATCGATACAAACCGTATCAGGCAGCAACCGAAACAGAATTTTCCACAAACAAACAAAGAAAAACATGAAACAATAGTAAACAACCTAAACAATAGATACGTACTAGTGAACAACCTTAACTATAGATAAGTACTGGTAAACAACTTGCTTTAGAATCTTCCACTACAAATCTACCGCCGCATCCTAGTATTCAGCCCTATCACGCAATCCATCGTATACTGTTTTTTCGGAGAAGTTACGAAATTGCGATCATACAATTCGAACAGCTCCGAACGTACATTCGAAATTCGTAGAGTGGCATTCACTGAATCCACTCGAAACGTCAAATTGTGAAGTTTCGGACAATTTTGCTACGAAGAGTTTTTGCCAACGGAGAAAACCTACGAAAAACGGAAAAATTTGAAAAATAAATACAATAATTAGAAAAAAAAGCTAAAATGTAAGTTTGAATTTAAGAAATGTATAAACAGTATCGAATATTTTAAAATACTATTTTTTGCCACTTCCACAGGTCCAAAGTAATAACAACAAGGCAACAGTACGCGGTTTTGCTTGACTTGTTGCAGAACAAACCTGAAATGGCACAGGGATTCACAAAGTGCTCCAAGGAAGAAGCGTCGGAGTTTTGGAAGAATGTGGCGGAGGAGCTTAATAGTATAGGCCCACCAATTAAAGACATTTCCAGCTGGAAGAAGGTAAAATATTGTAAAATGTATTGTTTGCAATTTGTATAATTTTTTTGCAGGTATGGCTAGACTGGAAGGCCTATATAAAAAAAAGCTGGCCGCGAATAAAAGGGAACAAGCAGCAACAGGTGGCGGTCGAAATAGGCAGCACCATTTCAACGAAATGGAGGAAGCCGTTATCAGGTTGACTGCATTAGAGACCAGCACGCATGGCATACAGGACACAGTGAGTGTTGGGCTACCTGTGACAGCTAACGCAACCAATGAAAGCGAAGCTGACGTATCGATGCTGTCAGAGAGATGCAGTCCAGCACCCCCAAGACGTGCTTCTTCTGCGCAGAGGCCAGCCACAGAGGCAAGTGCGTCGCAGTTACTGAAGGAACAAATTTCCATTCAAAAGCAGTTCCAAGAAGAGAACATCAAACACTTTTCTCAACAGGATGCGAAGATGGAAGAGCTTTCTTCAGGTATGCGACGCTTATGCAGAGCGACTGAGAAGCTTTACGACCTGAAGAAAGCAGAATTAGAAGAAGCTCGCAGGCACAATAATGCAATGGAATGTTTGATTGGTGCTAAAAATGCAATAAAACAGCAAATGTTAAACGTAGAAAACAAAACTTTGGAAGCAATTCAAAAAAAAAAATAATCCAATAAATGAAAGCCAAAAATATTTCGTATTAAAATTTATTTTGAATATTATATTCGGGTTAGTGTCCTAGATATAGATTCTCTTATCTGAGAAGCTGCACCACTGTACGTTGATGAAGAAGGTTCATTATTTTCGGTTAAACCATATGGTTCCACATTTTCTGGAATATCGTCAACCACGCGGTAGTGAATGCAAATATTGTGTAACGCTGCCGCAACATTAACAATTTGGCACACCTTCCAGGGCTCGTAATGAAGCTCACGAGCACCCAGCAGGCATCGAAATCGGTTTTTAAGTACACCAATTGTCCTCTCAATAATATTTCTAGCTTTTGCATGCACTTTATTATAGTTACTTTCGGGGCTTCCTGTTAGAGGAGAACGGAAAGGTGTCATTAGCCATGGTTCAAGGGCGTATCCGGCATCTCCTGTGAAAAAATATGATCGTTTTGATTTTGATCATTCAAATTGGGCGGATATACAGTGGTTCAAAGTTTAACTCGGACATCCAAAAAAATTAGGTGTACGAATAAAACTTTGGATCACTGTATGTACGTATTATACATACCCAGAATCCAAGTATTACGTTCACCATCTAGGTACTTATTTTCAAAAAAATTTCGCGCATTGCTGACATTCCATATATGAGAATCATGGTTGCTGCCAGGATACTGCGCATTCACATATCGTATTCTCATTTCATTGTCGCATATCTACAAAAAATTATATAAGAAATTTTAAATATAAATTCGCTGCCATACTTACGATCATCGCATTGATACTATAGTAACCTTTACGGTTAAAATATAGAAATTTGTCCTTATTTGGAGCAACAATTTTAATGTGTGTCCCGTCTACACACAAAATCACGCCTGGAAATCCGTATTTCTGGTAGAAGTCCATCTTGGATTGCCGTTTTTCTTCATTGCTCAAATCGAGATTCACCCACTGAGGGCATAAATTCGTTTGAAGCGATGCCAATACGTCTTTTAAGACGCAACAAAATGTTGACTGGGCCATTGGGATGTCAAAGTCTTTACCCACTCCGTGCTGATAACCGCCTTCCGCAAAAAAACGTAAAACGGAAGACAAACGATGGAGTAAGGGAATAGATGACGACCTTGTCGAGCTTGAACTCTGTTCTAGAACCCCGAGGATGTAAGTAAAGGCCGCCTTATTTAAGCGATAGTTTTTAATAAACCTGTATTAGTAAAATATTTGAAAATAAATTTTAAATATGAAGTTATGTATGTATGTAGATTCGTACATATATGTACTTACATTGATTCGTTTACATCGAGAGGGTTGCTTAAATCCCTCAATGATTTTCGCTGAATTTTTAGGTTGCGTCTGTTTCTCCCACGTTCCTCCTCCATCAGCATAATTGCACACGCCAGCGAGTCCATTTTGTAATTGCTTTTCTTATGTTTGAATTAAAACAACCGATTTTTATTTTGTGTTGTAATTTATTTATTTACTTTGACCAGCTTGTTTCGAAACGTCAAAATTCAGAATTTAAAATTGGCAACAACTCTTTCGAGTTCACATGGATTTAGTGATACCAAATTGTTCGGATTCGTAGCTGACATTCGTATTCGTAGCTTTGCTCCGATGGATTGCGTGATAGGGCTGATTATAAGTAGCCCTAAGTATACAAAATTAAGATTAGTATTGAATTTATATTAATAAAGAAAGCACATGACTATGCAGCAAAAAAATATATTTTTTTTACTCTATTCTGTACAAGTAGAATAACTGGGGGCTCAATCGGGATGACAATACGTTTTGTCACCTAAAAGCCAAAATCCTCGAAATATAGGAAAATAAAAAGATCCACAGTCTTGTGGAAAGACAAAACCAGTTTCCCAAAAAGCGAAACACTAATTATAAAACAACAGTCCTGAAAAAGGGGAACAATATTAACAACTTTCGAAGAAGTCCTTGTGACAGAAGCAGAACAAACTGGATCAGTGCGGAATAAAAGCATTCCTATCCGGCAATTCCACCAAACGACAACGACGTGCCAGCAAATCCGACTCTTCCTCTCTAAGACTTCAAAGAAACGACAACACAACAAATATGGCCGAATCAGCACAGCTAAGAGCACAAATTGATGCACTAACACAACAATTCCAACAACAAACCTTGCAAGTAATTACCCTACTACAGGAGCTTAATACTGTTAAGGAAAACCAACCCGCCTTGCACAATATCACCACCACCAAAACACGAAGAAATCCCACTTGCAATAAGAGACGCCAAAGATATCGATTTGGAGCTGTTCAAAGCTTTACCCAAGTGTGATGGGGACAAAAACTCGTATCGCTCATGAAGATCGCAAGTCTGGAAGTTTATGGATGACATCAAAGCGTTCACAGGACATCCTATTTATTATAGGGCAGTAGGCATCATCCGCACAAAAGTTATACGAACAGCAGCCCACATACTTAGCAATCACAACTCGAAATTAAACTTCTATTCGATTATATATCGATTGGACTATACATTTGCGGGACAAAGACCTCTGTATGTGTTATTAGACGAGATGAAAAAGGTTAATCAAGGAAGAAAGAATTTATCCGAATATCACAGCAAAATTAATAAAGCACTTCACCTTGCGCTTTCAAAAATTGAAATGTCGCATGAACAAAACAGTGAAGCCATGAAGACATATGCTAACCAAGAAGCTGTTCGAACATTCGTTATGGGACTGAATAACAGATACACAAGTGGAACCTTGCACAGCCAAAACCCAAGGGACTTAGAGCATGCGTATGCTATTGCCAGCACAATCTACCACGACAACCATAACCAACAATTTGAAGCTCAACCAAGGTGTATCCAACAATCAAGAAGTCACTCAGGAGAAGAACGCTTTCCTCAACGAAACGAGCGCCCCAGATATAATCCAGGGATACAAGTGCAACGCAACAATTTTATTCCACACCACGACCGGGTTAATAAGCCGATACCTATGGAAGTAGACAACTCTAGGCAGTTTATACGCCCTACTCAACACCAACAGGTATACCAGAATCCTTTCAAAACGGAAAGAAACGCATTCTCGCAAAACTTCAATCAACATAGAGCAGCAGAGGATCAACCAAACACATCAAAATAAAGCAGAATCTACCATATCTCACCTCGAGGAACAGTATGAAACCGGAAGTACTTTTTTACGCGAGTAAACGGGCTGCTCTGCATTCAAACAAAGTGCGGTCTTACGGGCACACCCGTTACAATCATAGTCAACTATAATATTGGTAAGTCAGTGCCTATTAAACCTATAAAAACAAAAACTATTCACGGATATTCATTATTAAAATCTAAAAAAATTATAACTTTGTTTTTTCTTAGCAAACAAAACGTTTCTTTTTTTCTCCTACGCGTTTCGGCGTCTTTCGCACCTTCATCAGGGAGTCTGCATTTTATTGTACATAAAACATAAAAACAAGTGTTAGCAAATTAACAATATGTTTGCTTACAACAATGATTGCACTTACATTTTTAATTACATTGAAAACAGTAACAACATCAAAACAAACAAAAATAAAAATACAACAATAAAACTCCACATATTGAATTACACACTACTTTTTTGTTTCTCTGTTTTACCATCACTCGTTATTGCTGTTCTGTATGCGCAGTTTATATTGTCTACGTCTTCCTTAAAATTCATCGTGTTTCGTATTTGTTGTTGTATTCTCAGCCCTTCTAATGTTAATCTCGTCCTCTCTTTTTTCTCCACGTCTAATATTTTAGTATTTTCGAAAATATACGGTTTAAGTGACCAGGACTTCAAAAAAGACAACACCAAAAAAAATTAAAAATATACGATACAAAAATGGATACCCTAAAGCAATAATAGAGAGTCTGTTATTAACTGCCAACAACAAAAGGGCATTGGCGCACAGAAATATTGAAACCCCAAACAAAAACGAAAATAAAAAATACCCAAGCATCACATACATACCAGGACTAACGGACAAAAAAAAAATAAGCAGAAGTATACAGACAGACAAAATATGCTTTGCACATAAAACACATCGCACGCTAAACTCGGTAATTACCAAAACAAAAGACAGAATCAGCAAGGAACAACAACACAACGTAGTATATGAAATCAAGTGCAATGGTAAATTGGGCGAAAATTGCGATAAAGTATACATAGGCACTACAAAGCGATCACTCGGAATTCGAATTAGCGAACATAAAACGGACGCGAAGAACAAAAAGACAACAACAGCATTGGCACAACATTTAACGAATAGCGGACACTCAGCCGACCGAAAAGCTCCTAAAGCATCCCAATTATAATTTCGTTTAGTCATCCTTTGTCATTTTTTGAGATTGATGAACTACAAGAATTTGATACGATACTAGGGGAGCAAGGACTTAGAGCTATAAAAGCAGAAATAAATCTATTCGACTACAGTTTAAAGTACCAAAAGAAAGTTGTGAAGGTAGAAGATGAACAAAAAATAAATTACACAGTAAATAATACAGAATATGAGGATGATATTAGGGAAATAATGAGGAAAAATTATGAAATTAGTGAAATTTTACCGTTTACCACAACTATCCAAGCAACTATTAGAACGAATAATGAAGATCCTATTTGGACTAAACAGTACCAGGGACCGTAACTGTTATGACTTTTTTCAAAAGAGTCAATAAATAATTGTTATTTTTTCACCGATATATTTTCAGTCAAAAATAAAAGTTAAAATCTGCCTGTTATTTTTTCAGTCAAATATAAAAGTTAAAATTTGACTTTTATTTTTTCGGTCAAATATAAAAGTTAAAATTTGACTTTTATTTTTTCGGTCAAATATAAAAGTTAAAATTTGACTTTTATTTTTTCGGTCAAATATAAAAGTTAAAATTTGACTTTTATTTTTTCGGTCAAATATAAAAGTTAAAATTTGACTTCTATTTTTTCGGTCAAATATAAAAGTTAAAATTTGACTTTTATTTTTTCGGTCAAATATAAAAGTTAAAATTTGACTTCTATTTTTTCGGTCAAATATAAAAGTTAAAATTTGACTTTTATTTTTTCGGTCAAATATAAAAGTTAAAATTTTACTTTTATTTTTGACCGAAAAAATAGAAGTCAAATTTTAACTTTTATTTTTGACTAAAAATATATCAGTAAAAAAATAACGGTTAATTGCTGACTTTTTTGTAAGAAGTCAAAAAAATATAAATCATATAGGATTAGCATTCCTTGGCTAACAAGCATCACATTAGTATATACAAATGTTAAAAAAACAAATTCTTTCCAGCTAACTTTTTAAATTGAAATTTCGAAAATAACTATTATTTTCGATCCCTGAACAGTACCCTTATCCCATGTCAGATAATGATTTTGTGAATACAGAAATCCAGAAACTTCTCGATAATCAGATAATTCAACCAAGTAAAAGTCCATACAACTCTCCGATTTGGACAGTTACAAAAAAGGGCACCGATGAAAAAGGGAAACCCAAAAGAAGGATGGTTGTAGATTATCAGGAGATTAACGCACAAACAATAACAGACAGATATCCTATCCCAGACTATATAGGTTTAGAACCAGGATTCCACCAAATGCTAATAAAAGGATCAGACAGAGAGAAAACCGCGTTTTCGGTAAACGGCGCTTAGTATGAATTTATCAGGATGCCATTTTGGCTTAAGAATACACCCTCAATATTTCAACGATGTGTAGATGATATTCTCCGCCAGTACATTGGAAAATTTGCATACGTATACATAGATGACGTGTTAATATATTCTTCCTCACCCGAATAACATATAGAGCATATAAGAACCATTGTAAATGCTTTGCATAACGCCAATATGAAAATCTCTAACGAAAAATCACATTCCTTCCAGAACTCTGTCGAATACTTAGAACATATAATAAAACACAATAAAGTAACTATGGACCCCAAGAAAACTCAAGCAATAAAAGAATATCCTATCCCAAACAAATAAAAGAAAACAGATCATTCCTAGGGCCAGCTAGGTACTACAGGAAGTTTATTAAAAATTTTGCAGCAATCACTAAACCATTGACTATACATTTACGCGAGACAATGATATAGTAAGTAGAAACAAAAGTGCGAAAGTAGAAGTTAAATTAGATGAGGCAGCTCTAAAAGCTATTGAGAAAATCAAGAATGCGCTTCAAGCTCAACTAGAACTTTATCAACCGGACTTCACGAAACCCTTTGATCTGACTACAGATGCCAGCAATTTCGCTATAGGCGCAGTACTGTCCCAAAACAGACAACCTATCGCTTTTGTATCACGAACACTCAATGAAACTGAGCAAAATTACAGAAAATATATTGTCAATGGAGACCGCTTATTTCTCCATGTGAGCAATATACGTCAGAGTTTATTTCCTGACATCTATTGCACATTTTGTTGCCTTGACAGCTCAATTTTCATTTGAGCGAAAGTTTCGTTGTGGCAACATCAACGCAAATGATGCGGTATAATTATGAGTACATCCATTTTTTACTCTACGCCATTTTATTTAAAGCGAGTGATACTGATAGTTCCAAAAAGGGTTAGTATTTGGCAATTGTTTTTCTTTTCTGATGGGCCTAATATTGGCCTAAGTGAGCCGCTGTAGGCGGCTGCCACTCCAACCTAACCTAACCTTTTCTTTTCTGAACTTCTTCTGCAATTCTTTGTAGGTTGTGTATTATTTAAGCGCTTCAATGCAGCGAACCTGCTTGTTTGACGCCATCTTACAAATGCTTATTTCATGACATCAACTGCCCACGTAAAAAAATTGGCAACATATTTCTCAAATTTTTCTGTCAAAATGACAGATGGTAGAACATCAACTATTTTCTGTGGAGATGTGGGGTAACGCAAAATATTTAATGACAGACAATGAGAATGTGTTTAATGGACATACAGCTAAATCAGTATACGACAGACTACATATACATACAACACTCAGTCACACCAATACACCACTCAACGACGAACGCTCAAGTTGAACGCATACACAGTACACTAATTGAAGTATCAACAGCTCTCGCGCAGGAAAATCATACGGCACCCGGAGAAGAACTATTTAACGCCGTGAAGCAGTACAACAGGACGATTCATTCGACCACAGGGTTCAAACCTGAGGAAGTGTTTTTTAACAGAGAAAAATACCCCGAGACAAAGGACATTTTAATCGAAAAACAGGATAAACTCCTGCAATATCATAACAAAAACAGACACACAATTACATACAAACAAGGTGACTTCATATACGTAAAAATCGATAGAAGAAATAAATTTGCAACGAAAGTTTCGTTGTGGCAACATCAACGCAAATGATGCGGTATAATTATGAGTACATCCATTTTTTACTCTACGCCATTTTATTTAAAGCGAGTGATACTGATAGTTCCAAAAAGGGTTAGTATTTGGCAATTGTTTTTCTTTTCTGAACTTCTTCTGCAATTCTTTGTAGGTTGTGTATTATTTAAGCGCTTCAATGCAGCGAACCTGCTTGTTTGACGCCATCTTACAAATGCTTATTTCATGACATCAACTGCCCACGTAAAAAAATTGGCAACATATTTCTCAAATTTTTCTGTCAAAATGACAGATGGTAGAACATCAACTATTTTCTGTGGAGATGTGGGGTAACGCAAAATATTTAATGACAGACAATGAGAATGTGTTTAATGGACATACAGCTAAATCAGTATACGACAGACTACATATACATACAACACTCAGTCACACCAATACACCACTCAACGACGAACGCTCAAGTTGAACGCATACACAGTACACTAATTGAAGTATCAACAGCTCTCGCGCAGGAAAATCATACGGCACCCGGAGAAGAACTATTTAACGCCGTGAAGCAGTACAACAGGACGATTCATTCGACCACAGGGTTCAAACCTGAGGAAGTGTTTTTTAACAGAGAAAAATACCCCGAGACAAAGGACATTTTAATCGAAAAACAGGATAAACTCCTGCATTATCATAACAAAAACAGACACACAATTACATACAAACAAGGTGACTTCATATACGTAAAAATCGATAGAAGAAATAAATTAGCAACACAAAGTAGAAGAAGATCGTGGGGACACAATTTTAACAGTTAGAGGGAAAGTTATACACACGTCATCAAGAGAACCACAAGATTGAAGCGAGCATCAGCAATATATAGAGTTGTAGAAGAAACTGCGAAATTCAACTTTCCCATTAAGCCAATGCTAACTCTACCATCGAAATTTCCCCCCTGGGAACTCCCTTCATACAATTTCATCTCCAGCCTTCTCATGTATTCAAAACAAAATACCCCTAATCGTGTATATCAAATGCTATACCTAGATATCAAAAACTATTGGAATGCCAAAGGCTGGAGTTTAATTTTTACTGACGGCTCCAAAGAAAATGATTCTACTTAATTTGCTGTCGTCTCGGACAAGGGATGCATACTTAAAACAGGCCTTCTATTTTCACACAACTCTATATTTACCGCCGAGACGATTGCAATAAACATCGCTACCGACTATGCCTCCTCTACTAAGGGAAAATATATAATCTGCACGGACAGCAAATCAGCCATATCGGCCCTTTTGAGCACAAGCAGCAAAGAACCTTTAATCGAAAAAATTCGATACAAATTGTGCCAGCATAAGGCGAAAATAAAAATGATGTGGGTCCCTGGACACAGCGGAATTACTGGCTATGAACACGCTGATAAAGCAGCAAAAAACGTCAGAAATACGCCAAGTTTAGTCTTCGATTCATTCATTAAAACTGATATCTTAAGACAAATCGATAACATCTATAACACAGCTGTAATGGAGGAATGGTTTGCATACCAACACAATTACAAAGAAATTAACCCAAAGCGCCTAAAAGCAGATCTTCCAACAGGAGCAACATTGCAACAGACCAAAACCTTCACCAGACTCCGACTAGGGCACACAATTATCACTCACCAACACCTTCTTAAAGGGATCCCTGCACCAACCTGCTCAGCGTGTAACTGTCCACTGTCCATTATTCATATCATAGACCACTGCACCAAGTACAACAATGGCAGAAATAACATATTCAAAGACAGGAAACCTTCAGATTTATTAAAAGAGAGTTCACTAGAAAACATGTCAAAAATCTACAATTTTATATATCAAATTGGACTACATAATGTTATATAAGTTGCGTTCTCAGACTTTTTATTCAATTTATTACAATCTAAAGATGGTTTATAATTATGTATAAAATCTATTAGAATTACTTCAGGCCGATAGCCCACGCTGCTAGTGCCTTCATAATGTAATATAATTATTTAATATATTATTATTTATAATTATATTTCTAATAAATAAATAAATAAATAAATAAAAAAATATACACAAAGACAATATTGGAAAACAAGCAAAATGTAAGAATCGCAATAATATTTTTCTTAATAGTGAAAATTTCTAACAGTGACAAAACAACCGATTTGAATTTAAAGAAATATGTGTTAGCAGAGACAGGTCCATCCTTCTTATTCGAGAGTTCAAAATATTTGTACCACATAGCAAACCTAAGTGCAATTCTAGCACCATACGAAAAAATAATAAGAAACAGGTACACAACAAATGAAAATCAGGAAGAAACTTTATTAATAAACAGGATAGAAACCTTGAAATCGCAACTAATACCAACTTAGGTTCAATCTTAAAATTTATAACAGGAACACCACCACCACGTGGACCTAATAGAAATTAAGACAGGACTCAACGAGCTTATTAAAAACAACAACCAACAACAAAAAATAAATTCTCAATTTGAAAAAATCTTAGAAACCTTAAATCTTAAATCAGTAACAGAAAAAATAGTAATAGACGAAGTCTATCAAGAACTTGTAGCCAATACAAATACATGCAATCAATTTTGCAAAAAATGGAAATTTTTATTCAGGCACTTTAAATTTAAATGATATTGAAGAAATAATTACAAATGAACAATTTGATACACCCGTAATAAATATACTAGAATAATATCTGCATATTTGCCTATACCAAAACGCCGTAATAACTATTTATAAATATCCATTTATAACAAACAAATGTAAATTGTATAATATAACACCACTAATGTATAGACATGGAAAAATAATTACTGACAAATATATTGCTGAATGTAACAACAAATATACTAGAGTAGCTAAATGTAGAAACTATGTAGGAATAAATATATGTCACCAATTGGCAGATGACAATTGTACTATACCACTTTTAGAAGATAAGGAAGCTAAATGTAACATCATTTTTTTTATTTTTTTATATTATTACGGTCTTTCAGACCTAATTCAAGTAAATTAAATGTTACATAAATATTACATCTTTAACGTTTTACAGTATGAAAATAATTTTCCTTTAAACTTAATGTTTTCACAGTCTTTTATCTCAGTAGGTAATTCATTATACATTTTATAACCTACGTATTCTAGAGTTTTCTTTGCGAATTCCGTTCTTACTCTAGGCAGTCTTACGTTTTTACTATTTCTAGTTCCATAATTATGAATCTCATAATTATAATGTATTCTATCACTTAAGTAATTTGGCAATATTCCTAATTTAATATTATGTATAAATTTCAGTGTATAATAGCTAATTGATTGCTTTATACTAAGCCAATTTAGCATATTTAACATGGTACTCTTTGATGTTCGTGAAGGGCATTTTAAAATTAATCGCATTGCTTTGTTTTGTTGTATTTGTAGTCTCTTAATTTGTGAATCATTTGTTAGCAATATTATTGTTGGGCAGTATATAAAGTGAGGCTCTATAATTGAACGATATACTAATATTTTAAGATGTTTATTAATATGTTTACATGTTCTACACATAAAACCTATTTTCTTTGCAATTTTGGTTTCTAAATAACATACATGTATGTTCTCCAAAATTCAGTCTTTCATCTATTATATGTAACTCCTAAGTACGTCAGATTATTAAAGGTGAACGTTTTCCTCACAATTTCGCATAAGTTTCATTTTTTTACAGCGTGAAGAAAGCATTGAAAAGTACAATTGTTTAAAGTAAATTATTGCAAAATCAATTATTTATAACAATTTTATGTTTGTTTTCAATGAGAAAAATAGTGCAAACACCTTTCAATAACCTCTGAAAGTTTCATCTCATTATCTATTGTAGTTTAGGAGATATTAATTTTTTAATTTGATCGTGCACAAAACTTTGATTGTTAATAACTTTAACAATAATTCGAATTTTTGCAAAATATTAATGGGACAATGTAAGCATAACATTCACTTCATAATAAAATAATTGTTTCTGGAATCCAAAATTTAGTGAAATTTTCGGGGATCACTTGACGTGGCTTTACTCATATGTAAATATACTATACCTATAGTAGAACATCCTGTAACAACATTCTTTATTCTTTATTTTATTTCATTTTCATAACAGCTCTTTTATCCAAAGCTTACATTTAAATTCTTATTATCCAAAACTTACATCTAATTACTTCTCTTACTACTTACTCTAATTTCTCTTATTACTAGGTAAGTCAATTATTAATATTAATATGTAGTTGTGTAAGTAATGTATGTACAACAATATGTGCAAAGGTTCATATGTATTCTTATATGACACCTCCACCGCCAGAATAGGCAGTCCCTGCTTATTCAAAATGTATGTACATACATACATATATAAAATTAAATATTGAACTTGAAATATTGAAATTTTGACTTAACAGTTTTTTATTTATTTAGTTACAGAATAATGCTCAATCTTTTTTTATTCTTTGCCATTGAATCTAAAATTTCCTCAATTTTCACTTCTATATCCCTGTGAACGTTGAGTAGTGCTAGACCATTAAGTCTCTCTCCTCTGGTTTTACTTCTTAAGTATGTTTTCAATCTTCGAAGCGATGAAAATGAGCGTTCGCTTGAAGCTACAGACACTGGCAACGTTGCACCAATCTGCAAGAATCGGTTTATTGATGTAAATATATTTGCATCACAACAATTCATGGATTGTATAAATGTTTTAGGCTGACTAGTCTGATTCAAACAGTGCCTGAAAATATATTTAAAAATAATTGAAATATTCAGCATATGGTAAATATAATGGCGAATCAGAAAAGGGGAGCTACGATGATTCCATACTATACTATTTGTATAAACTAGCGGTTTTAAAATTTATATAACCGAGCGATTAGGTGAATATGAAAACAAAGCGTAGCAATTCTTCATATAGGCGTATTTTTTATGTGTATGCCAAAATAAAGCATTTTATATACACATATCTATGTATAACCGACTCAGAATTGACATGTTTTAACCATAATTTATATATTTGTCTCATATTTCGAAATTATTAAATGGTTAAAACTTGCTAATTATGAGTGGGTTTTATATGAATTAGAGTATAGTATGGAATAATTGTGCTACACTGGTTGCACATAATCGCGGATGGTTTTAATAAAGAAGATAATATTTATCATACCTCTTCCATATTTTGAACTCAGCTACGAAATCTTCAACTGAACCTGCAATATCAATAGGCCATTGTGATTCTAAAACTCTTACTGTCTCTTGTATTTGTTCGTCATTCAGATTTATGCATTTATTTGGCAAAATACTTTCAATTTTTGAGAGCAAACTGCGATGCTTCAAAAATCGCGATTGAAGTTGTTCCAGAAAATGATCTAAAAACGGTATATAAACCGACCGTCGGAAGTATTCTTCGGGTTCGCCTTCGTAGTTATCTCTATGGGTTTGCCTTCTAACCAAACGCGGAGTTTTAATTTCTGATTCCACTTCCAAAGCAATTTCTTTCACATTTTCATAAATGTGTCTAAACGATTGCACGGAATCCTCGCGCATGCCACTTACTTCAGTATGTAAGTTATTTGCAAAATCAATGCAGCTGCTCAAATCGCAATCTACTTGTTGCAAAAATTGGCTTAAATTTTTGGATAAAGAGAAAATGGGGTTTAGCACTGCCAAAGCAATAAAAAATTGAGGTGAACGAATTGCTGGAAAACAAGGCATGTGGTTTGGATACGTCACATCGCAAGTTCTCATTATCAAGCTCTTCCAGGGCCACGCAAATCAAGTTAAATATATCAAAAAATAATGAAAGGGAATTCAAGTGTTCTATCCAACGCGTTTCACAAAATTTAAGAAGACGAAATTGCTTTGAATTGGGACATGATTTTAGAATTATATTTTTGAGAACTGCTCCGGCTTTGGGGGACATTCGAAAAAGATTAACAACCTCCTTGATTGAACTAATGGAGTTCCTAATAGCGGTTATATTGCAAGAGCTTGCGATGGCTAAATTTAAGCTACATATGATTGGCGCAATGTACATAAACAGCTTCCGGATATAACTTTTGAACTCCTGCAGAACATCCCTTGAAATGTCCACTCATAGAGCGCGCACCATCGTAACCTTTTAAGGAAAGTAAAAAACAATAAAAATAAATTCCTTCAAAGAAAGCATACGAACACACCTTGGCCTCTTAGATACGTCAGATTAATTTTAAGTGCTTTTAATTTTTCGATAAGGACCGTAGCTAACTCGCTACCAGTAGTATCATTAACAGGAACGAAGCATAAAAAGTCTTCTCTCAGCTTCTGCTCATTTTCAAAATGATCCACATATCGTATACAAATTGAAAATTGCTCAATTCCACCCACATCTGTTGTTTTGTCAGCAATTATTGAAAAGCATTTCGATTTATTTATACGACTAATAAGTTTTTGTTGTATCAATTCACCTGCTATTTCAATAATTTCATTTTGAATACGCCAGCTTATATAGGTAGCATTGCTTGATGCAGCTTCAATATGCTTTTTCAGCGTGTTGTCTCCACTATCAATAGCTAAACGTAGTAAAGCCCTGAAGTTTCCATCATTTTCAACAGGCATTCCTAATGAAAGCCTTCCCTGATCCCGATGACCTCTTAATGCAAGTCCTTGCCTCCCACAAACTAATACTACACGTATTATTGAAGCCAATTTCTCCCTATTTTCAAGTTGTAGCTTTTTGCGTCCTTTATCGATTTCACTTATCACATCATCCTTTTTGTTTTGAAAAATTAACTTGAAATTTGCTGCTTTTTCTACAGCGCTTTTGTGGTAATCCCTTAGCTGATGTTGTTTGAATTTATCAATTGCATTTTTCCATTTTCGAAAAGGGGTTTGCACGAAAGCATCGGCTTTTTGATAACTTCCATTTCCAACAGTTTTCCAACCAAAAGCTACACAAAATCTACAGTACGCTCCATCTTGAATTGATGAATACAACAACCAAGAAAAAGAGTTTAACCAAGAATAATTAAACTTTAAGTTTCGACCTCCAGATGATGGAAAACTATAAGATGTGTCGGGCATCCACGCGTACGTTAGAATTTCACATCTTTCTTTCTCACTACGAATTTTACAAAAGTTAGCAACATCATTTGCAAACTCCTGCAAGCGACACATTATTAGAAAAAAAACCAAACAAAACAAAGCAAAAGAGCTTACAGAATTACGTTTTTGAGGTGCTTCGCGAATTTTAGGAGCACTACCATTTTCATCACAGTTACCTCCGGAAGAATCACTTGCGCGTTTTAAACAATTCCTTTGGAAATATTTTGTAATTGTATTTTCACACATTTTTCACAAAATCTATCGACTGAGCAATATAAAATATTTTTTACTTATGTAGTTATATTCACGTTACTATAACGGTTCTCGGAAAATGCGTAAAAAAGAGATGTCAGTTAATAACAGCATTGCCACACACATATATTTGTGTTTAGAAAAGAATAAAGGCCGGTTCACATTGGACTTTTGCGTCGCTTTGGCGTTGGCGTGCTGTGTTATTATGATAACAAAACGCAAAACTCTTTTTATTGTCCTTATTGCTGTTTTTTTGCCTGACAACTGGCAATTAGAAAACATGACATAGCAAAATATATACGTATTATTAAAATTGCTTTTACTCAGATAATTTCGAAGAGTTTTATGATCAAATTGAACTCTTTAAATATTGGGAATTTGCAAAGTTTTGTTATTGATATTTTTGTACCTAGCGCTCTTGCTACTACGTTCACGTTTTGTTTAAACTTAGGGTGACAAATATTAGGGGTAATTATACTAAATTCAGCGCCAGTGTCAATTATAAATCTTAATTTCTTTACGGGATTATGAATAACTATGTAAGGAAGTTTTGCTCGTCTGCTACAGGAAAATTTACATTTGAATTTCCTATTTCCATAGGTTCGACTGGTTGGTTATTATTATTAAAGGTATTTGCGTTTTGGTTCCCAAAAACAGGTTGCCTAGTTTGGTAGGAACTTGTATCGGGGTTAAACTGTGGAAAATTTCTTTTTGTGGATTGTGAAAAATTTGATCGTCTTGTCTGACCTGTGGAATTATAATTGTAAGGGTTATTATGATTCAAATTTCGAAAACTGTTTATTTCGATAGGAAACTTGCTGACCCATTGGTACTTCTATATTACTGTAATAAGGCCTATTGCTAGTGCTGTTAAAACCGAATTGTTTATTTGGAATGGAGCTATTAGAATTATGGTAATTATTACTAAAGTTAGTTCGTATATTGGTATTCAAGTAGTCTCTTTTTGCTGGGCCAAACTGCGTGTAATGTTGATGTCTCGCATACAATATAATCTTAAAGGCATCCTCCAATGTTTCAGGGTCTCTAGAAAATATCATTGTGCGTGTCGGTTCGGGAAGATGATCTCTAAACGTTTTGAGTGCAATCCTATTAACCTCCTCTGTGGTGTAAACATTATCTGCATGGGTCAAGTTTATATTATGAATCCTATTAGCAAGCTTGTTAATTTTAAAATAATAATTTTCTACTGTACCTTGTATTTTACAAGTTTTTAAATCATCCATCAAGTCATTACTACTATTTTTTTGCGCCAAAGGTTTTCGTTAAAATATCTTTTAACATCGGCCAAGTAGTTATATTAGCGTACCTATGAATTGCTTCCCTAGTTTTGCCAACGCATTTGTTTTTTATATAACCAAAAAAATATTTGTGTTATTATTATCAAATTCTGAAATAGTTGGGAGTGTTCGAGCGAGACAGTCAGTGCGAAGTTAGCGACGAAACGAAACGGTCGTGATGGCGAAAGAGTCGCGAATCTATGCAATAAAAAGATTTAGTAATTTAACGAAACCAGTATTTATTCATGGCGGAAAGGAGAAAACATTTGGTCCTTCGAGCCGGATGGGTGAAAAATAAACAGCAGATTTGGAGAAAAACAAGATAAGTTGAAAGTTCAGAAGCGCTAAATAGTGATTGTGACGTGGCATGCGAGATATGTATGTATGTATACATTTGTGTTTTTGCGTTTCTGTATCGTGTGTTCCTATGGATTCTTGCGGTTTGTGTGTGGTGTTATGCGCGCTTGGTTCAAGCCAGCGAGGAGAGCAGCGGGAGTTTCTTTGTAATGTGTTTGATGAGTCTCTACGTTTAATTTTTCTTATTACACGTCTATTCTGCACGTTACCGGAAATTTTGTAACCGGCAAATTTTATTACCGAAAAATGTTACCACTTCTTGTAACCGGCATTCTTGCACATTGGTAACGATGTCAACAGAGTAAAACTCACCATACGGCGTTAGCTTTGGTGTGGTGTGAATTTGAACACAAATTTTACAAGCGAATCACAATGGAGATGAACAAGTGAGTGCTTTACTAAAGTAAATTTAATAAATTATTATAATATAATTAATTTTTATTTGCAGAAAATACGCAAGGACAACCCAGCAGCAATTACGCTGGTATGTAGCCTTCGTAAAGGACCGTCCGGAGCTGCTCCAAGGCAAGAACACCCCAAAGGCACCGAAATTGCTGAGTAATTTGTGGCAGGAGATTTCTACAAATCTGAACGCAATGGTGGGGCCATCTAGGAGCTGTGACGCTTGGAGAGAGGTAATTAGCATTGTATGCATGTTATATGTTTTAATTAAAAATCGTGCTTGAAATAGAGTCTCCGAAACTGGCGCAAACAGCTGAGGGCTCGTGCACGCAAAGCTAAGGCGGAACAAAACACCACGGGTGGTGGAAGGAGTCTCGTTCCGGAACTCACCGACTTTGAGCAGCATGCCCTTGAAGTATTTGGGATGTCCGCTATTGAGGGGCACTCAAATATAGTACTTGGGTTTCCGGTAAGCAAAAATGAAACACGTACATACATTCACGTACGAATATTTATTTTAACATTTTTCTTCATAAAGGCTGAAAACGAGGAAAATAATTCATCGCCAATTTTAGAGGTCGTGCCTGCTGATTGCATAGCATTATCTCCTACGTCGCTGGATGACATTATTGAGGTGTCTGCAGATATAAACCCTTCCCATTTTGAAACAAACATTGAAGCGCCCAGTCCTTCCACTCCTGTGGCTCCCGTATCTCGCTCCCGAAAGAATAATTTTCGCACCGAAATTCTTAAAATGATAGAGAATGATAGAAAGGAGCGTAGGGAGGAGCAGTCGAAACTGGCCGAATCATTGAATAATTTGGGGAAGGGACTTTCTGCTTTGGCTGGTGCGGTTCATGAACTGGTAGAACTGCAGAAGCGCCAGCAAAATTTTTGTAATTTTTTATATGTAATTTTTTATACTCTTATTTTTTTTTTTAATGAAATGTGATATTAAACCAAGGAATTTAATGAATTTAAACAAATTTCCTTTCATAAAGGAATTTATCCTAGAATTAAGGTTTTTATATAAAAATTTTTATACTCTTTAAGCTTTTAATATGAAATGTGATATTAAACCAAGGAATTTAATGAATTTAAACAAATTTCCTTTCATAAAGGAATTTATCCTAGAATTAAGGTTTTTATATGTAATTTTGTATACTCTTTAAGCTTTTAAAATGAATTGAAATGTGATATAAACTGCCCTTTTTACCTTAAATAAAACCAATGAATTTAATGAAGTTAAAAAAATTTCCTTTCACTTTTATTGACTCCAGATGAGAAATGGTTATAATCTATAAATGGTTAATTAAATTCCGTCGTACTCTTTCACCCTCGCGGTGAAGTTGGCTGCTGTTTGTGTTCAGAGGATTTATGTCCAGGTCCTCACTTTCCTCTTCTTCCAACTCCACTTCATCATTTGGACATACTTTGACCAACATATTGTGCAAAATGAAGCAACTACTTATTATTACAGTTGCCACTTCAGGGCTGTAATGCAACGTACGGTGCCGTGATAAGCAACGAAAACGTGACTTAACCACCCCAAATCCTCTCTCTACAACATTACGTGCTTTGCAGTGCATTTTATTAAACTTCTCCTCCTGGGGAGACGCTGGCTCGGCCAAGGGGGTAATTAACCATGGCTCCAGGGGATATCCCTGATCTCCAAGGAGCAAACTACCTCTCTGCGTTCTTATAAATGAAAGCACCTTTGAAGTTGTCCAAATGCCAGAGTCATGGCAGGACCCTGGAAAATTGGCATTAATGGCCAGAAACCGCAAATTGTCATCACACACAGCTTCCACATTGATACTGTAGTAACCCTTTCTATTCATGTACAGGCTGCATGGGTTTCTTGGATCATTTTTCGTCGGACAAATAAGCGCCACATGAGTACAGTCAATTGCGCCAATAACTCCTTTCAATCCGAACTTCGTATAAAACCTTGAAAGAAAGCATTGTACCATAATTCAACTACAGAAATATAATTTTGACTTTTGTATAATATACCTAGCTTTTATAGCCAATTGCTCCTCATTTGTTTTTGGAAAGGTCACTTCCGATGACTTAATTTACACGATCAAGTTGGTTATGTACTTAATTGCTCGGGAAGCAGACGCCTGACTAACTGGAGCGTAAATATTGTTCGCGATACATTTTTGGTACGAACCATGTGCCAAGAAAGTGAGGCAGCAAAAGAATCTTACCACAAAAGGTAGAGAAGTTCTTTGACGATCATTTGATGAAAGTTCTTCTATGAGCATCCTGCATGCTTCTTTCGGCATTCGAAAATGCTGTTTAAAAATTTCGTTTGGTAAACTAAATGGATCGCTGTTGTCCCGAAGACTTTTCAGTTGCTGTCTACGTAGGGATATTTCATCATCCTCCTCATCAATCAGCAGTAACATTACCAAAGAAGTCGCCATTATGTTTTTAATATTGAAAACTCGTATTCCAACCGGTTTAATAAAAAAATCAACGTTTGATACTTCACTACTCTTTAATTTATTACAAAAATGTAAATAAACGTCAGCTGTTTTCTAGTTGTTACCACCTAGTGCGGTGGTAATAAAATTTTCCGGTAATAAGAACGTGCAGAATACCAAAAGGGTTTAAAAGTTGCCGGAGGTTTTTATTACCGGTAATAAAAATGTTGTTACCAGTGCAGAATAGACCTGTTATTGTCTATTTGTATGGAATTCAGCGAGTGTTCCAACAGTCAGCGCGTTCCTATGTTGGTGTTGCGATGAACGTAGATGGCGTAGTTTATTGGCATTGCTGTGTGGCAGGCAGTAATGTGCATATGTATGTGTTATTTTATATGCGCACTGGTTTTGGACCAGCAAAGTGTACTGCGAGAAATTCGTTGAAGGGCTTCTCTGCTTATGCGCAGCTGATTGTTCTGGAAGTAGTGGGTTTTTATGGAAAGTAGCGATTATTTCAGCGCTCAATGCGTTTCTTTGTTAGTGGTATTGTTGTGTGGCAGGCAGTAAAAAACATAAGTATTTGTTTCATATGCGTTCTTTGTTCAGACTTGCGAGAGCTCTCCCGTTCATGTAAATTTTTGCGGATGCGGCGTGTTGGTTTGAAATTCGGTGAGTATTTCAGAGCGTTCCTATGCTATGTGGTATGCAGAAGGTACACACATATGTTTCCCTCAATCATCGTTCGGTGAAGGAGAGGTGCGTGAATATAAATACATATGCATACAGTTGAGTGTTTAGTTCTGTATTCACCCTGTGAGAAATGGAATTAGGTTTAAAATAATTGAGAACTGCTTTTCCAATGACAACTAATTACTATTTATACAAAAAACTGATTTATTTAACATGACAATGTCATAAGAAGCTGTCAATTACCCTATGTTGCATATGCTTTCAAGTACTTTACCTGCAATTTAAATTTAGTTAAAAGAAGTTCACAAAAAATTTGGTGTAAATATGTTTAACATGCAGCTGACTTAGTTTTTCCGACAGGGCATCTAGAAGATACTTATTTATGTTCGTATGCACATAGGGTGCTAGAGTGAAATACGTTTAAGATTTCATTTCTCAGCATATTCCGACGAGAATTCGTGTTATATTCACGGAAACAATAGATATGTTTTTGTACGTACGAGTTCATGATAGTTCGCAACGATTGGTACGAATTATGTTTTGGCGTTTTGTACACAGAACCTTGCAAAGTTTGGTAAGCTAAGAGGGTAAAAATGGCAGTTGTTTGAAGGGAAGTTCCAAGTCTTACTGGATAAATTTTACACGCAACAATTTGCCAGTAGGAACAACAGCTATGTAATTGATTTGTAAAATATTTATTAGCTTCATTAAAACCGTGAAAAATGGAGAACGTGGCTAATTATATAAACATACAGCAAGTTTATGATGTTTGTTCGGTACATATATTCGTACTAGTAAGAGTCTTACACTCTGTATGTGCACGAGGATAGTGCTACATCTTCAGCCGGAGTGGGTGCAATTAATATTTTTCAAAAGCGAACTGCGTATTCTTTAGTTAATTTGTAGATGTAACAAAAGCTTGCAACTTCCTACTGGTTTTGCGTTTTCAAACTTCTAGCATATTTCCCTCACTGAGAGCCAATCCCGGAAATTCGTGTTCTGCCATGTTACTAGATACGAGTATTTGTTTTTTTTTACTGGAAAGAACGTGTACGGACCTATAGTCGCCGGGAATTAGTTTTGGACTGGCTCAACACGCAGTGACTTTTTTAAATCAATACTCTAGCGGAAAAGGCCAGGTAACCAGGCGAATAGTGCGTATGGTAGGACTTCGATAACGAGACGATTTGGTGCGCAATATGTAAATTGTTGGCTTTAAGATGCAAATCATATATGTATGTATGTCATTATAGCGACTTGCAAATATACATATTTGCGACTTAAATAATAAGTAAATAAAATAGCTTTTGAATGCGTAACAACGACTAGGGCGTAATATGTGGGAAATATCTGCAATTTGTAAAATGTACCTGCAACTTAAAGATTGTAAACAAAGTTAACATGACGTACATATTATGCAATTTGAAAAATATCTGCGACTTAAGGAGTTATAAACATGGATACCGGCGACTTTAAAAATCTTAAGAATAAATTGATTTTAGTGGCGCAACGTCGGATTTAAGCGTTTTGGTGAATTGGTTTGCAAAGCGATATCAGCGACTTCTGAACATATCTCCGACTTAATGCGCCTTCCTAAACACGGCTTATTGTGCGATTTGTGAAGGATCTGCTATTCAAGGATTTCTTTTGAAGCAACTCCTTTAAGAAACAACGGCTATTTATAAACATGCATATCTGCGACTTTAAGAATCGATAGAATAAATTGATCATAGGGGCTTGTGCATCCATTGGCGACTTAAGTTGTTTTTTTGGGAATTAGTTTCTAAAACGATATCAGCGACTTATGAACTTATCTGCGACTTAATTCGTCTTCGTAAAATTGATTTGTTAAGGCCGTTACAGCGACATTCAAGTGGCCACATGACGGTGACTTTTGTCCATCTGTGTAGAAAAGCATTCACAACTGCGACTTGAAGCGCAATTGGAAATTGATAGCTAAAGGCTTTGTAGCATTTTACGAATATATCGCCGAATTAAGGCGTTTTATGACTTGCTTATTTAAATACAGAATAGCGATTTGTGGGCATGTCTACGAATTGTAGAATATACATAGGTAAATTGATTTGAGTGGTTTAAGAGCAGCTTATAAAAATGTCGGCGGCTTAAAGCGTTGTTTGGGAATTAGTTTTTAAAGCGTTAACAGCGTATTATAGAAATACATATATGCATGCGTCTTTGAGAATTGATTTGTTGAAGGAGTTTCAGCGACTTAAAACCGTATCAGAGAATTAGGGCGTGTTTACAAATTTACTATTGAAATGCAGAGTTTCGATTTGTTGGAATATCGGCTAATTGTGGAATCTACATGAATTCATTATTCAAGGAAGTAACGGGACAAATGCGTGACTTGATGGGTGCCTGCGAGTGAAGGAGCGGTTATACAGTATGTGGCAGCGTAAGCGAGATTTATGACTTTATTGGGTACGAAAGCTGGTAGCTGTTGGGAAATCATATGCTAAAGTTGGTATTACCCACGGCAACTCACTGCTGACCATACATATGTTTAAGGCTGTTTTGAGGTTCGTTTATGTTAATTGTCATTCATATTGTAGATGAGCTACCAATTATTTTCAAAATTACTGGTAATATCTCTATACCGAGTTTAATAGCTATTCATAATACATGATGCGATAGTGGTAGCCATGCCAGGTAGACAGCGAATATACACTAGTATTCTTATATACTAGGGGTATAGGTAATTAGAAAAAGCCTCCGACTTAAGACCGTCTTATGAAATAAGTCTACAGTGGAATTGAGATATGTCAATGGAACACGTAACCCAGAGAAAGCCAAGCAACCCGCTTGAATGACACAACAGCGAACTTGACTAGTTCAGACAGTACGGAATCTCTAAGGGTCGAAGGAAATAGCAAAATTTTGGACGATATCTGTAAATTGTACTGTATCTCAAGTTCAGCAGATGTTGAACCAGGGGACATCAACAACGCTGTTGCCCAGCATACTTATATCATGAAGGGGTGCCTAGATATACTAACTACGTCTTGAAAAACATTTAAATAGGGAGGTCGAAACATGCTGGAGATAACAGGGCATGTATTTCAATAGGCGAATTATGCAAACTTCAGTGGAAGGTTCAGTGTATCCGCGAGATCATTGGAGGTTGATTTTTAGCAGCATGGAGTCTTGCAAATAATGGAATATTGCATACACTTTCTGTAAAAACTCCATTACTTTGTAAATTTCGCCGAGCGGCATCGCGAATACATTCAGCTCTGTGAAATAATTACTGCGGAGCTATTTATGATATGCCAATTCTGCCAAGAGCTAAATATGCACGGAATAGGAATATGCTTGGCGTTACGCATAGTAGTACGCATATGGTTATGAGTCCTCGTTCCATAGGCAGGGGGAAATGAAGCGACCCACAGTTTGAAAAGCGATTTCTATGCGTGAGTGGAAAGGCAGAGCAGCGATTCAGTTTATTGTGACATGCCAAGCAACCTGTGCATCGCAGGCCTTACGTCGATGACCTGTAGAAAGGGTAGCAGCCACCCGATCATCTGAAATCTATCACAACACAGGTGCACAGGTGAAGCTAATCAGTAAAACATGACACTTAGTGAAATGTATAATATCGAAGAACATATGATGTCTGCAGCGAATCCATTCCCTACAATTTGATGTATATACGAAGCCGAGCTCTGAATCTCTTTACGACCCCCGGGATATATTGGTTTATTTAGCACACCCAACTCAATCAGCCAGTAAAGTTCTAATGCGGTTAGGCGTTGGCCCAACCTCAAACCCACGGACACTTATTGGTTAGAGAATCTTGGATGCCAGCTTTAGGTGAACAAGTTCTTGCTGAATGGCCGGAGAGTCGAACAAACTAGTGGTAATGTCGACAGATTATCACACAAAGTTCCGAAAATTGTGAAGCGATAGCTATCTTGCAAAAGCCTCTCAGCGGTGACCAAGACGAAACCCGAAGGTGAACGACTTAAGAAGAAAATGTGGCGAGTGGCAAAACTACATTCGGGCGGTGGTGCCACCATAATATAACTCAGCGTTAACCGCCCTATACAGATGTCTTGGCCATCACTAGTAGAACTGGTTGAGCCTCGAGATATATCGAGTCTCAAGGCCGGAGGATGTTCGAGCGAGACAGTCAGTGCGAAGTTAGCGACGAAACGAAACGGTCGTGATGGCGAAAGAGTCGCGAATCTATGCAATAAAAAGATTTAGTAATTTAACGAAACCAGTATTTATTCATGGCGGAAAGGAGAAAACAGGGAGAATGGTTTATGTAATCAGGTAGCTGATTCGGATCACTACCATCAAAACTTTCAATTATTTTTATGCAGGTTAAAACTAAATTAAATCTACTTATCTGTAATGCGTCCATAATAAAATGTCTAATGAAATCAAAAATATGCGAGATAAGTGCTCTTGGTAACCACGTACAAAGCAAAGGTAAAGAATATAAACGCGTATAAAAAATGTAATGATACCTATTGTTGTTGATATTGTTGTGATGATAGGTTGCTAGGCTAATTGCTGTTGTAATGCCTTCTACTCCTCCTCTTGATGAACGTATGCAGCTTTAATGAGCGCCAATATCAGCTTTGTTGTTGTCGTTCTGCTCCAAATGTTGTTCCTCTTTTGGCGTTGAGCATATAACATACATACATATGTATATGTATATGCGCTTGTTGTTTTACATGTATGTATGTTTGTAACTAGTAGTATTTTTATTACTGGATTTCTTATTGCTTTGTTGTTGTTATTTTCATTTAATATTATTTTGTGAGAGTGAGAATTTACACTTTAGAATTAGCCACTGAGGTATCACGCAATTAGTTTATTGTTTCTTAATCACCAAATACATATGTATGTACATACATATGTATAGCACCTCTTGGCTTATTATATATTTTGTTGTTATATTAGAGAGAGTCAAGATAAATGATTTAAAGAACGCATAGTCGGAGTGAAAGGTTATCAATGATGAGATCAAAAACTGCTATAGTTATGAGTTGTTGTCTTTCTTGTTAACAAAATATGAATATCTGTGGTTTCTTTTACTCTTTCTCTTAAGTGAGAGGCAAGATAAATTTGTGGTAACGGGTACGAGTCTCTCTATTAGGTTTTAATTTTTGCCTCGGTAACCTTCATAGAGGTCGTTTGAGAAATTTTAATTCATCTTCATCGAGGTCGTAGATATGTGCGTATTTTTCAATTAAGGCCACTATTCTTTGCTGTTTTGTAATTTTTGCAATTTAAATTTGTAATTAAAATTTAATTCGAATGCACAAATGTTAAAAAAGTTTCTTTGTTTTTCCCTTTTTTTCGTTTGAAAATATAAGTCGATAAACGTAGTTTCCGCACCAGGTTCACAATTTCACATATTTTTTTTTTGTGTTCAGCTTATTCGCGGCTTACTTTTTATATTACAAATATTTAATTCAGTTTAAATATTGCTTTACTATTTGTTTTCCTAGTCGCCATTAAAGTTATTAAAACACGTACGCACTCTTTGGTGTATGTATGCACTATAACAACATTCTTTATTTTATTTCATTTTCATAACAGCTCTTTTATCCAAAGCTTACATTTAAATTCTTATTATCCAAAACTTACATCTAATTACTTCTCTTAAGGAAATACTCTTCTTCATACTCTAATTTCTCTTATTACTAGGTAAGTCAGTTATTAATATTAATATGTAGTTGTGTAAGTAATGTATGTATAACAATATGCACAAAGGTTCATATGTATTCTTATATGACAATATGCCAATGCTACAAAATATAGCAGGAAGAAAAGAGGAGAAAACTCGCAAACGAAATATGTATGTACATATGTACATACATATATGTACGAAGCAGAATTGATCCGCCTGAGAATACAACAACAGTAAAAAGTGAGGACACTTTTTCTTAACAAGGGGGAGAGTTATGGTGCCCACAGTCACCGACGTGTCCGTTTGCCGTGTCTGTTTGTCGGGAGATACACAAAATTGAGCAAAACTTGTGCCCGCGCGTATGTTTTGTAAACAAACTTTGCGTACATAAAACTGTGTTTGTATGCATCAACACAATGTTGCCATTCCTTTGTTTGCATACATACTTTTACACACATCCGCGTTGTCAATCACAATTTTTCATTGTATAATAAACCAAAGCCAAAAACCAACAAATGCAAATAGTTCATTTATCTATAATTAACATTATTAAACATCGATTTTAAATTAATTTAATAAAAATTTAAATTTTTATAAGGTTATTTTGTTAATGATTTTAAAAAGTTCTGCTTGGCAACACTGTGCGGTGAGAGAGCACTCAGCTGACACGGCTTCACGGCAAAAATCTAAATTTCTCAGTTTACACACGTACACGCCGCGCGTACCCGTCACACGAACACGTTGATGAGTTTGCATTTACATGGCGCTCTCATAAGTTTGATCGTGTCAGCTGACACGTAGCGTACGTTTGCGTCGGTGACTGTGGGCACTATTATGGTGCCCACAGCCACCGACGTGTCCGTTTGCCGTGTCTGTTTGTCGGGAGATACACAAAATTGAGCAAAACTTGTGCCCGCGCGTATGTTTTGTAAACAAACTTTGCGTACACAAAACTGTGTTTGTATGCATCAACACAATGTTGCCATTCCTTTGTTTGCATACATACTTTTACACACATCCGCGTTGTCAATTAGAATTTTTCATTGTATAATAAACCAAAGCCAAAAACCAACAAATGCAAATAGTTAATTTATCTATAATTAACATTATTAAACATCGATTTTAAATTAATTTAATAAAAATTTAAATTTTTATAAGGTTATTTTGTTAATGATTTTTAAAAGTTCTGCTTGGCAACACTGTGCGGTGAGAGAGCACTCAGCTGACACGGCTTCACGGCAAAAATCTAAATTTCTCAGTTTACACACGTACACGTCGCGCGTACCCATCACACGTACACGTTGATGAGTTTGCATTTACATGGCGCTCTCATAAGTTTGATCGTGTCAGCTGACACGCAACGTACGTTTGCGTCGGTGACTGTGGGCACCATTAAGGAATGTTTACAACGCCACCGCTGACGTCACCACATAACACGCTCTAACATGCAGCGAATGCATTATCGATACAAACCGTATCAGGCAGCAACCGAAACGGAATTTTCCACAAACAAAGAGAAACATGAAACAATAGCAAACAACATAAACAATAGATACGTACTAGTAAACAACCTTAACTATAGATAAGTTCTAGTAGACAACTTGCTTCGGAACCTCCCACTACAAAGACTGAGTTCAGACGGGGAAACTTTTGTTGCTTATTATCGGCGATTTCCATTTTGGTGTTGCTTGTCGCGTTCACACAGAGCAACTCTGTACAGGCGATTTTCTGGCATTTCATTTTATATCATTTTCGCAAATTTCTGTACGCTTCGCTTAACCCTTTCGCGGACACGTCGGCATAATCCGACACGTCGGCATAATCCGACACAACGAATGGCTTAAATTGGACACGTCGGTATATGCCGACATAGAAAAAAAATCGTATATAAACACGTCGGACATAGGCGGCGTCTACTGCATTGGTTTTATATGTAGTAGCTTATTGTGTGCCACTGCAGAAGCAATCAGATTTAAGTTAGTGTCCCAATTCGATTTGTTTTGTTTTTTTTTTGTTAACTATAACGGAAATTTTCGTGAGTGGGCCAAAAACATCACGTCGGTTATAGCCGACGTACTTATTTGTATTTTTGCACAGTTGCAAAAAAAGTGTCATTGCGTGAGGACGTAATATTTTTGGTAAGTTTTATTTTGTACTTTCTTTTTCCCTGTTTTATTTTTGCTTTGACACTGAAAAAAATTAACTTATAGAAATGGATCACGAAAAACAACAAGAACATTTACAAAAAATGTTTGATGAGTGCTGTACCGACGATTCGTCAGAAGAGGACCCGTATCAAACTGACGGCGATGGCGATTCGGACTACGTCATGGAAAATTCATCATCAAGTGACGACGACGTGGATAGTGATGAGGAAAGTGCATGCAGTGGCAGCGATGGTGAAGCCAATGACTCCGGATCGGACGACGTAGAAGCAGATGAAAATATTGATTCCGAAACGGACGATGTAGAAGCGGATGAAAATGACAAGGATTGGCATGACACGGTTAGCGATATACCAAATTTTAATTTCGATTCTACTTCGTCTGGTATAAAAATCGAAATAAGTGACACATCGTCTCCAATTGATGTCTTCAATAAAGTATTTAATAACAACATCATGAAGCTACTTATTAGCTGTACAAATGAATACGGACTTAAATTAAGTAACCAGCAGAGAGGTAGCAGATTCAAAAGGATGATGAAATTTTCACCCGTTGATCGTCCTGAAATGTTAAAATTTTTAGGTTTGTGTCTACTTCAAGGGCAAATTAAAGTACCAAAGATTCGTCAGTTATTTTCGAAATCTGCACTATACTATCACCCGGCAATCTCTGCGACAATGTCCGGCAGAAGGTTCGAACAAATCTTGAGATGTCTTACTGCTAATCATGTGCGAGGCGAGTCACATATGGCAAAAATATCTAATTTCGTAAAATTGATAAATCAGAGTTTTCAAGCTGCTTTCTGGCCGTCCGAGCAAATTGTGCTAGATGAATCGTTGTTACTCCATAAAGGTAGACTCGTTTTTCGCCAATACATTAAATCGAAAAGGGCACGATTCGGAATAAAATTCTTTCAACTATGCGACTCATCCAGCTATGTTTTAAATATTGAAACTTATAAAGGTAAACAACCAGATCCAACGAAAGGTTCAAAAATCGACGCAATTGTTAATCGACTTGTTACTCCATACTTTGGGAAGGGTCATCACCCATTTTTGGACAACTATTATAACAGTATAAATTTATCTCATGATTTATTGCTGCTCAAAACTCACACTACTAACGTTAAGAAGTAATCGAAAAGGTAATCCAATTGAAGTGACAAATAAGAAATTAAAAACAGGTCAGTATATTTGGAAAAGACAAGGAAAGGTGTATGTATCAAAATGGTACGACAAAAGAGATGTCCTATGTATCACCACCGGCTACAGTCCACAGATGGTTATAACAAAGAACCGATTTGGGGTAGAAAAGTCAAAACCACTTGAAATTGTGAGATATAATGAATTTATGGGTGGCGTTGATCGCACTGATCAAATGAATTCTTATTATTCAAGTCCTCGTAAGACGATTCGGTGGTATAAAAAGGTTATATTCCGAATGCTAGATTTGGCAGTACACAATTCATTTTTGTTGTACAAAAAACGATTTCCGGCAAAATCAAAATTTCATCCAAAAAAACCTAGTCGCAAACGTAGATTGACAGTTCCAATTCAAATTGATCATTTTTTGGAAAACATACCCCGTAAAGGTACAAAAAAACAATATATTCGATGTCGTCAATGTTCTAAGAATGGCGTTCGTAAGGAAACCAGTGTTCGATGTGCTGGCTGTGAAGTTAACCCTGGACTATGTGTTGGCAATTGTTTTACTGATTAGCACCAACAACAATCGTCAAATCTAGAATAACTTTTTTAGGTTCCCTTTTTTTTATTCTTATATATTAGTTTTTAGTTTAAAAGTATTTGGAGATATATAACCTGCTTATTTTATAAACATAAATTTTATATATGTACACAAAAACCAAATGAATTGACTGTGAAATCGATTTTTTTTTAAATTTTTATTTTTTGCTTATTTTAAAAACATTAATTTTAGTTATGTACACAAAAACCAAATGAATGGACTGTGAATCGAATTTTTTTATTTTTTTTAAATAAATGAACATTTATTCTATGAAACTGAATATTCTTTCATATTATTTGTTGTATTTTAGCCTAATTACACAAAAAGAAAAATACACTTTTATTGTCAGATAATGACGACGTGTCCCACAGTAACATCATACTTATTGCATGAAATAGGACATGTCGGCTCTGTCCGACGTCGAGCATATCCGACGTGTCCCTATAACAAATCAAAATCCCTAACTAGGACACGTCGGTGTATGTCGACATACTATAATTTTTTTGTTTTGAGTAAAAATTAAATATTCAATAAACCACAAACCCAAAACTGAAATCGGAATTCAATTATCGGTTTTATAAGCCAAATAAATGCATGTGTCATTCTGATAACATTTACTAAATTTCGTGTGTCCGCGAAAGGGTTAAGCGGCATTTACCATTCTGATAAATTTTGTGATTATAAGTAAAAGGTGAGTTGAAAAATGAAGTTTTAACATAATTTACGTTAATATGTATAGTATATGCATACCAATGTGTATATTTAATCGCAAAAAAATAAGAACAAAATTTCATTTCCCAACTTACCGTATATATTCACTTAAAACTCAACAAAACTCTGCAACCACTGAAAGAATTTATAAATGCAAAGGAATGTCAAATTTCTTAGCTGCCGACTGAGACGAATAAGAACACAAAGCGCGTTGCCCGAGCACGAGCAACTCGGTGCCCTTCCCTTTCCCCGTCCCTCTCTCTCCTACAAGTAACGAGTTGCCGCGGCAAAAGTTTCCCTGTCTGAACGCTGTCAAATCAACCTCCGCATCCTAGTATTATAAATACCCCTAAGTATATAAAATGTAGATTAGTATTGAATTTATATTAATAAAGAAAACACGTGACTGGGCAGCAAAAGATATATTTTTTTTTACTCTATTCTGTGCAAATAGAATAACTCACGCATGCAAACAAACATACATACATATGTAGGTACATACATAGTATGTATGTTCGTACATAAATGTTTCTATTAAATTTACATATCTAAACATAAACTTACATGCGTCCTTCTGCACGGATCCAATTCATGCGTATGTACATACGTATGCTTAACAATAATTGCAATTTTTTTCTCTCTTGGAAGATTTTGTTAAATTACTTAAAATATTTATTGAAAGTTATACATATGCATGTACATATATATGTACATATGTATATCGAAAAAGTTACTAAAATAAGATAAAAAACTAAAATGGAAAGTAAAGAAGAATAAATATTTTTATTATTTTTTAAATGTTAATTAAAAGTAAAATTGAGAAAATTCCTTATCAAAACAAGGGAAAATTTTCGCCAAAAACATCTGCAACCACACAACTGAGCTATTAACATACATAGAACCTACATTAATTTTCTCTTAAATAGTATTTTTCGCTCAACCGATGTTAAATTTTGCCCTTTGGTGGTGAAAATTATCAGCAGGTGAGATTGGAAGAGAAATAGGCCTTTTTCCGAAATCGCGGAACGACACCCGGAATGAAGCGGGATGCTACTTCTTTGTTAATATACGTTCTCTGGTAAGAACTAAACCAATTAACAAGTAAGATAAGCTAAAAAGACACAAGTGACTGCACTATTGGTGTTTCTTGGTGCGCATAGTCATTTTGGTTTAACCAAACAACGTTGATTACAAAGTTGAATGGCGTTCCGTTTCCTGTAGAAAGATATCTCGTCCAATTTCCCTACACCAGAAACCCATTAGATCTAATCAGATTCCAGTATCAATCAGCAAAGGTTAAATTAGTTCTGGTATGGTGAAATTGGACGAGACTTACTATTAGGCAGAGAACGTATATTATAGAGAAGACTCATCCCAGTCCATTCCGTGATTCGTTCCGCTGCCAGGGGGGTCTGCTGTACACACCACACTCATTTTTTTTGCACCGCTAATACACAGCAGACCCACTTAATTTAACAGTAGAGACCCATATTAACAGTGCTAGAGCGTGAATTTGTAGTTAGAGATAAAAATAATGTAACTTATCACTGGTGTTGCAGGTGATTATTTTGGTTTTAATAATATACAAATTGTCTATTATCATGCAAAAAAATAAATATTTTATTGAAATTTTATTTTTATTTATAATGTAATATAAACGAATTTAATATAATGGATCTTTTTATTAAAATGTTTGTCAAAATTTCCGTTTTCTAGTAACTGATGATGTGAAAAAATTCAAATTTAATTTTAATTAAGATAATTTGTTTAAACACTTTTTTCTAATATTAAATAATAACAAACATAATAGTTTAATAAAATAATTTAATGCAATTTCTTTATATTGCATATCCTAAATTATTTAAATAAATGAAAACTTTACAATAATTTTGTACATATGTATATTCATTCGTAACGAAACGAATTCCAAAAATTTATGAAAGTTTATAAATATATCGTATTGAATTTAAAAAAAGGCATAAAAATTAGACATGGCACGAAAAAAAAAGCTAGGATTCGAACTATGGGGCAAAAGCTAAAACGTGCAATATGATAATGTGGCCGGCGACTAAACACGCTAATGGTGCCCACAGTCACCGGCGCAAACGTACGTTACGTGTCAGCTGACACGATCAAACTTATGAGAGCGCCATGTAAATGAAAACTCCTCAACGTGTACGTGTGACGGTTAATAGTGCGCACAGTCACCGACGTGTACGTTTGCCGTGTCTGTTTGTCGGGAGATATGGTGCCCACAGTCACCGACGTGTCCGTTTGCCGTGTCTGTTTGTCGGGAGATACACAAAATTGAGCAAAACTTGTGCCCGCGCGTATGTTTTGTAAACAAACTTTGCGTACATAAAACTGTGTTTGTATGCATCAACACAATGTTGCCATTCCTTTGTTTGCATACATACTTTTACACACATCCGCGTTGTCAATCACAATTTTTCATTGTATAATAAACCAAAGCCAAAAACCAACAAATGCAAATAGTTCATTTATCTATAATTAACATTATTAAACATCGATTTTAAATTAATTTAATAAAAATTTAAATTTTTATAAGGTTATTTTGTTAAGGATTTTAAAAAGTTCTGCTTGGCAACACTGTGCGGTGAGAGAGCACTCAGCTGACACGGCTTCACGGCAAAAATCTAAATTTCTCAGTTTACACACGTACACGTCGCGCGTACCCGTCACACGTACACGTTGATGAGTTTTCATTTACATATATAATGTAATAAAAACGAATTTAATATAATGGATCTTTTTATTAAAATTTATTTCTTTTTCTTTTTCTAGTAACTGATGAAGTGAAAAAATTCAAATTTAATTTTAATTAAGATAATTTTTTTAAACACTTTTTTCTAATATTAAATAATAATAAACATAATAGTTTAAAAAAATAATTTAATGCAATTTCTTTATATTGCACATCTTAAATTATTTAAATATGTAAATGAAAACTTTTCAATATTTTTGTATGTATGTATATTCATTCGTAACGAAATGATTTCCAAAAATTTATGAAAGTTAATAAATAGCTATATCGTTTGAATTAAAAAAAAATTCGAACTATGGGGCAAAAGCTAAAACATGCAATATGATAATGTGGCCGGCGACTAAACGCGCTAAGCCACAGCAGACACTTGTCGGAGTCCGCTTAAACGGCTAATTATGCAAATCATAGCAATGTGTGCGTAAAAAAGAAGAGCAATTTACGAATCCAACTAAAAATGAAGCAAAGAAGAAAAAGTAGTAACCTGAGAAAAAATCTGTTTTTTTGATTGTCAGCGGAGCAAGTAGAGACGGAAGAGGAGTTATGCAACAATTGTCGATAAGAGAAGGGTTGAAAGGGAAAGGGAACGGTAAGCAAAAGAATATTCTTTTCGGTTTTTCGCAATTTTTGTGTCAATTCTCCAATTGCGCGTGCACGTGTACGCAAATGAATTGATGCGCATTTGGACAAAAGTTCTAGAATGCCAGCAATTTGTCAGACTACGTTGGCAAATTGCATTATTGTCTGATATTGCGGTGTTGAAATTTTCAATGGCCGTCGATGGTTTGTAAAATTGAAGATTTTATCATTTTTGTGTTCGTCGCGAAAAAGATCGTAGAGGGGAACATTTGCGTATGCGGGCAGATGAAATGCTCGCGCTTATGAATGAACGACATTTGCTTGCACGAATACGCGCCTGCGTTTATTAATGAATTTTTTGTTGTTGTATGTAGTTTCAGATACTTTAGAATAATTGGCGCTAGCGCAGGCACAAGTGCAGCTGCGGTTGTGATTGCGCTGTGATTTGACTTTGATTTAGCGTAGGTCAAGGTTGAATTTATGCACATGTACGCAAGTACATACATACATACATATGTGTGTATGTATGTACATGGATGCATATGAATTTATGTATTTATATATGTACATAAATATGTATGTACATAGATATGAATTACATATATGGATGTGTGCATATACATATGATTGTATACTTGATGACATTTTAGTTATTTGCGACTTTACATTCAAATATATGTATGTAGTTATGCATGTAGTATTCTCTAGAAGTATACATATGCTAGTGCAAGAATTTGCAAAAAAGTAAAAATTTAAATAAATTTTAAGTCAAAAGCGCGTGGCCCGGTTCCGAACTCGCGCAAAACGAAAGCATAAAGAACATTGCGGCGCCTCTTGAAGCAACTTCACCACAGAATACAATAGGGAGATTCTCTATATGTAGCACGGTAGCAAGAGTGCAAGAAGTAAAAATTTCCTATACCCAAATATGCAATACCACGAGAACGCCTCCTATTGTTTAATTGTAGGAAATGTACAAAAAGGAAATGTGACTATTGTGAATACTTTCAGCTGCAAGAAGAAGCATTTGTTTACATTCTATTAAATTTTGCAAAAATGCCACGGACTAGCGAAAATCAAAAAATTGTTAACTATTTGATCGAAAGTGCTGCTGATAACATTATTCAAGGTAATATAGTTATTCAGAAAACAACAAACAATTAAAAACTTAAAATTTTCAGATTATTCAAACTTTTGGCCCATAATGGATGAACTAAATGAAGATTTTCTGGTGACTCTTTGCATTTATCGCGGCAGTTACCAGAACGTCCCCAAATCTTTGGAATGGAGATCGACTGTTCTTCAAGAGTTCGATGAAGGTCGTTTTCGACAAATGCTGCGAGTGAACCGAAACCCGTTCGGATTGTTATTGTCTTGTATCAGTGACAGTAAAGAATTTAATAATTGGCATTCCATCAGACAATACCAGGTTGATCTTCAGCTAGCCATAGTTTTATATCGTCTGGGCTCATCCGGTGAAAATGCGGCAATTCGAAAAGTGGCTACAATATTTGGAGTTGGTGATGGAGAAACCATTTACAAAATCACCAAAAGAGTATTTCGTTCTTTTTTGGAACTACAATCCAAATATATAACGTGGCCTGATTCATCTGAAAGACAGGAGATAGTTGGAAATACATATCACGAGCTACCGCATTGTATAGGTTATATCGATGGCACTGAATTAAAACTAGCCGAAGCGCCTGTACTTAATCATTCAGTATTTTTTTCAAAAAGTCGTATATATTCAGTAAAGGCGCAAGTCGTATGTGACTACCGAATGCGAATACGCCACGTTGTAGTAGGTCACTATGGAAGCGTTCATGATGCGCGTATGTTTCGTACCAGTGCGCTATTTACTCAAAAATCTAATTTTTTTTCTGGAGATGAATGGCTTGCAGGAGATTCTGCATATCCATTGCTAACTAATCTCATTACTCAATTTAGAATAAATTCCCAACAACTTACATCTGCTAAACGTAAAGCTTTTAATTTACGGCATAGTAAATTCCGTGTGAGGATTGAAAATTGTTTTGGCTTCCTCAAGGAACGGTTTGGTAGCCTTAAAGAATTACGGACTTCTATTTACAATAACGCAAGCCATAACTTTTGTTCAAAGTGGTTTCTTGTGTGTTGTGTAATGCACAACATACTACAAACGACCTCTGAAAATTTTGAATATGTTAGCGATTTGCTTTATGACGGAGAAGAAGTAGATGAAATTACCCACCATGAAAATAATGAAAGAATAAGAGAGGCGGAGTTAAAACGCCTAGCATTGTATGACCTGATGTTTGACTAATGCTGAAAAACAAAAAAACATTATATTTATATACATACATACCGATGTAAACAATTTTCCTAAATAAAATAATAAAATCATATTTTAAATATACATATGTACGTACTACATAAAAAGGATTATATTTATTTATGTTTATTTATTTCTTTACATTTTTAATTATTTTTATTTTATTTATATTTTTTGTCAATTTCATACTTTGCTATTCTTTCCTTCATCTCCAACTCTAATCTTTTTAAATCTAATTCTTCTCTTTTCCTCTTTTCCTCATTTTCATACTTAAGTATTTCGAATTCAAATTTTCTTTCCTCCAGCTTCACTTTCCTTTCTTCAATCTCTATTCGTTCCCGCTGCAAAATTGTTAGCTGCCCGATGGCTGACTTTTGCGGTGCCACCCGAATACTCCTTGGAGTACTTGATGAAGTAGGTACCTCGGGAGGTAGCGTTGCCGAAATTGTGGGATTTACTTCAATTTCCAGCAGTACTTCATCTTGTGATGCAGGGGATGGAGAGCAAGGCGAAATATCCGGCACCAAATCTGTGCATATTACCACAGGCTCAATGGTTGCACCTGCCCGTTTGCCAAAAATTTCCCGCAACCGGTTGTAATGCGGGCAGAGCTTTAGTACTTTCGCTGAAATAATTTAATTAGGTTATATTATTATTATCAATATATAAGTTTATAATTCCTCTTACCATCGATACTTCCGCCGTCTGCTTCCATCACACCTGCACCCGTTGAAGAAAGCCAGTCGTTTGCTTTTGCGAACTGGGACTTCAAGTGACGCACTTTCCACCGCACCAGATCCCAAGTCGCATCCACTTTATATTTTTCTATAAATTTTTTATAGAAAAATTGGGCAGTTGGAGCCTAAATAAATAAAATTAATTTAACGGGAACACCTACACATTTAAACAAATAAAACAAACCTCAAAGCTAGCCTCCTGCTGGAGGAAATCAAGTATTGACTCCACCTCCACGTCCGTCCACTTTTTATTTGGCTGCTGCCGCTTCTTCTTTGCTGGTGGAACACCGTCGCAGTTCATTTTAGTCTAAAATAAATAAATATAGCTATAATTATGAAATAATATTAATTCAATTGATAAAACTTACCGTTTGCCGCAAAAATCAAATTACAATTAATGTCAAACAGGTGGCTCAAGGTTGCATTTATCATGCAATGAATTGTGATATTTGAATATACACGGGTTTCACGGTTGCACGAATAGGAAATACTTTTGCTTATATTTTGTTTTTGTGCCATTGCACGGATTGGAAAACTTTGCAATCCGTGCAATCCGTGCACCATGCAAGGGTTTTGCAAGACTTAGAGAATCCCCCTAATTGGTTTGCTTGAACTTAATCGCTACTTGATTCAGTTTCGCGTGAATATTTTTTGCCAAGACAAATTTTTGATACATACAAATGAACAAATTTGTAATATGTATATGTATGTAGATCGCATATTATTTCGCATCTACCGAAAAAGGAAATCAACATAGGAAACCAAATGAAATATTAAATTGGAAGCAAACTCTTAGTAATATTTATTATATTATAAAAAATTATTTTAAAGAATGAATATGCTTGGATATTTTAATATTTCACTTTTTTTCATTTTTTAATAAATTCGACATATATTTTTAGTTCAAGCCAAATTTTTTTCGTTTATTTTAAGTAATTTATTTTAAGAATTTCTTAAGCTTTTTCCTCTTATATTCAATTTTATATATGTTTTCAAACAAGCCATAAAACTACACAATATGCAAATGTGAAATGCCGTCGGTAAAACAGCAAATGAGCCAAGTTGTTTTGGCATATGCGTGCTTGCATACAATCAAAATTGACTCAATGCTATCATTTACATATTTAAATAAACCAAATGTCTCGTTAAATATGAAAATATAACTATTTAAATTTTTCCTTTAATTTATTTATATCATTGCGAAATCTAAAATTGGTACAAGACTAATCAACTTTTATTTGAATTTATTCTGTTAAAAGAAATATTGTCTCTGCTCAGCTCTGTTAACTTGCCGCTCTAAATGTGGTGTATTTTCATGAGTGGGTCTATTGAACTTTTTTTTTTTTTTAAAACAGCTTTCTTATTAAAGCAAATATAATTTACATACATATACATAATGCTTTTCGTAAATAAACCTATATTCATACTTACGTTGTTTGTGTTGGCGGTCTGTGCATCGAAGCAAATGTGCATTGGTTTCATGACAGCCCGCACTGTAGTTTCAACAATAGAGTGCGCCTCATCCGATCTAAAAAAATATAAATATTGACCTCATACAGCTCAAACAATTTTCTGATAAACAATAGCTCTGTTTTCGTATTCACTATCCAGTAAACAACAGCAAGAACCAGTAATAATTTGACTGGATTGTGTTTTCGTACGCCAAAACTAGCAAAAAAGTATCAAAGTAGGGGAAATTGAGAGAGCGAAAATGACAGCTGAACTTGCAAGTTTTATTGGATTTTTACTGGATAAATTTCTACTATCAAGAATTTGCCAGTAAGATAAACAGCTGATCGAAATTATTCAGTTGATCACAAGTAGAAAACAATTATTAAAATGGCAAACTATTTTCATTAACAAGGGTGAAAAATAGAAAAAGTGACTAAATAAATAAATGTACACTAAGTTTATGAAGTTTATTGTGAACATATATCTTTAGCCGCAGTGACTGCAATTAGAATTTGTGAGGCGTAACTTATGAATTGAGGGAGCTATTTCTTTATTTAAAGTATGTATTTTTTAAATTTCGCGCCAAACAAAAATCAGCTGTAACAAAAATTTGCAACTACTTGCTGATTTTGCGTTTTCGTACTTTCTTGCATGTTTCTCTCATTGTTTCTCTCAAATTTTGATTACGCTCAGAAATTTCGTTGCTGGCAAGTTACTGCATAGTTTTTTACTGGAAAATACGAAAACATAACTAATGGTAGGGTTTAATGCCAAAAATCGATCCTACAGTAGTCGAAAGTATCACGTTTAATTTTGGCCCTGTGGAAGACATAGATTTTTTTTTTAAGTAACATCCGAAGTATATACTACTAAAGTCGAAGATATCATATATATATATTCTTTGAGACCGATAATATACGGTTTCGCAGCAAACAGGGTTCCGAGAAAGGGGCAAAAAACGAAAAGTAAGCAAGTGCTATGTACGAAGGTTGGAAGTAAAATCTCTTTGGTTTATACTTGATGAAGGAAAAACTTCCGATTTCTTGAGACTCCGGAAGGCGAACATACGACTTTTGATAGGAGTACTAACAGCGTACTGGGCAGTGGTAATGTGATCGCCAGATGAGGTCATATGCATGATTCGAGTCCTGTATCACTTCCCGTGCTTGGAAGCCTGTGTTTTAGAAATATGGCTCTTTTCTATTAGTACGATTGACTTGATTTACTATAAGAAAACTACCTTGAGTACTAAAATCAACCTCTATGGCACACGAATTGTAGGAGAAGTTCGGTCAAACATCAAGCCAACATACCTTTAAGTTGATGTCTATAAACTCTAATCAGCTGTTTTATAACGTATAAGTTATTTGTTTGAAAAACAGGAAATATGCCGCGATCAAGCGATAAAATCAATATACTTACTTTTCCCCTTTTTCTCTTGCGCACAATAATTTATTTAGCAAAATTGGCTTGGAATAAGTGTAAATCATTTTACAAACAAAATTTGGCAGTTGCCTTTAAAAGTTTGTACGATTATATGGGTCAAAGGTTTAACTAAATCCTGCTGTTCTGTTTTGAGTCAGAAATTCGTAAAATGTAAAATCGCAACGGTTATATTGTAAGATAAAAACATTGAGTCTGAACATTTTTGACGTTTGCAAACAATATAAAAAAATTTCTAACTCTCATTCTCACACATAAAATTTTATTCTTCGTCTGAATGAAAAACTAATTTGAATATTTTCAAACGTTTATTTTGCATTTAACTTTTGTTTGGTGTTTTCTTCGCTCTCAAGTATAAAACGCTAATTTTGAACTGTACCTCGCACAACTTTTGAAACGTTTAAAAACTTCATACAAATTTTGAATATCTTTGCACTTCGAAGCACATGAACATCTTTATATTAATTAGGCAAGAAGTGTGCTAATACAAAAGCTTCTCAATATTTTGGAAAAGAAATATAAGGAAACCTTACTAATTATTTTGAATAATATATCTGATTGCATCACCGGAATTTTTAAAAATTAATCTATGAAGGAATGTCTTTAAATATTTATTTAAAATAACTTCTTCATGTTGTTTGTTTGTGACAAAAACATGGCGAAAATATAGTTTGAAAAAATTTTATAATAATAATCATTAAATCCTAAGTGAATTTAATTTAATTCGGAAAAATAAAAGCATTCTTGTTTTTAACAAGTGGTAAGAAATATAAAATAACAATGTGAATATCTTTTTAAATACATTTCCTTTATTTTTGTAAAAAAAAAACTTATTTTTTGCTTTAAATAATTGTAATTTTCTCGCAGGCAATGTCAAACCTCCGAGTATATTTCTGCCATTAAAAACTTCTCACAAAAGCCATCTGCCATTCGGAGTCGTTGTAGATTGCAGGTCTTTCAATTTGTGTTACAATATCAAGACGCACACCCCAAATTGTATTAGAAGCTCGGCCAAACATCAAGCATTACACCAAATTGTTATTATTATTAAATCAATAGTCATTTATAAATAAAAATTCTTTTATAATACTGGTTGAATCACAAATGTTATGAATTTACTTTTCAGTAGTTGTTTTAGTATATAAATATACACGTACGAAATCCGTTTGATTTTGATTACAAAAAATTACGGCCATATCATACCAGCATGCACATATATGTATGTAAGTACAAAATACCACAAATTGTGAATTGAAGTTTTTTATGAAACTTACAACAAAATCAAAATTCAGCAGATTTTTATTTTTTTTAAGTTATGCTGATTTTCTAATAACATATACACAAACGCATTTAACAGATTTTTATGTGGCAGCGGAACATTTCTATGAAGTTGTGCGAAGTATTTAAGTATAATCGGCGCTGAAGTTTGGCCGAACTTTTCATACAAATAAAAGGTTTTTTTTTCAAAGCTGATGTTGCAGTGAAAGTTTGCGTAAAAAATATTGTGTAGTTCTTTGTATCAGAAATGCTTAGTCAAAATATTCAGAAAATCGATTTTGAAAGATTTAACAAAATGTAATATCAACGGAGTTATATTTCCAATTCACTTATCCTTACATGAAAACTGTAAGTGGAAGCTTCACCAACTTATCTTAAGCTGAACTTAAGTTAATTTATTCAGAAATATGGTAGTAGCGAGAAATATGCACGAAATTCTTTGTCATGATGTAGCGAAGATATTATGCAATCGTCATCTTGTAGTGCAGAAAAAGTAGTTAGCAATTAAGTATTTTCCGGTACCGTGATATGTTTTACGTGTCATTGTATTAACTTAAAATATGTACATTGCACATGTACGAATTTATTTCCCTACCAATTGTTGTTATTTTGAAATTCACAAATATTTTTGATGTGTAAACATCTATAGCCGCGGTAGGGCAAATCTCTTACGCTAATACTACCATAAAAACTCCATATAAAAAAAAGTAAGACGTTTTTGATTGGTCAAGAACGACTCTGTGTGAAAATGCGTGTGCCGTCTGACGTATGTGTTAGTATTATATTGACCCAGAAAGCAAAATCAATTATCTTTGTGTTGCATGCAATTAGGCGCATAATTTTTATAAACTATGCGGCTTAAAGCATAGGGTGTTCTCTAAATTTAGATTGACACAGTTTAATCGGTTTGCTGGTGCACGGGAATTAGGAAACAATTTTCAGTGGCATTCACTTATCTTGTGTGGAGATTTTAATTTTAATTTCGCGGAAACAGAAGCGGTACCACTCAATAAATTTTTGTTTGATGCATTCTTTCTATTATTCATAGTTTTATACTTAAGCACCAAAAAAATTCATTTCTCCTTGAAAAATTGCAAATTGCTCATTATTCTCTTCCAACTATTCTCCCCCTTTTCTTTGTTTATTATTACTCAAGATATTTCATCCGCAACGGGATTGCGCAATCTTGTATTCTATCATTCTTGGTTTGATGGAACAAAAAACCTGTTTGATTTGTCCGAACATACACCTGTCCACTTGACAGCTTTGCCAGATAGAAATGCAGTGAAGAGAATAATGCACGAGTAAATGCCAATAAAGGCTGTTAATGCAGATAAGCTCCCATGTCTGTCTTGGGTATTATCTACGTTCTTTGGTATTGACACAAAAAGCAAAATTAATTATATTTAATCGGGAGCACCCTGTACCTTTGAGTTGCATGCAGTTAGGCGCAAATTTTTACAAACTGTGTGCAAAGAACGTACATTATCTACGTTCTTTGCTGAGTGAATTAGAGCACAGCGTGTTCTCTAAATTTTGATTGAAATTCCCTTATTCGCTTTGCGTTGGTACTACTTTTGAACAGCTGATCGCTTTGTGTTTCTACAACTCAGCTGATTGGTGTTCTTTAAAACAATAAATTAAACGTTTAAACTGGAGGTATATAACCGAAATGCAGGTAATATTCATGTTTCTAAATAAATTACAGGTCAAATACTAATATTACTTATTATTGAATGCCCATGATACCTTTAAAGATACAACCATTATTAACGAGATTGTAAAGTATTATATAGGGGTTAATATTTCTAAATACTGCAAATTTAACAGTTTACACATCTACCTTGAGTTCAAACACTCACATGTTTTTTGCTCCTATCAGTTGTCAGCAGAGATAAGAACAGCTTAAGTCGCCAATATTCGTAACTTAAACTGAACTTAAGTTTTGTTCAAATGTGTTTGGTGAGAAGGAAAATCTTACACTAGACTTAAGTTCAACTTAAAAATGCATTGCAAAACTGGCCCTAAGACTATTAACACCGTTGTTATCGATGATCATATCGATAGGGGTGGTTTTATAAGTTTGATCATCGGATCCACTGTGCCCCCGCTATGTAAACAAGCGAAAATCTCACCGTGGCAAAGTTGTGTTGACCAATACAAGTGCATGCAAATAAAATAAATTATTACTATGAACTTACTCATTTTTACATTCGTACGTGAAATTGTGTCCTGAACTGGGAATATTAACAGAAGAGTATGGCATTGTGCTGCTTTCACTATGTGCTCGATCTCCAATGGATATGTTTAAGAATTGCTTTACTAGTTTGGCTTGATCCAACTGCTGTTGTTGTTGTTGTTTAGTAAATGACTTTGCTATTTGATGGACTCCTTTCATTGTTGTATTACCCTCGGTATTACACGTTTCAGTAATGGCACTACGAATACCTTCGCCGTTCGTCTCCAAACCTCCAACAATGGCGTCGAAATTATCGTTGTTGTCTTCCGTTCGGATATTCATTTGTCCGCAGGTGTTATTAGTCGCCGTGTTCAATATATTTTCGCCAACTATAGTCGACACCTCGAATCCCGCCGATACGAGGGCGCCCAACTGATGCAGATTCATATGTGCTAAGCCGCTATCGTTATCAATTAAACCGGAAACGGAGATAGGCACGGAATATCTTCCGGTATTCAGTTTTTTTGATGTAATTTTTCCAATTTTTTTCTGATGGTGCTGTAAATTTTTTTTAATATAATTACTTTCACTTAGCCACTTAGGAATAGTTTTAGGAGTCAGAACATTTTGTGGAATATCTTTTAACCGATTGCACTTAAACTAAATAAACCACGAATTTAATTTTCACATAACGCGGTCTAAAAAGCATACTCCTGCGCTGCAAGATTAATGGTCCTGACTGCCTCCTCTACAGCTACAAAATGAAGTCGAATTTCAAAAAGATCAATAAATAAAAAAACGCAAAATTAAACGCGTAGTCAAATTAAGAATTAAGTACGCTCGTTCTTCTGGCAAAAGACGAAAACCGTGAGATGTTTCGAAAGAAAATAATCGACAACTTTGCCGAAAATCCGAGGTGTTTGTTATTAGCGTTAAACTTATTAATTAAAAGAGGAGAGGGTCGACACGCTATTCCTGTAGATTTTAATCTAACCTTATTCAAAATATTCGCACAACTACGGCTGCAAAATTATCAATAACGCTATCGGTGCTATGCACCAGTTTTTATTTTACTCTACTATCGATTGTTCTCACTACCTATCGATAATGAAGCAATTTTCGCGTATTATATAATATTACTAAATGAAATTTAAGTGTTCCTCTTTTGTTTGATAGAGGAGATCTAAATGAGCAAATGGCCTTTATCGTAGAGAAAGTAAAAAGCGGTCCTGAGAGAGCCAGCAGGCGCTTATAAATATTATTGAGATTTCAAAAACTATTAATTTTAGCAGAAAGTTGATCAAATATAACTCCGCATGATTGTAATATTCGGATTTCATTATGCCATATTTATTATGCCACTTTTGTCATTGTAGTGAAACTAGCCAACGCACAGTGGGGTATTGACCCCTGAAAATGCCGATCAATTTTTTATAAGACGGAAGAATATAAGACCGATTAAAAAAATGTTTTTGTTTGCTTTTAGTAACAACAACGGGAACAAAGCATGTGATATTGTCTATGTGCCATTAATAAAAAAATTCTATTTCTATTTCGTGGTCACAAGAAACCAGAAGCAATATTAATGCATCGTTTATATTACATCTAAACCGGCATATTTCAGCCGATAGCTCTGCAGTAATTCAGTATCCGAATCCCACACATAAAGGGTGTTTTTTAGACGGGTGGTTTCCAATAAGGCAATACTTTTTCCGGAGTTTGTCTATTTGGCAGCTGTTACTTGATTTATACTCAGTTAGGTTTGCTTTTCATAGTGAACAGACTTACTCCGAAACAAAATTTGCAATTCGCGAAAATTTATCTCCAAAATAATGGTTCGGTTCGCGCGACGCATCGCGCGCTGTGTTGTTTTATCCGGTCGACATAATCGCCCAGCAGAGGGTAATTTGAACAACCATGGATCGGTTTCGCACCACGTTTACTCTAGTAGATAACGTGCATCCTCAGAGATGCCGTACGGTGCGCACCGAAGACGCTATTGCTGCTGTGGGGCAGAATATGAAGAAGACCCGAACGAGTCCATCCGCCTTCCTGCGTAACAATTGCTGTGGGGCAGAATATGAAGAGGACCCGAACAAGTCTATCCGCCTTCGTGCGCAACAATTGGAGCCGTGCCCATCCGTAAGTATTTTGGTTTGCGGGCTTACAAAATCCAACTCGTGCAAGAATTGAAGCCGAACGACCATCAAGTGCGTCGCACGTTCAGCAAATGGGAGAAAAACGAGATGACCAAAAAAAAAAAATTGTCGTATTTGGAGTGTTGATAATTCACAAGCCATTGTTGAGACGTCGTTAAATCCTCAAAAAGTCACTGTTTGGTGTGCTCTATAGGCAGAGGGAATCATTGGTCCATTTTTCTTCAAAAACCAAGCTGGCGCTAATGTTACAGTTAATGTGGAACGCTATAGAACCATGATTAATGACTTTTGCGTGCCTGAATTGGTGGATGTTGATGTGGACGTACAGCCAACGAAACAACAAATTTATTGAAGAAAACCTTTGGTGAGCGCATTATCTCGCGTCGTGAGTCTGTGGCGTGGCCTCAAAGATCTTGCTATTTAACACCGCTGGACTTTTTTTTTTGTAAAGTTATGTGAAGTCGGTTGTATACGCAGATGAGCCCGAGACGATTGACGCCTTGGAAGAATATTCGGTACGCTATTGCTGACATACGGACCCAATTGCTGCAAAAAGTGATCGGCTACAGCCCCCATAGCCCTCCCCTGGGTCCGCGGTCATGGTCGCGATTACGTGACTAGCATCGTCGTTTATCCTCCTCCAGAAACGGTGATCCCAGATATCGCATTCTGCTTTTACACAGTAAATGCAAGATCGTTTCCTCCTCATCGTCATTATTGCAGCTCCTACAGCATCTTCGGAAGGGCACCCCCAACCTTTCAGCATGTTTCCCTATCAGACAGTGCCCTGTTAGAGCCCCGATCACGTTTGAAATGTTTTCCTTTCTTAGAGAAAGAACGCTGCGCGATCGTTTCCGATCCAATTTAGGCCACGTCAGCCTTGAGGTTCGACAGGTCGTATTTTGCCTCCATCTATTGTCAGCTTGTTTATATGTACAATCTCTGAGAAGCAGTTTGCAAGTGGCAAACTGCATATCAATGCGTTCTTTATCCTGAAGAATCTGCTTGGTCGTACCTTGTCTTGCAAGTTCATCTGCCATGCAGTTTCCCTCTATGTCTCGGTGATCAGGGACCCAAATGAGGTAAACGGGGATTGCAAAGTCGCTTTTTTAATTTGTCTTCGCTTCTTTAACCTATTACGGGGATTGCAAAATCGTGTGTTAGCCATTACCGCCAATGGCAGGCACAGTGTTATAAGGCCATCGGCAATAACGCCATATGGCTTTATTTCGCATTTTTGTTAAAAGTTAATAAGGTCACATTTTAAATTGTTGAAAATTTACCTAAAGGGAAATAAAGTCACTGTGTTTACAAACTCGTGTGACGTGTTTTGTCAAAACCGGCAAAACCAAAGTAACGGTGCTGCTGATGGCGTCACCTCTGTATTTTCTGCATCGTGTGCCATTATGACTTTATTACTCAGTTGAGTATGGCTCTATTTCCCAACGTGCGGTGTAATAAAGCCATATGCCCCTATTTCCCATCTTGTTGCGAAATAAAGCCATATGCCCCTATTTCCCATCTTGTTGCGAAATAAAGCCATATGCCCCTATTTCCCATCTTGTTGCGAAATAAAGCCATATGGCGTTATTGCCGATGGCCTTATAACACTGTGCCCCAATGGCATGCCCATGTTAATGTAATGCCTTTTCAACGCCAATTTCTTTCGATTCAATATAACTCGTGTGTGAGGTCAACACTTTACCCCAAGAAGCGATATCAGAACTTTTGCTGGGTAGTAGTACTAGTAATTAGGAGATGTAATATTCTTTTGACGATTCCCCCTATCCCTGTCAACCCTTCTCTTATCCTCAACTGTTGCATAAGACTGGGTTCAGACGGGGAAACTTTTGTTGCTTATTATCGGCGATTTCCCTTTTGGTGTTGCTCGTCGCGTTCACACAGAGCAACTCTGTTCAGGCAATTTTCTAGCATTTCATTTTATATCATTTTCGCAAATTTCTGTACGCTTCGCTTAAGTGACATTCTGATAAATTTTGTGATTATAAGTAAAAGGTGAGTTGAAAAATGAAGTTTTAATATGTATAGTATATGCATACACATGTCTATATTTAATCGCAAAATAAAAGAACAAAATTTCATTTCCCAACTTACCATATGTATTCATTTAAAACTCAACAAAACTGCAACCACTGAAAGAATTTATAAATGAAAAGGAATGTCAAATTTCTTAGCTGCCGACTGAGACGAATAAGAACACAAAGCGTGTTGCCCGAGCACGAGCAACTCGGTGCCCTTCCCCTTTCCCCGTCCCTCTCTCTCCTACAAGTAACGAGTTGCCGCGACAAAAGTTTCCCCGTCGGAACGCTGTCTAACTCATCTGCCGTCTCAAGTTGCTCCTCGCGATCCAGAAACGGGTTTTTTTGTTTACTTATTTTTAAAGTTTAAAATTTAAACACATGTAGCCGCTCGCCTCCGCAATAGCCTCTCTGCTCTAAATATAGCAAAATATGGTGAAAATGGTTTTTATTGGTATGGTAGAATTGTTGAATTCTCTCGGTGGCACTTACAAATTTTGTTGATGAAAAAGCTCTTTTCACATTTGCGCCTTCTCGTTTCTTACTAGTTCTCTGGTAATACTAGTAGTACTAGTAACTCGTAGTGGTAGTGGTGGTAGCTAATAGTAATAGTAATTTATACTAGTAGCAGAAGTAGTAGTAGTAGTTGTAGTTGTGGACCGAAAATAGCGGTAAAATGGTCCAGCACTTGTCCTCAAATGGTATTGAACTAGTGCCGGAATGGTTCCCAGCTACATATAAGTATATACATATGTAGTTGAATGCACATATATACATGCATACACTTTGATATACCGCTACCTTAGTATGTATGTTTGTTTTTTCTCATATAAGCTTCATGCGGTGACTTCATTACGCCATATTAATAATTCTTTCGTGACACCATATCAGCAGTTCCTTCGTTACACGATATCAACACGCGATCGTTGTACGTCGTAAAAAAGCACGCTCATGCCTCTAACGAAATCTTATTTCAATAAAGTAAAGTCTGTTAAAATAAATTATATTTTTATAGAAAACAAAACTAAAAATATAAAGAAATATATATATGGAAGCGTAATGATAATATCCGCTTTAACTCAAAAATACACCTTCATCGTCATTGTAAGAAGCTTCATATGTATGTTATCGGCATTGTAATGTCTACAGACAAATCAACCAATAACTAATCAATCGCAAATTGTTGTTTTATAATAATTTTCTGTCAATGAATGAAGCCCAAATTTGCTCAATCGCATTCCAAGGAACAATATTAATGTTAAAGTCTTCAACCAAATCCTATTCTTGATGATTTTCTCAGTAGACCTTGCATGATTTAAAGTAAAACCTCAAACCTGAACAATCAAAGACTGATGGTAGCTATAAGTTGTAGTGACCCGATCTTAATAAATTTCAGTGCATATATTATTATTATATTTATAATAAGTAAAACGTGTAGCAAATTTTACGTTTTCAGCTGCTTTAGTGCCAGAGTTATAACACCAAACCTTTTATCTGAACAATCCGTTGTATGGGAGCTATAAGTTATAGCTCCTTCAAGTTATCAGTGGACACTTTTTATGCATAATAATTGACGGAAGTGACATATTTCATGATCTTAGCTTCTTTATTGCCAGAGTTACAACGGATAACTCCTTATCTGAACAATCAGTCGTATGGGAGCTATAAGTTATAGGACAATATCTTGATCATTTTCAGTCGGCAGTAAGGCAAAACCTAATATAGTTATAGTGACCTTAGCTTGAAAAATTTCAGTGGACACTTTTTATTCTTAATAAGTGACAGCCGTGATAAATTTCTTAGCTGCTTTAGTCCCACAGTTATAACGCCAAACCTCATATCTGGAAAATCGGTCGTATGCTAGCTATAAGTTTTACTGACCCGATCTTAATCATTCTTACTGCACATTTTCTATTCATAATAAATGTCAGCAGTGACAAATTTCATGTTATTAACTCTTTTAGTGCCACGCAATCTTGATAATTTTCAGTCGATACTTTTGATTCACAGTAAGTGATACGAGTACCAAATTTCATGTGCTTAGCTGCTTCAGTGTAGGAGTTATAACGAAGAAACTCATATACATATAACACACAAGCAGTTTATCGAAACTATAAGTTATAGTGATCGGTTCTTGAAGGTGTTTATTAGACATGTTTAACTTATAATAGGTGACTGCAGTACCAAATTTCATCTTCGAAACTCCTTTAGTGAAAACCTTAAATCTGAGCAACCAGTTACATAACTGCTATATAATGTCCGATGTGAGCGGTTTCGGCACATTATTAATATACATTTGCCTACCAAGTTTCGTGCAAACAGGCGGATGGGCATCGCTAAATCGAATCATCTGGTCCTGATCATTTTGGTATATTTGGGTATCGTTTTCTTATGCTTATAAACATCGGGACCAAGTTATATTATTTAATCTTAATGAAAAATGTAAACATGTAGAAAAAGCGTGTTGGAAATATTTGATTACACCTACATATACTCGATACTATATACGATATATCGATAATCTTAAGAAAAACTATTAAAACTATCGATGGTTAGGCTGTCGGCAGTTTTCGTGTTCCAAAAAAGGTTTTTTTAATTATCAACTCTATTAACCAAAATACCACAAATTTTATCCTGGAGTCATTGAAGTTGTATTAACTGATTTATTTACTTGATGATGTTTTTGTTGCACATGTTGCTGTCCATACTGCCTTTTCGATTGTTCCATAATCATTTGCTGATGAAATAACTGAGGCAGTACAGATACGTGATACTTGGCACGCGGAATCATTACTGTTAGTGACCGATCCGATTGCTCATGACAATTGCGTTCCAAGTCTGTATAAGGGTGCTGGTTGTTCGTCGCATAATTCCCACTTTCATTAGCATTTGTGTTGCTGGCGTTGGTGGGTGGAAGACGATCGTAAGTGGAATGTCGTTGTTCTTCCGCTGAAACATTGCTCTCAATCTTCGTATCTGGGTGTCGAGAGCGATGATGCATCTTTTTGAAACTCATAGTGCACTCCTACAAAGAAAAACTTAAATATGTCAGTGAATTGATGGATGTAAGTTTAATAGTATATATGGAATATTAAAAAAAATTTATTGTCAAACAGAATATTGTTGCGCTATAACGTAGTGTAAATGTAAGAAGTTTGTGAATTTTCTTAGCTTTTTAGCGACAAAACCCTTTCGTTAATTTTATGCAGGTTTAAGTTATTGAGTAGTAAAACAAAACAATTGCAAAGGCTGGTTGCACTGATGGAACCAAATATTAGCTCTGATCCAGTACTTGCCAGATTAAATGTAGTAAGACTGTCAAAAATAGAGAGGGATATAGGAACTATCAAAAGTATAGGAGGTTGCTTTCTAGTAAAAAAGGCAGCTTCTGACAAGTGGTTCATTTATTCCAGTATTTTAATATTTTTCAAAATATACTTCTGCTTTGTTGACAATTTGAGGCAAACTCGAGCCGGCAAAACACAAAATTGAAACAAAAAATAGCTGATGGTTTGACACATTTACCAGACACAGTACCAGCGAAAATTCTTCGGACAAAAATTGGTTACTTCTGACACAATGGAACCTCATTTTCTATTAAAATTACACTCTCTTTTACTAGTTTTTTGAGTACGAGATCGCTTTTAAGTAAAACCTGGTAAAAAAAATGGGAAGTTCGGACTCGTACGGGATCATAACTTCTATTTAGTTTCAATATCAGCTGATAGAAATATAGGTGCGTAGTCCTAGTCGAAATAAAGTCAACTTAGTAATTAAAGTCAGCTTTAACTAACCATTAATTTGCGTTTATTTTGACTCTGACAATAGCGGAATTCGAATGAGCGGCGTAACACCAAAAACATTCAAATACGTTCGATCAGTTCTTTCGACCGTAGCCGAAGATCGAATGTAACTAATAATAAGGGCCAGGATGGATTCGATCACCGTAAATAACCACGGGAATTTGGGTCGACGCAATTCCTACGTTGCATACCTTTGTTATTACGTCATTGATTTAATTGGTAACCCCAATGTGTCGGCGCCCCAAAATCGTTTTGCCATTATCTATACCTTATATTTATACATGTATGTATGTGCATATTATTGCTTAACGGATTTATCATTTAATCATTAACAAACCGGGAGCAGATGTGGTACTGAATTTTGACTGCTTTCACTGCTTGTATCCTCGATCATGGCGCACTTATCTAGGTTAACGCACTGGGATCTGCCGCCCGATATGCCATGGGTGTTGCTGCCCCCGATAAATCCGATGCCAGCTAGAGCAGAGTTCTTCGTCATGATTGTGCGATGAATGCCAGTACTAGATGGCGATAGCGGACGGGGTCTATGTCGCATTGAATGCCGTTTAGTACACACAAGTAGGATGCAAAACATCAGCAGTGTAAGTAGCAGTGTACCGACGGCTATTAGTGCGATGAGTAATATTTTCAAATTCACTTGACAACTTGCACCTGTGTACCACGCAAAACATTCACATATTGTAGTATCAGCATTGTCTGCTTGCCCAGTTTTGGCAGATGTGCACTTCCCGTGATAGTGGCATTGGTCGCAACCAATTAACTCTGCTGAACACATACGTCCAGGATAGATAGCGTTCTCAGACAAGTCCGCAAACCCCTCTTTGCAACTGCAAGTGTAAGTGCCTTGCAAATTAAAGCAACGGGCGTTCGGAGAGCAGTCATGAAATTGTACGTGAGCGCACTCGTCAAAATCTGCGAGTGAACGAGGTTAAAAATACGAAATTTAAAAAATTCTAATTTTTTATCATATAAACAAAAGGGTTGTGAATTGTAAAAAATTATACTCGCCAATTACTGCCAATGATTCCACACCATTGCGATTTGTAAAGAGTTCCGTACCACCGATACTATAATTACTAAGACGTAGATACTTTTTAAACACGTCTTCTAGACGCTTCTCGTTGCTATTCTCTGATAGCTGAAAAAATTAGGAGAAGTTCTTTCAATAAGCTATCAAATGATAAATAATTATGAATAAAATATCGAATAACATTTTAACTTTTGAACGATTATTATAAAGATACAAATCTTATGGGCGAAATATGTTGAAAAAATGGCTAAATTAAAAAGAAGCATACCTGTAACAAGAAATTAGCTGATGCATTCTGTTGTGGATGTTTTTTGTTGTCGTTAGTCGAACTCTTTTTTTCAATTGGTGTAAAGATCGTTAGCTGGACACCATGATAGATATCGCGAAAATCTGATTGCATTACCATGCGATCGACAGCCTCCTTCGTGATAGTTGCCAGTTGTTTATACTCTTCTGTAGAGTTGTCACCCAAAAAGTCGTCGTAAATTAACTGATAGTTGCCAATGCGATTTGTCTGAATACGCATTACGTATGTGTAAGTGGCTTTAAAATTTCAAAAAGTTAGGTTAATGCAGTAAGTATTGTTTTTACGTATGCATCTGTAAAGGTAGTTGACAGTGCTACTTACGTTTACATGGGCGATCCGGAAACATGCGCGCAAAGCCGGGCCGACACGCACAACGCCAGTGCCGCTCCGCCAGAGCGCACACTTCATTGCGCGTCAATTTGCACAAAGGCTGGCAGGGTTCAGTTGCTTTTTCAGACTCTTGAGCTGTGCCGGTGCTGCCGTCGTCATTCCAAAGCTTGGGGGGTGAGGCAATGAGAACACCACCGAGCAATACGTGGTTTGGAACCTTCTGTAAATCATGATTCACAGCATCGGACTCATCATCGCGTGTGGGCAAATTAAACACCGGTAGGCTATCATCATAGTCTAGTTCAATTCTAGCCCCGTTTGTATCAACACCGATACCACTTACTCCAAGTGTACTATCAAAAATATAGTTTGGTGGCTTAGATTTGGCGCCATTTTGTGAGTTTGTCATCACAACGAAAATGCTGTTATTTGGTGGCATTTCATCGTTAGAGAGTGTGGTTTCGTTTGAAATAACCTCATTTATGGCGGTATTTTCCTCTTTAACTGTAGCTGGCCCTAAGATTGACTGTTCTTTGTCATTATTGGTACTGCTGCTGCTGTTAGTGCCGTAATCTGAATGTTTTTGTTCAATAAGTGGCTTTCCAAACTCGTTGAGTCTGTGATTATGGCTATGTATATAAGGTATTTTCGTATTACTATCGGTGCCTTCCATCACCACTACCGTGGTAGTCATCTCGTCAATTAAATTCTTCTCAGGCGCTATTGTTTCTTCTTCAAATTTCGTTGTTGTTGTCGCCAAGATGATATGCGACTCCGTGATCCTTGTGGGTTGGACTAGTGTACGAATTTTCGTTTTTGTTCTTGTCGCAATCACAGTCTCCGTCTGCGTTTCAGTGGCCCATTCGGTGTATGTTATTCTATTGACCACAGTTGCCGTCTGTGTTCTCGTTACCATGAAAAACTTACTGTGTAATGATTCATTAGCAGTTGTGAGGATTAATGTACTGCGTGTAGTCGGGACCGTTAACAGTTGCGTTCTCGTAATGTACTTCGTGGGTAGTAAAACAATCCGATTTAGTAATGTTTTCTGCGGCAAATTTTGAGTTCTATTCAGATGTTGCTGCTGCTGCCAGTTTTGTTGTTCTTGTTGACGGTGGCTTTGCAAATTCGAAACTTTTGTGAAACTGCTTGCAGCTTTAATAATACTACTATCAGTAGGCAAATGCATTGTCTGTTCAAAAGAGCCTTGATGAATGGAGTTACTTATTACCACAGATGTTGACTCTGATGCTTCCACAATGGGCTTTGAATACGATTTGTGATCGTTTGATATTTTCGTGTCTAGATTTCTGGTAGGCGTACTGGTTTCGATTTTCTCTTTACTTTGTGATTGTTGCAATATTGTGTTTGTAACGGCTAAGGACTCGGCAGTTACATTATGCGGTATTTTCTCTGTATTCGTATTAGTGTGCTTCGGAAGTTCTTGATCCGATCTCAATGTATTGACGGTTTTTGAAATGTTGATACTAGGATCAGGTGATATTGTACTTGCTTTCTCGAGTGAGCTGTTGAAGGTATTCGACGCCGGCTTATTTATTTTTTTATCGTAGTAATAGGTGTATGCTTTTGTCATCGCAGTGGGCATGGATTCAGACTTCGGATTAACTACAATACGCATTGTGGTTTTACGAAGTGTAGCTGGTCGGAGTGGTCTACGTTCTGTTGTGCGGGGAATGTAGCTGATTGCGTGACCACTTGAGTCTGACGTTGCGATCGACTGTTTTGAAAGTACCCAATTACCATGCGACATAGGCTGGTTCACTCGAGTTGTACGCGTATTGTAGGTATGGTTTTCCACGTGTTCCTCCAGATCAGCTGGCGTGCTTTCAAAGTTACTCAAGTTATTAATCGGATATGAAGCATATATTTCGTTGAATGGCTCCACATTTGAAGAATGATAAGGCTTACGTGTAGATGCTGTCGTCGGCGTATTTTCAGGACCTATTGAACTTAAGTGCGGAACTCTTATTGTCGTTGCGGCGACTGCTAGTTGTGTGGCGCTACTGCTTAAAGGTTGCAGGCGCTGATTTAACGCTTGTGGGCTGCTCGGCAGCAGTTTTACTGGTGGAGTGTTAGGTGCAGTTTGAGTTATCCCTTGAGGTGTGCTAAATTTGCCAGCCATTAACGTAGGTATCGTCTGCGCCTTTCCTGTGTCCTTAGCATAGCTATTTTTTTTTGAATTTGGCATTGCCGTTGTTTTTGACTTTACATGTTTTTGATCATTAAATATGTATGGTGGGCGTGTCGATGCTTTGTTGTGACTGAAACTATCCTCTAATGGCACAAGGATGTCATTTGCCCTAATTTCTGATCGCTTAAAGCCATCACCTTTAGCAACATAAATAGACTCTGTCGACGTTTGTTCATTTGCATGTGTTGGTAATGAATTTTCAATAGCGAATGGTACACCACGCAACAACAGCTGTGAATGCAGTGGCCGACGCTTTAGTTTATTTCGCACATTCGTCGGCGTGGTTGTTGACGAATTTTTCATGTCAGCAGATACGTAATATGCCGTTGGACGAAACTGGTTTGCAATTGTTTGAGCGCTTTTTGCGGGCGTTCTTATGACTTTGTTATTGTTTACTGATGAAGGTGTTGGTGACAGATCGTAGGTTCCATGAAGATCGTTCACTTCCAGCGCGGCGTTTAGCAACAGAAACGGATGCAGCAGATGTTGCTGACTATTGTTTTGCTTAAACTCGTGCATATCAAGTTTGTGTGATGTTGTAAGTAAAAGTTGTTGTTGTTTTGTTTTGATTTGCTCGTGCATATTATTAGTCGCTGACGCTGTACTTTGATCAGTGATACTGCTGTTAGCGGAGTTGACGCTGAGATTACTATTATATTCGCTATTGTGGTTAGCCGTAACCATATTCTCATACTCAATCAAACTTGAAGAGTTTTCAACTTCATTGACGTTATTATCATTTTCATAATATATCGCTGCGGTATTGAAGTCACCAACAACTGCATTTGCATTATTCCTGTTGTGATCAGTGACCATTTCGGATGCCGGCGCTATGACCGTGTTCAAATTCGATGGGTACGGATTTGCTTGCAGTTGCACTTTATATGGTGGCCAATCGCTTTCTAAATGCATTATTGCTGGTGGCGGTAATGGTAAAGCATGTACCGACTGCGCAGGCGGTGTCAAGTTAGCATCTGATAAGTTAGCATCTGTAAAAGCATTTTGCGCTGAATTGCCTGCTGATGATGCTGGTATAAACACTCGATGGAAAGCATTCACTTCGTCGACGTCATCTCTGATGTTGATACTATCAATACTCGGCATTACGTACAGTTGTGCAAAGTGATTTTTTTGCGACTTTAGCGCAAATTTTGGTAGACTGACATTTGATTGCGATACACTTTGTTGGGCCTCCAAAACGCCGTGTAGGTTGTTCTCAAGTGAAAATGAGCCAATTATGGCACTGCCTGCGGTATTTTCGCTGTTGTAAGCTATTGGTTGGTTCTCTACGTGCGCACCGGCATTGCTTTTTGTGTCCGCATTAGGTTTTGTAATTTGACCGACAACATTTTCCGGCGTAAGGTTGACCTGTACTTGTTTTTCATTATGTGGAATTTTTACATGCGGCATGTTCGCAATGGTAAATGGTAATCGTTGGCCTGCGCTGGCTATGTTGCTTGGTATTTGTCCATGCACAGACGAGGCGTGCATCGGGTAGTCCGATTCTTTCTTAAATGTTATTGGCGGGACATTCATATTGACATTGTGGCTAAAGACGTGCGTATGCAGATTGATATGCTGATGATTGGAAGGGTAGCCTACGGATATATGCTTTCGCAGGGGGGGGTCCATATCACGTATCGTGTTATAAGTAGCATTCAACGCTGAGTAAGAATATGATGAAAACTCTGGTGTCACGCTACCGAAATTTTTCTGTTGCGGTGCTCTAGAATGCATTTTATAGTAATTCACTGACTGCATTGGGGCGTACACCATAAGATTATACGGTTTATGCGCCTCTTTAAAGTCAATAATTTTCTCGCCAATCGTACTTCTTTCACTATTGTTCGTGGCATAATAAACCTTGGGTTTCTGAGTGCTTGCTGCAATTTCATTATGATGCGGGTCATAAATAAAAGCGTTCACCTGACTTGTAGCTGCATATGGCGCTTGTGTTAGAGATGTAAATTGCGCTAAGGGCTGCTCTTGTGCTATTTTTTGTATTGATTGCACTCGCGAAACCGTAAGAGGAGGTGATGTGGACAGGGGTGGTAGAGAGAGTATGCCCAGTGTCTGGGCATAGGGCGTATATGAATTTTTTGAAGTTAGTGGTGGCGAGAGTGGTACCACCGCTTTGGTTATAGATTTAAGTGATACCATTGGAGGTGGTTTCAAAATATGGTTATAATTTTCTTTCGGCGAATGCATGATTTGTGGAAAATAATTTTGATTTTGCTGATGTTGTTGGCGCTTCGCATGTAGAGGCATGTGATTGTGCTGCTGCACATCCAACAAAGGTATTGAACTTATTTGGCTACTGATCGGTGATGTGAGCCGATTAGCTTGCGATTGTTGTTGATCTTGTTTGACAGGGGCTGTGGTGTATGTGGTTGGTATAAGATTAGTGGCTGCTGATGCGTTTCTTTTGGGCACCGATATTAGCGGGTATCTTATGCCATTTGGTTTGCCAATAATGACATCTGAGTTCGCAGTAATAACTTCGCCCGGCCGTATTGGTATTCCACTATTTATTAAAGACGTCTCCAACCCATTCTTGTCGCTTAATAACCCAGCTGGTAGAAATTCGCCTTGCTGATTTTGATTCGGATTTTTGGATTGCGTCTGACTGTGATACTCTGGCGGTTGCGGGTGTGGTAGTACTTGCTGATTTGCCAATTGTTGTGGGTATATATCGTTGACTGTACGCTGAAGCAACCAATTGGCTTCGTCAATGGAAATCATGACATCTGCTTTCGGAGGTTGTATATGCAAATTTTGTGCACTACTCGCATCCAATAGCTCCGAAGCGTAGCCAACAGATGTTGCGGCTAATTGCGGTCTACGGCCATCTATAGCAAGACTGCCATCGTTTACCGGTATATAAATGGGTTTCTTCAGTTTTTTTGTTGCGCTACTCTCGATGTGGTGTCTACTTTCCGTATCAGCATTGCTGTCCAATGTGAGCACACTATCTCCATCTAGTACAATAGCTGCACTAAATAAAGACTCTGGAACGGGCGACGCAGGTGTTTGTTCCAACTGTTGCTGTTGTGAGTGTATACTGCTCGCATTCTTCTGACTAATCGTAGGCGCGAAATTGCTGTGTAGTAGTCCAGCCATTGCATTAAAGACTGGCCTTAAGGCGGTCAAACGCTGGAAGTTAAGCGACCCTATAATTTGATTTACCGCGACCGGTAGAGGGTTTTTGGTATTTATATTGCTATTATTCTCTACTTGTTGGTGTTTTTGTGAGCTTGGTGGTTTCTTCTTGGTCGGCGACTTACTCTCATAAACTGCATCATATTCGGAGTCTGCAGTCAATGAATCCCCATCAATAATATCCTCAACATTATTTTCTCCAGATTCATCACATGACGTTTCTTCAGATAAAACGCCTTCGAGCTGGTCATTGGCAAATATTGCCAACGGTTGTTTAGTTGTTACAGAAACTTTGGGTACTATAGTGGTGTGCGTGGCTGCTGTAGCTGATGTTGTTGTTCTTTTTATTGTTGCTGTACTCACAATATTGTGGTGCAATTTAGTAAACTTCATTATTTTGTAGTTTGCTTTTGTAGAAATAGCTATTGTTGAACCAAACACTGCACGTGTCGGTTCCATAATGCTTTGATTTTGTGCTGAGACAGTTTTCAGCGCCGGTTGAAAGACACGCATCGCTGTTATTTCCAGAGTTTGTCCTCCTAATAGCGATGCTGCCATAACAATGACACGTCGCTCGTTTTTACCTTTCTTTAATTCATTATGGATTTTCGAAACTAATTCGCTATTTAACAACGAATTAGGCACCGTTTCGGTGATGACATTCTCAATTATGCGTGTGCGGTGGTTAAAAACAGCCGGTAGTGCTTGCCCACCCAAGGGCGATTCGTAGTATTTGGTATCGCTTGCACTCAACAATGACGATTTATAGTACGTGAATGTCGTTAGAAAAGTTTTTGTTGTATATATATAAATATCGTGCCCCGCTTTCAATGAATTTGATGCTAGTTTTTCCGTCATTTCAAGTTTGTGGTTTTCTGTTAAAGTTGGTGTTACTTGTACGATTTTTGGTGCGCTATTGCCGTCCTGGTATTCACCCTTTGTTGGTAACAAAGTCGTGCCACGAGGTGGTAGCGACTCTGTAACGATCACCTGCGTTAACATATGTATGGTTGTGATAATTTTTTCGAAATCAGTATCGTGCAGTGTACTTGTAATTGCTAACTTGTTGTAATATGTATTGGTTTCAAGCGAGGGTGTGGCCTCTTCAGATGGTTGCAAAAAATGTATGTAATCATTAGGACCCGTAATTGTATTTATAATTGTACGCTTGGATGTCTGCACCAAAGGGAGATCAGTATCGATAATGGTGTTGTAGTAAGAATATGTTGTCGGGAAAACCCCTACGGCTAATGCCGGTGTCTGTTAAAGATAAATAAATTAACATATACATACATGCAGTGGATCAAAGAAGTTATCGTAGGGTGATTTTTTTTAGAATATTTCCAATATATGTCGTGTCAAATTCTTTCTTAATCTTACATCAACATAGTTCTTACTGAATCAAAACCGGTATATATGAAAGTTTCAATCATTGTACGAAACTTAAAAAAAAAGTGCATCAAAATTTAAAACTTCTCTATCTGGAATTTATAGAAATATTTCGAGAGGTATATTTTTTTACTTGGTTTAAATTTAATACAACAAATTGAAAGTTCGAAAAGGTTTAAAAATCCCTTTGGTATTTGTTATTTTCTTTTTTAACTTGATGAGTAAATAACTCGATAAAAGGAATTTTAAATGATAATAATAGTTATAATAATAATGATAATGATAATAATAATGATTATGATAATCCTTGTATGTTCTCTAATTATTTCAATCGTTTTTAACAAAGAATTTCACATAAATACACAGATCAATTACCGTTTCTTATTAAATATGTACATCTCAACTTATGACTTTCGGTAGCATTAATACGTACCGATCACGATTTTTGCGTTTTTCCGCAAATCGCAATGCGGAGGCGGTAAAAATTGTAAGCCTACCGCAAGTACGATTACTGAGGAAAGGTAGAATAAAATGAATAATAGAGTACATAATTTAGTTTTAAAACATTTTTTTTTAAGCCAAGTCTTACTTACTTACTTAATTGTTGCTATAACCGCTTAAGGGATTTGACCGAACTTCTCCTACAATTTGTGGTGTGCGTATTGATGCTGTAACACAAATTGATGGACCTACAGTTTTACGCCGACTCCGAAACGCGAATGTATTTTTTGTGAGAAGTTTTTTCAAGGCAGAAATACTCTCGGAGGTTTGCCATTGCCTGCCGAGAGGCGACCGCTATAAAAAAAAACTTTTCTATAATTTTTGATATTACATGCTCCCGCCAGGATTGACAAGTCTAGAACATTTAAAATTATACGCCTAGAAAATTTACAATATTCATGTACCGTTCTTTCTATGGTTCGATTTTTTGAAAAGTCGCATGAGAACTAAGTATTATAATTTTTCTACACCAATCTAACTTTTCAATAGTTTTCCGATACTAAATTAATACGAAAATTTCTTTTTTGGAAGAGCGTTAACGACTCAATAAAACAATTATCGGCTAAAGAGTTTCGTAAAAAGCTGAAAATGTTGGATCTTGAAAATCAATTTTTGCAAATAAGCAGGCAATGGGAGGACGGCAGTTAACCGTATGCAAATGTAACAAAATTTTTGTTGAGAAAAGAAAACACCCTTAGTTGTTGAATAGCGTGAGGAGGCGATAACGTAAAACGTATATCATTGGAGAAGATGGAAATCCTTTAAGCAGGTTCAAAGTTACGCCCAATTAGAGTCATCATCAAAGGACGCAAATTGCACTTCACTTATTAAAATATTGTATTAGAACAATGAAATCATGAAATTATAATATAATAATAAAATAATAATAGTACAATTGTTTTTCATTCCAGAATTTTTGGAGTGGCTATCCCCGGCCAGGATTTAAACCCAGGACATACCGAATGAAGCTCGGGCACGCTACAAACTCGGCTACGAAGGCGGCGTTGTTTTGGTTATCTGTAAAATCTAGAGGCGACACCGATTTGTCATTGAGTTGGTTCTTACTTTATGATAAATTATCTCCGTTCTTCCTAATTTAATAGATACATTGTACAAGAACTTATTTCTTATGTTCGGCGTAATTTTCTCATAAATTAAGAATGAGCCATAAATATATAACAGTATAAAGTACGTATATACCAAAATTTTCGAAATAAAAAGCGAAATCTAGTAAGCCATGTCTATGTGTCCCTCCGTCCGTCATTGAATAGTTCCCACAAATATTGAGATATCTGAACATTGTACTCCGACTAAGGTAGGTTGTTAGGCATAATTGGTGAAACAGATCAAACCACCCCCACATAACGGAGTTTTGTTAAGATCAAAAGAATGCGATATTTCAGAAACTATACAAGATGATTTGCTCAAATACACAGAATTTAGTTGGGGCGAGGGTAAAAAAATAACGTAAAATGGCCCACTTTAAACCCAATATGTATGTATATCCGAGAAACTACTCAACAGTAAAATCTTTCAATTTCACAATTACTTAGGGTGAGAAATACGTATCCATCAAAATTTTGGAAAATGGTAGAGGTACATAAAAAGCATACTATTTTGTTATAACTTTGTTCATCTAACGGTTTCTTGTAATAGCATAAAGCAACCGAGATAGATATAGATATATATAAACCAAAATTAAGAATTAATAGCGAAGTTGATTAAGCCCGTCCGACGGTAAATTGGATAACTCAAGTAAACATTGAGCTTTTCCAACGAAACTTGGTATACACATCGCCATGGAATTAAGAGACTTACTCATTTATTTATAAAAGCTATATTTGCAGTGTAAACCTCAATCAAAACTAATAAAGCTATGATAGCGATGACCTTAAGCGAAAACATTTGGAACATATCTAATAATCTTATAAACTTAATGCATATTATTATATTTCTTTGTAAATATTGCAACATTTTAAATAATTGATTAATTCCATAATGTTAATGGGGGTTAGGTGTGTAAGTGAGTCAATTAGGTTGTTCCCAGTAAAAAATCTGGAACCTCTTCATGTGTTAACGCGTCGACCTCAGAAACGAATATTGAATCGAAAGAAATTTGGTATACACATGAAACTTGGTATAAACATTGCCTTATACGCTCGGCTACGGCAGCCGTTCTTAGTTTCGTGGTAGCAAATATTGTCACGGTTACCTGGGCTGAATGAGCAGCAGAAACAATTTTGAATCACCATCATTGGACTGACGAGAGCATCTGCAGCCTTGGAGCAGATTATTATACCCAAGCGCACTGGTGCCCAGAGTATTAAGACTTTGTTCAACTAACGGTTGTTTGTAACAGCATAAAGCAACCGAGATAGATATATGTAAGTATATACCAAAATTCATAGAATTAATAGCTAAATTGATTAAGCCATTTCTGTCTATCCATCCGTACGTCCATGCATCGGATAACTCGATTAAATTTTGAGCTATTTCAACGAAACTTGGTATACACATTTCAATATACTAAAGGTAGGTTGCTATTCAAAATGGGCAAAATGGGATAACAACACGACCACATAACGGTGATTTGCGAAAATCAGATGAATGCGATATTTCAGTAACCAGTGAAGGTAATTTGCTCAAACTTTATGCATATAATTAGGTTGGGGGGAAAAATACGTACATGACCATACTTTACCAAATTAGGTACACATACTGAATGCACTTTAAGCCAGTAAGCAAATTTTGAAAATCATAAAAATCAGGCAAAAATCACGCCCCTTCCCAACAGTAATTTTCAAAAAGCAAAAAACCGATATTATTTTGAGCTGAGAAGTTCTTTTGTCAGCTGGTGTGAAATAAAAACGAAGCGACTGCATATGTACATAAATATGTATAAATATTAAGCACTTAACTAAGGTTTTAGTAGCTATCGGACATCTACTAGTTTACAAATTAATGTTCGTTACAGCTATCAGTTCACCAGATGAGATAGAATAAATAAGTATATTTGTATGTTTTCACAAGAAGGCCTACATAACTATGCGTGTTACTTACAGTGGCTCCAAGCCAAAGTCGGACACCGTAGAAAAAAATGTTCCTTCTTAAAAATATTTGATCCAAAGCAATTAAAAAAAGGTAAACAAATTTTCAATTAGTCATTTATTGCACTTCCAAAATATAAAAACAAAACATATAAATTAATTCAGTGTTATAAAATATTCTAGTAAAACATCAAATAGAGTAAATTCAATGGCGATTGCGCCAAAAGCACTATTAACCTATTAAGCGCTCCTTACCATAGTGCAATACGGCGTAGCCTCAGGGCATTTCCAACCTCGCCGATCAAGATCATACTCGCTGAATCAGGGCTGCCAACTATTCAAAACAATTTTATCGATTATACGCGTCAACTTTTTGCGAAAGCCGCTGAGAACACCAACTCACTACTAAGCAAAACCATCACACGTGCCATCAAAAAAAGGAAATTGCCATGAATGCAATCAGCTTTTACCAGGTGTTTAACATTTGGCGGAGAAAACAATATGTTACGTAACATTAGGCCCAAAGCTACTCAAAGGCATCCACCATGGCTGATCAATGAGAACATATTTCACACTGAACTTTTGACGTTGTCCAAGCAAAACACACCAAACGAGGTTTTTCAACAAACATTTGCTGAAATGGAATCTACTTATGAAAAAACGGCTGGGAGTTGTTGTTTACGGATGGCTTTCAACCTCATTTGCAGTTGTTACACTGAGCTGATGATTCAATGTTTCGTTTGACCTTTAAAGTTTTGTACTCGGGAGCGAAGTGAATCTGCTGGCGTAATAAAAATTGTGTTCCCAGTTTTATGTTTGCAAAATTTGTTGCCATAAATCCATAAACCTTGAAACATATGCAAAGACTCGTTGTATGGTGCTAAATGAGGTTAGGTATAGTATCACAAAAGCGTGGAGTTCTAAATGAGAATAAGGCATTAATACATATCGAGAGAACTGAAAATGGGACACTTTTTCCAGTTCACCGCAGAAATTGGTCAAACTCTTGTGCAAATGCTGTGACATGCTTTCGTCCCAGTGAAATCGTTGTTTCCACATGCTTAATCATGAATATTTTTGCTTGAGTTAGAATAGGAGAGATGAGACCTAGATGGTCGTAAAGCCGAGCTACTGTTGATAAGGCGAAGTGTTTAGTTACCTGTATGTGGATTCTCTTAGGTGCAATACAAAAAATTAAGTTATCTGATTTGGGGTCCCACACCAGTCCCAGTGCTTTCGTAATGTGCGCACCATAGTGAAACTGTAGCAGCGGCTCGCGGTCTGATTTAGACACACCATAGAGAGATGCAAAAGCGTGTGAGCACTACTTTCGAAGAACGAAGTCTCAACTGTGGAGTAACTGAATTGTTTGGCGTCGAATTTTTTCGATCACTTGCTCCAGGGTGTCTGCACCGTTGATAAGATCATCGACATAAAAATCCGTTGATAAGATCATCGTCATAAAAATCCCGGCGAGCAATCTGAGTTCTAAGCAAAAAGTTGGCTTCGTCGCAGAGACCTAACTGTTATAAGGAATATCGAAAAAAGTTGGTCCATAACTTTTAAATTGAAGAAATAAGATTTTGTCATTTTTCTTAACAGGTTTTTTTTAACTAAAAAAATTTTTGCTCCCCATAAGTGTTATTCATAATATAATATTTTTTTCGTCGCTCATAATTTCTATCTTCGACTTTTTTGATTTTGCATTGCCTGGTAAGAGTTATCCTCAAGACTAAATATTTTCCATTGCTCATAACTTTTATTTCCGATTTTTTTGTTTGTACGTTGCTTTGTAAGAGTTATTCTCAATCCAAGTTTTATTTTCGTTGCGGGTAACTATTATTTTCAAATTTAGTTTTTTTACGTTGCTAAGTATATACATAGTTCGTTTCTCTAAGGATAATTTTTGGTGTAAGCAAAATATAAAAAGATGCTTTTTTTTAAACAAGAATTATTTGGATGTCTTTTCACTCCGTTTAGGAATTGAAGTCTATCTTATCACCATACCTGAGTTATTTGATATTGCGTTCCCTAACCAACAAAAGTTATTTTCAACTTTCGTTTTTAATTTGTTGCTCTTGATATTTTTTTTTAACACGCTATGTACAAACCATTACGATGAACTCAGAGTAATTGTTGAAAATCTTGACTTAACATTAGTCATTATAGTATATATTTGTAGCATAACATCACTTCTGGCAATTAGTCTGTCGTCAACCTCAGGTGTTCAACATTACGATAGCGTTCATAACTACTTATATTTTGTCTTACCTCGACTTAGGCGGTTATTGCTAGGTATAAAACATGAGATTACAGCACAATGGAACAAGTACTCGACGAATATTCATGGTATTTGTAGTTGTTTTCGAAAAAACTACTTTTACCGTTTCTTTGCCATGCAAAAAAATTCGATTAAGACGTTTCATTGATATTCGTTGATATTCAGTGCGAGAAAATGGGTCGAAAACGAAACAGTTTTATTCAACATGACAACGTGACAAATTTAAAAAGGCGCATGATTGCAGCTCCTTCCGTTTTCTGGTTTTGACACGGATGCATTTAAAACCCTCGTTGCACCAATTTTCGAAGATGATTGAAACATCCACAAACATCAACGAGCTAATAAGTGAGCGGTATTTGCAAATAAAAAGTCATATACAAACTGCTGTAAAGAACCGAATGGTGTTCCTAAAAATGGATTCAGCAACGCGCCTTGACCGATCACTGTTAGGCATAAACATGCAAATACCAGCAGAAATTGATATGCTATACGTTGGTTGTTAAAGAGCTACACACTTCCCAAACATCTCAAAACCTAAAATCGGAGGTGCAAAACGTTTTAATTGAGTTGGACATTTCACTTTACCAAATTTACACCATAACCACTGACAATGGTAAAAATATAATAAAAACCAGAGACCTAACTGTTATGAGGAATATCGAAGGAGGAGGACTCCAAGTTTTCGGTAAGAAGTGTTTATATCGGTTTTTAAAAACATAACAGAAACCCTTCGCTTACATTCATAATAGTCATATATTACAAATGCTCAATTTGGGGAAGCCACCACTGGATGTTCCGACAAGGTGGAATTCTACCATTATGATGGTGGGAAAGTTAATGGTGTATAAAGATGTATGCATAAATAACTTGAAAGACTCACTATCTTAAGATGAATGGAGTGAGGTAGAGTCTTTGGTGAATGCCCTAAAGCCGGCATATACATACATTAACATTTCAGTTACAAGAACAGCAGTTATTGCTTGGAGATTTTTTTAAGTCCTGGCTAACAATAAAAATTAGCTTAAAAGAGCAAGTATCGACAACGTCTTTGCCAAAAACGCTTCTGGCATGTATACAAGGAAGGGAAACTGAGTTGATTGAAAATGAGGTAGTGTTAGCAGCCTTATATTTGGACCCTCGTTTCCGTCGCACACTCAATTTAGAGCAAAGAGATAAAGCTAGGCAGCATTTAAAATATCTAGCTCAGCAAATGATTCCGTCAGATGAGGTTGGTATCAAATTATAAACATTTCATAAAATATATAAACATAAACATATTGTGGGTTTGTTACCACTTTAAATATGTATTATATTTATTTCAATGCTCAGGAAGTATATTACAAGTCAGCTTATCTCTAACTAAAAAATGGAAGTCTGGAAGTATAATAAAAAGTAAAATATGTATTACCTTGCTGCGGTTGTTACATCCGCAGGGTTGCATTTTAGGTGTGGTTCCGTATGCTAAGTTGGAGTTGAGATCCTTAGGTATGTTACACATTCGATGTAATCTTGCGTGCATGTATGTATATGTTGCTTGCCACAGTACTCCGCCACCAGTGACTGAGTCGTGTGCGAAGTCACTATGGAACGTATGAAAGAAATTTTTTAGGAAAACGGACTATTCTTCCGCTCCCTGTCGTTTTAACCACTTTTTTATTGCTGTCTGTTTTACCTGCTTTTGGTTTGCTTTCAGGCGGTGGTTGTTTCATTTGCTGCTGTTGTTGTTGCTGCTGCAAATGATGTTGTGTATGCTCTTGTTGTTGCAAATGCTGTTGTTGTGGATAATCTTGTTGTTGTGGCTGCGATCTGGTGAAATTTTCGTGGTCAGCGGGCAAATAAGCTGCTTTTAGACGATCTATACTCACGCGAAGTGTACGATTTTTCGCTAGTATCTTGAAAATTTTGTCATTCCGGCTTATGACCTGATAGGGTCCGTCATACGGTGCTTTAAGTGGTGGACGCACTGCGTCGTCGCGTAGGAACACATGCGTACAAGTTTTCAAATCTTTGTGAACGAAAATTTTGTTGTTTGAATGATTCGCGGTTGGAACAGGCTGAATCTTATCCATCAGATCGCGTAACTGTTGAACAAATTTGGTGTCAAAATCGTCTTGATGAATTTTTTCGAAAAAATCGCAAGGCATTCGCAAGGTGGTACCATATACCATTTCTGATGGGGTTGCTTTAATGTCTTCTTTATAAACATTTCGTAGTGCTAGCATGATGAGTGGTAAGGCATCCGACCATCGTTCGTTGTTTTGGCACTTGACAGCTGTTTTCAACGTACGGTGAAAACGTTCTATTAAGCCGTTTATAGGTTTGCTTCGAATTGCTTTCCCTGGTCCGTGGTGATTGTGGTCGGTACTCCGAATTGTGCAATCCAGCCATTTAGGAGGGCATTGGCCACTGTGTCTGCATTTATATCTTCTATTGGCACAGCAACTGGCCATCTGCTAAACCGATCGATGCAGGTGGGGCAATACCGAAAATTGTTTGACACTGGTAGCGGGCCTATTAAATCGATATGAATACAGGAAAAGCGCTGGTCAGGCACTTTAAAATTTTCTATTGCTGATTTATTATGTTGAGCGACTTTTGATTTCTGGCAAGCGACACATGTTTTACCATTGTTGCGATGTCTTTTTTCATGTTTGGCCAAATGAAGCGTTCGCTGATTTGCTTTATCGTAGCTTGCTTGCCAGGGAGCGCCAGATTATGTACCGAATTGAGTACTTGACGGCGAAATACTTTGGTGATGAATGGTCGAACGTGTCTGGTCGAAACATCGCAAGTAATCGCTTTAGCTGAGTTCGGCAAACTAATAAGTTTGAGTTGAAGTGCTGATTTATTACCTGATACTAGCTCTTTGATCTCCTCATCGTCTTTTTGACTATCAGCTAAATCTTCAAAATTGATTGGGTCGCATCTATCTATCGATTCAATTCGGGAGAGCACGTCGGCAATAATGCTGTCTTTATCTGCGATATGTCGTATATCGGTCGTGTATTGTCCGATGAAATCGAGGTGACGAAGCTGCCGCGGTGAGGCTTTTTCTGGTTTTTGTTGGAACGCGTAAGTGATTGGCTTATGGTCCGTTAAAATTGTGCATTGTCGACCTTCTATCGCATGTTTAAAGTACTTCACTGATTGGTAGATTGCGAGGAGCTCTCTATCGTAAGTGCTCTAACGTTTCTGCGTATAAAACCCATACGCTTCGAATAAAACCCCAGTGGCTCGAGGTGCCCATGATTTATGTGGTGAATAGCTGCACCAATTGAAAAATTACTGGCATCGACGTGTAACACTAGTTTTGCATCTGGAACGGGGTGTGCCAAGGTGACTGCGTTGGCCAATGCCTCTTTACACTCGTTAAATGCCTTAACCGCGTCGTTTGTCCATGTTATCGGTGTCTTGTCGTTTTTAGTATTACCTTTAATAAGACACTGTAGCCTACCTTGCGTGGTGGCTGCGTTTGGGAGAAAGCGTCGATAAAAATTTCACATGGCGATAAATCGGCGTAGGTCGATTGCTTTGTTCGGCCGCGGAAAATTAATGATAAATTGCACCTTCTCTGCCGATGGGTGTATGCCCTCCCTACTGACTTGGTGTCCAAGGAACATAACTTTAGGTTGCGCGAAAACACATTTCGCCACGTTAAGCTTTAGACCGTGCTCGCGCAATCGTTGCAACACTGAACGTACCTGTTGATAGTGTTCTTCTTTGTTTGCGGATGCAATGCATATGTCGTCTATGTAGCAGATTACATGATCCATGCCGAAAAAGACCTGATCCATAAAGCGTTGGAAGGTTTGTGCCGTATTGCACAAACCAAAAGTCATAACATTGAACTCGAAGAGTCCGAAGGGAGTGATGATCGCTGTCTTCTTTCGATCTTCCTCGGCTATGGGGATGTTAAAATATGCTCTTTCTAAATCAAGTGTTGAGAATATGCACTTACCGTTTAACGCTTGTGTAAAGTCGTGTATGTGTTTGATTGGATAGCGATCGGGTACGGTTTGCGCATTTAAACGCCGATAATCCCCACACGGTCGATATAGTCCCTGCTTTTTCGGCACCATATTTAGGGGACTAGCCCACTCGCTTTTTGATCTGGTGCAAATGCCTTGTTTTAGCATGTACTCGAATTCTTGTTTTGCTACGGCTAATTTCTCTTGATTTATACGGCGCGCTCGCGAATGTACTGGTTGCCCATTTGTTATTATTTGATGTTGGGCAGCTGTTTTACGTGAATTGGCGGAGCTGTATGACGTCGGCGTTGTTAAATCTTTGAATTCGTTCAGTAGCTATTGATATACGCTGTTTTGGTTTATTGAAAAAACTGGTTCGTATTTAACGAATTCGCAAACGCAGTGTGCTTGCAATTTTGTTTGTTTGTCGATCAGCAATTTGTTTTTGACGTCGATGAGTAAATCGAGTTTTTTTAGGAAGTCGGCACCTAATATTGGTTTGGAGACATCTGCTGCAATGAACTCCCAGTCAAAATTTCGCCGCAGGCCTAAGTCCAACGTTAGGATTTTGGTGCCATATGTCTTAATGGTAGAACCGTTGGCTGCAAAAAGGACATATGTTGATGGCGTAAGTTTCCTACGAAAGTATGAAGCTGGCAAGACGGTTAAATCTGAACCTGTATCGATCAAAAATTTTAATTGTGTTTTACGATCCATTATGACAAGACGGTTTGATTTGCTCTCACAGAACGCTTCGCCAACCGTCAACGGTGAAACGGCACTCAGTTTTCCGACTGTTGGAAACTGCACGGCTTGACACATTTCCTAGCTGTTGAGCCGAATCGATGATGATAATAACAATGGGGGAATTTATTTATCTGACTCTTTGAACGCGTGCGACTACCTTGTTGGTGGTTGCGGGAGGGTGTACGTGAACGCCCGCGGTGCTGTTCGTGATGGGTTAGTTTGATTTCTTTTATTTCCCTACGCAGGTCGCTAATGGTTTGCTTGAGTGCCTGCATATCGTCTGACGGTGAATCTTTGGCATGTGTAGATCGCCGCTGTACTTCCGTGATCGTTCCGAAGTTTCCCATTTCCATCATTTTGTCGGCTTGTTGGGCACATCGGTCTAAATCTCCTTCTGCGATGGACACCACTGCTCGCACTCCCTCCGGCAAACGGCCGAGCCATAGGGTTTTGATAGCGTCGTCGTTCATGGCTCCACTTGATAACACCTTCATCGTGCGTAGTAGCTGTGACGGCTTGTCTTCACCCAGTTCACATTCTTGAACGAGACGCCGTAGCTTTCGATTTTCGGAGTCTGTAAAGTCGTTTATTAAGCGCTTCTTAATCGCTTCGTATTTATTTTCGAGTGGTGGCGTGCGAACGATATCTGCTACATTAGAAAGTGTAACGCTATCTAATGATCCTACCACGTAATCATATTTTGTTTGGTCACGTATGACGTTGGCGTTGCGAAATTGCGACTCCATTTGGATAAAATAAAGGTCTGGGTCGCTTTTACTGAATACGGGTGGCTTGACACCTATCCGGCAAATTTCGTCTGATGCGTTTGTAAATGGTGGTGTTTGTTGACCATTGTTGGTGTTTTGTGACGGTGGTGGATCTGATTAACCGGCCGCTACAGGATCCACCATGATTTTTCAAGTTTTAAAATATTACACGTGGTAGATAGGATGCTTGCAAGTGAAAATATTAGTTAGTGCGCTGTTGTTTGATGTGCGCGTTGCCTTGCACGTCGAAGAAATTTTTCCTTTATCTCGGGGTCACCAGATGTGGGTTTGTTACCACTTTAAATATGTATTCTATTTATTTCAATGTTCAGGAAGTATGTTACAAGTCAGCTTATCTCTAACTAAAAAATGGAAGTCCGGAAGTATAATAAAAAGTAAAATATGTATTACCTAGCTGCGGCTGTTACATCCGCAGGGTTGCATTTTAGGTGTGGTTCCGTATGCAAAATTAGAGCTGAGATCCTTAGGTATGTTACACATTCGATGTAATCTTGCGTGCATGTATATGTTGCTTGCCACAATATCTTCAAGTATTTGTATGTTTATAAATATGTACATATCATTAATAGTTGACTATCTCCAAAATTTCTTCCCTAGGCGAGATATACTTCACAATTACCTTCTCCAGAAGTATTTCCACGACAATCAACACCAGATTTTTTGATTGACGAGTCAACCAACCAAGGTACGTCTTCGTGGTTGAGGATTTCACTTCGGAACTCGAGGTAGATTCGTCTTCTGAATATGAGCAGCAAGATAAATCTAAAGAGCTGAAGGCAGCTTTAGCTGAAATAGATAGCTTCAAACCTACTCGGCTGGACGTGGATGCGGATTTATTGCAATATTGGGAAGAAAAGAGGTATACTTTTCCATCTTTGTGTAAGATGGCTCACATTGTCCATGCTGTGCCGGCTACACAGGTTTCTGTAGAGATAGCATTTTCTGCACTGCGGCATTAATTATCCGATAAAAGGTACAACTTGGCGGATGAAGTAGCGGCCAAAACATTATTTGTCAAACTCAATACATAATAATTTTGTAAATAAATATTTTTCAAAGCGTACAACAGAAGCAAACTTTTGGAAACTGTAATTTATTATTTGTTATTTGAATTCACACTTAACCGAATTTGACCTGGTTTGTTGTTATAAGAATCTTATTCTATCTAACTGGTTTCAACGAGCTAAGAATTATTGCCAAAGGGAACGAAAGGAAAAGAGACTTCTTTGAAATGTACGTTCTTTGGTAATGGTTTTAAACCTCCAGAATCCTGAATCTTAGAAATGGAAAATCTTTAGAACAGAAGTACAGAAACAACATTCATGGAAAATTTCACGATCTCTAATGTTTTTGTGATATATGTTTGGATAAAACTTATTGTTTAGCAGAAAAATACAAACAAATCATAAATGTTGCTTTTTACTTCGTTTACATACATTTTTTGCACATGTAGGATGGAGACTTTTCAAATTTCATATATAATGGTGCTCCCAACATGCGTATCAATTTTCATTTATAAGCGAATTAAGCTACCTGCAGTAGACCGGGCTATATGATCAACGTAAACAAGTTTGTTTTGGCAGTAAGCCTTACCAGGCACCGTAAAAATAAAAAAAATTAAAACAAAAGTTAAGACCAACGAAAAAAAAAATTGGGAATAACTCCTACCAGGCAACGTAAAAATAAAAAAATTTAAAACGAAAGTTGTGGCCAACGAAAAAAAATAAAAATTGGGAATAACTCTTACCAGGCAACGAAACAAAATAAAAAATTCAGAATAACTCTTACCAGGCAACGTAAAAATAAAAAAATTTAAAATAAAAGTTATGACCATCGAAAAAAAAATGTTAATATCTTTTATAAAGTAACACAAACATTTATTTATTAGGGTCTTTGCTTCGTCGTATGTTGTCAGTTGGCCTATAGCTCTATCGCCAAAAACGCAGCGTACCTGGTACCATATTTAACATTGTCGAGTGTGTACACCATGAATCGGCTTTCGGGTCGTCTCGCCACAGGATGCCTTGCCAGAAATTATGGGGATACAAAATGCGTACACAGCGGTACATTTTACAGATTCTCCCGTTAAGGCGACCTTGAACGTATGAAAACGGAAAAGCGTGCTGAAGTTAAGACTGCAGGTTTGGACGAGCCATGAGAACAACATTCAACGAATATCCATTAGCTGATGTTGAGGGGCCATCGAACACTACTCGCAATTTCGTGTTTGTGCTGCCATCCTTGTGGATGCAGTGATGCGGCAGAAAGAAAGCATATTAATTCATGAATCATGAGTACTGAGTTTTAATGTCAAGCTTCTGCTGCAGCTTTCTGTCTTAACTTAAGAACCGTTGCTTCGCTTGGCTATATGAATAGCCAAGACCGGTAGTCGTACAGCATACTCTCTAGGATCGTGACGAATTTTCAGGTGTTGAAAGTGCAGTTCACAATTAATTTCTTCCTGCGTTTGGGTGGGTGGAGAATGGTGCCGCACATGGGAAGGCAAGAAAGATTCTTCTGCATGCGGGTTTTGCAGCGCCTGTTCATCAGTAGGTGCGGCTACGAGCGGGCGTCAGAGCAAGCGGCTCGCTATATAAATGTCTCCTAAATAAAAAACCCCGCCACGTAAAAACAGCTTCGAGAAGCTCGGATCACCATCTTGTCGCCGGCACGATTCGCCCGCACCTCTAAGCAGCAAAAAGCGCGTGCTGAGTGACACAAAGAAAGCTCGACGTCCAAAAGCTGCAATCACGACAGATAGTCGACCGCTTCGCCACTCGACTTGAACTCCAGCTCTCTTAGAGAAATCTTCAACAAATTGATATCAGCGAGCAATCTTCCGAGAAAAGAAGGGAGGGACTTGATGCGCTAGTGCGTGGAGCTTGCGGTGCTAGCCGACAGGTAAAATGCTAAAAAATTCTATCATAAGGTACAGCGACTTACAGATGGTTTAGAGTGCACTCAAACCATTGGCGGAACATTACTTAACGCTGCTTAATGAAAGTGCACAGAAAACGTCGAAGATGATGAACCAGGACCTCCAATCAATAAAGACGGAGTCGTAATGCCGTTATTCGACTTGGACGAAACTCGAACGGTAATAGCGCGGCTAAAAACAATAAGGCCGTTGGTGCTGGCGCATTGCCATCAGAGCTATTCAAGTGCTTTGGCGAAGGGCTTGTAAAGTGCATGCACCAGCTCATTTGCAAAACCTGGTCGTACGAACTAGCCAGCTGATTGCAATTTGAGTCTATTCTACCAACTCCAAAAAGAGGGAAATATGTGCCAACAACCAGGAGTCAGTCTTCTTAGCATAACAGATAAGGTCCTGTCAGGCGTGTTGTCTGAACGAATATAATAGGACGTGGCAAGGACGTCTCCGGGACATTATTCCCATTGTTTGTAAAGACCGTAGATGTCCATTTAGCTTGTCACTGAAAGAGCGCAAGTCAGAAGTGCAGTTTAGAGTAAACGTTCTTGAGCGCACAAACGTTTTTTCAAAAGGTCAAGTACTTTGTCGTAGTTGGTGTCACTTGGGTCCAAGGAACGAATTGTATCCAAGGCGGCGCCTCTTAAATTTTACTTAGCTCAGCGCAGTTGATAATAAACAAGTCATTCTCTATATGCGCCATTGATGTGAGGAATTTGTAATTCAGGAAGTCGGTTGCATTGCGAAATGATAAGCGATGGAGATGCAACGTCAGTACTGCGTTGACTATATGCGCTATCCTTTGACCGCCGTGTGTAACCTAGCGAACGACCAACTGACTTCACTGGCCAATATGCTATGATTCTCAGCTTCAAGACGGGATCGAGCGTCGTCAAAACTTATGCGAAGGCGCTCAACCAACACCAGGTATATAGAAATTTTCCCTTCATCTAAGTATCTTGTGTAGTGTAAGGACAACTGCTGATTGATGGCATCCATTTGCTTCCTTAGGGGAAAGTGTTCTCAGTTTATTTTACATTTAAGAATTTATAAGCATACGCTTTATGCATATGTACAAAAGTATGTATAAAAAAGTGTAAGCATTTAACTTAGGACTTGGTACTTAGCGGCCTTCTATCAATTTTTAAACTAATATTCTTTATAGCTATCGGTTCACCTAATGCGACAGACTAAATAAGTATATTTGTAAGTTTATGCATGGAGTTACATAAGAATGCCTACATAACTATACATGCTACTTATGCACATACATACGTAACCAAATGTACATAGGTGAGCTTAGCCTTTAGATAGTCATCATTGCTTAACCTCTAAGAGCTTTATACAAATATATATATCTCGAAAACTATGTTACCAAACTCTACAAATTGGACAAAAACCGCGCCCACCTCTCATAACGGTGTTTTTTAAAAACCAAATGAATCCGATATTTATGTAAACGGTAAAAAAATAAGAGTGTATACAGCCGAAACGATCTTACCAAACTCAATCCAATTTAGTACATACATTGCATTTTAAGCCAGCAAGGAAACTATCCACAATTTCGAAAACCGTAGAATGGAATTGAAAATAAGTGTGACAGCGACCACTATACTATAAAGCAAATAAGTAACTTATATATCTGAAAGTACCTGAGCAAATTTACCATGTTTGATACAAGTTAGATTTCGACTTGATTATCATAATTTCGAAAGTTATTATAATCGGACCAGATAAATTACAAATTTCGACATTTCGGTAACTATAGAAGGTAATTTGTTCAAATGCACATAATTTGGTTGGCGACAGATAGATGAAGGTTCAAAAATGGTCAGGGAAATGCCCCTTTAAAGGAAATATGTATATCTCCGAAACCACTTCATTAAACCCTATCAAATACCGTGATTATTAAAGAAATTTCCTCAGTCAAGTTTAATCATGCGAAAATTCTCTCATTACTAACTAACATATGTGCACACTGCAGTTATTTGAAAAAACCGCCCTTTGTATATAATATTCCACCTGCTACAGTTACATGCTAAACCTAAAGAAGTAATTTTATGGGCATACTCGAGCTGGGGCCCAAGAAAATATTTAGCGCTGAGTTTTGTTTATAATCATTAATTACCGTGATCATGGTGCTAAAAAATGTCAGGTATGCGTAGTGCTCCCTTTATGTTTTTATGCAAACTAACACATCCCAGCTTCATGTATGTATGTATATGTAGCGACTCGCATCTCTACAAATACACGTATTTATACGTTTAATCTCGTAGTGAGTTTACAGCCTAACTACTCAACTGCAGTGCAACTCCTCATCATCTACGCTACTCTGCAGATTTGACAGTTTGCACTAATTTCACCGCTCTGCTTCTACGCTACGGTATTTTCTCTCCTTCTTCTCAGGCGGACCAGGAAAGGCGACGGACATGTTATTTTCCAGTTGCACTCTCCCTAGTTAAAATTAAATACAAATTCCAACAAATTAATTGAGCTGTGATTTATAAATTAAATAATTAATAAAACTTTTTTATTTTTTAACATAATTTATTTTTTCTTTTTGCAGATTATAACTGAACTCTTGGAAATTTAAAATGAATACGTACAGTCCACAACAACGCATTAAAATTATCAGTTTTTATTATTCTTCTCAACGATCAATTGTTCTGACGCAGCGAAATTATCGCCGTTTTTTTAACGTAAGATCAGCGCCCACATCTTCCATGATTACAAGTTTGGTTCGCCGTTTTGAGGAACTGGGTTCAGTTGGCGACCGTTCAGGAAGAGGTGCTCATCGAAATATTCGTACTGAAGACAACGTGGAAGCTGTGCAGCAGGGTGTTGCAAATGATCCATCTGTCTCAACTCGTCGCCGTTCCGACCAATTGGGTATGCCCAGAACAACATTACATAGAATTTTAAAGTTAAGTCTTAAGACGTATCCATACAAAGTTCAAATTGTGCAACAGCTTCTACCGCAAGACCCCCAACAACGACTACAATACGCTATTCGCTTAACACAATTAGCCACACAAAATGATTTTTTAAATAATCATCGGCCCATATTTCTTTGAGAATGAGGATGAAACGCCAGAAATGGTCTCCGGGGCTTCTTACAGAACAATGATCGACAACTTTTTGCGGCCAATGGTGGAGCAACATCCTAATTTGTGGTTTCAACAAGATGGAGCCACTGCGCATACTGCTAGGCAAACTATGGACATGCTGCGTGAAATTTTTGGTGAACGCATAATTTCACGAAATTCAGATTTCCCTTGGCCTCCTCGTTCACCAGATTTAACTGCGCCCGACTTTTTTTTTTGGGATATTTAAAAGACAAAGTGAATGCCAACAAACCACAGACACTTGGACAGCTCAAGCAGAATATTCGAGACGAAATACGGCACCTGCAACCAGAAACATTACGCCGTGTAATGCAAAATGCACTAAAAAGAGCCAATGCCTGTATCGAGCAAAATGCTGGTAATTTGTCTGATGTCATATTTCACACATAGTCTCGTAAAATTTCCATAAAATGTAATTAACATATAAAAATAAATCGTTTAAAAAAACCGTTATTACAAGAGTTACACGTATTTAACATCACTATGTCTCATTTGGGCCACCCTGTATTTAGTTAGCGGTATGAGTCACACCGCTACAGTGGTGACCCGACGTGATTCTTTAGCGAGCTCCACAGCAGCGCGACTCGCCATAACCTACGTTTTCTAAATCACCAGCGGAAAACAGCACACTCGAGATAGAACCAGAATCTTTAGTTGTAGCTGGACAAATTGCAACGCAATATGCAAGACTCTTTGTTAATTAAAATTTTTTTCTCTTCTCGAAGTTTTTTTTATTAACACGATAATCACGCATATTGTCGAAATGCCGAACACAGAGCGCATGAGAGCCGACGATAGACTCGTGGAAACGAAACCGATCATTTCGCATTCTAGCGTTATTCGACCAACTCAATTCAATCCGGATAAACCCTCACTTTCGTTTGCACAGATTGAAGCCCAATTTACAATTTTGGGAGTATCGAAAGAATTGACAAGTTCTATCACGCCGTTTCCGTAATTTTTGCGCGCTACACCGCAGAAGTGGAGGACATTATTGTACAACCTCCACTATCGAAACCATACTCAACCTTAAAAACGGCACTTTTCACGCGGTTTTCCAAATCCAAGGAAGCCAAACTTCAACAGCTCCTGGAAGGGGAGGCAATAGATGACCGTACTCCCTACCAATTTTTGCGCCACCTTAAGTCGTTAGTAACTGGGGTCGGCGAAGATGTCTTTAAAGCAAAGTGGATATCCGCACTCCCCAAAGACACTCGTGCCATGCTAGCTCTGCAAACTGCCTCCTCTTTAGATGACCTAGGTGCAAGCGCGGACAAGTTGCATGAAATTCTTCAGAATAGGCAAATAGCTACTGTTACACTCAGTCCAGAAACCAAAGATATAAGCACGGAAATTCTTCATTTAACCAAGCAAGTGGCCGCGCTGACCACTACCATTAACAATCGGCAGTCCAGGCTAGCTTGGAAACGGAACTTCAGAGACTGTAGCCTGTGAATTCAATGGACACTGGATAGCGATATATGGTGTCCCGAAAAGGATTACTTTCGACCAAGACCGACAGTTTGAGTCATAGGTTTTTCCATACCCTGTCACAGATTTTTGGCGTTAGGCATATGAGGACGACACCGTACCACCCACAATCGAATGGTATAGTCGAGCGCCTTCACCGACAACTTAAAGCAGCGCTTTTGTGTAACAACGACACTTGGTACGACGCTCTACCAGTCGCATTACTTGGCCTTCGTGCGGCCTCGAAAGATGACAATGGCACGACTCTTGCCGAACTTGTTTATGGTGAGCCAATACGCCTACCTGGTGAGTTCATCGCCCCTTCTAACTCGTAGATTACAACCAGTGAACTTTTACATTCTTTGAAAAATCATTGTCAAACTTTGGCACCAACCAAAATGTCTCGATACGGCAAGCGTTCTGTTTTTTACTTTAAGGACCTCAACACCTGCTCGCACGTCTTGGGAAGAAACGACCATATCGAGAAGTCCCTTCAAAGTGAAATCGCACCACGAGAAATATTTTATCATGAATTATAGAGAAACCCCTAAAGCGATCTGAGTCGACAGACTGAAACCAGTCTATATTACAGATGAGGACACAAACGTTCAGGATACATCCTTCTCTATATCATCGACGACTCGAAAAAAAACTTAGCAGTCTCATTCGACTCTCTACAAATACATGTATTTTTACGTTTAATCTCGTAGTGAGTTTGCAGCCTAACTACTCAACTGCAGTGCAACCCTTCATAATCTACGCTACTCTGCAGTTTTGACAGTTTGCACTAATTTCACCGCTCTGCTTCTACGCTACGGTATTTTCTCTCCTTCTCAGGCGGACCAGCAAAGGTGACGGACACGTTATTTTCCAGCTGCACTCTCCCTGGTTAAAATTAAGTACAAATTCCAACTAATTAATTGAGCTGTGATTTATAAATTAATTAATTAATAAAATTATTTATCAACGCAGCCGGCATTCTATTTAGTTAGTGGTAAGAGTCATACCGCTACATATACTACGTAACAGAAACCGAACCTAAGATGACAATTTTAGTTTGAGGCCAAGGAAATATCAGGACCAAAAACTAATTTTATATTATATTTCTTATAAATATATGTAAGTTTACATATACATATATTGCTCTTAGTGTTTATTCATTATCAAGCCTATATTAAGTAAAATATCTACCCTTTTATTTCGTAGGGCCATAGAAGGCGTACGCAAGTTTATTGAATAGATTTTGAGAATAAATCAATTGAATAACCCCAAACCCACAAAGTCATTTAAGAATCCGATTAGACCCAGAAATTTGGTCTTCTGAACAAAATTCGTTAACTCTTCAACAAAGAGTTCGTCGCGAAAGCTCCGAGCTTCGCTCTACTGAGCAAAACAAGAATACCATAGAACAAAGATCTCGTCGTGACAACGCTTAAATTTGCTCTGCTGAGCAAACTATGGATGCTCGCCAACGTAGATAGCACCGCGAAAATTCAGAAATTCGCTCTGCTTGGCAAAATGGAAATAGTCTTCACGATAGAGCAGAGCACATTGTGGGAATTCCTTAGTTTGGGGTTCTGAGCAAACTAGGAATACTCGCCAACGCAGATCTCACCGGGAAGTTTCACAGGTTTGTACTGCTGAACAAAATAAGTATAAATGCACCCCAACGCAGATCTCACTGCTATAATTCGCAAGTTCTGCTGAGCAAAGCAGAAATGCCCTTTATCGTAGAGCTCGACGTGAAAACTCCCTGTTCCGAACTTCTGAGCAAAATAAGAATACTCGGCAACGCATAGCTCACCGCGAAGTTTCACATGTTTGTACTGCTGAGCAGAATATATACACCCGTGAGCATAGAATTCGCCGCAATCGGAATAGTTATAGAACTTTAGAGCGGTTACGTGATCGCTCCCCAAAGCGGATTCATAAAAGATGGTGTTACTATAGCAACCGATTTCCCTGCCATTTTTTTTTTACCTAATTTATACATCGACAATATTAATTTTTGAGCTCAAGGCCAGCACAAGGAAAGTATTTTGCGAAAGACAACAACAGTCAGGAGTGCGAAATTATAGATGTATCAGAGATCAGCACATCTCCTTATCAGATTTCTTTCATGACTCCTTGTGAATCCACAACCTACGACTTGCTGGGCAAATACGTAGCCAATGGATCACAGTCAGCTTGTGTGCTACTGTTGCTTTTTACCACTTTTCTTATATCTTACCAACACAATTCAAGTACGACAGTCTGCCGCTATTACAGTGAATGCGTGGTTATTGTTGTAGGTTAAACACAAAATCTTTTTATTTATTATTGCTAGAATTTTTTATATAATTTTTTTGACTTAATTTATAAATCGACAATACTATTTTTTGAGCGCAAGGCCAGAACAAAGAAAGTATTTGGAAAAAAACAACAACAGACAGAAGTGGTAGAAATTATTGCTATTTCGGAGATCACCACACCTTCTCATCAGATTTCTTTCATGACTCCACCGATATGTGAACCCACAACCTACGACGTGCTGAGCAAATACCTAGTCAATGGACCACAGTCGGCTTGGGATTTGCTGTTGCTTTTCTAGCAATAATAAATAAATAGATTTTTTGGTTACACCCACAGTGAGAAACATCAGCAGTTTGACATACGTATGTATATATCTATATATATAAAAGAAAGTGTCCGAAGCGATGTAATCCCATAACTCGAGAGTGGCCAAACCGATTTTGATGATTTGTACTTTGATGGAAAGGTATTTTCTCAGTACGGGTTAAAAAAAAAAAAAATTGAAAAAAAGGTCAGTTAGGGATCTACAGTAAAACTCCAATAATGTGTGAAAAAATTACCAAAAAACATTCTTACATCGCGTGCGCTGCAAAAACTATTGATTATAGAACAAAATAGTGTACTACGTCTTTGCAGAACATATAATTATCTACAAATAATATCCCGACAGCATATATCTAACTATTGTAGTTATGTCACAGTAAGTGTTTTCTCATTTTAGAAAATATACATAAATGCCACCGCTATAAAAGCTCTTTTATTTCTACTTTGGAATTAATCCTTATCAAAATAAATGACTTCATATTTAAGTCTGCTTCAATACCATTACACAGCTTTTTGAATTATTCAATTTGGACATTCCATTCGAAAGATATCACAAGTTTAAAAATGTAAGTTATTTGGAAAATGTCGCATGGTCGTCGCTCACGCCGCACAGTGGTAAATTTTGTTCAGAGGTGTGGCAATAAATAGAAGGAGGTATCGTTAAGCTTTGAAATTTTGCACAGATGCATTTTAGGTAAAAATAAAATGTTGACAAAATTTTTTGGAAAATCCGCCCACGGACACGCCCACCTCCCATACAACTGAAACTTAAAAAGTGCTATATTTTGAAGACAAACACATCTACCTACATAGGAAACTTCTAAATACCTTAAATAACATACATTCTTGAATACATACATACGCTCTTACGAAGTACATATTAATAATTATCTATAAAATATATATATACATATATAATATGCATGTATATACTTATGTATACTCATTATACCTACTGCAGAACCCTTTATTTAAAAGATCCCAAATAAAGTATATACATATAATACATATGCATGTGTTACAGCTATACATATAATACATATGCATACATATGTTACAGCTACATACATATGTATGTATGTATGTACCTGTGTGTTTAATAAAATGCATTATACTGCAGAACACTTTTTCCCTATTTTTTTGCGCAAGTGATTAGCGCTGCTAAGTTTTCTGTGGAAAAGAGTGAAAAGAGCCCAAATTAAGCAATTAAGGAAAATTTCTTGCTACCTAAATATTTTTTTACATGCTAAACAATGTTTCAGGAATTATTGTTATTTTTCGGAATATAGAAATTTCTGGCTCTCTGAGAATAACATACTTAGGTGGCTGTACTGTATCGTAGTTGGTTTATAATTTGTAATAATCACTTGATATAATAATATGTATATACATATGTAGTTCATTATTAGCAACTGTTCTCACTTCTTAATAACCGTTATAATTTTTGCACTTGATAATATAATGCATTTGATTGTGAAGCAAATTATGAACAATATAATTTACGCAACAATTCTCAAAGGCAAGTTTAAAGGAGAACAAGTTCTCATTCCGCGTATTCCTTTGATACCGACAGACATGCCATTCGAATTCAAACGCATTCAATTCCCGGTTCGTCTTGCGTTTGCCATGACAATTAACAAGGATGTTTGTGATCTAAATTTAGAAAATGAATGTTTTCCACATGGGCAATTGTATGAGTTAACTTAGGGTAAGTTAATACCACCCAAGCTGCCTGACATATGACTCGCCGTCATATATCAAACACTTCAAGCCAACACGTTAGGACCACTCACAAGGACCACATAAAGTAAAACTCGAAACCAACCACTTCTACAAGATGTCATAAATTACAATAGACCCGCATTCCAGAGGATCAAATAACGCATTCATATTCCGTTATTTGATCACTAATCATAAACTGGCTACACTAAAGTTGACCCACATCAAAACATTTAATGGTCAACTTAATAAAAGTCAATACTGCACATGTTGCCCGAAATATGATTACCCATCATAAATTCGGCCGTATTAACAAACGCATAGCAAGACGACAATGCTAAGTGGCACACAGCTATGTGGAACGGAAATCAGCAAACAACCGACTCAGCCGAACTGCACTTGTAAAACCAAGTGCAATTATAAACATGACCCGCTCAACAAACAAACACACACACAGTCGGAGTCAGCATAACTGTGACCGAAACTAATGTTGTAAACATTATCAGTACAACAACACATGGGAGCCGCCCGCTAAACTCAACGTCAGCGTGCAGTCGCAGCGAAGCAGCTTGAATTTATCACGCAGCAGAATACAGACGCTACGCAGCAAAATGCAGTTGCAGCGCAGGCATAGCTAAGTATAAATATTAAGATTATCGTAACTTAGCTTTAGATTCAATTCTCATATTAATAAACGCGGTTATGTTGTCTTCTATACAGCCCGCAATAAATAAAATATAATTTGTTTCATTTAATTAACGCGGAGTTGCTGTCTTCTATACAGCCCGCTTAAGAAATAAACTTACATTTATTTAACTGGCGCCCGAGCAAAAGTCTCGAGCCACGTGAACGTAAAAGGTCCTGAAAATTAAAAAGTAAGGACTCGCGCGCGCCCGAGTGATCATGAAAGTATAAAAGAACTAAAAGTGCCGTGGAAAGAAAAATACGTCCCGAAAATAAAAAAGTAAGGATTCCGCGACGCGAGTGAAATTTAGTGAGAGGCCCCTCAGTAGCTTAGGCAAACCGGCGGTATAACGTACCAGCCTACACTATAGACTCAAAAAAAAAAAAAATAATAAAACATTAAAAGCAGCACTTTTTGTGATCTTCACTTTCCCCCACCAGTGGTAAGAGGTGAAGTTGATCAAATATAATTGTGTGTTTGATAAACGTAAAAAGTGAATAAATTCCTCACGATTATATCGATAGGGCCCTTAGTAGCTAAGGCAAGCCGGTGGTAATATATGTATGTACCAGCCTACGATATAAGAAACTATTAAAAGAAGAAAAACACTGAAAGACAAGATAAACTATTTCAAAAAAAGATGCGATAGTGAAAAAACAAAAGCATTTTCGGAAAAAAACAAACAAAATATACCCTAAAGGTGATAAACATTTATAATAAGGTGCAAAAATCTTTTGGAAAAAAAATTTAAAACAGAGAAGAATAAAGTGCAAATATACTCCTTGAAAGGAAAAAGTGAGAAAAAATTAAAATAATCAACTTTAGACAGCAACTGGAAGCAACCGGAGCATCTAACAACAGTACTACAATCAACATCTCCATCGCAGCCAACAGTAGCCGTAAGAGTAAGAATTTATACTAAGAATATATATACTTTTATTAAGTATAAAAAGAAATTGTAATTAGATATTATTATAAATACCCCACTAACAACACCATAAATTTAAATGGACGCTCTACCAGTCGATTTCGACTACGACGGATTAGACAAAATTATAGAGCAGGTGGACAGAGATATTGAGTAAAATATAAACCCCTCATAATTACAGGTATTAATAATCAGGAAAAAGCTAGGGCTATGCAATTGGTATTTAGTTTTATAGGAGAAAATAAAGTAGCTACTTATTTTGACTTTGACAATAGGGATAATATCGAAGAAGAAGCAGTTCGACTTAATCTATATTTTAAGAATTCAAATTTATAAATAAAGGGGAAAATAGTAATAAATAATAAAGGTTATTTTATTCAAAAACAAAAATTAAAATTTTTTCAAAATGGCAAACCCTAATAATTTAATTAGGCCCGCATTACTTAACCAAAATCCTCTAGCTCCTCAAGTATCAACTAATGCTCAATTAAGCATGACTGACTTGACGGCCCTCATATCTGAAATAGCGGCCAATGTTTTAATGCAGCAAGGACCACAAGTCGTCCAAAATGTAATTAATTCAAATGCTAGTTTGGCCACAGCAGTTGATCAGGTAATTGAAACAGGGGAAAGGGGAAATTTGAATGAATTAGATAGAATACCTGATGTGGTAAAGTGCTTGAAAGAATTTTCAGGTCGTCCACGAGAATTTAACTCCTGGAAGAAAAGCGTAGACCGTATACTCAACGTATACGAGTCATTAAAAGGATCTCCTAAATATTATGGGATCTTAAGTGCAATTAGAAATAAAATTACAGGCCACGCTGATACAGCACTGGAATCTTACAATACACCATTGGATTGGCCAGCTATAACAAAATGCTTGTCAATGCATTACGCCGATAGACGCGATCTATCAACTTTAGAGTACCAAATGACTACATTGGTACAAGGTAATAGGTCAGGAACGCCAATGCACCAACAAGGCCACCGAAGCCTCAGCCAAAGCCAGAGCCCATGGATGTCGATCAGACCATGCACTCACGTAGGGTAAACTACATGAATAAACCTACCCAAAAAAATTATTATCAAGGAAAAAGACCTCTGGAGGCTCCCCAACACAATAATAATAAGGCACAAAGGACTTTCCACATAGCGGAACAAAAGGAAAGCGAAAATACGGATGACTCAGCTAACATTAATTTTTTAGTATTCTGAGCTCTTCACTACCATACTTTGAAGTTAAAGTGGAGGGCGGTTAAGCTTTAAAGATTCTTGTAGACACAGGATCAAGTAAAAACTACGTTAAACCCGATTTGGTAAAGAAATGTATACCAAACGAAACTCCATTTTACGCAAAATCAATAGCGGGAGAAATTAAAATTAGTGAGCATACTTATGCGGAATTTTTTAATATTAAAGAAAAAATAAAATTATATTTAATGCCAGTATTAAAAGTGTTTGATGGCATATTAGGAAATGATACTCTTAGAAGTATGAAATCGGTGATACATACAGCCGAAAGTTGTATGATATTAGGAAATGGCTGTAAAGTCCACCTAAAACAACTCCCCACGCAATGCGTTAATGCAATTAACGAAAACAATCTGTTATATAAACAGAAAAGCATCGTGGAGGAGATAACTACAAAGCATCCTAAGCTTTTTTCTGAACCTAACGAAAAGCTCACATACACAACAAAAGTTGTTGGTCAAATTAGGACAACAACAGATACACCAGTGTACTCGAAATTTTACCCTTACCCGGTAGCATTAAAATCCGAGGTAGAAAAACAGGTAAAACAGCTTCTGGACGATGGCATAATACGACCATCCAGATCGCCATATAATTCTCCTGTATGGATTGTCCCAAAGAAGGCAGATTCCGCAGGAAATAAACAATACCGTATGGTTATTGATTACAGGAAATTGAACGCAGTTACAATTTCAGACAGGTATCCAATTCCTGAAATATCTGAGGTAATATCACAATTAGGTGAAAGTAATTACTTCTCAGTATTGGATTTAAAAAGTGGTTTTCATCAGATACCATTAAGGAAATCGGCTAAAGAAAAAAACGGATTTTCTATCAATAACGGTAAATATGAATTTACACGTTTGCCATTTGGCCTAAAAAATGCGCCATCAATTTTTCAACGCGCATTAGACGATATATTAAGAGAACACATTGGCAAATGTTGCTATGTGTATATCGATGATATAATTATCTTTAGCAAAACCGAAAAGGATCATTGCAAAGATATTGAAAAAATATTTAAAACACTAGAAGACGCCAACATGAAGGTTCAGTTGGATAAGTGCGACTTTTTTAAATCAGAAACCGAATTTTTAGGGTTTGTGATTACTCCGGTTGGCATAAGAACCAATCCAAAGAAAGTGGAAGCCATTGCAAGCTTTCCAGAACCCAAGAGCCTAAAGGAACTCCGAAGCTTCCTAGGACTATCAGGATATTATCGCAAATTTGTAAAAGATTATGCAAAAATTGCTAAACCGATGACTTCACTCTTAAGAGGGGAAGAAGGTAGAATATCAAAGAACAAATCCTCAAAAGTAAGGATAGATTTAAATTCTGAAGCAAAAGAATTCAGGAAAATTAAGAATTCATTAATTTCCGAAGACATTATCCTTGCTTATCCAAATTTTAAAAAAGAATTTGAATTAGCAACGGATGCTTCAAACTTCGCTATAGGCGCAGTATTATCACAAAGTGATAGACCGATAGCTTTTATATCGAGGACATTAAGCAAAGCTGAAGAACATTATGCCGCTAACGAAAAAGAATTCTTAGCAATAATTTGGGCATTAAATACCTTCAGAAATTATTTATATGGTTCCAGGAAAGTAGAAATTACAACGGATCACCAACCTTTAACTTATGCCTTAAGCAATAAGAATAACAACAGTAAAATGAAAAGGTGGAAGTCAATTCTGGAGGAATATGACTATGAATTAGCATATAAGCCCGGCAAAGCAAATGTTGTGGCCGATGCATTATCACGAATACCACCACAAACAACACAGTTGAATACGCTGTCTACAGCGACAAATTCAGACGAAAGCTCATCACACAACTTAATATACAGTGTCGAACAGCCGATTAACGTGTTTAAAAATCAAATTTTTTTAAATAAGGACTTAGTATCCAACTATCAATTTCAAATAATATTTCCAACATATCACCGACATATTATAACAGAATTAAGTTATACCTATGAAATTTTACTGCAGATTTTAAAAAAATATTTAAACCCATCGGTAATAAACTGCATCAAAGCAGAAGAAGACATAATGGGAGTAATACAAGAATTGTATCCCATACACTTTAGTAAATACAAAATACGATTTTCGCAGTTACAAGTAGAGGATATAATAGATATTCAACAACAGCAGGAAATCATAATTAGGGATCATAACAGAGCACATAGAAATTGTAAAGAAAATAAATTACAAATTTTGAGAAAATATTATTTTCCAGGAATGGCTAGCAAAATTAAGAAACTAATTAGAATTTGCCTTACATGCAAAGAAAATAAATATGACCGACATCCGGCGAAACCGAACTTGACCTCACCAATGATTTTGACATGTACAACGACATACAGGTAGCAGTAGTTTTTTATAATGACAACATTATTATAACCTTACTAATACCCCAATATTCCTCCAATATCCTATCCAAAATTATTTTTGAACCTATTCCCGACCAAAAAAATTTATCATTAGTTTTAGATGAATATGACATACTTACGGATGAAAATAATAATTTGTATAAAAAAATTGTTAAGGACAACCTAGAAAAAAACTTAATCAAATTAGATAACAATTGTTTAATAAATATCATTAAATTTAAAGAAGCAAATTGTAATTTAGTACCATCAATAAAAACAGAAATTAAAGAAGTATTACCGGGAATATTAATATTCAAAAATTTTTATCTGAATATATCTCACAATTGTAACAAATTAGAAATTAAACAAACAGGAACTTTTTTAATAAAATTTGAAAATTGTAAAGTCATAGCTACAAACAAAACTTTTGAAAATATTAAAATCAAAATGTACGATTCATTTATATTACCAAATAAGATTACAAAAATTAAAGAAAATAAAAATATTACAGAAACAGAGTTAAAATTAGAAAAATTGTACTTAAAGCAAATTAGGCAACAAGAACACATTGAACTATTGTTTAAAAATAATAAAAGTGTTCATTTAATTAGTTTAAGTTCAGATTTATTAATTGTATTATCTATTTTTGTAGTAATCTTTATTTATTAATATTTATTAATAAATATAAAAGGAAATTATATGTATCGCCTGAACTGCACTCACATAATCAAAATACTGCAAAAACAACAGAAGGCCCATTTCTTCAATTATCTTCAATGGCTTAACTCATCCACAGCAACAATACCGATTGAGGACAATCGATTTAAGAGGGGAAGAGTTAACTTAGGGTAAGTTAATACCACCCAAGCTGCCTGACATATGACTCGCCGTCATATATCAAACACTTCAAGCCAACACGTTAGGACCACTCACAAGGACCACATAAAGTAAAACTCGAAACCAACCACTTCTACAAGATGTCGTAAATTACAATAGACCCGCATTCCAGAGGATCAAATAACGCATTCATATTCCGTTATTTGATCACTAATCATAAACTGGCTACACTAAAGTTGACCCACATCAAAACATTTAATGGTCAACTTAATAAAATTCAATACTGCACATGTTGCCCGAAATATGATTACCCATCATAAATTCGGCCGTATTAACAAACGCATAGCAAGACGACAATGCTAAGTGGCACACAGCTATGTGGAACGGAAATCAGCAAACAACCGACTCAGCCCAGAGAACGTATATTATAGAGAAGCCTCATCCCAGTCCATTCCGTGATTCGTTCCGCGCCAGGGGGGTCTGCTGTACACACCACACTCATTTTTTTTCACCGCTAATACACAGCAGACCCACTTAATTTAACAGTAGAGACCCATATTAACAGTGCTAGAGCGTGAATTTGTAGTTAATAATGTAACTTATCACTGGTGTTGCAGGTGATTAATTTGGTTTAATAATATAAAAATTGTCTATTATCATGCAAATAAATAAATATTTTATTTAAATTCCATTTTTATTTATAATGTAATATAAACGAATTTAATATAATGGATCTTTTTATTAAAATTTATGTCAAAATTTCCGTTTTCTAGTAACTGATGATGTGAAAAAATTCAAATTTAATTTTAATTAAGATAATTTTTTTAAACACTTTTTTCTAATATTAAATAATAATAAACATAATATTTAAAAAAAATAATTTAATGCAATTTCTTTATATTGCACATCCTAAATTATTTAAATATGTAAATGAAAACTTTTCAATATTTTTGTATGTATATTCATTCGTAACGAAATGATTTCCAAAAATTTATGAAAGTTAATAAATGTATTGTATTTAATTAAAAAAAAAAAATCCAGAAAAATTAGACATGGCACGAAAAAAAAAGCTGAGATTCGAACTATGAGTCAAAAGCTAAAACATGCAATAGATAATGCAGCCGGCGACTAAACGCACTGAGCCACAGCAGACACTTGTTGGCGTTCGCTTATACGGCTATTTATGCAAATCATAGCAATGTGTGCGCAAAAAAGAAGATCAATTTACGAATCCAACTAAAAATGAAACAAAGAAGAAAAAGTAGTAACCCAAGAAAAAAACTGTTTTTGCTTGCCAGCGGGGCAAGTTGAGACGGAAGAGGAGTTATGCAACAATTGTGGATAAGAGAAGGGTTGAAAGGGAAAGGGAACGGTAAGCAAAAGAATATTCTTTTCTGTTTTTCGGCAATTTTTGTGTCGATTCGCCAATTGCGAGTGCACGTGTACGCAAATGAATTTATGCGCATTTGGGCAGAAGTTCTAGAATGTTCTAGAATGTTCTAGAACATTCTAGAATGCCAGCAATTTGTCAGAGTCCGTTGGCAAATTGCATTATTGTCTGATATTGCGGTGTTGAAATTTTCAATGACCGTCGATGGCTTGTAAAATTGAAGATTTTATCATTTTTCTGTTCGTCGCGAAAAAGATCGTTGAGGGGAACATTTGCGTGCGCGGGGAGATGAAATGCTTGCGCTTATGAATGAACGACATTTGTTTGCACGAATACGCGCCTGCGTTTATGAATGAATTTTTTGTTGTTGTATGTAGTTTCAGATATTTTAGAATATTTGGCGCCAGCGCAGGCACAAGTGCAGCTGCGGTTGTGATTGCGCTGTGATTTGACTTTGATTTAGCGTAGGTCAAGGTTGAATTTATGCACATGTACGCAAGTACATACATACATATGTGTGTATGTATGTACATATGTACATGGATGCATATGAATTTATGTATTTACATATATATGTACATATGTACATACATATGTATGTACATAGATATTAATATTTATGGATGTGTTCATACATATATGATTGTATACTTGATGACATTTTAGTTATTTGCGACTTTACATTCAAATGTACTAGTTATGCATGCAGTATTCTCGGGAAGTATACATATGTATGCTAGTGCAAGAATTTACAAAAAAGTAAAAATTTAAATAAATTTTAAGTCAAAAGCGCGTCGCCCGGTTCCGAACTCGCGCAAAACGAAAGCATAAGAACGTTGCGGCGCCTCTTGAAGCAACTGCACCACAGAATACAATTTGTTTGCTTGAACTTAATCGCTACTTGATTCAGTTTCGCGTTAATATTTTTTGCCAAGACAAATTTTTGATGCAAATGAACAAATTTGTAATATATTATTTCGCATCTACAGAAAAAGGAAATCAACATAGGAAACCAAATGAAATATTAAATTGGAAGCAAACTCTTAGTAATATTTATTATATTATAAAAAATCATTTTAAAGAATGAATATGCTTAGATTTTATTAATATTTCACTGTTTTCATTTTTTAATAAATTCGACATACAATTTTAGTTTAAGCCAAATTTTTTTCTTTTATTTTAAGTAATTTATTTTAAGAATTTCTTAAGCTTTTTCCTCTTATATTAAATTTTAGATATGTTTTCAAACAAGCCATAAAACTACACAACATGCAAATGTGAAATGCCGTCGGTAAAACAGCAAATGAGCCAAGTTGTTTTGGCATATGCGTGCTTGCATATAATCAAAATTGACTCAATGCTATCATTTACATACATATTTAAATAAACCAAATGTCTCGTTAAATATGAAAATATAACTATTTCAATTTTTCCTTTAATTCATTTATATCATTGCGAAATCTAAAATTAGAACAAGAACAATCAACTTTTATTTGAATTTATTCTCTGTTAAAAGAAATATTGTCTCTGCTCAGCTCTGTTAACTTGCCGCTCTCAACGTGGTGTATTTTCATGAGTGGGTCTATTGAAAATTTTTCGACTTTTGACAATTCACACTGAAATTCGGTCATGAAGCTTCTCATTTAATATACGTTCTCTGCTCAGCCGAACTGCACTTGTAAAACCAAGTGCAATTATAAACATGACCCGCTCAACAAACAAACACACACACAGTCGGAGTCAGCATAACTGTGACCGAAACTAATGTTGTAAACATTATCAGTACAACAACTCATGGGAGCCGCCCGCTAAACTCAACGTCAGCGTGCAGTCGCAGCGAAGCAGCATGAATTTATCACGCAGCAGAATACAGACGCTACGCAGCAAAATGCAGTTGCAGCGCAGGCATAGCTAAGTATAAATATTAAGATTATCGTAACTTAGCTTTAGATTCAATTCTCATATTAATAAACGCGGTTATGCTGTCTTCTATACAGCCCGCAATAAATAAAATATAATTTGTTTCATTTAATTAACGCGGAGTTGCTGTCTTCTATACAGCCCGCTTAAGAAATAAACTTACATTTATTTAACTTATGTAGCCTGTTCATGTGTTGGTAAGCCATCTGCTTTGATTGTGTTGGCACCGGAACAAAAAACGAAAAATATTGTGTATCACAAAGTACTCGAATAAAGATGATTTTTTGCTAAGAAAATTTTTTATTTAAAAAAATAGTTTATTTAATGTTTAGTTTAATGGAATGTAAATTTTTCGGTTTAGTTTAATAGTACAATGCCGCCATATTTAATTCGAAACGTCATCTGCTAGATTATGAAAGTTGAAGTGGCATTGTTAGAATTGAATTGTCTTGCAATAGTTTCGTTGTATTTTTGGATGAGCCGAAGTCCGCCGGGGCTGCTAGTATATATATATATGTACATATGTGTAATTATGTACGTAATAGAAATTTGTATTAATAATATAATTGTTTATGTAAAATATTATTTAGTAGCTATTCGTGTAAATACTTGTTGACATTAAGTATTTAAAACTTAAATATTTTGGTTTAAAAAGAAAGAACCCTGCGCAGGCTGGCGAGGGAAATTAGAGATCAGCTATAGTTTTTTCTTTATGGCGTTAATGAGTGCGATAGTAACACACGTACATACATATGTATATGGGAACGTGGCTAAACTCTGCACAGCGCCTTCGCATGTTAGCTATTTTTTAGCCAGTTTTGAAGTTAACGAAACCCAAGGTTTATCCAATTTTTTAACGGCTCTTGGCTGCAAGGGTTGGAACTTTTATTCACCTTACATGTATTTTGTTTTTGCTATTGCCCATGAGCTTTTAAAACCGGTAGAACCCAAAACAAAATGCATGTAAATTTTCATAACTCTTACCCAAAAACCAAAAACCAAACTCGAGGTAATTTTGCAGTTGTACTCGTAACATCACCTTGAATGAATTCGCCTTGATCGTTCACGAAGTCAAAATGCTCGAGAAGATGGTGTATGAAGAGAAAATGGTCGTGTTAAAGAAACAGACTATCGCCATATTATTAGATTTGAGACGGCAAAGTCAATGTCGAGTACGTCTTCATTATTACCGGCCATAGAGTTTCAATGGATCAAACTTTTAGTAATCTTATCGAAGGTTATCGTCTTATCCGTTGAAATACGGTGAGTTGTGCTATGTATTTTGATTATAGCTACCGGCAAATGCTTAAATACGGAGACATTTTTGATGAACAGTTTGTAAAAACTTTTGAACAGGAGCAATAAGGGGACAGCAAGCACATCGCTTTAGTATTCCGTCCTCACCCATGCCCTCCATACAAATTTGGTTACCACTTGCGGAAATGCAAATCATGGAAATGCATAAAGAAAATTATTACAAAACTGGAAACTTTTTTAATTCACAATTCCTAAATTTCTAATTTAAATGATTTCGGCAGATTTGTTGCAGACTCTAGAATAAGCATGTCATTCGATGGTTATTTGCTTCCGCTAATGACGACTTTAGTAAAGCTGCAAGTTTTTCTGAAGAGAAAGTTTGAAAATCGACTAATAAACGCATATTCCCTTTAGGCTTAGAACTCCATATATTCTTAAATGAAGCCATATTTGAAGTCAATGCCGGGAACTATACTGTTAAACAAAACTCCGACATATAGGCCATAAATTTATTTTTGTAACCGAAATATCTGTCCAAGAAGCAGTTTATTGCAGTTTTAGACTTCATCTCTTGGAAACAAGCAATGCAAAAATGGTTTTAATTACATACCGTCCTGAGGAGAGTTTGAATGGTGAGTCGCAAAGCGAAACTTCAAAATCTTCCTTCAGATTATACTGAATTATTTGCATCTGGCATTTTAGGGCACTATCTGCAGAGATCCACGGAATTAGAAACTGTATGTTTAGCTGATTTTGTCTCACTATATACATACATATGTTAAATCAATTACGATACCAGAAGACAATGATGATAACGAAGAAGAAAAAGAGGACGAGCTTTTCTTTAGACACGGAAATGCCATTCCCTTGAGGGACGGTAGTAGTTTCGACATAAGAGACGTACCACCATGTGTCATAAGATCTAGAAGGTTTACCCCCGATACTGCCTTCTGCTTACTTCAGGAAGAAATTAGTGATAACATTGAAATTGACAACGAGTAAATATGTGCAGCACATTATATTCCAATTTAAAAAATTATGATGTACGTTAACAACGGGAGCTTGAAAATGTCTTAGACTGAGTTCTTGTCGACCTTGAAGCAAATGAGCAGAATTTCGTTCCTACTGTAGACAATGAATTCATGGCTTTAGCGCTTCCCAAAATATATTCTGAATTGAATTTTTGGGATATACATAAATGAAGAACGCTCACCTAACAAAAAGAAACAGTTAATACCAGTCAGGCGTTTAACTCTTATGCAGGCTGACTACTGACAATATACAAACAACGATTACTCAAAATGGATATCCTTAAGGCAAATATATGGTTTAACAAACAATGTCTTACATTGGTATTACACCAAAATTTGCAAAAAGAAATAAACCGACGAATACCAAACATAGATAAAAACCACTAAAAGTTGCAACTGCCATAATAAACTCGAAAATTGCACTCACAGTAAGTCAGATGAACCCGGTAGCTCCGCCTGTGATAGCGCTACCGTGCGCGTGTGCACAATTCATTAGGTGAGTCCCGGGTTCAAATCCTGAACGGGGCAAGTAACATCAGAAATTGTATAATAGTCTGTTTCTAATAGCGGTCGCTCCTCAGCGGGCAATGGTCATCCTCCGAGAGTATTTCTGCCATGAAAAAAACTTCTCACAAAAGAACATTCGCCTTTCGGAGTCGGCGTAAAACTGTAAGTCCCTCAATTTGTGTTACAACATCAAAACTCTCACCACAAATAGTAGGAGAAGTTCGGCCAAAATCGCTTAAGCGGTTATAGCACCAGTTAAGTAAGTAAATAAGTAAACACACCACAGATAAGACCGCGAAATAACCCACAATTTTTATAATGTATACGCGAAAATACAGTGTTCAGGTACCTACATACGAGGCTATAATGCAAACCCTTACTACCTTCTAATAACAACATCATATAAATTCGCAACAGAAGACGTTAACAGAACAGACTGAAAAATGGCACTGAAGAAGGCACAATGCCGAAACCGGTTAGTCTACAAACCAAACTTGACAACGGATAACGGAAAGTTGTTCTAATATATCATCTTTCTATCCTGTCGTAAAAACAGAAGATTAAAAGGAAACAAATATAAAACTTAATGAATATAAAGAGTACAAGCAGCTAAGGCCATCGACTCGATTGCAAATATGAAGATTCAATTATTTATAACTATGTATACCTATACTTATCTAGATTATAACTAATTAACACTGGCCCCGTTTTAATGTAACCGAACTGCAAAAGAACGCTCCAACTCGGATAAAATTAATTTAGTTGCAAAATAAACCCTGTTAGCCTCTTTCATGTAAGTTGCGATGTATTTAGTGCTATTTAAGAACGGAAAATATTTGTGCCGGCAATTTTTAGGTTTATGTAGTTATATATTTACAAATACTATGCAAATAAAAAGGAATTAGGTTTTAAATCTAAATTTCCCATATATTTTCTTGGGGCTAATTCACAATAGCGCAGTTTTTTCACTTCCCAACACTACATCTCCGGTCGGATATCATTTAACTTTATTTTTCCGAGTTAGTGTTGTTGCTTTACATGTAATTCGTTATCCTACCTAGCGTTCTTTTGCAACCAGGTTAAAAAGAAACGGGCTCACTATTTGAAATACAGAAAGCAACACATAACATGCTGAGGAAGTGATTTACTGAAGCCGGACGGACAGGATGTGATATAACTCTATTATATTAGTATGACCTATCCTCAAACGGGTTGATTGTTATCGTGTAGTACTGCTGGAGTATAATACCTTGCTGCGCGTAGTGTTAATGGTTTTGTGCCTATGAATATAGCTAAGCAAATCAGTTTCTCTTCTTGCGTGCTTCGCTAAGCATTCTATAATATTTTTTAGATGACATTAAAAAATGAAACATGCATTTATTTTTAAATTTTCTTCATTTGGAAAATTAATTTTATTTGAAAATAAGAAAAAATGAATTCTCAAGTCAACATATTTGAATAAACAACGTTTTTCGGTTCCCCATCTGGAGCACTCATGAACAAAGAACTTGGAATGCCAACTCTTGAACAGGCCACGAACAGGTGCCCATGCGAAAAAGACGGGTCCGCCAATTGCAATCCACAAACATGAAGCGTTTGGAAAACGCCTAGTTGTGATCGTTTTGGTGGTGGCATTATTTTATCTGTAAATCAGCGCAATTGAAAAAATATAACAAACAAAATTCAACGCATTAAAGCAAATACACGTAATTGATTGGATAGGATTGAAATCACGAAATTTCTGTGCAAAAACAAATGAAATTGCCAACAAAACTGCGACTAAAATGAATGAAGGAAACAAATTTCCAAGGAAATCTACATTTTAATGTGGAGCGAAATAAAGTCCACACGAAATTCACAAATAAAGACAGATAGCCAATGCATGCTTTTTTCGGGCGCCTTAAAAGAACTTTTGCACCGTGAAACAATCATTCAATTCTACTCTATGAGCGTATACCTAATTTCAAGCAAACCGGAATATATGACAATTTTTTTTCGAATACATCGGTCCCTAATCTACCTACCGGAAAAAAGTATCCTATATATATTAATCCAGCCAATAGGCTATCGCGTGCCAAATTTGAAGCAAATCGGATCATACGTAGATTGGTTCTCGTCGACCTACCGGAAAATAACTTTATATGTTCATCCAACAAATAAGCTATCTTCTGCTCGTTATATGTGACAACTTGCGATAGGAACATCATCAGTATTTAAAAGCTTATTTTGGTAAAGGTGCCATATACATATAAATATTAATACAGGCAATAAGCTACCTAGCTGTGGTGTTTGTGAGCTGTGCTGTGCAGACGTGCTTTAATTTGCTCCTCAGTTATTTTAATTATTGCATCTGCTCTTAGTCGCTTTACTTAGCAGTTACTCTTTGTTTTATTTACAAATGTAATGGTGATAATATATGTACTTTAAATGTGAAAATCATATAATCTCTGACAGTGACCCTTTAGCGATAATCTTTAAGAATTTTTAATCAAAATTATGCTTTGTTACAAATGTAATGGTGATAATATACTTTAAATGTGAAAATCATATAATCTCTGACAGTGACTCTTTAGCGAAAATCTTTAAGAATTTGTAATCAAAATTATGCCTTGTATGTGCGGCTAAAAGGTTGATCGCTCTCAGCCAAAAGTTCTCTGCGCTAAGTGCAATCATCTTTTCCATACAGACTGTATTGGTATATTTCCTTCTGATGTAGAATTCCTACTCAATTTAGACAAGCACTTTTTTTTGCAAGTCATATGCGGCTGTGCGTCGAAACTCTATTCGTTCGCCTCCCCCTTCCGCTGCCTTAAAAGAGATGCCAGTGCCCTCGCTATTAAACTCCAAAAAATCGTCCTCGGATTTTCAGAATGTGAATTCGTTTTCAGCTGCAAATCTATTGGAATGCCTAGGGATGCTCTGGTGAACAACAAATTACTCTTTCTATTCTACTAAGTGTGATAACTGCTCTCAAGGCGGAGAATGTACGCATATTACATATCGTTACCTCTCTGCTCGATGACAACAATCGGCTGTTTAAAAAAGCAGAAAATATGCATGCGGACATTTTGGCTATGCAGGGTAAAATCAAGTGAAAAGACAATGCTATTGTTATTCTCACGTCGGAGATCCATAACCTTCGTGATTTCATCGGTATCACATTTAAGCCAGTGCCGTCTTCTACCACTGTTGTTCGTACTACGGCTAATTTATCAAGCAAGGTGATTTCACCACTCGACAAACCATCAGCCCCCTACAGGGAGTATGTGAAATCTGAACAGCTGATTCTGATAATCGTGCACCTGTAAACGTCTCAAGTGGTGCAGTGATCAGCACAGTTGGCAAAGATCACTTATGCTCTTCGCATGTTTCTCTTTCTGCTAATTCGCCGTACTCTGTTGTAGCTGCTCAGTCTCCAGTTAATATATTGCCTTTGTCGTTTCCACCTCTTGGCAAGCCATCTACCTCAGTGCCTATTATGCAGGGAGTAAGCGATAATAATAGTGCGCCTGTGAGAAGTAACAAAAATAAAGTCTGAATGCAAATCCTATGTTTCCTGCTACTGCAAATAAAAATTCACAAAAAAAATCACACAAAAAAAAATAATAAAAGAAATGAAGTTCGTGTTGTAGGCTCTAGCTCTAATGACGATTTGAAAGTAGCTTTGCAACTGAAATGGTTTCATATATCTGCCTTTATGCCATCAGTCACATCTGACGATATTGTTGAATACGCCAATAACCACACTGGTATCACCAAAAATGTAATGGCATGCTTTCAGCTCGTTAAAAAAAATGTTATTTCTGATTTGTTGAAAATAATAAATTTTAAACTTGGAGTCCCTGAGAATTTGGCTGATAAGTTGCTGATGCCTGAAGTTTGGCCTGCTAATGTAACTATTCGCTCTTTTCGTTTTTTTTCACGACAGGAAAGTCAGCCAATGCCAACTTAGAAGAGTTTCGTAGAGTCAGTGCATATCTAAATTTTGATATTTTTGTCATTATTGAAACCTGGCTAAATGCAAACTTTTTCGACAATGAATTTTTTGATCCCAGTGTCTTTAATGTTTATCGCAAAGACAGAGATGCAAATAAGACTGGAGTTACTAGAGGTGGCGAAGGTTTAATAGCTATACAACGTAACTTTAAGTTGGATGAATGCCACTCTCCAATGTCTAATCGAATTCTAGATCTAGTTTTTATAAGTAGCAACTTAAACTTTAAGTTAGATGAATGTCACTCTCCAATTTCAGCAGTTACTGTACATCACATACCACTCGTTCTAAGCATTGAATTTTATGATTTTCCTACTGTGCCTCTCGGAAGTGGACGGCTCAAACTAAGTTACTAAATTGCGTAGTTACGACTGGCGACAATTGTTTATGGACTTTAATACTGCAAAATCATTCAAGCTTTTCAGATACATATACGACTTATGAATTGTGTCTCAAATTGATTCCCAGGTTCGTCAGGCATTCCTTTAAGTTACCCTGGTACAATAATAAACTAAAGCACTTGAGAAATTTGAAAAACAAGTTTTATAAAAGATTCAAAGTGTATGGTCTTTCCCATTATTTCGGTCGTTACAAATTTTATTTGTTATAATTCAACATTCTAGATAGATCATTGTATAAAAAGTACATTAAGAAGTATGAAGCTAGTAATATTCCTTCTTCGGTTTTTTCAAAGATAAGCACGCTAATTCGGCTGATGCGGCCTACTTTTTGCAGAATTTTTTAGTGCTGATTTGGGCACAGACACTGAAAATGTAGTTGGGGATAGTTTTGCCTCCAATTCCTCGCTTTCCTTTGGGTCTGTTAAAATAACGGAGGATGATGTCTTAAGAGGTATATCCTGTCTAAAACCGTCTAAGCTCATGGATGTTGACAGGACGTCAGTTGTACTTCTTAAAATAAGTCCTGCTTTTCTTATACCTCTAACGTTAATCTTTAATAAGTCTCTATCTTCTGGTGATTTTATTGATGACTGGAAAAAACCTCAATTACCCCTATTTTTAAAAGTGGTAACAGAAGCGATGTTCGCAATTATCGGCCTATTTCTAAACTATCTACGGTTTCTAAACTCTTCGAATATATCATTAAAGAAAAGTTGGTTTTTCTGTCAACAGTTTGATTTCTCCTAATCAACATGGATTTGTTAAAGGCAGATCCACAGTTACCAACCTCGCTTTGTTCACGGAAGACTGTTTTTCATCCTTTCAAAATGGGTATCAGGCTGACTTAATTTATACTGACTTTTCGAAGGCTTTCGATAGAGTTTCGCACAAGATATTAATTATGAAATAAGTTTGTTTGGGATTTCATTATATTTTTCTTGAATGGGTGAAAGCGTATTTATGTAGTTGCGTTTGACAATGCTTCTCCACTTCCTTTCATTGCGACTTCGGTAGCATTTGGGACCCTTGTTTTTAAGTCGGTTAATCAATGACACTGATACCTGTTTTTCTGCAGCCAAATTTTCTTTATATGTAGATGACCTTAAGATCTATTTGGTAATAAAGAGCTATGATGACTCTCTTGCTCTCCAATCGGACTTAGATAAGTTTTCTGTCTGGTGTTCACAAAATATCTTTGAATATTAATAATTGTTCTCACTGAACTTTTAATAGAAAGCATTACCCAATTTCTACGAGTTATTTTATCTCTGGCACACGATTAAAATGCGTGTCCGAAGTTAAGGACTTACAACGTAACTTTAAGTTGGATGAATGCCACTCTCCAATGTCTAATCGAATTCTAGATCTAGTTTTTATAAGTAGCAACTTAAACTTTAAGTTAGATGAATGTCACTCTCCAATTTCAGCAGTTACTGTACATCACATACCACTCGTTCTAAGCATTGAATTTTATGATTTTCCTACTGTGCCTCTCGGAAGTGGACGGCTCAAACTAAGTTACTAAATTGCGTAGTTACGACTGGCGACAATTGTTTATGGACTTTAATACTGCAAAATCATTCAAGCTTTTCAGATACATATACGACTTATGAATTGTGTCTCAAATTGATTCCCAGGTTCGTCAGGCATTCCTTTAAGTTACCCTGGTACAATAATAAACTAAAGCACTTGAGAAATTTGAAAAACAAGTTTTATAAAAGATTCAAGGTGTATGGTCTTTCCCATTATTTCGGTCGTTACAAATTTTATTTGTTATAATTCAACATTCCAGATAGATCATTGTATAAAAAGTACATTAAGAAGTATGAAACTAGTAATATTCCCTCTTCGGTTTTTTCAAAGATAAGCACGCTAATTCGGCTGATGCGGCCTACAGACACTGAAAATGTAGTTGGGGATAGTTTTGCCTCCAATTTCTCGCTTTCCTTTGGGTCTGTTAAAATAACGGAGGATGATGTCTTAAGAGGTATATCCTGTCTAAAACCGTCTAAGCTCATGGATGTTGACAGGACGTCAGTTGTACTTCTTAAAATAAGTCCTGCTTTTCTTATACCTCTAACGCTAATCTTTAATAAGTCTCTATCTTCTGGTGATTTTATTGATGACTGGAAAAAACCTCAATTACCCCTATTTTTAAAAGTGGTAACAGAAACGATGTTCGCAATTATCGGCCTATTTCTAAACTATCTACGGTTTCTAAACTCTTCGAATGTATCATTAAAGAAAAGTTGGTTTTTCTGTCAACAGTTTGATTTCTCCTAATCAACATGGATTTGTTAAAGGCAGATCCACAGTTACCAACCTCGCTTTGTTCACGGAAGACTGTTTTTCATCCTTTCAAAATGAAACATGCATTTATTTTTAAATTTTCTTCATTTGGAAAATTAATTTTATTTGAAAATAAGAAAAAATCAATTCTCAAGTCAACATATTTGAATAAACAACGTTTTTCGGTTCCCCATCTGGAGCACTCATGAACAAAGAACTTGGAATGCCAACTCTTGAACAGGCCACGAACAGGTGCCCATGCGAAAAAGACGGGTCCGCCAATTGCAATCCACAAACTTGAAGCGTTTGGAAAACGCCTAGTTGTGATCGTTTTGGTGGTGGCATTATTTTATCTGTAAATCAGCGCAATTGAAAAAATATAACAAACAAAATTCAACGCATAAAAGCAAATACACGTAATTGATTGGATAGGATTGAAATCACGAAATTTCTGTGCAAAAACAAATGAAATTGCCAACAAAACTGCGACTAAAATGAATGAAGGAAACAAATTTCCAAGGAAATCTACATTTTAATGTGGAGCGAAATAAAGTCCACACGAAATTCACAAATAAAGACAGATAGCCAATGCATGCTTTTTTCGGGCGCCTTAAAAGAACTTTTGCACCGTGAAACAATCATTCAATTCTACTCTATGAGCGTATACCTAATTTCAAGCAAACCGGAATATATGACAATTTTTTTTCGAATACATCGGTCCCTAATCTACCTACCGGAAAAAAGTATCCTATATATATTAATCCAGCCAATAGGCTATCGCGTGCCAAATTTGAAGCAAATCGGATCATACGTAGATTGGTTCTCGTCGACCTACCGGAAAATAACTTTATATGTTCATCCAACAAATAAGCTATCTTCTGCTCGTTATATGTGACAACTTGCGATAGGAACATCATCAGTATTTAAAAGCTTATTTTGGTAAAGGTGCCATATACATATAAATATTAATACAGGCAATAAGCTACCTAGCTGTGGTGTTTGTGAGCTGTGCTGTGCAGACGTGCTTTAATTTGCTCCTCAGTTATTTTAATTATTGCATCTGCTCTTAGTCGCTTTACTTAGCAGTTACTCTTTGTTTTATTTACAAATGTAATGGTGATAATATATGTACTTTAAATGTGAAAATCATATAATCTCTGACAGTGACCCTTTAGCGATAATCTTTAAGAATTTTTAATCAAAATTATGCTTTGTTACAAATGTAATGGTGATAATATACTTTAAATGTGAAAATCATATAATCTCTGACAGTGACTCTTTAGCGAAAATCTTTAAGAATTTGTAATCAAAATTATGCCTTGTATGTGCGGCTAAAAGGTTGATCGCTCTCAGCCAAAAGTTCTCTGCGCTAAGTGCAATCATCTTTTCCATACAGACTGTGTTGGTATATTTCCTTCTGATGTAGAATTCCTACTCAATTTAGACAAGCACTTTTTTTTGCAAGTCATATGCGGCTGTGCGTCGAAACTCTATTCGTTCGCCTCCCCCTTCCGCTGCCTTAAAAGAGATGCCAGTGCCCTCGCTATTAAACTCCAAAAAATCGTCCTCGGATTTTCAGAATGTGAATTCGTTTTCAGCTGCAAATCTATTGGAATGCCTAGGGATGCTCTGGTGAACAACAAATTACTCTTTCTATTCTACTAAGTGTGATAACTGCTCTCAAGGCGGAGAATGTACGCATATTACATATCGTTACCTCTCTGCTCGATGACAACAATCGGCTGTTTAAAAAAGCAGAAAATATGCATGCGGACATTTTGGCTATGCAGGGTAAAATCAAGTGAAAAGACAATGCTATTGTTATTCTCACGTCGGAGATCCATAACCTTCGTGATTTCATCGGTATCACATTTAAGCCAGTGCCGTCTTCTACCACTGTTGTTCGTACTACGGCTAATTTATCAAGCAAGGTGATTTCACCACTCGACAAACCATCAGCCCCCTACAGGGAGTATGTGAAATCTGAACAGCTGATTCTGATAATCGTGCACCTGTAAACGTCTCAAGTGGTGCAGTGATCAGCACAGTTGGCAAAGATCACTTATGCTCTTCGCATGTTTCTCTTTCTGCTAATTCGCCGTACTCTGTTGTAGCTGCTCAGTCTCCAGTTAATATATTGCCTTTGTCGTTTCCACCTCTTGGCAAGCCATCTACCTCAGTGCCTATTATGCAGGGAGTAAGCGATAATAATAGTGCGCCTGTGAGAAGTAACAAAAATAAAGTCTGAATGCAAATCCTATGTTTCCTGCTACTGCAAATAAAAATTCACAAAAAAATCACACAAAAAAAAATAATAAAAGAAATGAAGTTCGTGTTGTAGGCTCTAGCTCTAATGACGATTTGAAAGTAGCTTTGCAACTGAAATGGTTTCATATATCTGCCTTTATGCCATCAGTCACATCTGACGATATTGTTGAATACGCCAATAACCACACTGGTATCACCAAAAATGTAATGGCATGCTTTCAGCTCGTTAAAAAAAATGTTATTTCTGATTTGTTGAAAATAATAAATTTTAAGCTTGGAGTCCCTGAGAATTTGGCTGATAAGTTGCTGATGGCTGAAGTTTGGCCTGCTAATGTAACTATTCGCTCTTTTCGTTTTTTTTCACGACAGGAAAGTCAGCCAATGCCAACTTAGAAGAGTTTCGTAGAGTCAGTGCATATCTAAATTTTGATATTTTTGTCATTATTGAAACCTGGCTAAATGCAAACTTTTTCGACAATGAATTTTTTGATCCCAGTGTCTTTAATGTTTATCGCAAAGACAGAGATGCAAATAAGACTGGAGTTACTAGAGGTGGCGAAGTTTTAATAGCTATACAACGTAACTTTAAGTTGGATGAATGCCACTCTCCAATGTCTAATCGAATTCTAGATCTAGTTTTTATAAGTAGCAACTTAAACTTTAAGTTAGATGAATGTCACTCTCCAATTTCAGCAGTTACTGTACATCACATACCACTCGTTCTAAGCATTGAATTTTATGATTTTCCTACTGTGCCTCTCGGAAGTGGACGGCTCAAACTAAGTTACTAAATTGCGTAGTTACGACTGGCGACAATTGTTTATGGACTTTAATACTGCAAAATCATTCAAGCTTTTCAGATACATATACGACTTATGAATTGTGTCTCAAATTGATTCCCAGGTTCGTCAGGCATTCCTTTAAGTTACCCTGGTACAATAATAAACTAAAGCACTTGAGAAATTTGAAAAACAAGTTTTATAAAAGATTCAAGGTGTATGGTCTTTCCCATTATTTCGGTCGTTACAAATTTTATTTGTTATAATTCAACATTCTAGATAGATCATTGTATAAAAAGTACATTAAGAAGTATGAAGCTAGTAATATTCCTTCTTCGGTTTTTTCAAAGATAAGCACGCTAATTCGGCTGATGCGGCCTACTTTTTGCAGAATTTTTTAGTGCTGATTTGGGCACAGACACTGAAAATGTAGTTGGGGATAGTTTTGCCTCCAATTCCTCGCTTTCCTTTGGGTCTGTTAAAATAACGGAGGATGATGTCTTAAGAGGTATATCCTGTCTAAAACCGTCTAAGCTCATGGATGTTGACAGGACGTCAGTTGTACTTCTTAAAATAAGTCCTGCTTTTCTTATACCTCTAACGTTAATCTTTAATAAGTCTCTATCTTCTGGTGATTTTATTGATGACTGGAAAAAACCTCAATTACACCTATTTTTAAAAGTGGTAACAGAAACGATGTTCGCAATTATCGGCCTATTTCTAAACTATCTACGGTTTCTAAACTCTTCGAATGTATCATTAAAGAAAAGTTGGTTTTTCTGTCAACAGTTTGATTTCTCCTAATCAACATGGATTTGTTAAAGGCAGATCCACAGTTACCAACCTCGCTTTGTTCACGGAAGACTGTTTTTCATCCTTTCAAAATGAAACATGCATTTATTTTTAAATTTTCTTCATTTGGAAAATTAATTTTATTTGAAAATAAGAAAAAATCATTTCTCAAGTCAACATATTTGAATAAACAACGTTTTTCGGTTCCCCATCTGGAGCACTCATGAACAAAGAACTTGGAATGCCAACTCTTGAACAGGCCACGAACAGGTGCCCATGCGAAAAAGACGGGTCCGCCAATTGCAATCCACAAACTTGAAGCGTTTGGAAAACGCCTAGTTGTGATCGTTTTGGTGGTGGCATTATTTTATCTGTAAATCAGCGCAATTGAAAAAATATAACAAACAAAATTCAACGCATAAAAGCAAATACACGTAATTGATTGGATAGGATTGAAATCACGAAATTTCTGTGCAAAAACAAATGAAATTGCCAACAAAACTGCGACTAAAATGAATGAAGGAAACAAATTTCCAAGGAAATCTACATTTTAATGTGGAGCGAAATAAAGTCCACACGAAATTCACAAATAAAGACAGATAGCCAATGCATGCTTTTTTCGGGCGCCTTAAAAGAACTTTTGCACCGTGAAACAATCATTCAATTCTACTCTATGAGCGTATACCTAATTTCAAGCAAACCGGAATATATGACAATTTTTTTCGAATACATCGGTCCCTAATCTACCTACCGGAAAAAAGTATCCTATATATATTAATCCAGCCAATAGGCTATCGCGTGCAAATCGGATCATACGTAGATTGGTTCTCGTCGACCTACCGGAAAATAACTTTATATGTTCATCCAACAAATAAGCTATCTTCTGCTCGTTATATGTGACAACTTGCGATAGGAACATCATCAGTATTTAAAAGCTTATTTTGGTAAAGGTGCCATATACATATAAATATTAATACAGGCAATAAGCTACCTAGCTGTGGTGTTTGTGAGCTGTGCTGTGCAGACGTGCTTTAATTTGCTCCTCAGTTATTTTAATTATTGCATCTGCTCTTAGTCGCTTTACTTAGCAGTTACTCTTTGTTTTATTTACAAATGTAATGGTGATAATATATGTACTTTAAATGTGAAAATCATATAATCTCTGACAGTGACCCTTTAGCGATAATCTTTAAGAATTTTTAATCAAAATTATGCTTTGTTACAAATGTAATGGTGATAATATACTTTAAATGTGAAAATCATATAATCTCTGACAGTGACTCTTTAGCGAAAATCTTTAAGAATTTGTAATCAAAATTATGCCTTGTATGTGCGGCTAAAAGGTTGATCGCTCTCAGCCAAAAGTTCTCTGCGCTAAGTGCAATCATCTTTTCCATACAGACTGTGTTGGTATATTTCCTTCTGATGTAGAATTCCTACTCAATTTAGACAAGCACTTTTTTTTGCAAGTCATATGCGGCTGTTCGTCGAAACTCTATTCGTTCGCCTCCCCCTTCCGCTGCCTTAAAAGAGATGCCAGTGCCCTCGCTATTAAACTCCAAAAAATCGTCCTCGGATTTTCAGAATGTGAATTCGTTTTCAGCTGCAAATCTATTGGAATGCCTAGGGATGCTCTGGTGAACAACAAATTACTCTTTCTATTCTACTAAGTGTGATAACTGCTCTCAAGGCGGAGAATGTACGCATATTACATATCGTTACCTCTCTGCTCGATGACAACAATCGGCTGTTTAAAAAAGCAGAAAATATGCATGCGGACATTTTGGCTATGCAGGGTAAAATCAAGTGAAAAGACAATGCTATTGTTATTCTCACGTCGGAGATCCATAACCTTCGTGATTTCATCGGTATCACATTTAAGCCAGTGCCGTCTTCTACCACTGTTGTTCGTACTACGGCTAATTTATCAAGCAAGGTGATTTCACCACTCGACAAACCATCAGCCCCCTACAGGGAGTATGTGAAATCTGAACAGCTGATTCTGATAATCGTGCACCTGTAAACGTCTCAAGTGGTGCAGTGATCAGCACAGTTGGCAAAGATCACTTATGCTCTTCGCATGTTTCTCTTTCTGCTAATTCGCCGTACTCTGTTGTAGCTGCTCAGTCTCCAGTTAATATATTGCCTTTGTCGTTTCCACCTCTTGGCAAGCCATCTACCTCAGTGCCTATTATGCAGGGAGTAAGCGATAATAATAGTGCGCCTGTGAGAAGTAACAAAAATAAAGTCTGAATGCAAATCCTATGTTTCCTGCTACTGCAAATAAAAATTCACAAAAAAAATCACACAAAAAAAAATAATAAAAGAAATGAAGTTCGTGTTGTAGGCTCTAGCTCTAATGACGATTTGAAAGTAGCTTTGCAACTGAAATGGTTTCATATATCTGCCTTTATGCCATCAGTCACATCTGACGATATTGTTGAATACGCCAATAACCACACTGGTATCACCAAAAATGTAATGGCATGCTTTCAGCTCGTTAAAAAAAATGTTATTTCTGATTTGTTGAAAATAATAAATTTTAAACTTGGAGTCCCTGAGAATTTGCTGATAAGTTGCTGATGCCTGAAGTTTGGCCTGCTAATGTAACTATTCGCTCTTTTCGTTTTTTTTCACGACAGGAAAGTCAGCCAATGCCAACTTAGAAGAGTTTCGTAGAGTCAGTGCATATCTAAATTTTGATATTTTTGTCATTATTGAAACCTGGCTAAATGCAAACTTTTTCGACAATGAATTTTTTGATCCCAGTGTCTTTAATGTTTATCGCAAAGATAGAGATGCAAATAAGACTGGAGTTACTAGAGGTGGCGAAGTTTTAATAGCTATACAACGTAACTTTAAGTTGGATGAATGCCACTCTCCAATGTCTAATCGAATTCTAGATCTAGTTTTTATAAGTAGCAACTTAAACTTTAAGTTAGATGAATGTCACTCTCCAATTTCAGCAGTTACTGTACATCACATACCACTCGTTCTAAGCATTGAATTTTATGATTTTCCTACTGTGCCTCTCGGAAGTGGACGGCTCAAACTAAGTTACTAAATTGCGTAGTTACGACTGGCGACAATTGTTTATGGACTTTAATACTGCAAAATCATTCAAGCTTTTCAGATACATATACGACTTATGAATTGTGTCTCAAATTGATTCCCAGGTTCGTCAGGCATTCCTTTAAGTTACCCTGGTACAATAATAAACTAAAGCACTTGAGAAATTTGAAAAACAAGTTTTATAAAAGATTCAAGGTGTATGGTCTTTCCCATTATTTCGGTCGTTACAAATTTTATTTGTTATAATTCAACATTCTAGATAGATCATTGTATAAAAAGTACATTAAGAAGTATGAAGCTAGTAATATTCCTTCTTCGGTTTTTTCAAAGATAAGCACGCTAATTCGGCTGATGCGGCCTACTTTTTGCAGAATTTTTTAGTGCTGATTTGGGCACAGACACTGAAAATGTAGTTGGGGATAGTTTTGCCTCCAATTCCTCGCTTTCCTTTGGGTCTGTTAAAATAACGGAGGATGATGTCTTAAGAGGTATATCCTGTCTAAAACCGTCTAAGCTCATGGATGTTGACAGGACGTCAGTTGTACTTCTTAAAATAAGTCCTGCTTTTCTTATACCTCTAACGTTAATCTTTAATAAGTCTCTATCTTCTGGTGATTTTATTGATGACTGGAAAAAACCTCAATTACCCCTATTTTTAAAAGTGGTAACAGAAACGATGTTCGCAATTATCGGCCTATTTCTAAACTATCTACGGTTTCTAAACTCTTCGAATGTATCATTAAAGAAAAGTTGGTTTTTCTGTCAACAGTTTGATTTCTCCTAATCAACATGGATTTGTTAAAGGCAGATCCACAGTTACCAACCTCGCTTTGTTCACGGAAGACTGTTTTTCATCCTTTCAAAATGGGTATCAGGCTGACTTAATTTATACTGACTTTTCGAAGGCTTTCGATAGAGTTTCGCACAAGATATTAATTATGAAATAAGTTTGTTTGGGATTTCATTATATTTTTCTTGAATGGGTGAAAGCGTATTTATGTAGTTGCGTTTGACAATGCTTCTCCACGTCCTTTCATTGCGACTTCGTTAGCATTTGGGACCCTTGTTTTTAAGTCGGTTAATCAATGACACTGATACCTGTTTTTCTGCAGCCAAATTTTCTTTATATGTAGATGACCTTAAGATCTATTCGGTAATAAAGAGCTATGATGACTCTCTTGCTCTCCAATCGGACTTAGATAAGTTTTCTGTCTGGTGTTCACAAAATATCTTTGAATATTAATAATTGTTCTCACTGAACTTTTAATAGAAAGCATTACCCAATTTCTACGAGTTATTTTATCTCTGGCACACGATTAAAATGCGTGTCCGAAGTTAAGGACTTACAACGTAACTTTAAGTTGGATGAATGCCACTCTCCAATGTCTAATCGAATTCTAGATCTAGTTTTTATAAGTAGCAACTTAAACTTTAAGTTAGATGAATGTCACTCTCCAATTTCAGCAGTTACTGTACATCACATACCACTCGTTCTAAGCATTGAATTTTATGATTTTCCTACTGTGCCTCTCGGAAGTGGACGGCTCAAACTAAGTTACTAAATTGCGTAGTTACGACTGGCGACAATTGTTTATGGACTTTAATACTGCAAAATCATTCAAGCTTTTCAGATACATATACGACTTATGAATTGTGTCTCAAATTGATTCCCAGGTTCGTCAGGCATTCCTTTAAGTTACCCTGGTACAATAATAAACTAAAGCACTTGAGAAATTTGAAAAACAAGTTTTATAAAAGATTCAAGGTGTATGGTCTTTCCCATTATTTCGGTCGTTACAAATTTTATTTGTTATAATTCAACATTCTAGATAGATCATTGTATAAAAAGTACATTAAGAAGTATGAAGCTAGTAATATTCCTTCTTCGGTATTTTCAAAGATAAGCACGCTAATTCGGCTGATGCGGCCTACTTTTTGCAGAATTTTTTAGTGCTGATTTGAGCACAGACACTGAAAATGTAGTTGGGGATAGTTTTGCCTCCAATTCCTCGCTTTCCTTTGGGTCTGTTAAAATAACGGAGGATGATGTCTTAAGAGGTATATCCTGTCTAAAACCGTCTAAGCTCATGGATGTTGACAGGACGTCAGTTGTACTTCTTAAAATAAGTCCTGCTTTTCTTATACCTCTAACGTTAATCTTTAATAAGTCTCTATCTTCTGGTGATTTTATTGATGACTGGAAAAAACCTCAATTACCCCTATTTTTAAAAGTGGTAACAGAAACGATGTTCGCAATTATCGGCCTATTTCTAAACTATCTACGGTTTCTAAACTCTTCGAATGTATCATTAAAGAAAAGTTGGTTTTTCTGTCAACAGTTTGATTTCTCCTAATCAACATGGATTTGTTAAAGGCAGATCCACAGTTACCAACCTCGCTTTGTTCACGGAAGACTGTTTTTCATCCTTTCAAAATGGGTATCAGGCTGACTTAATTTATACTGACTTTTCGAAGGCTTTCGATAGAGTTTCGCACAAGATATTAATTATGAAATAAGTTTGTTTGGGATTTCATTATATTTTTCTTGAATGGGTGAAAGCGTATTTATGTAGTTGCGTTTGACAATGCTTCTCCACGTCCTTTCATTGCGACTTCGTTAGCATTTGGGACCCTTGTTTTTAAGTCGGTTAATCAATGACACTGATACCTGTTTTTCTGCAGCCAAATTTTCTTTATATGTAGATGACCTTAAGATCTATTCGGTAATAAAGAGCTATGATGACTCTCTTGCTCTCCAATCGGACTTAGATAAGTTTTCTGTCTGGTGTTCACAAAATATCTTTGAATATTAATAATTGTTCTCACTGAACTTTTAATAGAAAGCATTACCCAATTTCTACGAGTTATTTTATCTCTGGCACACGATTAAAATGCGTGTCCGAAGTTAAGGACTTACAACGTAACTTTAAGTTGGATGAATGCCACTCTCCAATGTCTAATCGAATTCTAGATCTAGTTTTTATAAGTAGCAACTTAAACTTTAAGTTAGATGAATGTCACTCTCCAATTTCAGCAGTTACTGTACATCACATACCACTCGTTCTAAGCATTGAATTTTATGATTTTCCTACTGTGCCTCTCGGAAGTGGACGGCTCAAACTAAGTTACTAAATTGCGTAGTTACGACTGGCGACAATTGTTTATGGACTTTAATACTGCAAAATCATTCAAGCTTTTCAGATACATATACGACTTATGAATTGTGTCTCAAATTGATTCCCAGGTTCGTCAGGCATTCCTTTAAGTTACCCTGGTACAATAATAAACTAAAGCACTTGAGAAATTTGAAAAACAAGTTTTATAAAAGATTCAAGGTGTATGGTCTTTCCCATTATTTCGGTCGTTACAAATTTTATTTGTTATAATTCAACATTCTAGATAGATCATTGTATAAAAAGTACATTAAGAAGTATGAAGCTAGTAATATTCCTTCTTCGGTTTTTTCAAAGATAAGCACGCTAATTCGGCTGATGCGGCCTACTTTTTGCAGAATTTTTTAGTGCTGATTTGGGCACAGACACTGAAAATGTAGTTGGGGATAGTTTTGCCTCCAATTCCTCGCTTTCCTTTGGGTCTGTTAAAATAACGGAGGATGATGTCTTAAGAGGTATATCCTGTCTAAAACCGTCTAAGCTCATGGATGTTGACAGGACGTCAGTTGTACTTCTTAAAATAAGTCCTGCTTTTCTTATACCTCTAACGTTAATCTTTAATAAGTCTCTATCCTCTGGTGATTTTATTGATGACTGGAAAAAACCTCAATTACCCCTATTTTTAAAAGTGGTAACAGAAACGATGTTCGCAATTATCGGCCTATTTCTAAACTATCTACGGTTTCTAAACTCTTCGAATGTATCATTAAAGAAAAGTTGGTTTTTCTGTCAACAGTTTGATTTCTCCTAATCAACATGGATTTGTTAAAGGCAGATCCACAGTTACCAACCTCGCTTTGTTCACGGAAGACTGTTTTTCATCCTTTCAAAATGGGTATCAGGCTGACTTAATTTATACTGACTTTTCGAAGGCTTTCGATAGAGTTTCGCACAAGATATTAATTATGAAATAAGTTTGTTTGGGATTTCATTATATTTTTCTTGAATGGGTGAAAGCGTATTTATGTAGTTGCGTTTGACAATGCTTCTCCACGTCCTTTCATTGCGACTTCGTTAGCATTTGGGACCCTTGTTTTTAAGTCGGTTAATCAATGACACTGATACCTGTTTTTCTGCAGCCAAATTTTCTTTATATGTAGATGACCTTAAGATCTATTCGGTAATAAAGAGCTATGATGACTCTCTTGCTCTCCAATCGGACTTAGATAAGTTTTCTGTCTGGTGTTCACAAAATATCTTTGAATATTAATAATTGTTCTCACTGAACTTTTAATAGAAAGCATTACCCAATTTCTACGAGTTATTTTATCTCTGGCACACGATTAAAATGCGTGTCCGAAGTTAAGGACTTACAACGTAACTTTAAGTTGGATGAATGCCACTCTCCAATGTCTAATCGAATTCTAGATCTAGTTTTTATAAGTAGCAACTTAAACTTTAAGTTAGATGAATGTCACTCTCCAATTTCAGCAGTTACTGTACATCACATACCACTCGTTCTAAGCATTGAATTTTATGATTTTCGTACTGTGCCTCTCGGAAGTGGACGGCTCAAACTAAGTTACTAAATTGCGTAGTTACGACTGGCGACAATTGTTTATGGACTTTAATACTGCAAAATCATTCAAGCTTTTCAGATACATATACGACTTATGAATTGTGTCTCAAATTGATTCCCAGGTTCGTCAGGCATTCCTTTAAGTTACCCTGGTACAATAATAAACTAAAGCACTTGAGAAATTTGAAAAACAAGTTTTATAAAAGATTCAAGGTGTATGGGCTTTCCCATTATTTCGGTCGTTACAAATTTTATTTGTTATAATTCAACATTCTAGATAGATCATTGTATAAAAAGTACATTAAGAAGTATGAAGCTAGTAATATTCCTTCTTCGGTTTTTTCAAAGATAAGCACGCTAATTCGGCTGATGCGGCCTACAGACACTGAAAATGTAGTTGGGGATAGTTTTGCCTCCAATTTCTCGCTTTCCTTTGGGTCTGTTAAAATAACGGAGGATGATGTCTTAAGAGGTATATCCTGTCTAAAACCGTCTAAGCTCATGGATGTTGACAGGACGTCAGTTGTACTTCTTAAAATAAGTCCTGCTTTTCTTATACCTCTAACGTTAATCTTTAATAAGTCTCTATCTTCTGGTGATTTTATTGATGACTGGAAAAAACCTCAATTACCCCTATTTTTAAAAGTGGTAACAGAAACGATGTTCGCAATTATCGGCCTATTTCTAAACTATCTACGGTTTCTAAACTCTTCGAATGTATCATTAAAGAAAAGTTGGTTTTTCTGTCAACAGTTTGATTTCTCCTAATCAACATGGATTTGTTAAAGGCAGATCCACAGTTACCAACCTCGCTTTGTTCACGGAAGACTGTTTTTCATCCTTTCAAAATGAAACATGCATTTATTTTTAAATTTTCTTCATTTGGAAAATTAATTTTATTTGAAAATAAGAAAAAATCAATTCTCAAGTCAACATATTTGAATAAACAACGTTTTTCGGTTCCCCATCTGGAGCACTCATGAACAAAGAACTTGGAATGCCAACTCTTGAACAGGCCACGAACAGGTGCCCATGCGAAAAAGACGGGTCCGCCAATTGCAATCCACAAACTTGAAGCGTTTGGAAAACGCCTAGTTGTGATCGTTTTGGTGGTGGCATTATTTTATCTGTAAATCAGCGCAATTGAAAAAATATAACAAACAAAATTCAACGCATAAAAGCAAATACACGTAATTGATTGGATAGGATTGAAATCACGAAATTCCTGTGCAAAAACAAATGAAATTGCCAACAAAACTGCGACTAAAATGAATGAAGGAAACAAATTTCCAAGGAAATCTACATTTTAATGTGGAGCGAAATAAAGTCCACACGAAATTCACAAATAAAGACAGATAGCCAATGCATGCTTTTTTCGGGCGCCTTAAAAGAACTTTTGCACCGTGAAACAATCATTCAATTCTACTCTATGAGCGTATACCTAATTTCAAGCAAACCGGAATATATGACAATTTTTTTTCGAATACATCGGTCCCTAATCTACCTACCGGAAAAAAGTATCCTATATATATTAATCCAGTCAATAGGCTATCGCGTGCCAAATTTGAAGCAAATCGGATCATACGTAGATTGGTTCTCGTCGACCTACCGGAAAATAACTTTATATGTTCATCCAACAAATAAGCTATCTTCTGCTCGTTATATGTGACAACTTGCGATAGGAACATCATCAGTATTTAAAAGATTATTTTGGTAAAGGTGCCATATACATATAAATATTAATACAGGCAATAAGCTACCTAGCTGTGGTGTTTGTGAGCTGTGCTGTGCAGACGTGCTTTAATTTGCTCCTCAGTTATTTTAATTATTGCATCTGCTCTTAGTCGCTTTACTTAGCAGTTACTCTTTGTTTTATTTACAAATGTAATGGTGATAATATATGTACTTTAAATGTGAAAATCATATAATCTCTGACAGTGACCCTTTAGCGATAATCTTTAAGGATTTTTAATCAAAATTATGCTTTGTTACAAATGTAATGGTGATAATATACTTTAAATGTGAAAATCATATAATCTCTGACAGTGACTCTTTAGCGAAAATCTTTAAGAATTTGTAATCAAAATTATGCCTTGTATGTGCGGCTAAAAGGTTGATCGCTCTCAGCCAAAAGTTCTCTGCGCTAAGTGCAATCATCTTTTCCATACAGACTGTGTTGGTATATTTCCTTCTGATGTAGAATTCCTACACAATTTAGACAAGCACTTTTTTTTGCAAGTCATATGCGGCTGTGCGTCGAAACTCTATTCGTTCGCCTCCCCCTTCCGCTGCCTTAAAAGAGATGCCAGTGCCCTCGCTATTAAACTCCAAAAAATCGTCCTCGGATTTTCAGAATGTGAATTCGTTTTCAGCTGCAAATCTATTGGAATGCCTAGGGATGCTCTGGTGAACAACAAATTACTCTTTCTATTCTACTAAGTGTGATAACTGCTCTCAAGGCGGAGAATGTACGCATATTACATATCGTTACCTCTCTGCTCGATGGCAACAATCGGCTGTTTAAAAAAGCAGAAAATATGCATGCGGACATTTTGGCTATGCAGGGTAAAATCAAGTGAAAAGACAATGCTATTGTTATTCTCACGTCGGAGATCCATAACCTTCGTGATTTCATCGGTATCACATTTAAGCCAGTGCCGTCTTCTACCACTGTTGTTCGTACTACGGCTAATTTATCAAGCAAGGTGATTTCACCACTCGACAAACCATCAGCCCCCTACAGGGAGTATGTGAAATCTGAACAGCTGATTCTGATAATCGTGCACTTGTAAACGTCTCAAGTGGTGCAGTGATCAGCACAGTTGGCAAAGATCACTTATGCTCTTCGCATGTTTCTCTTTCTGCTAATTCGCCGTACTCTGTTGTAGCTGCTCAGTCTCCAGTTAATATATTGCCTTTGTCGTTTCCACCTCTTGGCAAGCCATCTACCTCAGTGCCTATTATGCAGGGAGTTAGCGATAATAATAGTGCGCCTGTGAGAAGTAACAAAAATAAAGTCTGAATGCAAATCCTATGTTTCCTGCTACTGCAAATAAAAATTCACAAAAAAAATCACACAAAAAAAAATAATAAAAGAAATGAAGTTCGTGTTGTAGGCTCTAGCTCTAATGACGATTTGAAAGTAGCTTTGCAACTGAAATGGTTTCATATATCTGCCTTTATGCCATCAGTCACATCTGACGATATTGTTGAATACGCCAATAACCACACTGGTATCACCAAAAATGTAATGGCATGCTTTCAGCTCGTTAAAAAAAATGTTATTTCTGATTTGTTGAAAATAATAAATTTTAAACTTGGAGTCCCTGAGAATTTGGCTGATAAGTTGCTGATGCCTGAAGTTTGGCCTGCTAATGTAACTATTCGCTCTTTTCGTTTTTTTTCACGACAGGAAAGTCAGCCAATGCCAACTTAGAAGAGTTTCGTAGAGTCAGTGCATATCTAAATTTTGATATTTTTGTCATTATTGAAACCTGGCTAAATGCAAACTTTTTCGACAATGAATTTTTTGATCCCAGTGTCTTTAATGTTTATCGCAAAGACAGAGATGCAAATAAGACTGGAGTTACTAGAGGTGGCGAAGTTTTAATAGCTATACAACGTAACTTTAAGTTGGATGAATGCCACTCTCCAATGTCTAATCGAATTCTAGATCTAGTTTTTATAAGTAGCAACTTAAACTTTAAGTTAGATGAATGTCACTCTCCAATTTCAGCAGTTACTGTACATCACATACCACTCGTTCTAAGCATTGAATTTTATGATTTTCCTACTGTGCCTCTCGGAAGTGGACGGCTCAAACTAAGTTACTAAATTGCGTAGTTACGACTGGCGACAATTGTTTATGGACTTTAATACTGCAAAATCATTCAAGCTTTTCAGATACATATACGACTTATGAATTGTGTCTCAAATTGATTCCCAGGTTCGTCAGGCATTCCTTTAAGTTACCCTGGTACAATAATAAACTAAAGCACTTGAGAAATTTGAAAAACAAGTTTTATAAAAGATTCAAGGTGTATGGTCTTTCCCATTATTTCGGTCGTTACAAATTTTATTTGTTATAATTCAACATTCTAGATAGATCATTGTATAAAAAGTACATTAAGAAGTATGAAGCTAGTAATATTCCTTCTTCGGTTTTTTCAAAGATAAGCACGCTAATTCGGCTGATGCGGCCTACTTTTTGCAGAATTTTTTAGTGCTGATTTGGGCACAGACACTGAAAATGTAGTTGGGGATAGTTTTGCCTCCAATTCCTCGCTTTCCTTTGGGTCTGTTAAAATAACGGAGGATGATGTCTTAAGAGGTATATCCTGTCTAAAACCGTCTAAGCTCATGGATGTTGACAGGACGTCAGTTGTACTTCTTAAAATAAGTCCTGCTTTTCTTATACCTCTAACGTTAATCTTTAATAAGTCTCTATCTTCTGGTGATTTTATTGATGACTGGAAAAAACCTCAATTACCCCTATTTTTAAAAGTGGTAACAGAAGCGATGTTCGCAATTATCGGCCTATTTCTAAACTATCTACGGTTTCTAAACTCTTCGAATGTATCATTAAAGAAAAGTTGGTTTTTCTGTCAACAGTTTGATTTCTCCTAATCAACATGGATTTGTTAAAGGCAGATCCACAGTTACCAACCTCGCTTTGTTCACGGAAGACTGTTTTTCATCCTTTCAAAATGGGTATCAGGCTGACTTAATTTATACTGACTTTTCGAAGGCTTTCGATAGAGTTTCGCACAAGATATTAATTATGAAATAAGTTTGTTTGGGATTTCATTATATTTTTCTTGAATGGGTGAAAGCGTATTTATGTAGTTGCGTTTGACAATGCTTCTCCACGTCCTTTCATTGCGACTTCGTTAGCATTTGGGACCCTTGTTTTTAAGTCGGTTAATCAATGACACTGATACCTGTTTTTCTGCAGCCAAATTTTCTTTATATGTAGATGACCTTTAGATCTATTCGGTAATAAAGAGCTATGATGACTCTCTTGCTCTCCAATCGGACTTAGATAAGTTTTCTGTCTGGTGTTCCCAAAATATCTTTGAATATTAATAATTGTTCTCACTGAACTTTTAATAGAAAGCATTACCCAATTTCTAAAAGTTATTTTATCTCTGGCACACGATTAAAATGCGTGTCCGAAGTTAAGGACTTACAACGTAACTTTAAGTTGGATGAATGCCACTCTCCAATGTCTAATCGAATTCTAGATCTAGTTTTTATAAGTAGCAACTTAAACTTTAAGTTAGATGAATGTCACTCTCCAATTTCAGCAGTTACTGTACATCACATACCACTCGTTCTAAGCATTGAATTTTATGATTTTCCTACTGTGCCTCTCGGAAGTGGACGGCTCAAACTAAGTTACTAAATTGCGTAGTTACGACTGGCGACAATTGTTTATGGACTTTAATACTGCAAAATCATTCAAGCTTTTCAGATACATATACGACTTATGAATTGTGTCTCAAATTGATTCCCAGGTTCGTCAGGCATTCCTTTAAGTTACCCTGGTACAATAATAAACTAAAGCACTTGAGAAATTTGAAAAACAAGTTTTATAAAAGATTCAAGGTGTATGGTCTTTCCCATTATTTCGGTCGTTACAAATTTTATTTGTTATAATTCAACATTCTAGATAGATCATTGTATAAAAAGTACATTAAGAAGTATGAAGCTAGTAATATTCCTTCTTCGGTTTTTTCAAAGATAAGCACGCTAATTCGGCTAATGCGGCCTACTTTTTGCAGAATTTTTTAGTGCTGATTTGGGCACAGACACTGAAAATGTAGTTGGGGATAGTTTTGCCTCCAATTCCTCGCTTTCCTTTGGGTCTGTTAAAATAACGGAGGATGATGTCTTAAGAGGTATATCCTGTCTAAAACCGTCTAAGCTCATGGATGTTGACAGGACGTCAGTTGTACTTCTTAAAATAAGTCCTGCTTTTCTTATACCTCTAACGTTAATCTTTAATAAGTCTCTATCTTCTGGTGATTTTATTGATGACTGGAAAAAACCTCAATTACCCCTATTTTTAAAAGTGGTAACAGAAACGATGTTCGCAATTATCGGCCTATTTCTAAACTATCTACGGTTTCTAAACTCTTCGAATATATCATTAAAGAAAAGTTGGTTTTTCTGTCAACAGTTTGATTTCTCCTAATCAACATGGATTTGTTAAAGGCAGATCCACAGTTACCAACCTCGCTTTGTTCACGGAAGACTGTTTTTCATCCTTTCAAAATGGGTATCAGGCTGACTTAATTTATACTGACTTTTCGAAGGCTTTCGATAGAGTTTCGCACAAGATATTAATTATGAAATAAGTTTGTTTGGGATTTCATTATATTTTTCTTGAATGGGTGAAAGCGTATTTATGTAGTTGCGTTTGACAATGCTTCTCCACTTCCTTTCATTGCGACTTCGGTAGCATTTGGGACCCTTGTTTTTAAGTCGGTTAATCAATGACACTGATACCTGTTTTTCTGCAGCCAAATTTTCGTTATATGTAGATGACCTTAAGATCTATTTGGTAATAAAGAGCTATGATGACTCTCTTGCTCTCCAATCGGACTTAGATAAGTTTTCTGTCTGGTGTTCACAAAATATCTTTGAATATTAATAATTGTTCTCACTGAACTTTTAATAGAAAGCATTACCCAATTTCTACGAGTTATTTTATCTCTGGCACACGATTAAAATGCGTGTCCGAAGTTAAGGACTTACAACGTAACTTTAAGTTGGATGAATGCCACTCTCCAATGTCTAATCGAATTCTAGATCTAGTTTTTATAAGTAGCAACTTAAACTTTAAGTTAGATGAATGTCACTCTCCAATTTCAGCAGTTACTGTACATCACATACCACTCGTTCTAAGCATTGAATTTTATGATTTTCCTACTGTGCCTCTCGGAAGTGGACGGCTCAAACTAAGTTACTAAATTGCGTAGTTACGACTGGCGACAATTGTTTATGGACTTTAATACTGCAAAATCATTCAAGCTTTTCAGATACATATACGACTTATGAATTGTGTCTCAAATTGATTCCCAGGTTCGTCAGGCATTCCTTTAAGTTACCCTGGTACAATAATAAACTAAAGCACTTGAGAAATTTGAAAAACAAGTTTTATAAAAGATTCAAGGTGTATGGTCTTTCCCATTATTTCGGTCGTTACAAATTTTATTTGTTATAATTCAACATTCCAGATAGATCATTGTATAAAAAGTACATTAAGAAGTATGAAGCTAGTAATATTCTCTTCGGTTTTTTCAAAGATAAGCACGCTAATTCGGCTGATGCGGCCTACAGACACTGAAAATGTAGTTGGGGATAGTTTATCGGCCTATTTCTAAACTATCTACGGTTTCTAAACTCTTCGAATGTATCATTAAAGAAAAGTTGGTTTTTCTGTCAACAGTTTGATTTCTCCTAATCAACATGGATTTGTTAAAGGCAGATCCACAGTTACCAACCTCGCTTTGTTCACGGAAGACTGTTTTTCATCCTTTCAAAATGAAACATGCATTTATTTTTAAATTTTCTTCATTTGGAAAATTAATTTTATTTGAAAATAAGAAAAAATCATTTCTCAAGTCAACATATTTGAATAAACAACGTTTTTCGGTTCCCCATCTGGAGCACTCATGAACAAAGAACTTGGAATGCCAACTCTTGAACAGGCCACGAACAGGTGCCCATGCGAAAAAGACGGGTCCGCCAATTGCAATCCACAAACTTGAAGCGTTTGGAAAACGCCTAGTTGTGATCGTTTTGGTGGTGGCATTATTTTATCTGTAAATCAGCGCAGTTGAAAAAATATAACAAACAAAATTCAACGCATAAAAGCAAATACACGTAATTGATTGGATAGGATTGAAATCACGAAATTTCTGTGCAAAAACAAATGAAATTGCCAACAAAACTGCGACTAAAATGAATGAAGGAAACAAATTTCCAAGGAAATCTACATTTTAATGTGGAGCGAAATAAAGTCCACACGAAATTCACAAATAAAGACAGATAGCCAATGCATGCTTTTTTCGGGCGCCTTAAAAGAACTTTTGCACCGTGAAACAATCATTCAATTCTACTCTATGAGCGTATACCTAATTTCAAGCAAACCGGAATATATGACAATTTTTTTTCGAATACATCGGTCCCTAATCTACCTACCGGAAAAAAGTATCCTATATATATTAATCCAGTCAATAGGCTATCGCGTGCCAAATTTGAAGCAAATCGGATCATACGTAGATTGGTTCTCGTCGACCTACCGGAAAATAACTTTATATGTTCATTCAACAAATAAGCTATCTTCTGCTCGTTATATGTGACAACTTGCGATAGGAACATCATCAGTATTTAAAAGCTTATTTTGGTAAAGGTGCCATATACATATAAATATTAATACAGGCAATAAGCTACCTAGCTGTGGTGTTTGTGAGCTGTGCTGTGCAGACGTGCTTTAATTTGCTCCTCAGTTATTTTAATTATTGCATCTGCTCTTAGTCGCTTTACTTAGCAGTTACTCTTTGTTTTATTTACAAATGTAATGATGATAATATATGTACTTTAAATGTGAAAATCATATAATCTCTGACAGTGACCCTTTAGCGATAATCTTTAAGAATTTTTAATCAAAATTATGCTTTGTTACAAATGTAATGGTGATAATATACTTTAAATGTGAAAATCATATAATCTCTGACAGTGACTCTTTAGCGAAAATCTTTAAGAATTTGTAATCAAAATTATGCCTTGTATGTGCGGCTAAAAGGTTGATCGCTCTCAGCCAAAAGTTCTCTGCGCTAAGTGCAATCATCTTTTCCATACAGACTGTGTTGGTATATTTCCTTCTGATGTAGAATTCCTACACAATTTAGACAAGCACTTTTTTTTGCAAGTCATATGCGGCTGTGCGTCGAAACTCTATTCGTTCGCCTCCCCCTTCCGCTGCCTTAAAAGAGATGCCAGTGCCCTCGCTATTAAACTCCAAAAAATCGTTCTCGGATTTTCAGAATGTGAATTCGTTTTCAGCTGCAAATCTATTGGAATGCCTAGGGATGCTCTGGTGAACAACAAATTACTCTTTCTATTCTACTAAGTGTGATAACTGCTCTCAAGGCGGAGAATGTACGCGTATTACATATCGTTACCTCTCTGCTCGATGACAACAATCGGCTGTTTAAAAAAGCAGAAAATATGCATGCGGACATTTTGGCTATGCAGGGTAAAATCAAGTGAAAAGACAATGCTATTGTCTCACGTCGGAGATCCATAACCTTCGTGATTTCATCGGTATCACATTTAAGCCAGTGCCGTCTTCTACCACTGTTGTTCGTACTACGGCTAATTTATCAAGCAAGGTGATTTCACCACTCGACAAACCATCAGCCCCCTACAGGGAGTATGTGAAATCTGAACAGCTGATTCTGATAATCGTGCACCTGTAAACGTCTCAAGTGGTGCAGTGATCAGCACAGTTGGCAAAGATCACTTATGCTCTTCGCATGTTTCTCTTTCTGCTAATTCGCCGTACTCTGTTGTAGCTGCTCAGTCTCCAGTTAATATATTGCCTTTGTCGTTTCCACCTCTTGGCAAGCCATCTACCTCAGTGCCTATTATGCAGGGAGTTAGCGATAATAATAGTGCGCCTGTGAGAAGTAACAAAAATAAAGTCTGAATGCAAATCCTATGTTTCCTGCTACTGCAAATAAAAATTCACAAAAAAAATCACACAAAAAAAAATAATAAAAGAAATGAAGTTCGTGTTGTAGGCTCTAGCTCTAATGACGATTTGAAAGTAGCTTTGCAACTGAAATGGTTTCATATATCTGCCTTTATGCCATCAGTCACATCTGACGATATTGTTGAATACGCCAATAACCACACTGGTATCACCAAAAATGTAATGGCATGCTTTCAGCTCGTTAAAAAAAATGTTATTTCTGATTTGTTGAAAATAATAAATTTTAAACTTGGAGTCCTTGAGAATTTGGCTGATAAGTTGCTGATGCCTGAAGTTTGGCCTGCTAATGTAACTATTCGCTCTTTTCGTTTTTTTTCACGACAGGAAAGTCAGCCAATGCCAACTTAGAAGAGTTTCGTAGAGTCAGTGCATATCTAAATTTTGATATTTTTATCATTATTGAAACCTGGCTAAATGCAAACTTTTTCGACAATGAATTTTTTGATCCCAGTGTCTTTAATGTTTATCGCAAAGACAGAGATGCAAATAAGACTGGAGTTACTAGAGGTGGCGAAGTTTTAATAGCTATACAACGTAACTTTAAGTTGGATGAATGCCACTCTCCAATGTCTAATCGAATTCTAGATCTAGTTTTTATAAGTAGCAACTTAAACTTTAAGTTAGATGAATGTCACTCTCCAATTTCAGCAGTTACTGTACATCACATACCACTCGTTCTAAGCATTGAATGTTATGATTTTCCTACTGTGCCTCTCGGAAGTGGACGGCTCAAACTAAGTTACTAAATTGCGTAGTTACGACTGGCGACAATTGTTTATGGACTTTAATACTGCAAAATCATTCAAGCTTTTCAGATACATATACGACTTATGAATTGTGTCTCAAATTGATTCCCAGGTTCGTCAGGCATTCCTTTAAGTTACCCTGGTACAATAATAAACTAAAGCACTTGAGAAATTTGAAAAACAAGTTTTATAAAAGATTCAAGGTTATGGTCTTTCCCATTATTTCGGTCGTTACAAATTTTATTTGTTATAATTCAACATTCTAGATAGATCATTGTATAAAAAGTACATTAAGAAGTATGAGCTAGTAATATTCCTTCTTCAGTTTTTTCAAAGATAAGCACGCTAATTCGGCTGATGCGGCCTACTTTTTGCAGAATTTTTTAGTGCTGATTTGGGCACAGACACTGAAAATGTAGTTGGGGATAGTTTTGCCTCCAATTCCTCGCTTTCCTTTGGGTCTGTTAAAATAACGGAGGATGATGTCTTAAGAGGTATATCCTGTCTAAAACCGTCTAAGCTCATGGATGTTGACAGGATGTCAGTTGTACTTCTTAAAATAAGTCCTGCTTTTCTTATACCTCTAACGTTAATCTTTAATAAGTCTCTATCTTCTGGTGATTTTATTGATGACTGGAAAAAACCTCAATTACCCCTATTTTTAAAAGTGGTAACAGAAACGGTGTTCGCAATTATCGGCCTATTTCTAAACTATCTACGGTTTCTAAACTCTTCGAATGTATCATTAAAGAAAAGTTGGTTTTTCTGTCAACAGTTTGATTTCTCCTAATCAACATGGATTTGTTAAAGGCAGATCCACAGTTACCAACCTCGCTTTGTTCACGGAAGACTGTTTTTCATCCTTTCAAAATGGGTATCAGGCTGACTTAATTTATACTGACTTTTCTAAGGCTTTCGATAGAGTTTCGCACAAGATATTAATTATGAAATAAGTTTGTTTGGGATTTCATTATATTTTTCTTGAATGGGTGAAAGCGTATTTATGTAGTTGCGTTTGACAATGCTTCTCCACGTCCTTTCATTGCGACTTCGTTAGCATTTGGGACCCTTGTTTTTAAGTCGGTTAATCAATGACACTGATACCTGTTTTTCTGCAGCCAAATTTTCTTTATATGTAGATGACCTTAAGATCTATTCGGTAATAAAGAGCTATGATGACTCTCTTGCTCTCCAATCGGACTTAGATAAGTTTTCTGTCTGGTGTTCACAAAATATCTTTGAATATTAATAATTGTTCTCACTGAACTTTTAATAGAAAGCATTACCCAATTTCTACGAGTTATTTTATCTCTGGCACACGATTAAAATGCGTGTCCGAAGTTAAGGACTTACAACGTAACTTTAAGTTGGATGAATGCCACTCTCCAATGTCTAATCGAATTCTAGATCTAGTTTTTATAAGTAGCAACTTAAACTTTAAGTTAGACGAATGTCACTCTCCAATTTCAGCAGTTACTGTACATCACATACCACTCGTTCTAAGCATTGAATTTTATGATTTTCCTACTGTGCCTCTCGGAAGTGGACGGCTCAAACTAAGTTACTAAATTGCGTAGTTACGACTGGCGACAATTGTTTATGGACTTTAATACTGCAAAATCATTCAAGCTTTTCAGATACATATACGACTTATGAATTGTGTCTCAAATTGATTCCCAGGTTCGTCAGGCATTCCTTTAAGTTACCCTGGTACAATAATAAACTAAAGCACTTGAGAAATTTGAAAAACAAGTTTTATAAAAGATTCAAGGTGTATGGTCTTTCCCATTATTTCGGTCGTTACAAATTTTATTTGTTATAATTCAACATTCTAGATAGATCATTGTATAAAAAGTACATTAAGAAGTATGAAGCTAGTAATATTCCTTCTTCGGTTTTTTCAAAGATAAGCACGCTAATTCGGCTGATGCGGCCTACAGACACTGAAAATGTAGTTGGGGATAGTTTTGCCTCCAATTTCTCGCTTTCCTTTGGGTCTGTTAAAATAACGGAGGATGATGTCTTAAGAGGTATATCCTGTCTAAAACCGTCTAAGCTCATGGATGTTGACAGGACGTCAGTTGTACTTCTTAAAATAAGTCCTGCTTTTCTTATACCTCTAACGTTAATCTTTAATAAGTCTCTATCTTCTGGTGATTTTATTGATGACTGGAAAAAACCTCAATTACCCCTATTTTTAAAAGTGGTAACAGAAACGATGTTCGCAATTATCGGCCTATTTCTAAACTATCTACGGTTTCTAAACTCTTCGAATGTATCATTAAAGAAAAGTTGGTTTTTCTGTCAACAGTTTGATTTCTCCTAATCAACATGGATTTGTTAAAGGCAGATCCACAGTTACCAACCTCGCTTTGTTCACGGAAGACTGTTTTTCATCCTTTCAAAATGAAACATGCATTTATTTTTAAATTTTCTTCATTTGGAAAATTAATTTTATTTGAAAATAAGAAAAAATCAATTCTCAAGTCAACATATTTGAATAAACAACGTTTTTCGGTTCCCCATCTGGAGCACTCATGAACAAAGAACTTGGAATGCCAACTCTTGAACAGGCCACGAACAGGTGCCCATGCGAAAAAGACGGGTCCGCCAATTGCAATCCACAAACTTGAAGCGTTTGGAAAACGCCTAGTTGTGATCGTTTTGGTGGTGGCATTATTTTATCTGTAAATCAGCGCAATTGAAAAAATATAACAAACAAAATTCAACGCATAAAAGCAAATACACGTAATTGATTGGATAGGATTGAAATCACGAAATTCCTGTGCAAAAACAAATGAAATTGCCAACAAAACTGCGACTAAAATGAATGAAGGAAACAAATTTCCAAGGAAATCTACATTTTAATGTGGAGCGAAATAAAGTCCACACGAAATTCACAAATAAAGACAGATAGCCAATGCATGCTTTTTTCGGGCGCCTTAAAAGAACTTTTGCACCGTGAAACAATCATTCAATTCTACTCTATGAGCGTATACCTAATTTCAAGCAAACCGGAATATATGACAATTTTTTTTCGAATACATCGGTCCCTAATCTACCTACCGGAAAAAAGTATCCTATATATATTAATCCAGTCAATAGGCTATCGCGTGCCAAATTTGAAGCAAATCGGATCATACGTAGATTGGTTCTCGTCGACCTACCGGAAAATAACTTTATATGTTCATTCAACAAATAAGCTATCTTCTGCTCGTTATATGTGACAACTTGCGATAGGAACATCATCAGTATTTAAAAGCTTATTTTGGTAAAGGTGCCATATACATATAAATATTAATACAGGCAATAAGCTACCTAGCTGTGGTGTTTGTGAGCTGTGCTGTGCAGACGTGCTTTAATTTGCTCCTCAGTTATTTTAATTATTGCATCTGCTCTTAGTCGCTTTACTTAGCAGTTACTCTTTGTTTTATTTACAAATGTAATGGTGATAATATATGTACTTTAAATGTGAAAATCATATAATCTCTGACAGTGACCCTTTAGCGATAATCTTTAAGAATTTTTAATCAAAATTATGCTTTGTTACAAATGTAATGGTGATAATATACTTTAAATGTGAAAATCATATAATCTCTGACAGTGACTCTTTAGCGAAAATCTTTAAGAATTTGTAATCAAAATTATGCCTTGTATGTGCGGCTAAAAGGTTGATCGCTCTCAGCCAAAAGTTCTCTGCGCTAAGTGCAATCATCTTTTCCATACAGACTGTGTTGGTATATTTCCTTCTGATGTAGAATTCCTACACAATTTAGACAAGCACTTTTTTTTGCAAGTCATATGCGGCTGTGCGTCGAAACTCTATTCGTTCGCCTCCCCCTTCCGCTGCCTTAAAAGAGATGCCAGTGCCCTCGCTATTAAACTCCAAAAAATCGTCCTCGGATTTTCAGAATGTGAATTCGTTTTCAGCTGCAAATCTATTGGAATGCCTAGGGATGCTCTGGTGAACAACAAATTACTCTTTCTATTCTACTAAGTGTGATAACTGCTCTCAAGGCGGAGAATGTACGCATATTACATATCGTTACCTCTCTGCTCGATGACAACAATCGGCTGTTTAAAAAAGCAGAAAATATGCATGCGGACATTTTGGCTATGCAGGGTAAAATCAAGTGAAAAGACAATGCTATTGTCTCACGTCGGAGATCCATAACCTTCGTGATTTCATCGGTATCACATTTAAGCCAGTGCCGTCTTCTACCACTGTTGTTCGTACTACGGCTAATTTATCAAGCAAGGTGATTTCACCACTCGACAAACCATCAGCCCCCTACAGGGAGTATGTGAAATCTGAACAGCTGATTCTGATAATCGTGCACCTGTAAACGTCTCAAGTGGTGCAGTGATCAGCACAGTTGGCAAAGATCACTTATGCTCTTCGCATGTTTCTCTTTCTGCTAATTCGCCGTACTCTGTTGTAGCTGCTCAGTCTCCAGTTAATATATTGCCTTTGTCGTTTCCACCTCTTGGCAAGCCATCTACCTCAGTGCCTATTATGCAGGGAGTTAGCGATAATAATAGTGCGCCTGTGAGAAGTAACAAAAATAAAGTCTGAATGCAAATCCTATGTTTCCTGCTACTGCAAATAAAAATTCACAAAAAAAATCACACAAAAAAAAATAATAAAAGAAATGAAGTTCGTGTTGTAGGCTCTAGCTCTAATGACGATTTGAAAGTAGCTTTGCAACTGAAATGGTTTCATATATCTGCCTTTATGCCATCAGTCACATCTGACGATATTGTTGAATACGCCAATAACCACACTGGTATCACCAAAAATGTAATGGCATGCTTTCAGCTCGTTAAAAAAAATGTTATTTCTGATTTGTTGAAAATAATAAATTTTAAACTTGGAGTCCCTGAGAATTTGGCTGATAAGTTGCTGATGCCTGAAGTTTGGCCTGCTAATGTAACTATTCGCTCTTTTCGTTTTTTTTTCACGACAGGAAAGTCAGCCAATGCCAACTTAGAAGAGTTTCGTAGAGTCAGTGCATATCTAAATTTTGATATTTTTGTCATTATTGAAACCTGGCTAAATGCAAACTTTTTCGACAATGAATTTTTTGATCCCAGTGTCTTTAATGTTTATCGCAAAGACAGAGATGCAAATAAGACTGGAGTTACTAGAGGTGGCGAAGTTTTAATAGCTATACAACGTAACTTTAAGTTGGATGAATGCCACTCTCCAATGTCTAATCGAATTCTAGATCTAGTTTTTATAAGTAGCAACTTAAACTTTAAGTTAGATGAATGTCACTCTCCAATTTCAGCAGTTACTGTACATCACATACCACTCGTTCTAAGCATTGAATGTTATGATTTTCCTACTGTGCCTCTCGGAAGTGGACGGCTCAAACTAAGTTACTAAATTGCGTAGTTACGACTGGCGACAATTGTTTATGGACTTTAATACTGCAAAATCATTCAAGCTTTTCAGATACATATACGACTTATGAATTGTGTCTCAAATTGATTCCCAGGTTCGTCAGGCATTCCTTTAAGTTACCCTGGTACAATAATAAACTAAAGCACTTGAGAAATTTGAAAAACAAGTTTTATAAAAGATTCAAGGTGTATGGTCTTTCCCATTATTTCGGTCGTTACAAATTTTATTTGTTATAATTCAACATTCTAGATAGATCATTGTATAAAAAGTACATTAAGAAGTATGAAGCTAGTAATATTCCTTCTTCGGTTTTTTCAAAGATAAGCACGCTAATTCGGCTGATGCGGCCTACTTTTTGCAGAATTTTTTAGTGCTGATTTGGGCACAGACACTGAAAATGTAGTTGGGGATAGTTTTGCCTCCAATTCCTCGCTTTCCTTTGGGAGGATGATGTCTTAAGAGGTGTTGCGGAACGATGCACCCTATATCTGAAGATTATTATTTGCCAAATGTCATACCCTTTATCTAAGTTGTTTAATTACCTTCTTTTGTACATATGTACATACACAGATGCGTATGTATGTATGTACGCTCATATACATACGTTATGTATTGAAGTAACAGTTACTCCTTTATACAGTCCACTTGCTATTTAAGTTCGCTTTGTAGCGTTAACGTTATACATTTTCAGTGCACTTTAAGCAACAGCAAAATAAAGAGATCGGTTCGTCCGCCTTTAATTAAACGTGAACGGTTGTTTTTTCACTACCATAAAATACATATTTCGCCGCCGTAAGTAATTCTCGCCCTGTGTGGTTTTGTTCAGGACCATACAAAAAACTGGTCCTTCGAGCCGGATGCTCGAATTAGTGCTCGTGAATCGTTTACGGTCCGGTTATATTTGCTATTTTTAAATCGAAGACTCGAATCGCGGCAGTAAATATCTTCAACGTTATCATGGATATATTGCAGCGCAATCGAGCATGGGCAAAGCTAACAATAGATCGCGCCCATAAAGCTGCCAAGCAACCGAGCGGATCTCTTACTAGAGAAGCTCTTACGTACAGACTTGAACGTTTGGAGGCTGCTTACAATGATTTTGTGCGCACTAGTCAAGAGTTGTACGCATATTCTGGGGAAGAAAACTTTGTCGACCCTATTGAAGACGTGGAGCAAACTGAGGAAAGGCATTTTCAAACACATGCCCTCCTGCATTCCCAGCTTGCTAGCTTACCGTCTTCAAGCACAACATCTACATTCAGGGAAGACGACGTAATTGATCGCTTAGCAACGCAACAAGCATCATTTTTGGAAACGTTCACTGCTAGCCGTAGTGAGCAAAGCGTTCACCTTACAAAAATTCAATTACCCAAGTTTAACGGAAGGTACGAAGATTGGATCACCTTTCGTGATTTGTTTCTTAGCGCAGTTGGAAATAAGCCGACTTTGAGTGCTACTCAAAAGTTTCAATATTTAGTTTCATATTTAGAAGGCGATGCCTTAGCCAGCATCAAACATATTCGTATTACCGATGACAATTATGAGCAAGCATGGGATCGCTTAGTCAAGCGGTACGACCGCAAACCGCTCATCATTAGGTCACTTGTGCAATCGTTTCTGACTCTGCCCACTCTTACTTCTAACAATGCAGCAGTACTTCGCCAAGTAGTTGATGGAGCAGATCAGGTTATCAGAGGTCTGGATGCTTTAAATGTTACATCTCGTGATCCGTGGCTAATTCAACTCTTGCTTAATAAATTAGACGAAGAAACGCGAAGGAAATGGGCAGACACATGCGATAATCAGAGCGAAAGGTCGTTTAGGGAATTCATCGAGTTTCTATCTCATCGATGTGACACATTTGAAGTATGCCTTTTTCCCCGCTCAGCACATTCACGTCGTGTCGCTTTGTTGGCAAATGTGGATGATATGAAAATCAAACAATGCATCATATGCAAGGAAAATCACACGCTTTGGCAATGCGCTCAGTTCAAACAGTTATCCCTATCTTCGCGTCGGGCAGCTGTACAACAACAAAAACTCTGTTTCAATTGTCTTGCGCCTTCGCATTCCGTACGTTCATGTCAATCGAAGAATAGCTGTAAAAAATGTAGATCACGCCACCACACACTTTTGCATGACGAACGACCAACCCCTTTGTCTTCTTCGCCTTCGCCCACATCTATTCAAACCAATTTGAATCAGTCAGAGCAAGTACCTGCTGTTACTACTCAATGCTTGCACATGCCAACAACAAGAGAAACAACAGCTACTACGTCATCCATATCCACTGCTCATATGCTTCACACTTTTCTTCCAACGGTTGTCGCCGTTGTAGAGGATAAATGGAGGAATAAGGTGAACTGTCGAATATTGCTAGACTCGGGATCGACAATATCATTTGCTTCAGAAGCATTTGTACAACGCGTTGGTTTACCACGCACAAATGGTCGTGTATCAGTTTCTGGTCTATCAGCATGTCCAGCCGGTGTGACGAGAGGTCGCGTTCATTTCAGTTTAATCTCTAGATTGAACGGTACTAGCCTTGATATCAACGCGTTTGTACTAAATAAGCTAACAACACAAATTCCTGTTCAAACCGTGAATATACCGGCATCATCGTGGCAATCAATCGCGAAACTACCACTCGCTGACCCTACATTTTCTGAATCAGCACCAATTGATGTATTGATTGGCTCCGATCAGTTGTGGAGCATTTACACCGGCCAGCAAAAGCATGTTGGTCATAACATGCCGATTCTGTTGAACAGCGTGTTTGGTTGGGTGGTAGCGGGAACTTATTTTACTGAAAGCGAAGCTACGCCAACTGCTGCAACTCATCATGCAACCGTTAACATTGACGCTTTATTTCGGTCATTTATGGAAGTCGAGGACGTCAGACCTGCACCAGAAAAGATAGATTTGGCAGACCCAGCAGAGGCTCACTTCGTTCGAACCCATACTCGTCATGCTGACGGCACCTACATAGTTAAGTATCCCTTCAAGGAAAACGTCCCGGTAATTTCATCAACTTTGTCACAAGCTGTCACCCGATTACAACACATTGAGCGCCGTTTCAAACGTGATTCATGGCTAAAAACCCAATATACCAACTTTATGCGAGAGTATTTGTCACTGGGTCATATGACCCGTATTGCGCAAAATGAAGTTGACAGCCCTCCATCGAAATGTTTTTATCTGGCTCATCACGCAGTTTTCAAGCTGGACAGTTCAACCACAAAATGCCGAGTTGTGTTTGATGGGTCCTGCAAGGATTCTAGTGGCTACTCACTCAACGACCGATTGCATATTGGACCACCTATTCAGCGTGATTTGTTTGGAGTGTGTGTCCGTTTTCGTCAACATCGCTACGTATTCTCAGCTGACATAGAAAAAATGTTTCGCGGCATCTTGGTAGCAGATTGTGATACCAATTTCCAACGAATTGTTTGGCGAGAAAATGAGAGTTCTGCAATGGAGCACTACAGACTTAATACGGTCACCTATGGGCTTGCTTCATCGCCATTTCTGGCAGTACGTGTTCTCAAACAATTGGCCGAAGACCATAAGGTAACTTGGCCACTCGCAGCGCATGTAATTTTGAATGATACATATGTCGATGACATAGCTACCGGTTGTACTGAAGTAGACCAATTAATTCTGCTTAAAACTGAACTTATAGAGCTACTCAAATGTGCAAACTTCCAGTTACAAAAATGGTGTTCGAATTGCAAACCTTTGCTGGACACTTTACCAAGAGAGCAGTGTGAACAAAAACCAATCATCATCGCTTCCGAACCAAACAATTTATGTGTTAAGTTACTTGGAATTAAATGGAGCCCTGACACGGACGAGTTCCACATATCAATTAAATTGCCTGAGGAGTCATGCGGCGAACCCACGAAACGCAGTGTGTTATCGACAACAGCCAAAATCTTCGATCCCCTTGGTCTGGTGTCACCAAGTGTTGTGCTTTTTAAAATTCTTTTACAAGAAACTTGGTGTCAAGGTATCGACTGGGATGATAAACTGCCACCAAGTTTGAGTGATCGCTGGAAGAAGATAATGTTCGAGTTGCATTATCTTTCCGATGTAAAGATTCCACGTCAAATAGCTCCATCTGGAGTCTCTATCGAAATCCACGGGTTTGCAGATGCCTCATCCTCTGCATACGCTGCTGCTGTTTATAGCAGATGCAAACTTACTGACAATTTGTTCGTTGTAAATTTAATTGCGGCAAAAACCCGGGTTGCCCCGTTAAAGCCTTTATCAATCCCGCGACTTGAATTAAGCGCTGCTCATTTGCTCACCAAATTGGTAACCGCCGTCAACTCCGCTCTCAATTTGCAAATTGCGGATATCTGTTGCTGGAGCGATTCTGAAATCGTCCTGCACTGGCTATCATCACCACCTCGAAGATGGACGCCCTTCGTGTGCAACCGTACTGCAGAAATACTGGATGCTTGCCCTCGCCAGCATTGGCGCCATGTGCGATCAGCTGACAATCCAGCAGATTGTGCGTCACGTGGTGTGCTTCCAACTGAATTAACTCATCACCCGCTTTGGTGGCATGGACCGTCGTGGTTATCCTTGCCTCAGAATCAATGGCCAACCTTCGGTAGCACTACTTCTTCGGATAACTCACATGTTATAAATGAACAACGCAAAACTCCTCCAGTCACGGTTCTTTGTGCTCAAGATGACCAACATGCTTTGGACAAACTTATAGCAAAATCATCAACATGGATGCGTTTGTTACGTGTTGTAGCTTACTGTCAGCGTTTTATTCGGAGATGTCGCCGAAGAGAAGCAGAACCGAAGACGCTTGAAAATGATTTGATGAGCGCCAATGACCTTAAAGTTGCTTCAAATGCCATTTTTTGCCACTCGCAGGCGAGCACATTCAGAGAGGAGGTGTACCAGCTTCAAAAACGACAGCCATTGAAGGCGAAGTCTAATCTACTTCGCTTCACTCCCTTTTTGGACGAAGTCGGTGTTCTTCGCGTTGGAGGGCGTATCAAAAATACTTCTCTGCCAGATTCAGTAAAACATCCCATTTTGTTGTCCAAAGTTTCTAATGTTTCTCAGCTTCTTTGCAGGTACATCCATGCGAAGTACTTGCATCCCGGTGTCGACGCTACATTTTCTATTGTAAGACAAAACTACTGGATTATTGGCTGTCGTAATATCGTTCGAAGGATAGTGTTTTCTTGCAAAATTTGCTTTCTGCAACGTCGACGTACCAGTGAGCAGTTGATGGCTGACCTTCCTCCTGTACGGTTGCAACCTGCTCGCTGTTTTCAACATTGCGGTCTTGATTACGCTGGACCTGTTCAAATAAAGCTGTCTAGAACGCGTAACTCGAAGACGGGAAAGGCATGGTTCGCTCTGTTCATATGCATGTCAACAAAGGCAATACACATTGAGCTCGTAAGCGATCTTACAACAGACGCCTTTCTAGCAGCATTTCGTCGCTTTGTCTCTCGTCGCGGATTGCCGTCCGATTTATATTCCGACAATGGAACAACATTTCATGGAGCTCATCGAGTGTTAAACGAACTTCAAAAATTCGCTGCCTCGCAAGCGCACATTCGTGAAGTGTCAGCTGCATTTGCTGCTGAAGGAGTTCAGTGGCATTTTATTCCACCATCTGCACCACATTTTGGCGGACTGTGGGAGTCGGGCATACGATCGATTAAGTTGCATCTTCGTCGAGTGGTTGGTAACCACGTATTAACATTCGAAGAATATTGTACCATTCTCGCTCAAATTGAGGCTATCATAAATTATCGTCCCCTGTGCGTATCATCAGATACTGAGTCAGATGCCCTAACACCCTCCCACTTTTTGATTGGAGCGCCATATACATCGGTTCCAGAACCTACACTTTTGGATGTTAATGTAAACCGTCTTCAACGTTGGCGCCACTTACAGGCAATGGTCCAAGGCTTTTGGAAACGGTGGCATGTAGAGTATGTGACGACGCTACAACCACGCAATAAATGGCAACGACAGCAGTTAAACATCGAGCCAGACGCAGTAGTTCTCCTGAAGGAGCCAAATCTACCGCCATCAAAATGGCTCATGGGCCGTGTAGTTGCAGTAACACGAGGAAACGATGGTCTAGTTCGAGTGGTAACCGTACAAACGTCTCGCGGTCAATATGTTCGGCCAATCGCGAAAATTGCTGTTTTACCGCTTACCTGAACAAATCGTTCAGCGGGAGCGGTATGTTGCGGAACGATGCACCCTATATCTGAAGATTATTATTTGCCAAATGTCATACCCTTTATCTAAGTTGTTTAATTACCTTCTTTTGTACATATGTACATACACAGATGCGTATGTATGTATGTACGCTCATATACATACGTTATGTATTGAAGTAACAGTTACTCCTTTATACAGTCCACTTGATATTTAAGTTCGCTTTGTAGCGTTAACGTTATACATTTTCAGTGCACTTTAAGCAACAGCAAAATAAAGAGATCGGTTCGTCCGCCTTTAATTAAACGTGAACGGTTGTTTTTTCACTACCATAAAATACATATTTCGCCGCCGTAAGTAATTCTCGCCCTGTGTGGTTTTGTTCAGGACCAAGAGGTATATCCTGTCTAAAACCGTCTAAGCTCATGGATGATGACAGGACGTCAGTTGTACTTCTTAAAATAAGTCCTGCTTTTCTTATACCTCTAACGTTAATCTTTAATAAGTCTCTATCTTCTGGTGATTTTATTGATGACTGGAAAAAACCTCAATTACCCCTATTTTTAAAAGTGGTAACAGAAACGGTGTTCGCAATTATCGGCCTATTTCTAAACTATCTACGGTTTCTAAACTCTTCGAATGTATCATTAAAGAAAAGTTGGTTTTTCTGTCAACAGTTTGATTTCTCCTAATCAACATGGATTTGTTAAAGGCAGATCCACAGTTACCAACCTCGCTTTGTTCACGGAAGACTGTTTTTCATCCTTTCAAAATGGGTATCAGGCTGACTTAATTTATACTGACTTTTCGAAGGCTTTCGATAGAGTTTCGCACAAGATATTAATTATGAAATAAGTTTGTCTGGGATTTCATTATATTTATCCAAAAGAATTTCTGTAGTTGCGTTTGACAATGCTTCTCCACGTCCTTTCATTGCGACTTCGGTAGCATTTGGGACCCTTGTTTTTAAGTCGGTTAATCAATGACACTGATACCTGTTTTTCTGCAGCCAAATTTTCTTTATATGTAGATGACCTTAAGATCTATTCGGTAATAAAGAGCTATGATGACTCTCTTGCTCTCCAATCGGACTTAGATAAGTTTTCTGTCTGGTGTTCCCAAAATATCTTTGAATATTAATAATTGTTCTCACTGAACTTTTAATAGAAAGCATTACCCAATTTCTACGAGTTATTTTATCTCTGGCACACGATTAAAATGCGTGTCCGAAGTTAAGGACTTACAACGTAACTTTAAGTTGGATGAATGCCACTCTCCAATGTCTAATCGAATTCTAGATCTAGTTTTTATAAGTAGCAACTTAAACTTTAAGTTAGATGAATGTCACTCTCCAATTTCAGCAGTTACTGTACATCACATACCACTCGTTCTAAGCATTGAATTTTATGATTTTCCTACTGTGCCTCTCGGAAGTGGACGGCTCAAACTAAGTTACTAAATTGCGTAGTTACGACTGGCGACAATTGTTTATGGACTTTAATACTGCAAAATCATTCAAGCTTTTCAGATACATATACGACTTATGAATTGTGTCTCAAATTGATTCCCAGGTTCGTCAGGCATTCCTTTAAGTTACCCTGGTACAATAATAAACTAAAGCACTTGAGAAATTTGAAAAACAAGTTTTATAAAAGATTCAAGGTGTATGGTCTTTCCCATTATTTCGGTCGTTACAAATTTTATTTGTTATAATTCAACATTCCAGATAGATCATTGTATAAAAAGTACATTAAGAAGTATGAAGCTAGTAATATTCTCTTCGGTTTTTTCAAAGATAAGCACGCTAATTCGGCTGATGCGGCCTACAGACACTGGAAATGTAGTTGGGGATAGTTTTGCCTCCAATTTCTCGCTTTCCTTTGGGTCTGTTAAAATAACGGAGGATGATGTCTTAAGAGGTATATCCTGTCTAAAACCGTCTAAGCTCATGGATGTTGACAGGACGTCAGTTGTACTTCTTAAAATAAGTCCTGCTTTTCTTATACCTCTAACGTTAATCTTTAATAAGTCTCTATCTTCTGGTGATTTTATTGATGGCTGGAAAAACCCTCAATTACCCCTATTTTTAAAAGTGGTAACAGAAACGATGTTCGCAATTTTCGGCCTATTTCTAAACTATCTACGGTTTCTAAACTCTTCGAATGTATCATTAAAGAAAAGTTGGTTTTTCTGTCAACAGTTTGATTTCTCCTAATCAACATGGATTTGTTAAAGGCAGATCCACAGTTACCAACCTCGCTTTGTTCACGGAAGACTGTTTTTCATCCTTTCAAAATGGGTATCAGACTGACTTAATTTATACTGACTTTTCGAAGGCTTTCGATAGAGTTTCGCACAAGATATTAATTATGAAATAAGTTTGTTTGAGATTTCATTATATTTTTCTTGAATGGGTGAAATCGTATTTATGTAGTTGCGTTTGACAATGCTTCTCCACGTCCTTTCATTGCGACTTCGGTAGCATTTGGAACCCTTGTTTTTAAGTCGGTTAATCAATGACACTGATACCTGTTTTTCTGCAGCCAAATTTTCTTTATATGTAGATGACCTTAAGATCTATTCGGTAATAAAGAGCTATGATGACTCTCTTGCTCTCCAATCGGACTTAGATAAGTTTTCTGTCTGGTGTTCACAAAATATCTTTGAATATTAATAATTGTTCTCACTGAACTTTTAATAGAAAGCATTACCCAATTTCTACGAGTTATTTTATCTCTGGCACACGATTAAAATGCGTGTCCGAAGTTAAGGACTTAGGTATTTACTTTGATAAAAAATTTAGTTTCTCTTCGCATATTAATTATATTGTGCCAAAATCTTATGCCATGCTAGATTTTATTCGACGTAGTACCATAGCTTTTTCTGATCCATATACACGAAAACTTCTGTTTACAACTTTTGTGAGGTTAGATTACGCTTCTTTTATCTGGAGGCCTCATCAAGTCTCGCATATCAATCGTATAGAACGCATCCAAAAAGTTTTTATTAAATACGCTCTTCGCTCGTTAAAATTTAGTGACCCTTTGCCTGCTTATACATCTAGCTGTCTTCTCTTCAATTTAATGACTTTAAATAGGAGAAGTGCCTTTCTCGCCTGATCCTTCGTTGCAAATATCTTAACCGGATCAATAATCTGTTATGACCTCGTGGTAAGGTTATCTTTCAATATCTCTTTACGCAGTTTGGGGCAGTTCCCTATGTTTTATATTAGATGTTCTAGTACTAATTATGCTAAAAATGCTCCTCTGATGCGAACTTTTTCGGAAATGAATCTTATAATTGACCTTGATCCATCTTTTCCAAGGTGCACAGTTCGTAGTGTATTATATAATTACTTTAAATAGTATCAAGCACTTTTGTTAATCGTCAGTAAGGATTCCCCCCGGGCCCGGAGTTCTCAAAGGGGCCCGTATTTTTCAAGAAATTGAGTGAATAGTTACAGTAGAATGCTTTTGATAGTCGATTAATTCAAACATATATTTGAAAGTGGTGATTACCGGTAAAAAGCGCGTTCTTGCGTGCATGTACAAAAGGTTGGAATTTTGAAATATATGAGCAAATTTGAATATGTTTTGATGGCCTCCATATGGTTTAAAATCTTTCAGTCCATTTTAGCAATTTATAATGAATGCAAAATTGTTGCAGAGAATTTAGAGCTTGTCGAGACGATGTTACCATCAGCAAGAAAAAAAAACACGGAAACGACCTACATAAAGAAGTCGATGAAAATTGCAGTTACGAAGAAATTGAATTCAAATTTTAGATGGCATTATAAAATGAAACATGTATTTCTTTTTAAATTTTCTTCATTCGGAAAATTAATTTTATTTGAAAATAAGAAAATATCAATTCTCAAGTCAACATATTTGAATAAACAACGTTTTTCGGCTCCCCATCTGGAGCATTCATGAACAAAGAACTTGGAATGCCAACTCTTGAACAGGCCACGAACAGGTGCCCATGCGAAAAAGACGGGTCCGCCAATTGTAATCCACAAATTTGAAGCGTTTGGGAAACGCCTAGTTGTGATCGTTTTGGTGGTGGCATTATTTTATCTGTAAATCAGCGCAAGTGAAAAAATATAACAAACAAAATTCAACGCATAAAATCAAATACACGTAATTGATTGGATAGGATTGAAATCACGAAATTTCTGTGCAAAAACAAATGAAATTGCCAACAAAATTGCGACTAAAATGAATGAAGGAAACAAAATTCCAAGGAAATCTACATTTTAATGTGGAGCGAAATAAAGTCCACATGAAATTCACAAATAAAGACAGATAGCCAATGCATCGGGCGCCTTAAAAGAACTTTTGCACCGTGAAACAATCATTCAATTCTACTCTATGAGCGTATACCTAATTTCAAGCAAACCGGAATATATGACAATTTTTTTTCGAATACATCGGTCCCTAATCTACCTACCGGAAAAAAGTATCATATATATTAATCCAGCTAATAGGCTATCGCGTGCCAAATTTGAAGCAAATCGGATCATACGTAGATTGGTTCTCGTCGACCTACCGGAAAATAACTTTATATGTTCATCCAACAAACAAGCTATCTTCTGCTCGTTATATGTGACAACTTGCGATAGGAACATCATCAGTATTTAAAAGCTTATTTTGGTAAAGGTGCCATATACATATAAATATTAATACAGGCAATAGGCTACCTAGCTGTGGTGTTTGTGAGCTGTGCTGTGCAGACGTGCTTTAATTTGCTCCTCAGTTATTTTAATTATTGCATCTGCTCTTAGTCGTTTTACTAAGCAGTTACTCTTTGTTTTATTTACAAATGTAATGGTGATAATATACTTTAAATGTGAAAATCATATAATCTCTGACAGTGACTCTTTAGCGAAAATCTTTAAGAATTTTTAATCAAAATTATGCCTTGAATGTGCGGCTAAAAGGTTGATCGCTCTCAGCCAAAAGTTCTCTGCGCTAAGTGCAATCATCTTTTCCATACAGACTGTGTTGGCATATTTCCTTCTGATGTAGAATTCCTACACAATTTAGACAAGAACTTTTTTCTGCAAGTCATATGCGGCTGTGCGTCGAAACTCTATTCGTTCGCCTCCCACTTCCGCTGCCTCAAAAGAGATGCCAGTGCCCTCGCTATTAAACTCCAAACAATCGTCCTCGGATTCTCAGAATGTGAATTCGTTTTCAGCTGCAAATCTATTGGAAGTGCCTAGGGTATGCTCTGGTGAACAACAAATTACTCTTTCTATTCTACTAAGTGTGATAACTGCTCTCAAGGCGGAGAATGTACGCATATTACATATCGTTACCTCTCTGCTCGATGACAACAATCGGCTGTTTAAAAAAGCAGAAAATATGCAGCGGACATTTTGGCTATGCAGGGTAAAATCAGTGAAAAAGACAATGCTATTGTTATTCTCACGTCGGAGATCCATAACCTTCGTGATTTCATCGGTATCTCATTTAAGCCAGTGCCGTCTTCTACCACTGTTGTTCGTACTACGGCTAATTTATCGAGCAAGGTGATTTCACCACTCGACAAACCATCAGCCCCTACAGGGAGTATGTGAAATCTGAACAGCTGATTCTGATAATCGTGCGCCTGTAAACGTCTCAAGTGGTGTTAGAGCTAATAATGCAGTGATCAGCACAGTTGGCAAAGATCACTTATGCTCTTTGCATGTTTCTCTTTCCGCTAATTTGCCGTACTCTTTTGTAGCTGCTCAGTCTCCAGTTAATATATTGCCCTTGTCGTTTCCACCTCTTGGCAAGCCATCTACCTCAGTGCCTATTATGCAGGGAGTAAGCGATAATAATAGTGCGCCTGTGAGGAGTAACAAAAATAAAGTCTGAATGCAAATCCTATGTTTCCTGACACTGCAAATAAAAATTCACAAAAAAAGTCACACAAAAAAAAATAATAAAAGAAATGAAGTTCGTGTTGTAGGCTCTAGCTCTAATGACGATTTGAAAGTAGCTTTGCAACTGAAATGGTTTCATATATCTGCCTTTATGCCATCAGTCACATCTGACGATATTGTTGAATACGCCAATAACCACACTGGTATCACCAAAAATGTAATGTAGGATGGCCCTTAATAGTATAGTAATAAAACACTCGCGGTTGATTTAACTAATTCATTGAACAAATGTGTGTACTTATTTTACAATATATAAATGACTTAACTATGAGAGCAGTTTGAGATAACGTCCGCGTTCGTTGCCAATAGTTTGATGACTGTGTGTTCTGTCCGTTTGTCGCTGTCCTTCTTACTTTTACTTGCTCTTGCTAACCAGGGTTGCAAGTGTACGTAGTCAGAGTAATTACGTTAGTCCGTACGTTTGTCCGCTACGAGTTGTTCGCACGTAAGATCCTACATTCGGCCATCCTGAGTGATCATTCGACTCGGATGATGGGCTCCACTTTTTCATAAATTCGGCAACAGTAGTAGTGCGCCCAGGGCCCTCGTGGTCTCCCACTTTAACGACCTCGTATCGAACGTGCTCCATCTTTTTGACTATTTTATACGGACCAAAAAACTTGGACTTAAGTTTTAACCCGGCACCGTACTGGGTTCGCTTAATGGCTACCAGTTCGTCGAGCTCGTATACAACTTCAGCTCTGCGACGTGCATCGTAAGTTTTGCGGTTCTCCTCCTGAATAGCAGCAATGTTTTCTTTCGCTTGCTTGCGGATGGTATCGCGTTCCGATTCTAGTTCATCAATGGCAGCCTGGTATAACAGTTCTTCTAACTTTGGTTCGTCAGCAACTCGCATGTCCAAACCAGTAAGTACCTTGAAAGGCGAAAATTTAGTGCTGCGTGGTGGTGAATTGTTGAGACATTGTTGCACTCGGTCAACATGCTTATACCAGTTACCCGGAGTTTCATAACATAATTTTGATAACATCGGCACAATGATTTTGTGGATCCTTTCCACCTGTCCATTACCTCTTGGAACACCCGTCGCGATAAGCAGATGCTGAACTCCCTCATCTTTACAATATTGTGCAAAAAGTCTTGATGTAAACGCTGCGCCCCTATCTGTTATGATGTGCCTCGGATTACCGAAAATAGCTGCTTGTTTCCGTAGGCGGTCGACCACTGCGTCTACTCCAGTATTTTTGGTCGGATAGAGCCAAACAAATTTGGAGAACGCGTCGACTACTACCATTAGATGGTTATACGCTTTAGAAGTTACCTCCATTGGTCCGACGTGGTCAATGTGGTAGGTCCCCAGTGGCTTGTCCTCCTTATTTATCGGATTTAGGAGTCCTTCCTTTTCCCCTGCTTTAGAATCCGTCACCATGCATTCGATGCAACTTCTAACTACTCTAGTTACCTTTGAATGCAATTGAGGTATGAAAGAAGACTTCTCCACGGCATCTTGCGTTCTCTTAATGGAGAAATGCCCTTGCTTGTGTGCCATTTTAATTATTTCTTCCTCCATGAGTGTTGGTACGACAATAAGTTCTCTTGCTGAATCTTTATGTAGTATACCGTGTTTAACATAAAAATCTTCGTATTCATTTCTCTCTAATATTTTCCGAACGGCTTTAATCCAACTATCTTGTTCCTGTGCTTGTTTTAATCGGTGGTTGAGCGAGTCCTCCAACATAAGGCATGATACTCGACTCAAGGCGTCTACATGTCGCATTTTAGTACCACTTCGATGTTCGATAGTGTAATCGAAGTCTTGAAGGAACATTGCCCATCGAGATACCTTAAGCGGAACTTCTTTTTCCCCCATGGTCATTGCAAACACGTTGCAGTCTGTTACTATTTTGAATTTCATACCCAAAAGGTATATTCGCCATTTTTTGAGAGATTCAACAATTGCCAAAACTTCCAGATCGTACGAGTGGTACTTCTCTTCCACTGGCGTTGTCTTGCGGCTCATAAACTGAACTGAATGAAACTCTCCATCGTCACGGTCCATCTGCAATAGCACTGCCCCATATCCGTGTTTGCATGCATTTGCATGTACCTCTGTGACTGCCTTGGGATTGTAAAGTTTTAATACTGGCGCGTTAATCAATGCTAATTTAAGCTGCCGAAATGCTGCCAAATGTTCATCGTGTAACTCAAACTTGGCTTCCTTCCTCAAAAGATCGGAAAGAGGCTTGGCTGTCACTGCGTATCCCTCCATGAATCTTCTGAAGTAGGAAGTCAAACCCAAGAACCTTTGCAGGGCTTTACGGTCATGTGGTAAAGGAAACTTTTCAATTGCTCTTGTCTTAACTTCTGAAGGCTTTAGTGAGCCATCTTCGACTACATAACCTAAAAAGTCTACTCTTGTCATTAAAAATTGACATTTCCCCCATTTTATTTGCATGCCGTTGGCAGCTGCCGCCTGCAGTACCAACTCCAACTTCTTGACACCTTCCAGTTCATCCTTAGATGGAATTATTAAGTCATCCATATATGCTACTACAGTCCCATCTCGTATTAAGTCCCGCAATACCGCCACAACATACCTTGAAAAAACTGCTGGTGAATTCGAAATTCCAAAGGGTACATAAAGAAACTCATACTGGCCGTTATGGGTAACGAACGATGTAAATTTTTGAGACTGAGGCTCTACTGGTACGTGAAAGAATCCATTTTTCAAATGGAGTGTAGTGACTGGCACCCTGTAACTGTTCAAGTACGTCGTCCATCAGTGGCATTGGAAAATTATCTCTCACAATCTTTTTGTTCAGCCTACGGTAGTCACAGCAAAGACGTTTGCTCCCATCCTTCTTTGAAACGAGTACGATAGGTGAAGCATAATTCGAAGTACTGGGTTTAATGACCCCTTCCTTCAGCCACTGTGCTATCTGCTGATCCACTATGCATCTGTCTATATAGGACATTCTTCTTGGCCGATCGTAAACTGGAAAATCGTCGGTAAGCAATATCTTCATTTCAACTGGTGATGTGCAACTCTTTGAGGGCCTGTAACTCGCTATCGTATTTCTTACTGCATCAGAGTAAGCTTTCTTCAAGTGGGACAAGTCGATTTCCTTCTCGAGGGTTTCATCAACTTCATCAATAAGGCATAATCCTTCAAATTCTTCGGCCAACTCAGCAATTGCGTTTGCGCCATCTTTCACTGCTAGGTTTTCAGTGATAACTGATGCTTCTTGCACTTCGACGTTTTTTCGAGAATCTTCGGCTGTATATTCGCGCTTCTTAACGCTTTCTTCCTTTCTATACTCTGCAGTCGATTTACAAGCCCCTGTTTTGTGCTTGAATAATTTCGGATCTGTTCCGAAAGATCCTTCGCTAATTGCCTTCACCTTTGTGTCTTTGCCTATGATTTTCTTAACCGGCGTACTTTTTTGTCGAAATTCTGCGTTGTTTTCCGTTACGATAAGGTCTACTTGCTTTAAAACATCGTTACCTATTACTACTGCAAATTTAATATCTCTCTCCTTAACAACGTGAAAATTTATATCTAAGGCGATGCCATCGATATTCATGTGAACGGTGAAACTACCCGTCGTTCCTAACTTACTATTACCTATTCCTACTAACCGGTGAGTCTGCTCACTCATGCCAACATCTAATTGAAGCATCATGAGTGTATCGTAACGCATAATACACAGGTCGGACCCGGTGTCGATAAGAGCCGAAACATTTTTGCCGTTGAAATTAATGTCCTTAAAAATCAGCCCGCCCCTCTTTTCTAACCTTACATTGGCTGCTTCATCAGTCATGGTATTGACATAATTTCCCTCGCTCCTAACAATTTTACTGCTACCTCTACATTCGACCGCCCGGTGACCTTCCTTGCCGCATTTAAAACATGTAATGCTACGTTTACGTGGACAACTTCTGGCGAAGTGCGAAGCGTCGCCACAAATAAAACATTTTTTCCCCCCTGAAGTAGAGTTGGACAAAGCCTTGTTTGAGGGCAATGGTTGAGGCCGACTCAAACTCATATTCATTGGTTTACTCTGTTGCACTTTCTCGAATGTCTTTATTTGCTGTTTAAGCTCGACTACAGTTCTCGCTTGATACAGGGTAACTTTGTTGGATCTGGCGTCGGGAATGCCTTCAATGAAATATTCAATTAAACTGGCATCGTCCAAATTTATAGATTTGGCGATTTTCTGTAAAGCATATAAATATTCTCGAAGATCTTCACCTTGACGTTTCCTGCGATTTCGTAGAGTTTGGTGTATTTCTATCGACGAGAGGGCTGAACCAAATTCCTCACGTAGCGTCTGCTTTAATATGCTCCAACTTGTTACACCAATTTGACTGCGTATAAAAACCTTTGCTCCGCCTTTCGAAAGTTGTTTCGCATAAATGAACTTTTGCAATTCGTTCCATTGCACTGCTTCGGCGTTTGCTTCGAAATCGTCGAGCCATTGTTCGTAGCCGGGTTGACCTGTTCCACAAAAGGAAGCCATTGAGTCTTCGATGTCACGCAGTGTAAAAGCAGACCGAGGAGCTATGGGCGAACAATCCGTACGCCTACTTGCCACATCACTAAAATTGTCTTCCTCGTCTTCACTTACACTCAGGCCGTAATGCTCTAGCAGTCTGTCCTGCAATGTCGATTTTCGTCCAGTCGTCGATAACCCCAAACCCCCAAGTTTGTCTTTCAAAACGTTTACTGTTAGTCCGAGAATCTCATCGCGGTTCATTTTCGTAAAGTATTAATACAATTATAAAAATGTTTAAATGAATGATATGTTTTTCAGATGAAATATAATGTAATATAAATGAAATATAATATTATAGTAAAATGCAAAATATTACTATACTAGTTTGGTTAACAATCTTTTTTTTTTTTTTTTTTTAGGTAACTTCAAAATATTTTCACCAAGCTTTTGTTATCATTAATTTAAATTTAACACCTCAATACTTTCAAAAAGGTCGTGGTATATTAATACATAAATTGTGACCGCCAATATTTTCACCAACCTTTATCGCAAAATTATTTAGAATAAAACCAATTTCTCTTAGTATTCAATATATCGATTCAGTACTGCACTTCAAATACAAATATACGCTCATTTGTTTACATTTACTCTAAGTTCTTATTGGTAATTTAGTTCTATTGTCTTATTGGATTCTCGCTCTCATTTAAACTTCAATTTTATTATTTTACTTTACATTATTTCTCTTACGCTTCTCTTTCTTTTAGATACAAAACCAAATCTTATTAACATGCCTAGCTATGTGCATATGTATGTAAAAATTCTCATACCTTGGTGTAGAAAACTACACAAAATTACCATCCGCTATGTCACTCTGCTATGCCTCTGCTCTTCACTGCTGATTATGCTGTGCTCTCGCCCACGTTCGCTGCTGCGCTGCCAATTCTGCTATTGCTATTATACGCCGCTACTATCCTACGCCGTCGCCTTTCTTTGCCTTAACTCTGCGCATACGCTGCGCTCTCTTCAAAATCCTTTGCTATCACTCTGTCTTCCAAATGTTCTCGCCTTTGCTTGCACTTTCAACTGTTGGTGCGGTTGAAAATGTGTTGCTGCTACTGATCTTCTCTGTCACGCTGTACTCTGCGTCGCTTTGTACTGTTGTCTTGACTATGCGCGCACGCTGCCAACGACTACCAAATGTTCTCGCCTTTGATTGCACTTTCAACTGTTGGTGCGGTTGAAAATGTATCGCTGCTACTGACCTTCTCTGTCGCGCTGTAGTCGGCGTCGTTTTGTACTGTTGTCCGCTTTATTGAATTATGCTGCTTCAGTATGTTGACGCTGATCTATTCGCCTCTGCTTGCTTTACAGACACCAATTGTATTCTCTGTCACTCTCTGCAGCGTTTTTAGCTTCGCTGCCTGCACTCAAACTTACTGCTCTCCACAACTCGATGTCTCTTTTGGCTGCAGCCTCAGCCCTGCTTTTTACACTGCCAACTGCGCAAAGCCTGCGCTGTCCCCCTTACTGCGTCGTAGTCGATTGCGCTGCCCGCCTCGCTGTTTGCACAATTTTTTACTGCTGCGCACTAACAGCAGAGAACTTGTAAGTAATGAGAAGGCGCAAATGTTAAAACAGCTTTTTCATCAACAAAATTTCTACGTGCCGTCGGGAGAATTCAACAATTCTACCACACCAATAAAAACCATTTTCACCATATTTTGCTATATTTAGAGCAGAGAGGCTATTGCGGAGGCGAGCGGCTGCATGTGTTCAAAAGGAAGAAGATAAGTAATAAATCAAAACAAAAACCATAGAAGAAAAATAAGTAAACAAAAAAACCAGTTTCTGGATCGCGAGACGCAACTTGAGACGGCAGATGAGTTATGCAGCAGTTGAGGATAAGAGAAGGGTTGAAAGGGATAGGGGGAATCGTCAAAATAATATTCTTTCGAGTGTTCGGCAATTTTTGTGTCAATCGCCATCAGCGCGTGCACTTGTAGGCAAATGAGTTGATGCGCGCATTTGGACAAAAGTTCTAGAATATTCTAGAATGTTCCAGAATATTCCAGAATATTCTAGAATGCCAGCAATTTGTCAGACTACGTTGGCAAATTAGATTATTGTCTGATATTGCGATGTTGAATCTTTTCAATGACCGTCAATGGTTTGTAAAATTGAAGATTTTAGCATTTTTGTGTTCGTCGCGAAAAGGATTGTTGCGGGGAACATTTGCGTGCGCGGGGAGATGAAATGCTTGCGCTTATGAATGAACATCTTTTGTTTTCGGAAATACACGCGAGCGTTTATGAATGAATTTTTTTGTTGTTGTAGGTATGTACATATGTAAATATGTAGATATGTGTGCATGTATGTATGTACGTACATACATATGTACTTTCAAATATTTCAGAATATTTGGCGCAAGTGCAGGCACAAGTGCAGCTGCGGTTGCGATTGCGCTGTGATATGATTAAGATTTAGCGTAGGCCAAGGTTGAATTTATACACATGCACATTGTATATACATATTTGCATACATATTTTATTTAAAAATGACAAGCAAATGATTTAGCAGACAAAAACAGCTGCCGCTCTGACTTTTATTAAATTTTAAAATACATATGTATGTACATATGCATATAATTTTGTCATGTTTTTATTAAACTTATTTTTGACTTAGAAAATTAGTAAATAAAGATTAGTTGATACGTGCATATATGTATGTACATGTATGTAAATATGAATAAAGAATTAAAATTAAGATTATTAAAATATCTACATAGTACATACATAAGTATGTAATATTACCATAATATCTATCCATATCTAATAATCATAATTTGCGCACTCGCGCTGAAAAAGCAAGCAATTTGCGCTGATGGCGATTGACACAAATATTCTAAATTAATAATATGCATCAATAAGCATGCATTTATTCAGTAATTCATGCGCGCATCAACTCATTTGCCTACAAGTGCACGCGCTGATGGCGATTGACACAAAAATTGCCGAAAACTCGAAAGAATATTATTTTGACGATTCCCCCTATCCCTTTCAACCCTTCTCTTATCTTCAACTGCTGCATAACTCATCTGCCGTCTCAAGTTGCGTCTCGCTATCCAGAAACTGGTTTTTTTGTTTACTTATTTTTCTTCTATGGTTTTTGTTTTGATTTATTACTTATCTTCTTCCTTTTGAACACATGCAGCCGCTCGCCTCCGCAATAGCCTCTCTGCTCTAAATATAGCAAAATATGGTGAAAATGGTTTTTATTGGTGTGGTAGAATTGTTGAATTCTCCCGACGGCACGTAGAAATTTTGTTGATGAAAAAGCTGTTTTAACATTTGCGCCTTCTCATTACTTACAAGTTCTCTGCTAACAGCCTGTTCTCGACGCTATCAAAATAGCGGTTACCGGTTCAACTTTAACGGAGATATATATGGCGTGGTGACGCTTGAAAGCCGTTACCAACCGTTGCACCAAAATAACGGGGACTTGTATGGCTTGGTACCGCTTGTCGGCCTGTACCGACCGTTGCACCAAAATAACGGGCACTTCTTTGGGGTGGTACCGCTTGTCAGCGTGTACCAACCCTTGCACATAAAATAACCGGCACTTATACATACATATATCGTGGTACCGCTTAAAGGCCCGTACCGATCGTTTCACACCAAACGACGTTTGCAACGTTAAAATGTTTTTTACTGAAAATTTTAAATTGTCTTTTCACACCGCGCTACACACACGCGCACTGTATATACACTTGTATATTTCACGTGAGATTATCCCGCTTCGACACCACTTGTAGGATGGCCCTTAATAGTCCGTAATAAAACACTCGCGGTTGATTTAACTAATTTATTGAACAAATGTGTGTACTTATTTTACAATATATAAATGACTTAACTATGAGAGCAGTTTGAGATAGCGTCCGCGTTCGTTGCCAATAGTTTGATGACTGTGTGTTCTGTCCGTTTGTCGCTGTCCTTCTTACTTTTACTTGCTCTTGCTAACCAGGGTTGCAAGCGTACGTAGTCAGAGTAATTACGTTAGTCCGTACGTTTGTCCGCTACGAGTTGTTCGCACGTAAGATCCTACAGTAATGACATGCTTTCAGCTCGTTAAAAAAAATGTTATTGCTGATTTGTTGAAAATAATAAATTTTAAACTTGGAGTCCCTGAGAATTTGGCTGATAAGTTGCTGATGCCTGAAGTTTGGCCTGCTAATGTAACTATTCCCTCTTTTCGTTTTTTTCCACCACAGGAAAGTCAACCAATGCCAACTTAGCTGCCCCCAGTCGCGTAACTGAGTAACTTAAAAATCTTCTAATTTATTTTCATAATGTGCCTGGAATGAGGACGAAAGCCGAAGAGTTTCCTAGAGTCACTGCAGATCTAAATTTTGATATTTTTGTCATTATTGAAACCTGGCTAAATGCAAACTTTTTCGACAATGAATTTTTTGATCCCAGTGTCTTTAATGTTTATAGCAAAGACAGAGATGCAAATAAAACTGGAGTTACTAGAGGTGGTGAAGTTTTAATAGCTATACAACGTAACTTTAAGTTGGATGAATGTCACTCTCCAATGTCTAATCGAATTCTAGATCTAGTTTTTATAAGTAGCAACTTAAACTTTAAGTTAGATGAATGTCACTCTCCAATTTCAGCAGTTACTGCACATCACATACCACTCGTTCTAAGCATTGAATTTTATGATTTTCCTACTGTGCCTCTCGGAAGTGGACGGCTCAAACTAAATTACTATTTGTGCAATTTTAGATATTTTAATTCAGTGGTGCGTAGCTACGACTGGCGACAATTGTTTATGGACTTTAATACTGCAAAATAATTCAAGCTTTTCAGATACATATACGACTTATGAATTGTGTCTCAAATTGATTCCCAGGTTCCTCAGGCATTCCTTAAAGTTACCCTGGTACAATAATAAACTAAAGCACTTGAGAAATTTGGAAAACAAGTTTTATAAAAGATTCAAGGTGTATGGTCTTTCAAATTATTTCGGTCGTTACAAATTTTATTTGTTAAAATTCAACATTCTAGATAGATCATTGTATAAAAAGTACATTAAGAAGTATGAAGCTAGTAATATTCCTTCTTCGGTTTTTTCAAAGATAAGCACGCTAATTCGGCTGATGCGGCCTACTTTTTGCAGAATTTTTTAGTGCTTTTTTGGGCACAGACACTGAAAATGTAGTTGGGGATAGTTTTGCCTCCAATTCCTCGCTTTCCTTTGGGTCTGTTAAAATAACGGAGGTTGATGTCTTAAGAGGTATATCCTGTCTAAAACCGACTAAGCTCATGGATGTTGACAGGATGTCAGTTGTACTTCTTAAAATAAGTCCTGCTTCTCTTATACCTCTAACGTCAATCTTTAATCAGTCTATATCTTCTGGTGATTTTATTGATGACTGGAAAAAAACCTCAATTACCCCTATTTTTAAAAGTGGTAACAAAAACGATGTTCGCAATTATCGGCCTATTTCTAAACTATCTACGGTTTCTAAACTCTTCGAATGTAGCATTAAAGAAAAGTTGGGTTTTCTGTCAACAGTTTGATTTCTCCTAATCAACATGGATTTGTTAAAGGCAGATCCACAGTTACCAACCTCGCTTTGTTCACGGAAGACTGTTTTTCGTCCTTTCAAAATGGTTATCAGGCTGACTTAATTTATACTGACTTTTCGAAGGCTTTCGATAGAGTTTCGCACAAGATATTAATTATGAAATAAGTTTGTCTGGGATTTCATTATATTTATCCAAAAGAATTTCTGTAGTTGCGTTTGACAATGCTTCTCCACGTCCTTTCATTGCGACTTCGGTAGCATTTGGGACCCTTGTTTTTAAGTCGGTTAATCAATGACACTGATACCTGTTTTTCTGCAGCCAAATTTTCTTTATATGTAGATGACCTTGAGATTTATTCGGTAATAAAGAGCTATGATGACTTTCATGCTCTCCAATCGGACTTAGATAAGTTTTCTCTCTGGTGTTCACAAAATATCTTTGAATATTAATAATTGTTCTCACTGAACTTTTAATAGAAAGCATTACCCAATTTCTACGAGTTATTTTATCTCTGGCACACGATTAAAATGCGTGTCCAAAGTTAAGGACTTAGGTATTTACTTTGATAAAAAATTGAGTTTCTCTTCGCATATTAATTATATTGTGCCAAAATCTTATGCCATGCAAGATTTTATTCGACGTAGTACCATAGCTTTTTCTGATCCATATACACGAAAACTTCTGTTTACAACTTTTGTGAGGTTAGATTACGCTTCTTTTATCTGGAGGCCTCATCAAGTCCGCATATCAATCGTATAGAACGCATCCAAAAAGTTTTTATTAAATACGCTCTTCGCTCGTTAAAATTTAGTGACCCTTTGCCTGCTTATAAATCTAGCTGTCTTCTCTTCAATTTAATGACTTTAAATAGCCTGATCCTTCGTTGCAAATATCTTAACCGGATCAATAATCTGTTATGACCTTGGGGCATTTCCCTATGTTTTATATTGGATGTTCTAGTACTAATTATGCTAAAAATGCTCCTCTGATGCGAACTTTTTCGGAAATGAATCTTATAATTGACCTTGATCCATCTTTTCCAAGGTGCACAGTTCGTAGTGTATTATATAATTACTTTAAATAGTATCAAGCACCTTTGTTAATCGTCAGTAAGGATTCCCCCCGGGCCCGGAGTTCTCAAAGGGGCCCGTATTTTTCAAGAAATTGAGTGAATAGTTCCATTAGAATGCTTTTGATAATCGATTAATTCAAACATATATTTGAAAGTTGTGATTACCGATAAAAAGCGCGTTCTTGCGTGCATGTAGAAAAGGATGGAATTTTGAAATATATGAGCAAATTTGAATATATTTTGATGGCCTCCATATGGTTTAAAATCCTTCAGTCAATCAATGAAAGAAACTTGGTTCTTCAAGAGATCACCATCGACGCTGAAGATAGGAATATAGAAAGCCTACTTGTGGATTTGGAATTTCTGCGCGACCGGTGGAAAGCAATTTATAATAAATGCAAAACTGTTGCAGAGAATTTAGAGCTTGTCGAGACGATGTTACCATCAGCAAGAAAAAAAAAAACACGGAAACGACCTACATAAAGAAGTCGATGAAAATTGCAGTTACGAAGAAATTGAATTCAAAAGAAACACTTTGTACGTTATACTTGACAGCGTTATCTGTGGACTTAAGAAAAGATTTGCCGCTGTGAGTGAGATAAACGAATCATTCTCATTTCTATGGCAGTTCCATGATATGAAAGATTATAAAGATAATAATTGATAATATTTTGCACTTTACCCGTTTCTGTTTCAAGTGGTGAACGTTCGTTTAGTGCTTTAGCAAGGATCAAACATTTTCATCGATTATGCTCGTCGCAGGGCAAAATTTCAGGACTAGCTACACTATGCCTAAAGGCAGAATTAGCCAAGAGTATAATCGACGCACTCGCTGCCGCCAAAGCTCGAAAAGCTCACTTCTAAGTTCCAAATAATTGAAGATTGGAGGATTTCTGCGCGACCGGTGGAAAGCAATTTATAATGAATGCAAAATTGTTGCAGAGAATTTAGAGCTTGTCGAGACGATGTTACCATCAGCAAGAAAAAAAAAAACACGGAAACGACCTACATAAAGAAGTCGATGAAAATTGCAGTTACGAAGAAATTGAATTCAAAAGAAACACTTTGTACGTTATACTTGACAGCGTTATCTGTGGACTTAAGAAAAGATTTGCCGCTGTGAGTGAGATAAACGAATCATTCTCATTTCTATGGCAGTTCCATGATATGAAAGATTATAACGACTTTTCCCAAATATCTGCATCGCTTTGATAATGTTTTGCACTTTACCCGTTTCTGTTTCAAGTGGTGAACGTTCGTTTAGTGCTTTAGCAAGGATCAAACATTTTCATCGATTATGCTCGTCGCAGGGCAAAATTTCAGGACTAGCTACAATATGCCTAAAGGCAGAATTAGCCAAGAGTATAATCGACGCATTCGCTGCCGCCAAAGCTCGAAAAGCTCACTTCTAAGTTCCAAATAAGTGAAGATTGGAGGATTTCAAACTGCATGTTCAAAAACTTAATCATGATAGTCAACAAACTTCGAAAGAACTGTTTTTTAATTAATCAGATCGATAAATAAATGTTTCAATAACATGTTCTGTCTTCTTATTAACCGTCAAGTCCTGCTATCCCTATATTCCGATGTAATCTGAATAACTATTTCGAACTCGTATAAAAAAAAATTTGTTTCACCCAACATCAACTATAAAGCAAATTCAATATAGATGTGATGAACTGATGAGAGCAAATAATGTCGTATTTGAGTTATTCTTTAAAAACATTTGGGCGTTACCGTCAGCATTGATGGCATATCGCAGGTGAATACACTGTTCGGAATGGAGTTTTACTTGATTACGTCTGATGAATGTCAAATGCGCAATTTCAATTTACATATCACTAACATACTGGTGATATAGGCGCCGACATTTCAAGATATGATTGTCTTCATTTTCACGAATCATAAGCCAATACGAATAATAATTCATTGAGCTAGTATTTTTATTCGTTTCAGCGTCTGTAAATTGAGCTCTTTGAATTAATGAAATGTAATCTTATTAAGGGGTAGATTATAGAATAACTTTTTACTTGTGAGTGGATTTATAATTTGTATAATAATGGTTTTTAGCGACCTTTCCAATTTCAAATCTCGAATTTTGTATTCATTATTATCGTCTTTGGGTGCTTAGAATTAAAGTTGATGATTCGTTCCGAAGATGTTGGTTTCTTATACCACTTTAACTTTAACTGGTTTCCTCGTGTGATTACAAGAGCGTCCAGGTAAGCTAATTTTTCCTCTTCTTCTAGTTCTATTGTGAACTTTATGTTTTTTTGAAAAGAGTTTGGTGCATTATTCCTTCAATTCTCTTTACTAATAAAAGAGAACAACAACAAATAGGCAAAGTGCAATGGATTGTGCAATTAAAGACAAAGTGGAACGAACACGGACATTTCTGAAGAAAAATGATAACATAAGAGTTTTAACATCTGATAAGGTAAATAAAAACTTAGCAGTGGAAATAAACGACTATAATAATAAAATGGCAAAAATATATTGGGTGACTTTACTACATGCAGAGTTCACAGACAAGATCCTAGGTTGAGATTACAAACTGTTTAGAATAAGGTTCATGCGACGAATGACCTTAAGAAACAATGATTTTCCTGAGCATATAATAAAAAATCTCAATTACCAAACCATGAACATATATCAGAAAAACCTGTAGAATTTAAGTCAGTAACCTATGTATGTACCTCATTTGTCGGAACGTCTAATGAAATCGGACTGCTACAATAAAGATGAAATTAAAATAGCCCATAAACCTACAAACACGTTAAAACACATATTCAATAAAACAAAATCAATAATACCTCCAATGGAAAAAAGTCGTGTCATTTATCAAATTCCTTGCATCGGTAAAAGCAACGAGCCAATACGTAGGTACAACAAAATCGAAACTGAAAACTATACTAGCGCTACATAAATCGGACTTTCAACAATGGCATAATAGAGTTTTCCAAAAAACAGCACATACCGTATTTGGACAAGACAACGATTCTCCAACAAGAACAACACTACAATAAACGATTTACCTTAGAAGTGCTACACATAATAAACACAACGACAAACATAAGACTGAACTACAAAACGGATACTGACATTTGCGCTCACTTGTATACACACTTGCTAACAAAAAGTAAGTGGTACAAAGTTTCACGTCGGACAGTACAGTATAACCAGGAGGCAACCTTTTCGGTTTGTTTATATTCAGTCTTATCCTGACTTTCACTTTCGCCCGAAATTTTTCACTATTCACTTTTCGAACATTATAAATTTCGCCCGAAAATTTTTCGCTTTCAAACTTACTTTTCGCTTATCATCAACACTAATTTCGGGCGCGCTGGTGCCAAGTGAACTTCGTTCACCTAGCGGTTGTTTATAACAGCATAAAATAATCGAGATAGATGTATACATAAATATACCAAAATTCTTAAAATTAATAGCGAATTTTATTAAGCCAAGTCTGTCTGTCCGCCCGTCGGTCCGTCAGTCGGATAACTAGAGTAAATATTGAGCTGTCTTAACGAAACTCGGTATACAGATTGCTCTGGACCCAAGGTACTTTGGAATTGCAAATGTGCGAAATCGGACAATAACCACGCCCATAAAACGCTTTTTTGTGAAAATCAAAAGACCCAGATATTTCAGTAACTATTAAACCTAATTTCCTCAAACTTGACACATATGCTTGGGTTTGGGAAACAAATGCACGTATGGATCTTTTCTGGAAAATGGACGTGGCACCGTGGCACTTTATAAGAATCATTTTGCTCAAATTTAATATTTAGAATGAGGTTGCACAAGCAAATACACGATATAAAAAAAATGGTAACCACCCACTTTTGCATTGCATTTCTAAGCAATAAGCCAAATTTCGAAAATTGTAAAAATCGTACAAAAACCATGCCCACCTCTCATATAACGGCAAACAGCTCCTATATTTATTAAAAAAAAGAAGCAGGCTGTGTCAGAGACACGGCCATTAAGTTTAACTTAGAATACGCCATCCGATAAGACAGAAAACATATGTAACAATAAATGATAAATAATACAAGCAAATGAATTTCTTTATTTGATAGTTACTTTGGATGATATACATAAGCTTATGATAGGAAAAATAGGATAAAAATGTTTTTAAATTATCAATTAAATTTCTCGCAAAAACGAAGTCAATGGCTGTTATCAATAGTAAAGATAAATGATAAATAACATACGCGAATCAATTTTATTATTTTTTTTGCAGTGCTTGGCAGCATTTTCTCTTCTTTTACTCTACTTTAACTTGCCCGCCTAAAATTATGCAATACAAAGAAAGGGCTGCACGAGTACATTTAAATCGCCCAACAGCAAACACTCAACCAAACACCACACACATATTTGTGTGCATGTGTTTATACAATTTTCATTTGAGAAATTTAAATATTAGGAAGATATCAACCAACATGAAATGTATGTCAAACGAAAGCTAACATCTTCATTTGACTACAAAAAAAAAAAAAAAAAAAAATTAATCGAGCCGTTTCCTTATAATTAAAGAAATAGAGATTACAACAATAAAAACCTGACATTGGTGCCCATACCAAGACGTATTCTACGCCAAAAAAATTTCATAGACAAGATTGATTATGAAATATATGGAACCATAAATGTTGGGAATGACCATAATATCGCCCACCTTAGAGCAAATAGGTATATATCCGTATCTTCTGGGTAAAATTTTACCAAATTACATACACTCTTGGTATTCTTAATCAGACGGTAATATGCAACAAATATAAATATTCAATATTGCACTAAATTATGTTGCGAATTCTTTCAAATGGGGAAAAGAAATAATTAAATTCAAACTAATTCCGCTTTTTTATTTAAATCAATAAACGTCGTTTAAGATTTCAAAATGTTGTTATACTAGCTAATCCGGCCCATTTTTCCAAAATGATACACAGTTTGATCTATAAGACATATGCATGTATGTATATACTCACATATCATTCATCCGCACCGAATAGTTGCGAATATAAGACGAATTCAAATTTTATATAAATACCTTACGTTCGGCCGGCAGGCCCTCCCGAGCGCAGTAGTGGCCAGGGGAACAGCACAAGGCAAGCTAGATAGATATAGACATAGGCACACTTGGCATTTCAACTACGCCCACTTCTCATAAAACGGTAAATTACCAAAAGCAAAAAATCCCATATTTTAGTATCAAACAAAAGTATTGTAACTTGCAGACATTTGATATGCAATATGTGGTTTAGAATCAAATATATGGGGCATTGCCCAGCTTAGAGCAAATAGGTATATCTTTGAAACTTCTTTGTCAAATTCAATCAAATTACGTATACACTTTCCATTTCTAGTTAGAAAGTACAGTTTCGAAAATTATAGAAGTCAGACGAAGGGCCCGCAACCTCTCATATAACTGTCATTTACAAAAAATTTGAAATACAATACAAAGATATAACTGCACGTAAACGCATACATTAAAAGCACACCTATTTATTTTAGTTTTTATTTCAATAAAAAGGTCATACAGTTTTTCAAAATAAAGAGTTTTAGATTCACTGGTTTTATGTTGTTGTATGGTACAACAACCACGGTTTATTCGAAATAAAAACTTGCGCCGGGTATTTAAGGTTCGGTTGCACCGTAAATTAGACTCTTCCTTACTAGTTTCACTTAAATTCGAAAGTCGAAACAAATTCAAAATGTAAGTAATAGTATTATTTATGACCTTCCTATAAAATAACAATGAAATTTACTTTTATTATAGGAGTAAAACGATAAATAAGAACCAGCATTCTTTTTAGTAGAATACAGGAAAAACTGGACATTGCCAGCTGTTTTGTGAGAGAGAATTGAGAGAAATTGCGCGAGATCAACTTCAAAGTCTTTACCAACAGCACTTTGCTAGCTACCCTTCGCAAAAAACGATTAGCGGAATACCAATTTTCTATCTCGAATTTGGCCACGCATTGGTTAGCACGTCCAATACATATGTAAACGCTTCTTTGTTTTGTATTTAATATCGCACAAACGTACAATTAATCAATTACCTAAATGTGCCCTTTTATTAAATTAGATTTAAACAACTGGGACCTAAATGTTTAAATTATTGTTTTGGGCTTTTCTCAAATTTAAAATTTTTGCAAACAAAACACAGAAATGTGATTTCAATTTTCGAATTTCACTAGCTGTTTGGAAGTGGAATCTATTTGAGGCGGAACTCATATTAAGCGTATTCACTTCGGGCGGATGAAAAATTAAGTGGTCTTCGCCCCTGTTAGGGTTTTGTGCTGCCCGAAAACAGTCAATAAATTTCAACATTTGTTTTCAAACAACTAGGATAAAATAAAGCGATTTATTACGATGTAAAACTGAACTTTAAATCATGTTATGATGAAATATATGTATGTATTTATATATATGTATGTATGTACATATACATACATACAATTTCTTGAAATACAGAAAGACATACATACATACATATGTATATCAAAATGCACTTCGACTAGGCAATGATAAAATGTTTTATTAATTCATCAGTACTGAACATCAATTCATCACAATTTCGAAAAAGCAAAATTCTGTCTTCGGCACATTACTCATTGTTTTCAAGGAACGTTCTGCTAATATATTATGTTTTTCGTCTTTACAAACACATTTTCCATTTTAGGAGAAACTTTTGCAATCTGAATATAACCCACGTTTTCTTACTACCACCTGATTTTTGTAAAAGAATCGCCAAATTTGTTTTATAAATTTAATCGAAATATATTCAAATTAATTTCCTTATGTGAAAAAAGACAAAAAAGAAGTTGGAAAAGCTTAAAATAGTTGAAAAGCTATGATAAAGCTGAGCCAGAAGAGTACAAAATTAACGCATATGTACATACATATATAGTATAGTATAGGCATCAAATCAGAAAAGTTTTTGAATATAAAGAAGTGTACACGATATATACATATAAAATAACTAACCGGTCTCATTTTGCCACTTGTTATGCGAATTCACCACTTTATACTTTAGCAACGAAAACTAACAGTGCTGCATTTGTGCGTAAACATTTTTCTTAGTGGCGGCGCTCCGAACAAAGCGATAGCAAGTTTTATTTTGCAAGAAATATGGGAGGCAACGAATTTTTACGATAAATATTTGTGGTGAATACTTTATATAAATTAGTCTACGAGTTCTCAAGTAAAAAGAGCAACTATGTATGGTAAGGACGGTGTATACGTTTAATTTCAACCCTGAAAGGCTCAACCCCAAGTCAGGTTTCACCTCAGGTTGTATACTGGCTATACTCGTACTGTGCCGGCTAGTGCGGACGTTTAAATCATGTATGCATTTATTGTTAAATTTTATGTACGTTAAACTGTTGCTACTTTTTATGTTCATATTATTATCAGTTGCCCTGAAGACTTTAACCGCAGTGTAACCGAAATATATTGGAGCAAAAGTAAAAGCTTTTGTTTTTACCAGCACCCCCTTGAGGTCGAGCCGCCAAAACACAAATTATCATTTGTATTGCACGTTTGCCAAGAAATTATGCGATATTGTATAGCATCATATGATCGGTACGTTTCGGACACGCGCTGCAAGTGTTCGTTATGGCGATGCAGTACGATATCACGGGATCCAAAATTTTCCCCAACTACGACAATGACGACATCGTCAATTGTTGGCGCATTGAAACGTTTTGTATGTTCACCCACAGGTGTCTTATCAGCTCTGATTATAATTTTATGATTATCGGAAGGCATTTGGTCTATTGCGGTTTTAAACAATGAAACCAATTTGTTGTGCTGATGAAAAAGTTTGCAGTCGCTCCACAATTGGTCTTTTTATCGAACTGCTGTACGCACAACGCTTGTGCTTCTTGTTGGACATCGCCCACAAAATAAATCTGCAGGAATTTATGGTTTGTGTTCGGAGGTGCCGGAGAACCTGATCGGTGATATATTTGACCGTGGATCAGTAGCATGTAATAACAATGGCAATGATGAGTAGGTACGTTGTTGAAGTGTCGAATGGTGTGAGCAATAATTATATTCTAACTACTTTACAAGTAGACGTGAAGTTATTCTGAATTATACTTGTTGCCCCACAAGATTTCATTTGGAAGCAATTGTTGTATTTCTGTTTTTGTTCCAAAAAGTATTGGGCATCTGTTCCTGTCCCTGCGACTAATGAGTGCAATGTGTCTGGTGATATGACCAAGGGTGACAATTCAACTTTTCCACTTGCACAACGAAATTTCGGAAGCTAATTTTTTAATTTCATTGCCTTACAATGTAGGCACACAATGCTCATGGATCCAATAACAACAATTTGTTGTGTACTGTAATCGACTGTAGCGTTGTAACGAAAAGTAGCTTAATGGGTATTTGATGCTACTTGCCTGTCTTCTTACACCTCTATTCAAATTATTTATCACGCAATTGCATTCTATTGTTCTATGATCTCTCATTCGACGCATATTATGCTTGTTCAAGGCTCCCTTTCATCTTGTGAGCACGCTGAACGTGTTTGTGATATGCGATTTAGCTCGATATTATTTCGGTTTTTATATTGCTCAGTAGGTTCCCTAGATCGCAAACTTCGTTGATTTACGGCATTTCGCGATCTGCGCCCTATATTTCTCTGTCTTATCGGTGGCGATTCAATATAAATGGAAAATTCGGAGTATATTGAAAAGGAAATTATAGTAAATACAACTTATCTGCACCAGTCGAGGCTGTAAACTAACTGACGCAACTGTGAATAAATTTTTGCCGGGGAATAACCGGCGATTGTTTATTCTTCGGTGATTAAATATCAATACGATTACTGTTTATCTATTACTTTCCACAAAATGGCCATATCCAGAAAAGCGAACTGTGATAATCACTCTTTGCCTGCACCGAGGTACTTAAAAATTTAATGCTATTAACGGCGAATGATACTGCATTGGGACAACCCAAATATTCTAAATACTGAAAGAAATGCACACTATCTCAGGTTTTCGAAAAAATCGACAAAATTTTGCTTTGAATATTAAACATAACATCCTGGAAGGAAAAGATTTAATCCGCCCCACAGATGCATCTAGAAAAAAGAACCAAAGAGAATATTATATTGCTTCGTTTACGAACCAGTATTAATCAAAATTCATTTTATCTATTAAATTATCTCCGTTTCACATTTGAGTCAAATCGGTGCATAAAAATTATGTGTCAACTTCAGCCCTATCGAATATACTATTTCCAAAAATGTTTGTCTTTGCACATTCAACCTACATATTGAATATGAACTAAATCGGTCCATATATATGATTTTCTCTCTCGCCAGCGCCAGCGCCACCCATCGAAGCAAACTTTTTTTGATTTCATACCCAACCTACATAATGAAAATAAACCAAAAATTAGCCCAATAGGTTTAGCCGTTCTCACGTGATGCATATTGTAATATTTTTAAAATAAAATTATAAAATGCAAAATGCATGTTTTTTTTTAATTTTTCTTCATTTGGAAAATTCATTTTATTTGAAAATAAGAAAGAATCAACTCCCAGTTCAACACATTTGGCTAAACAACGTTTTTTCGTTTTCTATCTGGAGCATGAATGAACAAAAACCTTGGAATACCAACTCTTGAATAGGCCACGTAGAGCTGCCCAGAGTTGTGATCGTATTGCTATTGACATTATTTTATCCGTAAATCCCCGCGATTGGAAAAATAGAACAAAAACATTCAACGCATAAAGTCCAAGATTGAAATCCCAAAATTTCTGTGCAAAACAAAAAAAAAATTTAAATTCAAATTCGCACTTCCCCTTCGATTTAAAGAAAAACTCATATTAAAAACAAACACAATAACACGTACCTATGCTTTTAGTACTCCACGTATATGCGAAAAATTCAATGCTCAATGTGGATACGATAAATGGGTGCCAAATTTGAAGTAAATCATTCGAATAGACTTGTTCGTGAACCACAATTTTTAAATCATTTACATATTCTATAAAACAATTATCAAAAGTTAACTGGGGATATACACACTATATTTAGTGACTTTTTATTTTTGTGTCAATTATCGCGTCAGCAGCGAACATGGTTAATTTAACATTCTTAATATTCATATACATATTATTTAACTTATCAAACTTACTTACTTACTTAATTGGCGCTATAACCGCTTAAGCGATTTTGGCCGAACTTCTCCTACAATTTGTGGTGTGCGTCTTGATGTTGTAACACAAATTGAGGGATCTACAGTTTTTACGCCGCACAGTGGGGTAAATGGTGCTCAAAATGGAGATTAATTCCCACAAGTCTTCTAGTTATGGAAAAGTTATTTTTTTTAGTTAATTAATCATAAAGAAGTAAGAAAATAATGCAATTCGAGTTTTTTTTTTTTTTTTTTTTTTTTTTTATATCATAAAAAACAAAAATATGCTGAACATCGGTTTTCTAAATTTTTTATTTTTTTAAGCTTCAAATTTTATTTAAAATATATAAACTGTTTCTTCATCACTATAATCATATTCATGATCATTGTCGTCTTCGCTTGAATTTTTATCATCGCCTTCATCATCATCGTCATCATCAACTTCATTATTATTGCCACTCTCTATCACGATCAACTCTAATGCTTCTTCGGGTAAATCCTGCACTTTTTTTTTTGGTAATTTTCTTGTAGTTGATATAACGGGGTCAGAACTGATTAAAAGTCTGTTAAATATGTCTTCATTTGCTTTTTTTCTGCTGCATTTGGGAGAAAAATGTTCTCTAAAATTCTTAAAATCTTTGTTTCGAGCTTCCTGAGCTTCTTCTGATAATTGTCCGATTGGCAACATAGCGTGCGATATTATCTCTGGTCCATGGATAAAATATTTGTGAAGTGTTGGAGGCATGTTATACCAAGGATAACATTCAACGAAATATTTTGCTGTATTTAAAGCGTAGTCACGAAACTTCTGTACCTCAATATCGTGCCCACTAGAAACAACTACGAGTATTGTATGCATCTTTTTAATCAAATTTATGTCAACTTTAGTACTTAATTGCTGCTGACATCTCGGGATTTTGAAAGAAACGCCTAGCTGTATTGCCATCGTTAGAATTCCCAAAGCCAGGTTTCGGTTGGTCAACAATCAGACCAATTTTATCTTTAAATCCTTTTTGAATCCGTGCTTTATTTTCCGAAACTAATAGTTTCTCGCTTTCTGTTCGAGCTTGCCACTTTTTTATAGACAATTTATATGATAAGTGGAGAAGACATTCAAAGAACCTAATCCACCCATGAAGTATTGAAAGCCCAAATTGTAAATTTTCTGTTTTTACAACTTTCTTCACCATTTCATCAATTTTATTAAAATCTTTCGAGCTAGCTCCACATAAATAACATTTTTGTGTAGATGTTGTTTCTGTTAATGCGTTGCATACTTTTCCATCAACCATAGATAAAATTAAATTGTGTTTAACTTCCAAATATTTATTTCCATAAGGTATAACCGAATTAACAAGATTTCGTATTTCTATACCAACTCTTTCGTTTTCAGTTCTAGAAACAGCTGTGGACTCTTTTACAAATTCAATTTTTAAAGGCCTGCAGAACCTGGTAGAAGCTGGGCGCGAATTTTGCCACATAATTTTGCTTCCACAAATCAACCTGATTGGAACAATACAGGTGATGAAAACTGATGAATCATTTGCACCCGGATTATGGTACGCTTGCTTATATGAGCTGTGTCCAGAGCTTCCATCGAATCCCCACTTAGTGTACAGGCATAAATTCTTCATTTCCTCATCGTTCAATGTTTTAATTACGTTATTTTGGGCTAAAGTTATACGCTCAGTGGTATGGTCTAAAAGGGCTTGCAAGCTTACTTGTGCTGAAATCTCGCAAAAATGCATGCTCTCACGTCTAGGATAACAATCCTTTTTTGCTGATTGGACATATGAATAGCAAGGAAACCTATCTGGAGCAGATTGCCTTATAACATTGTACTGTTGTCGAGATAACTTTGCTTCCACCAAAACAAATAAAGCGTCTTCTTTGGACATTTGCTGTGATAGTGATGATTTGGCAATACTTTTATGAAATCTTTTCGCTCTCGATGGTGAACTTGCAACCTCTTTCACTATCTTTGACGCTTCCACTTGCCCTGAAGCTCTAAAACTCATTTGTGCAGCATAAGCTAATAAAGGCAAAGGCACACTATCTCTTAAAAATTTACTTTTTTTTTGCTTCGTTTTCTAATTTGATTCTTCAAATGAAAGTTCTTTGCGGCCACGTTTCATTCCTTGCGAATGGGTGAAACCTATCGAAGAATCCAGCCAACTTTGGTTTATTCTAAGGAAACGCTCTTCATGCCTATTGGCTCTGCTCCAACGAATTTTAAATTGACTAATAAAGGTTTTTATCCTGTCATCAAACTGTTTTATAAATTCATCAGATGGCTCAATACGCTTTTTCAATTGCTCTTTTAAAAATTCAAATTTTTCATTAAATTTATCACAGCCAGAGTTTTTCATTATGTCATAAAGACTTTGACGAGTAACCCAAATTACATTAGAACTGGTTCCTATAAGGAAGATAATAATATTTTTATCCTCTTTAAATGTAGTCAATGTCGGTATCGCTTTTACCATGTTAGTTAAATATACATCACTATTGTTATTTCTCTCGACTGCACATGACATACAAACATTAGTAATAATAACAAGTGTTACAATACAAATTGCGCGGGAAAAAACAATGTCGGTTATCATGATTTTACATATACCCTAAACCTTAGATAAGAACCTTATGCCATATTAATTAATTATTACAAAATGTAAGAAATCAAAATTTTATTTCAAAAATGTATGTGATGATGTATATTATTATACATATGTAAGTAAAACGCGAATTTTAGACTATTCCGGAATATGTTCTTATGCATTTAAACTGCCGCTTATCGTAACGTAGGGTGTGAACAAAGCAAACAGGCATCCACTGAACAACAAAAACAATAACAAACCTTTTTTTTTGCAATTGCTGTATTTGTTCTTCTTCTGCCTTGAGAAATTCGTGTATATTTGACCAGGCAGTTCGCATAAAGAAATGCATATACTGAGAAAGTGCGCAGTATTGGCGCAACTTTTTTTTTTACAAAAAGAAACTACAACAGCCATAGATTACAGGAATGAAACAAGATTTGCTTTACCCCGCTTAACTCACAACTATATGTCTGCATATAAGGTCGAAATCCCAATATTTTAAGGCTTTCGCCCAAAAAAAAAATTAAAATACTTAGAGACACGTAAAACACAAATGAAATCTTTTTGTATTTACTAAATTACCTGAACAAGAAGGCTCCATTACAATTTTCTCAAGATTTGTCCAGTTAAAGAAAATAAAAAACTTCGAAAAATGAAAAAAATCACGTATATCACTGTGCGCATACAAAAAGAAATAAACTTGCAATTTTCAGAGAATATTACAAGAAAACTGTAAATTTTTTGCCAAATATTTGTTCAGTTAGTGATGTAGAATTTTATCTACTTTTGTTTGATACCAAAAATTTACTTGTACCTTGAATTTTGATTTTTGAATTAATCTCCAAAATCGACACATTTTACCCCAATGTGCGCCGACTCCGAACGGCGAATGTTTTTTGTGAGGATTGCCATTGCCTGCCGAGGGGCGACCGCTATTAGAAAAAAATGTTTCTATAATTTTTGGATGTTACTTGCCCCGAGCTGGATTCGAACCTGGGACCCACCGAATGAAGCGCGCACACGCTACACACTTGGCTACGACGGCCGCCAATCACTTATCAAACGCTATTATAAATATGACTACAGATAAGGGCGAAGCCTATAGAATGTCATTGTAAAGGCAATATAATTTTAAAAAGTTGTTGTTAATGCGAACTCGATGTGTTAAAAAATTGAGTGTGCGCTAGGCACGTGGGAATAGAGAACTATTATATATGTAGTTATAAAGGTGAAGCAGTATTTCTTTGCTATTTCAGGTAAATTTAAAAACATAGGTAGGATACCCAGGAGTTTTACCTTTTACACGCTGTAATGCGAATTCTACTTCTGAAAGTGAAATTTCTTTACCAAGATATTTTACTAATAGAGAATTTTTTTCTTTAATTTAAGTCTCTGAAAAATTATTATCATTAGAGAAAGTAGATCAAAGTTGGGTAAACGAATCTGATATGTTAACAGAATCAGTTATAATATTATTGTCGGAAACCATAGCTCAAATGTGATTTTTTGGCTTCCCGGGTCGACATTTAATAAAGTGGAGAAATTTTGGAAGTGAAAATTTTAAAACTTTGATTTTTGGTTTTTTTACGGCTTTTTCAAAAAGAGCATTTGATTTTTACATTTCAAAAGATTATATTCAGATAGAGAATGTTTGTAAATTTTCCAAAGCTTAATTTGTAGATTTCGGAGAATTTGAATATTTTCTGTCCACCACTCTGTGAAAGGTTTGGCTGGCTTGAGTTTGGTTTAAGGGATACATTTATTGGCTGCCGAGCGGGCTACTTTTGTTATAGCAGATACTTCTTTGTTAATACTTTGAGGTGTGGCTAACTCACTATGACTTATTAATTTAGCAACTTCCTTTTGATAAAAATTCCAACTCGCATAGTCAGTTTTAGAAATATTTAGGAAGATGGAAGGACTTATCAAAGCCTAGATGAATCTGAATAGAAATTGAGACATGAAAATGGTCACTCTCTCGGATGCAAAGAAGGAAGTTCCAGATTGTTCTCAGCTTAAGCTGAGGAGAGATAAACGAAAGGTCATCTAACTCATTGTATTCCATTGAATAATTTTTAAAGATATTAATGGAGCAAAGGGAATATGTTATAATAACGAAGAGATAGATATGCGATTAAGTTGAGAGCAGAGTGTTGAAATCGATTATACATCTTCATTGAGCACTTATTGGTGATTTTAATTTTTAAGATCTCTTTCGCTTGAAGGAATTTAGTGCACTCTTTGGATGATGATGGCGATCGTAGTTGGCGCATAATGTACGGGTACAGTTTGATGGAGAGTGGGGAGCTGAGTTCATTAATAATTTCCTCATCTGATACATTATTCAAAAAAGGTTCAACAACCGCAACATTATGTAGAGATTCATAAAAAGCGGCCGTTACCGAGCAAATATTCGCCAACTGCCTTGTTTTAATGAATTTTTGTGCAATTGTGTTACACTTAACTAGAAGTAGCAATTTGCTATCCCGAAGCGTTAAAATTGAGTGGACTTCGTTTGATTGCTCGATGAAGAGCAAAAGGTGAAAACAGTTAGAGTGGTAGTTGACAAGGCATAGTCCAAAGATCCAGAAGATGGCTTCAGATTGATGTCGAAATATCGACATATTTAATAATACACAAGCTAAAATAAAAAATCTCAATAAATGAATCATAATTAAACTATCGAAGGCAATTAACAACAACTTATTATATTATGATATTATTACAAGTACTTATACTTTACAAGTATAAATTGGATTTTTTTAAATATAATAGAGAATAAATATGTTTAAATTGAAAAATATATTCTTAAATATTATATTTTAATGTAACAATACTTTCTTAAGCATATAGCAACTGTACGCCAACACTTAAGTTGAAAGCGTAACAATTCCTTATTGTTTTCATTTAAATAAATAAAATTCGTTTAAGTTTCCAAAATGAAGACTATTGCATTCACTAGTTTTATTGAATATAACAAGTACTATTTATAAAGAATACAAACTTGCGCTGCGTATTTAAAGTTCGGTTGCATCCGAACTTAGATTCTTCCTTACTTGTTTTTTTAATTTTAAATCAATAAAAGTTTGGGATTCAAACCCCTACCAAAACTGTAGTACTAAGTATGATGAAATTTACCTACTTTTTAAATAAATGAACAGCAAAATTAACAGGAAGAAATCTATATCCTTTTCAAAATGCGTGTGGTGCTAGAAATTAATTGTTAACAATAAAGGAATATATCATTTAAAAAAAGCGTAGGGTGCTCGGTACCAATTATTAAAAAACCTTTGACAAGTTTCTTTAAAAATAGATTTGGTATAGCAATATAGTACAAAGCACCCCACGAATTTGAAAAAATACATATATTGACTTTTTTCTGTTAATTATTTTACACTTATGTATATTAAATATTATATTCAGCTTTATAGTTCTACCTACCATTAAGGCGTCTTATTAAACTATTATTTATTTTTGTATATAAGATTAACTGATTGTATGCACAACATGTTTGTTTGAAGATAAAAACATTCGCCAGGTATTGAATGTGTGACTTTAAAGACACATTCTTACTTTTTAGGAGGTATTTGTAAACATAATCGTAAAAAAAATTAAACATTTGCTATTGAATCCGTACGACGACATATCTATAAAAATCATAGCAGTTTTTTGTTTTAATTTTAAAACACTTATATTAATTTATGTTCACCAGATTCTATTTATAATTGCTCAAAAATTTTAGAAAGAAAGTTAAATTTTAATTTACTATTATGTACTTACACGCGTTAAGGTTACTCCTAACGATGACGCTGCCGTCATCCTGAAGTAGTTACGCTCCTCTGTTGCTATATTTGATATAACTTGTTCTTGGCTTTCAACAGTCGTAGAGCCATCCTGAAGATATGTTGTGCGGTAGGTATAGGTTGTTAGGCATATTTTCGTCACAAATTGATTCAGATCAATTGGTATCGAAAAGTTGACCTGAAACGCATACAAATATTTTTTAAAGGAAGAAGATAAAAATTTGTCTATATATCTATTACATATAACCGTATTCAATATAATTATGGCAGGATATTACTATGCGCCTTTTAAAATGACTATCCTGAAGCCGTCTGTTTAAGCCTGAACCTCAAGCTTTAGCTCTTTCTGACATCAGAATTTCACTCTCCTTTAATAACTAAATTTTTTTGGATCATATCCATACATATGATAAAGCATGTCTAATATTTATATTTATTACCACAATAGTTTTATAATATCTGCTGTACAGGACATATGGATTCAATGAAAAGTTGATATGTGGGCATTACAAGCAATTATGTAAAAATGGAACTTATGCGGTCTTGGTTAATATAATAGGAAAAAATTTGGCGCTTACAACGTAAAGCTCTATGATTTGGTGAACTTCTCCTGGAACTTATAGTTTGCTTCTTGATATTGTACCACAAATTGAGGGAAGAAACGAAGCGCCGTCTTCGGCCTTGCAGGAATAAAAAGGGTGCATTGTGTTCGTCAAAATATTCATCTTTAAAATACTATTTAAAATTAAAAATATAAATATATATAAGTACAAGCTGACCCCGCAGGCGTTGCCCTACGTAAAATTGTATCTTTTAATTTCAAATTCTAATAACTGCCTCTCTGATAATGAGTGAAGCCGCCGATCTTTATTTCGTTTGGTGCGAAGAAGATGATTTCGAAAATTGACCACCAGTGTAATAGCTGGCTAATGTCAAAGATTTATTGTTAGCAACTAATTCATATTTATTTGTATGAATTTTATTCATGTACTGAATACTCAAAATGATTTAAAATAAACAAAATTGAATATCGAAATCAAAAGTGTTTTCATAACATTGAACATTTATGGAGTCAATCTGAAACTGGCAGGCACATCCAACGAATTCAAAAACTCAGATGGATAGCTGGTTACTTCGTCTTCGTTTGTTACACAGTCGATAAATTTGAAGGATTGCAGTGAACCAACGATTTGATTTTGAATTGTGCAGTTTAAATGATCCACATCCTTGTTCTTTGCCGCTAAAATTGCTCTTTCACTCAACCAATCGTAGTTTCTCTGGTTAGCAATGATGTTCGGAAACACTTTGTTGATAAGCTCATCTTTCGTAGAGACGAAATTGCTAAAAATTTGGCGAGAACGAAATCGATCCATTTGATACGTCGACAGGAACATGACCATCGCCGATAGGTAGCAGTTGATTGGAGAACACCTCGGCAGATGGATCGTTTAACAATGCAACTCGCCAGTTCATCGTCAGCTGAAGTTTCTTCATATAACGCCACAGTGTTGATGATTTGAGGCAAACAGCGGCATCGGTCGATCGTGGTATTACTGCTAGTATTACTGCTAGTGTTTGTCGGAAGCCGCCTGAGAGTAAAATCAATCCACCGCCAAAACGTCGTGCGTCATTACGCAGATCTTTCATAGTGCGATTCAGAGCTTCCAACGTACGCTTATGTGATATCGTGCTTTCGTCCCAGATAATAAGTTTGCTTGCCACCAAAACTTTGGCCATCGCTGAATGTTTCGCAATGTTGCATGTTGGTTCTTCAACCGCGTGAAGGTTTACCGGCAATTTTAATGTCGAATGAGCGGCTCGGCAACCTTCCAGCAGCGTAGCCGCTAGCAGCTGCTGCAGCAATTTCTGATTTTGTAGAAAATGTAGCCAAAATTAATGATAAGAGGAATGTCTTGCCAGTGCCACCAGGCGCTACAAGGAAAAACATACCAATATTTCCATCCTCAATTGCCTTCATCACCATATCGTACACTTATTTTTGTTAGGGATTCAACAAAAGTACATTCGTTCGAACCAATTAGTTTAATGCATTTGTTTCGTATTGACTCCCACGCTGCAATTCTCGTTCGAAAGCGTCGTTTATTTACGATTTGGCGATGACATTCCTAACCTGACTAACGAACTGCCGCACATGAGGTAACGCATGCCTTCTATCAAAACACAAGCCTGGTTGTGCATCTCTCACTCATCTCAAGATAGGGATTCTCTGAATGGATACGAACTCGATGTAAAATGTCTTCTAACATGTCATCCTTGTACTTGTCCGACAATTCACGTGGATTCGATGGAAAACGTATAGAAATAGTGATCGCAAATAATGTGCGTATCTGGCTAGGAGATGCGGAAACAGTTGCTTCAGCGATTGTCGTTTCTCAATGCGTATCGTTTTCAAGCAAATTGAGCAGCAGGAAATGTTGGCAACACTACACCATTGACAGTTCCAAGTGATTCAAATGATGTCGCCCACGAACATTCACCAGCAATAATCGCAAGAAAAGTATTCATCATTCTTCGGATAAACTGTATAAATACGGCCAATAGTTTCAGTAGAACCCACATCCATATGGTCAGGAACTACATCGCCTTGCTTTCGGCGTTGTAATTTCTTCGATGAAGTATTCCAAGTGTAATAACGCGGCATCTCTGAGTACAGTAACGTACGTGAAAACGGATCACTTTGGCAAATCGAGAAGAATCTGGTCAATGTTGTCACTGGTGGGTTTTAAGCACGTTGAGCGGCATTTGCAGCAATGAAATAAACTCGTTGACCGTTCTCCAGATGCTCTGCCAAATGTGTAACAGTCGGATAGCGTTCGTGAATGGGAAATGAGAATATACGCCAAATCGCTCCATTGCAGCTTATGTATCGACCAACTTGATAGCGCGTGATTTCATTATTGGGATCAGGGGCTTGAAGACCAAAAGCCGCCATATCACTGCCTTTCTTGACATACTCCACGCCAATTTGAACGGAAGGATGTGAGCTGTAGTCAATTAGTCAGTTGCGCAATCGTAATGAAACGCTACTCAATTCAAATCAACACTTGAAGCACTCTTGTTACGCGTTGATTTCGATTTCCACGTTGTTGAGTTGCTTTATTTGCTCGACGATTTCTCACTGTTAACTGAGCCGTTTCATTTGCCGCCTGTCTTTCTTCTTGTGTTTGTGATGCACGAAGTCGGGCCATACTAATACGACGCTGTTCTCGTGCGATTTCTTGTTCATCCAAATTCAATTGGTGGTCAATATTCCGAACTCTACTTGGTCTCGATGCGAAGGATTAGATCTTCTGGCTCGCGGCATTGTGAATAACACTGAGAAATGAATGTTACAAAATCACTTAAGGCTGTTAAAATAATTGTCGATTTAAACGCACGTATTACTTTTCTCTTAAAACCTTTATTCACTAATAGGGACGCTGCTGAATCCTTCTAATACCAGAGAAAAAGTAAAGTATACTTAGAACAATGCTTATATATATACTCATGAACGACTGCCTGGCCATCCGCCTAATCATCTGTGTAACTGTAAATTATAAATTTTTGAATATAATGAGACATTAATACGCGACGACACCAATGAGCGGTAAGCCCCAGACGCCGCGTACAAATCCCATGCATTTCGTCCTTCGTGTATACACATATACAAACATACCTACATATGCATCTATTTAATGCAATGCGCACTTCCTTTTCCATATATAAGTTAACACAATAGTTTACACAAACAATTAAACGTTGGCCATAACCCACAAATGTTACGGCTAAAGACACTACACGCGTAGTACGGAAACCATTTATGCTCAATATCAGCAAGTTGGGAAATTGATTGGGCAATATTGCTAGTCAGCAATTAATACTAAATTTGGCACATGAAAGTGCAACGTGACTTTAGGAAGCGAAAGGTGTAATGTAGAATTAAGAGTTGTACTGTATTTAAAGACGCGGCAGACACGAGTCCACCTAATTTTTAAAAGCATAGTTTAGTAAATAAAAACTTAACTGGTGCCCGAGCAGGGACCGGTTTAAGTCGCGTAGTAGTGTCCGTATTCAAGTGAATTGCAGCTGCTCTAGTAAAAATTGAAAAGGAGTCCCAGCGGATCGCCAGCAGGTTTAGAAGTAAGCATAGATTTAGACCTTAATTTTATATATTTAAGAAACTTATAAAATAAACACATACGTATTACATTTTTTTTTAACAATTGAAATTCAGTGAAAAATATTTACCTCAAACAAAAATTTTGAAATTAAGAATTGTTTTTATAGAAGAAAATTAAAATATAAAACTGATCCTTTTATTTGAACAAAATTTTATTTTTAGTTAGGAGTTAAGGAGTGATAAATATTAAGTAAAAAAGGGGCTTGTAAAGCTCATAACTCAATATAACTAGAAGCTGCGATTCACTTCCTAACAGGGGACCCTCCAGCTTTATAACATTTGGAAATTCTCTGCGATTCACTTCCTAACGGGGGACCCCCCAGAGAGTTATAAAAAGAAAAATAATTAAAAATTTCATTCATTGGCTTGTACAGCCAATAATTTAAAAAAACAAAAAAAATTTTGCCGCGATTCACTTCCTAATGGTGGACCCTCCGGCTATAACAACACTGCGGAGCAAAATTTTGCGGTCGGAGATTTTTAAGTCGATGTAGGGTAAGTTGAGGGCGCTGATTACGAAAATAATATCAGTTTTGTCGAATTGGAAGGATATATTTTAACACAAAGCAATGCTCACTTCCTTTACTATGTATACACAAAAAAATTGATGGATGCATACTAATTTACTTATTAATATATGTGCAAGCACTGCAAGCAATGACCACGTCGGTTCTAGTGTTTAATATTATTTCCAAATCTACTTATATATCGGGTCTTGCAATAGGAACGCTACAAAAGTTTTTTTAAATAAAACAAAAACGGTTTGGGATATGAATTAAATTCTTTATTCCTGTGAAAGTACATTCGTTGCCATTATGTATGGAATTCGATTTCTTTTGCACCACAGGCACAATTGCAGAAGTCCAGACGCTGAACCCAATTTTCGACGGGTTTCAACCATAAATCGGCCGATACTGCTGCAATTTCACGTTCGACATTCGTACGAAGTACATCAATCGCCGCTGGCTTGTTGGCATAGACCATAGACTTGACGTAGGCCCACAAGAAATAGTCTAGACATAGAAAAAATATGGCGTCGTTTGCTGTCACTATCGGTCTACTTTTGTGGCGTCCGCATTGCAAGACCTTTTAGATGAAGGTGCAATAGATTACGAGTTTATCCTTGGAGGCACAATGCTAGATTACGTTTATCTAAAAGTAAACCAGACGAGTGTAGAATTTTTTCTGAAGGAAGGTGTGAAAAGGAAGGCAGTACTGACATAGTGCTGGCGAATGACAAAGATACTAGTTGTGATTTGTTTAGTGAGTTTGAGTGTCTTTTCGTTGAAATCCAAACAGGGGACATAGTACATGAGTCTGTAGATCTATCCCATCTGAAAAAAAATATGTACGTACAGTGAAAGCTTTAATTATTGATTTCAGCTCACGAGAAAATAGAAGAAGTTCAGTGATAAAAACAATTTTCCAATGACGATCATGGACAACAGAGAGACTCAATAAAATACACGGCTTTTGTCACGCATGTTGAACAGTATGAATTTTTTTTCGCGTCATTTGGCATAACAATGACTTTATCAGGGATGGAACAGTTGCAATCTATATGGACAATCTAATCATTCCATCAGAAACGGAAGACGTTAAAAGCAAAATTTGAGCTCTTTAAAAATAAAAAGGTTTTTTTTCGGCCGCAACTAACTTCCGAAGAAATAATCATTTACGTATATATGAACATGCGTTTATTTGAATTTCAGCAAGTTTTAATATCTAAAGAGATTTTTACATTTTAATGTGAAATATATTAATTAACCAAAGAAAATGTCTTACTTGTTCGTTTTACTTCCTCGAACTCTTTTCTAAAATGATGTCGAAAGAAGCGAGATAAGTTTTAAAAGCAAAGTAACGCTTCGTTCAATTTCGTATTTAACGAAATATTGTTTTAAGTGAATTTATAAAATACAAGTATAAATTTGTTAACCTCTATATAACGCAAAGTTTACATTGTTGGGGAAAAAAGTAAAATTTAAATTATGGGATTTAGGCAGCAACAGCTGTCCTTAATAATAAATTCAATAAGATTGTAGTAAAAGTGAGAGAGAGAGATCAATAAGGAGATGATTAATTTTATATGATTTTTAAAATTTGAATAAAAACAAGGAGATTTCTTTTTACAGGTGCATATTTTTAGACAAAATCATCAAAATGAATGATCATGACCGTTTAACTTTTCAATTGATTTTAAAAGAAATTCAAAATAAAACTAAGAAGAAAAAAAATGTCGTCTATATTGTCCCCTCTCGCTCCACTTAGCCACCAAGCTTTTTTAGACGTCGATCTCTTTAATTATAGGTGAACTTTTTAGCTCTGTGTGAATGCATATTTTACTTTCATTTTTGCAAAAAAATCACTTGTATCCTTGTTAGTCAATACCTCGTATAAAACAAAAATGGTCAAAAATAAATACTGCAATAGCGTGTATTTTTTAGAAAGTTTTTATTTGCAGCTCGTACGGCTTTTATAATGAATTTGTGTTTCTATTAATTCAGTAAAGCCCTATTAATTCAGTAAAACAGAGGTCCAACAATTTTGCCAAAAAGCGCGTTCCGTTCCTCCTATAAAATATGGCTTTCCTAATATGGCATTTTCCGTATAGGCGGTATTGCACGCCCAGCGGCGACATTGTGTCAAATTTCACATATCTACGGCAAATAACTGGGAAGATATGGTTTCGTCTTAAATGGCGGCAGAAATCCAACTTTTTCTTCAACAAGTAATATATAGGTCTGATACATAGGATCTATACACCAACTATTGTGCATCTGCATCAAATAGTTATCGTATAAGGCCCATTATTCCAAAATGATACATAGTTTTCTCTATAAGACATACAATATACATATGTATACCCAAATATGATTCAAATGTACCGAATATTTGCGGAAAAATTCAAATTTCCTTTTCCATGTGGGCGTGGCACCTCCCTCTTTTCTTCTAACTTTATATATATTCTGCTGTAAGAATTTCATAAAGACCGGTTGAGTACTTTGGATGCCAACAAAGCACTAGCATTCATTTTTAAATATCAGATTAACTTTTAATCCGAGGTGATGTCCAGGGTATTATAACTTTGTTCACCTAACGGTTGTTTGTAACAGCATAGAGCAAGCAAGATAGACATATGTAGGTACATACCAAAATGTTCGGAAATAATACCGAAATTGATTACGCCATGTATGTCTGCTCCTCCGTTCGTCCATGCATCAGATAAGTCGTAAATATTGAAACATCTCAACGAAACTTTGTACACACATTACCCTAGACCTAAGGGAGGTTGGTGTTTTAAACGGGGAATTTTGGAGAATAACAGTGCCCACATAATGGAGTTTTGTAAGAAACAAAATAATGCGATATTTCAGCAACCGTTAAAGAGAAAGTATTCAAATCTCACAATTTGAGATTGAGAAAGAAATAAGCGTGTATATAGCTGAAGCTAAAGCCTTTTTTTGTAGGTTTTCAAGGAAAAATAAAATGCATATAATTTAATTTTATGGGCAAGAATTTAGCGGCTGGCTCGAATAAATTCCAGGCCTAATTTTCTACCACTTTTTGCAACAGTTGGAGCCGAATCTCAGCAATAACGTATTGAATATTCCCTTCCAAGGCGTCCATCGTCTCGGGCTTATCTGCTCTACAGCATTTCCCATTGACACAGCTTCACTTGTCGCGCGCGATGGCGAGTAGACCCATTCGGGTCTTCTTCAATTCTCCGCGCCACAGCAGCAATAGTGTCTGAGGATGCGCATTATCCACTAGAGAAAACGTGGAGCGAAACCGATATATGGTTGCTCGAACCACCGTTTCTGCTGGGCGATATGTAGAATAGGGTTGGAAGACAAAAGATACGGAATTAAAAGTTTTTGGAAGTAGGCGTGGCACCGGCCACTATACAATAGAGCAATGAAGTATATATCCGAATGTACCTGAGCAAGCTTTACCATATTTGGTGCATACTATAGATTTCACAAGGACCAGGTTTTAAAGAATGGACGCGACCGCAGCAAGGTTTGCGGAGTCAGCGCCAATGCATGTAAGGGACCCAAGCTATGCACTTAAAGGGGGACGAGATACCCCATCCTATATGGTGATGGTGTTCCTCCCGGGGAGTGCTGAATCGACCACGCGATCGGTCTAATTAAAGCCTAGAGCGAGGTCTTACACAAGTCGGCAAGGCGAGTAATGAGCAACAGCGCAGAGGACGAGGAATCCTACACCAGGATGAGGAAGGATGAGTTTGGACTGACTACAGGTTCAGTTTCGTCGCGGTGAGGCTAGGACGAGTAAAAGACATGGTCAAGAAGAACCTGCGGCAAAAGAGTGTGTAGGGCTCAACCCCAAATCACCAACATCTACTACACAGGCTGCGACGGGCAAACCTCCCTGTGGATATTGTGCCCTGGAGGCACTGCAACAGCAGGGGTCACTACACAATAACTGGGACTCGACTTAAGCATGCTCGAACTCGACAGAAGAAGCGAGAGCGGGTTTAGGTTGCGGGTATAGCGGGAAGATTCGTCCCGGAGGATCTGAATATCTGGTTCAGCAGCTGGGGAAGATAAATAATAAGGTAATATGGGATATATCATCAGAGGGCCTAGAGCTTGTGTAGTGCTTAAGGAAAATATTGATTCCTTTTGCATTACATAATACCATAATACCTAACAGAGGTCCCACAGCTGGGAGAGACTGCAGAGAGACAAAACTTCCGCTAATAATTGGCTGTTATGCCAATTCACAACGCCGAATGGGGAAGTACAAATACCAACCGAAGATGTGAGTCACTATTAAAATTCTTAGTAAGTAGTGAATTGAGTATTTTCAATGTTGGGCGCAGACATTACTCTTGAAAACAAACGCATATAGTAAAGAAATAGAAAAGGCAAAACAGGACAGCTTCAGGAGATTTTGTGGGGGAATCACCTCCATTCCGGTGGTGACAAGGCTTCACAAAGCTCTAGCAAAGGAAAGGGTACGAACCAAATCAGCCTTTAAGCTACCAGATGGTACACACACCGCCCACAGAGAAGAAGATGCGCTTGCTCTGATATCGACACATTTCCCGGATGCATCGGTACCTTCAAGACATGGCGTGCAGGAGTAGGGGTTAAAAAAAACTCACTAAAGACGGCCACCATATCTTTTTAAAGGAAAATAAAAATGCCAGAAGTGAGAGCAGCCTCAGGGGCCGAAGTCGGCATGGTGAGAAAGGTAAAGTATCTGGGTCTCCCCATGGACTTCAGGCAAGGAAGGTCACGGAAAAGGGAAGATTATATCATGCAAGAACATGGAAACCCTGAGCAAAAGCCTCCCACTGCCTCAGCTCTTCTGGGATGATATCATCAAGGTTACCAGATGCGGCAGAAGATTTTCGATCGGACTGGAAAATAAATCATAATGGAGACTGCATTTGAAAGCCGTCTCCAGATGATTAAGTTGCACTGGTACACGGAAAGCCAAGCCGCACTCAAGGTCCTATCATCATATGAGACAATATCCTCTCTGGTGCTTGAGTGAATAGAGAGACTCAACTCTCTAGGAAGGAGGAATCATATTCAGATCCTCTGGGTCCTGGGCCACAAACGCATCAAAGGAAATAAGGTTGCTGATAAATAGCTAGGGTTGCGACCATAGGGCAACACTCTATTAAAGGAGAGCTTAGGAAAGAAGAAAACACACAAAGAGAAAGATACGAGCACGTCATGGTAGGGCTACGCCAGGCAAAGTAGCTATTGGTAAGGTACAATAACAGACGCCTCAAACAGCTTATGAAACTCTCAAAGAAAAAATTAACGATGATAACATATTTGCTCACAGGTTATTGTAGATTGCGGAGCCACTTGCACAAGCTCTCTACTGTGACTCGGCTCCGGAAGCCCCGATGCACTTGGTATTCGGCTGTGAGGCCATATGTAGAAGACGAAACAGATACCTACGCTCATATAGCCATCGCTACCACAAGCCACCATCATAGACTTTCTAAGGGCGCTGGGGTTGGATGAGGTACTGTATTTCTGTAAGTAAATTTATCGGAAAGATTTTGAAAATAGATCAATTCAACAGTCCCAAAGCTCACAGAGTCGTTTAAGAAACCGATTAGATCCTGAAATTCGATCTTCTGAGAAAAAGTTAAACGCAAAAATTCCGAGTTCCGCTCTACTGCTTAGCAAACTATGGATGCTCGCCAACGAAGCTCGCGCTGCGAAAATTTGCTCTGCTGAGCAAAATAGAAATAGTCTTTACCCAGAGTCCGTTGTGAGAATTCCACAGATCGAGCTTTTAAGCAAGATAGGAATACTCGCCAACGCAGACCTGGCCGCGTAGTATCACAAGTTCGTAATGCTTAACAAAATAAAAATGCACCCCAACGCAGATCTCGCGCGCAAGTTTGCTTTGCTGAGCAAAACATAAATACTTGCCAACACAGATCTCGCCGCGAAAATTCCCAAACTCGCTCTGCTGAGCGAAGTATAAATACTCATCGTGGCAAAGACGGTCATAAATCTTTCGGAAAATCTTTCTATCGAACTCTCCAAGGGTCGTCTCATCCGATGCTGACAGTCTCCACGCTCTTTCGCAATACAATAGCACAGACATTAAGAGACTTATGAAGTTGCGTTTTGGTTCGTCGAGAGAGGGTTTTACTGCGCAGTTGCCCACTCATTCCAAAATAGCACTTGCTGGCAAGAGAAATTCTATGCTGGATTTCGAGGTGTTAATGTTGGCGAGGTGTTAATGCTGGTTCCCAGATAATCAAGGTATTCCACTTTGTCGAAATTGTAATTGTCAACAGTGATGCCGGAGTAATGAATGTTTATTTGATGACAGGAGGAACTTGGTTTTGTCTTCGTTTACCTCCAAATCCATACGCTTCTTTATCCAGTTTGGAAAAGGCAGAACTAACGGCGCGGTTGTTGAGCCCCATAGAGTCGATGTCATGGGTATACGTAAGCAGTTGCACACTCTTAAAGAGATGGTGCCTGATCAGTTTAATTCTGCAGCTTAACTTACCTTTTCCAGCATAATGTTAAATAAGTCACATCCCAAGGGAGTCACCTTGTCTGAAACCTCGTTCGGTATCAATTGGCTCGGAGAGGTCCTTCCCAATTTATACTAAGCTGGTGGTGGTTTTGTTGGTAAACAAAATTCAGACATTGTTGCAAATAGGTAGCTTTTTCTCGTGTTATCGAAAACGGATTTGAAGTCGTCAAAAAGATGGTGTGTGGTTATTCTTATTTCTCGGATCTTTTCCCAGATTTGGCGTGTCATGAATATTTGGTCGATGGTAGACTTGCCACGTATAAAGCCACTCTGCTAAGGTCCAATCAGTTCGTTCACGGTGGGCATCAGTCATTCACACAGTACGCTCAAAAGAACCTAATATGCTATGCTAAGAGGACTGATCCCCGCGGTAGTTGGCACATATGTATGTATTGTAGGATCGCCCTTTTTGTGGATGGGCCAGAGTACACTTAAATTTCAATCAGCTGGCATGCGTTCGTCCTTCCATATTTTGCAAATGAGCTGGTGCATGCTCTTTACCAGCTCCTCGCCACCTCACTTGAATAGCGCTGCTGCAGTGTATCAGTACCAGCGGACTTATTGTTCTTTAGCCACGTTTCGTCCAGGTCGGGTAACGGCACTCCGACTCCGTCTTTATCGATTGGAGGTTTGAGGTCATCATCTTTCATGTTTTCTGCGCAACTGCCCTTAAGCAGTGTGAAGAAACGCTCCGTTTTCATTCATACAGGAAATTGCCGCGGTCTTGAAACCTTTTGCAAACCTTCGTACCTTCTAAAAGAACTTTCGGTCGTTTTTCCTATCGGTTAGCATATCAAACTTTTCTCGGAAGATGCGTCTCGCATCCTGCTTTAACTCCCGATATCTCTCCCGCACAGCTCACGTTGCAACCGATGCCTGGGGGGCCCTGTAGGCAGCATCTTTCTCTTCCATGGCGGCGCGGCATTTCCAATTGTTCTTTAGGGTTCGCTGAAAACCAATGCTTATGCTGGCATTAATTAATTGATTTTTACTGCTGATACCGCTTTCATTAAACCATCCGCCAACATGTCACTAGGTGAAATGTACTCCAGGTTAACCGATTTATAATTAAGCTTATCTCGTATGAACTTCTATATTATATCCACATGTTTAGTTCTTCGTGCAAAATTATTATTGGTAACAATATGGCTTGCGCTCTTGTTGTCACAGTAAAATGTTGTTGCCTTTTTAATATCAGGAATCAACTCTGGTGGTAGACGATTCAACCAAATAACTTCTTGCATCGCACCTACTACTGACATTTACTCCCATTCAGTCGATGACAATGCAATCGTCCGCTGCAAATGCGTAGACTAAGAAATAGCTCCACCTTGCATAATAATTATGTAACCAGACATTGACCGCCTTTCGTCTAGATCTCCTGGCCAATCAGCATCGCAAAAACCAGTAAGACCTTTAGCTGATTTCTGATAAAAGATGCCTTTATCAACAGTACCCCTCAAATACCGCATCACCTGTTTCACTGCAAGCCAGTGCGCTTTGCCGTGGTTTTGTGAAAAACGACTCAGCAAATTGATTGCACAGCTGATATCAGGACGAGTATTTTGCACTGCATATGAAAGACCAATTGCTTCCATATATAGAGCCTTTTCGAGATCTTTCTTTCCGTATTCAACTGATCAAGTTTAATTAGTCCTTTTACCTCGTCGTGCTGAAGCAACTATAAAGCCGAACCCAGGTACTTCATTTTAAATCTAGAAGACAACTCGACTGGTATTTCCCTATAACGTACAAGCGCACCTTCAGCGTCTCGCTTGACCTTAAATACCCACTTCGAACTTATGCCCCTTTTGCCTTCAGGCAATCCCGGCAATTTAAGATAATTAATTTCATCTTGCATCGCGCGAGTTACATATATGCATAATAACGCCGATATAAGCAATATCGAAAATCAAAATGTTATTCATGTAAATGCACCGAGAAGTACACTCAACAACAAAATCGATGAATAGCTAAAAAAATTGGCACAACAAAACATATAACCGGCACATGCCGATCATAAACTGCATAATCGATAAGATGAATTGGCACATCAAAATATGTAATCGGCACGTGTAAATTGTAAACTGCTTACCTAAGAACATGTGAAAGCGGTAGTCAAAAATTAGTAAGTAGCTATTTTTATATATGTAATTTTAGGTTTCTTTGTACGAAATTGATTAAATAAAATTGAGTTTGGTTTTTGGCCTACACAGCGTCAGTTCGCTGTCAATTAAAATATTGCCTTTGGCTTTTTTAAAAAACCGCAATCGGTATCAAATAATTTGAGTGGCGCAGTCGGTAGGATTCTTTTCAAAACAAAAGAATCCAGTGATACGAATCCTTATAACACCGTTATAACACTCTGCGTATTCCGTAGCCAACTCAGGAGTTGACCGGACCCTCCAGTGTATAATTAAATAAAAAGAAAACAAAACAAAAAAACAAAAATTATATATGTATAAAGCAACAGTGACTTTCCAAAATAGAATCATCACAGAAAATTAGTCATAAAATTAGTGCATCGACTTTTTAAAATCAAATCCCCACAGAAAATTTATAAAAAATTCGTTTAAATTGAATCACCACAAAATTTTTATCGAGAAAATCCGTGAAGCGACGTGTGTGAAAGTGACCACCGTAAAAAGCGGCAAAATTTATAAACGACAGGCAGAAAACGGCAAAAGAAGGATGGCACAGGACCAACTCCAGAGATCACCATTGGAACTAATGGAAGAAATAAACAGGAGAGATCAACAACTAGATCAACTCAGAGAAGCATACCTGAACTTGCAACATAGGCAAGCAGTACACAATAACGACCTAGAAAGGATACTAAAGAACATCAGCCACCTGCCCACATTCACTGGCAGTCGCGATGTAACGATCAATTCATTTATGAGTAGCTCTATCAACAACACCGAACATCACAGTCAAGAAGAAAGTCACCCGAGCAATATATTACCGAGCGATACAAGGCGAAGCAAAGAACTTGGCTATCAACATTCCGAATCCCGACGACTGGATGCAAATCAAAAGGACACTGAAACTAAAGTATAAACCTGACATCGAACCACATGAAATCTACAGGCGAATATGCAGTCTCAAGGTGAATACGGTAAGTGAATTAGCAATAGAGGTGCAAAAAATCAAATACAAGACAGATGAAATCAACGTGTACTATAAAGAGATGTAGGAATACTCGTAGATTTCAGTAATATATAATATATATTAATCTATACCATAAGAGAAATATCACAGGGCACGTTGTTAGATAAAATTTACGAAGAAAATGATTTAGAAAAAATTATTGAAATAATGACAAGGCGACGTTACGAGGACAGCTGCATACGGGAAGAATTTAAGGAAAGCAGAAAAACAGACGGACAATTTAACGTATAAAGGACAAAACAAAATGAACAATTTGCAAGAAAATATAATAATGAACACAATCAACGTGAAATGTGGCAAAACCAACAGCACCCTACACAAAGTAGAGGCAACGGAGAAAGGTACTCGGGTCAAATGAGACAAAATAATGAGGGGTTTTCATTTAATAGGGGATATAGAAATAACAATACAGGTCAGATGAGGCAGAATAATAATTTCATGATAGGTATGGATATCCTAGATTTTCTAAATGCACCCATCAATATGGAGCACAAAATTATAGAATTAAATCCGAAATGTAATTTCACTAAAGAAGGCTATAAATGTAAGGAAATTTGTACACTGGAAACTACAGATCCAAATCTAGAAAGACTAGCGTTGGATCACCATAATGCCGAAGAAAAGGAGGAAATTACTAAGTTATTAAAACGATTTAGTAAATTAATGTTTAAAGAAGGGGATAGGTTGACTAATACAACCGAAATCCAACACGAGATCAAGACGGCAACACAAGAGCAAATAAATTCAAAATTTTATAGGTACCCTCCACAATACGAAGCAGAGGTCAGAAAACAGATTCAAACTATGGGAATCATTCAGAAAAGCCATTTTTGATTTGGGTTTGTTCGAAAAAAAATGAGAAAAACGAAAAACATGAAAATTCATCAAAATTTGACATAGATTTGATTTATTCTAGTATAGTAAAAATCAATTTAAGATTTATTCTTATAAATTTAGTTTTAGAATACAGTTTAAATGTTTAAAAATGCTTTTTCCTGCTTTTCCTGCCATATTCGGTAACATTTTCTCTTATTAACGTCCAAATATAGTCCCCCATCATGCTTTCCGTATACTGGCCTTGGTAGCGTTTCTCAAACTCCATTATATCTTGATGGAATCGCTCCCCGTGTTCTTCTGAATAAGCTCCCATATTTGAATTTATCCAGATGTGAATGTAACATGTGCATCTTTAGCGACCGATGGCGGAAAAATTCGTAATCATGCCAGTTATCAGCTCATCATAATTTTCATCCCTATGATTTCCAAGAAAGCCATGAACTACTGCCTTAAAACTGTTCCACGCTAGTTTCTCCTCATTGCTAAGTAGGTCCGGGAAAATATCGCAGTTCATAATTTTTTTTATTTGAGGGCCAACAAAGACTCCAGCTTTAATTTTCGCCTCTGACAGCTTTGGAAAAAAAGTCTGCAAATATTTGAAAGCTTTAGACTCAATATTAAGAGCCTTCACAAATTGTTTAATAAGGCCCAATTTAATATGCAATGGCGGCATCAATATGTTTTTAGGATCGACAATTGCTTCATGTTTAATATTAAATCTTCCCACTCCATACTCACAACGTTCAGGCCAATGTTTTTGGCGATAGTGGGCGGCATCATTTCTGCTATCCCATAGGCAAAGATAACAGGAGTGTTTGGTATATCCATCTTGCATTCCAGTAAAAAAAACAAACCATCTTGAAGTCTCCAATAACTCCCCACTTGTATTCCGTATATTTGATTGCAGTTAATAGCATTTTAATACTGTCATAATTTTCTTTGAGATGTATGGAATGTGAAAGTGGAATAGATGGAAATTTGTTCCCATTGTGTAGTAGAACTGCTTTTAGACTTTTTGTTGAGCTGTCGATAAAGAGGCGCCATTCATTTGTATTACAAGGAATACCAATTGCTTCAAATAAACCTTTCACGTCATAGCAAAAACAGAGTCCATCTTCCTTACAGTAGAAACAAGAAAATTCTTCATGACGCTTTCTTTGCCGAGATATTCGAACATCAGAAGTAAGTAAATTGCGTTGTTTAAGCCACGATGCTAATAACTTTGCTTTGTCTTTTGATAGATTTAAGTCTCTTATTAAGTCATTGAGATCTTCAGAGTTGATGAGATGTAGTATTCCTGGTTCAATTTGAGGAACAAATTCGGAATGTACGGATGCAGATGAACTCGGTGTTTGAAACCTGCCTTGAGGGAATAGTTGCTTTTCCAACACAGGTGGATCAGGTACAGGATTTTGTTCCGAATGTGGTAATGGAGCGGATGTCGATGGTAGTTCCGGATATATTGTTTTCCTGAAACGTTTCCCTTTCAGTGGTTTCACTACACAAAAATAGCAATCAGTGTCATGATTACTCGGTTCCCTCCAAATCATCGGCACTGCGAACTTCATGGCTCTTTTCTCGCCCTGGTACCAAACTATAATAAAACGTAAAGCATTTCAAAACAATTTCAGTTATTATGCAATTATATATAGATATATGAAACAGTTAGTACAATAAAAAAGAGAAAATAAACTTACGCTCCAGAATGCTTCTGCAAGAGTTACATGAAACATGTGGAGCCCATTTTTTGTCCTGGTTTTTAACAGGTTGACCGAAGTAGGCTTGGTAGGTCTCGCAAACCCTAGTGTATTTAGTTAAATCAAACTTTTTTTGTCTTCTTTTAATACATTCGCCACATATATAGCAAAACGAATTAGCCGCTCGTTTACAACTTCTCGAAGACATCATTCCTCTGTGATATGCAAAAACATAGTGTCGCCCATAACGAGTGACCCAAGAAACTACAGCTTCTTAAAAAAAATTTTACTTACAAAAACGCTATCAGGTAGCTGGCATGCTTTATTGCTAGGCCTGCCAATCCGTCAGTAAAAGTTTCGATGAGTTTCTTGATATGTACTTAACGAATTGCCAAATCTACCTAAAATCATGTGTATCTGGGACCTTTTATCTCCTTTTTACTGTTTCTCAGCCACATTTTTTTTGTTTTTTTTTTAAGATGAGTATGTTGTGATTTAAGTAGATCTTTTTTCGATGCATCGCTGCATCAGGTAGCTACCCGCCGCCCTCTATCGACCGAAACAGCGCGAAAGGACCTACATTAGCCTGGTGCAAAAATGCAAAATTTTCAAATCGCTATAACTTCTACAAAACCAAAAATTTTTTTTTGTTGATCTGTGTTATAGAAAACTAAACGAGGTCACAGTATACGACAAATATCCTCTTCCAAATATTTATTCCATTCTAGACACATTAGGAAGAGTCCAGTATTTTACCACGTTAGATTTGGCAAAGGGATATCATCAAATTTTAGTAAAAAGGGAAGATCGAGAGAAAACAGCCTTTGTCACACCACATGGACTATATGAGTTCATACGGATGCCATTCGGTATAAAAAACGCGCCAGCCACATTCCAACGGCTGATGAATGAAATCCTTAGAGATTATATAAACAAAACATGCGTCGTTCATTTAGATGACATTTTAATCTTCAGCACATCATTAAAGGAACACATTAAGGCAATATCAGACATTTTTAGAGTCATTGAAAAAAGTAATTTAAAGAGCCAAGTAGATAAGTGCAATTTTCTAAAAAAAGAAACAGAGTTTCTTGGGCATTTCTAACGAAAGAAGGAATGAAACCGAATCCTTATAAGATTACAGTCATTCAAAATATACAATTGCCGAAAACGGAAAAACAAATAAAGAGTTTTCTAAGATTAACGGGATACTACCGAAAATTTGTAAAAGACTATGCCAAGGTAGCTCAACCAATCAAATAAATACTTGAAAAAAAGGAGAAAAAATGAATTTAATGGATCCAACCTATATCGAAGCATTCGAAAAATTAAAAACTTTAATAATTACCCATCCAATATTCCGATATCCCGACTTTCAAAAGCAATTTACACTGACAACGGACGTATCCAATTATGCGATTGGTGCAGTCCTGTCTCAAGAAGGACACCCAGTGTGTTATGCTTCAATAACTTTAAATAGCCATGACAGACAAGTCGCGACAGACAAGGAATTTCTGGCAATAATGTGGAGCATAAACTATTTTAGCCCATTCGGTTATGGCAAAAGAATCAAAATTCTAACTGACCACCAGCCAATTAAATACCTCCATTCTAAATATAGAGGCAAAGACATGTCACCAAGACATCAGAGATGGTTGTTAAAGCTAGGGGAATGTCAATTCGATATCGAATATCTAAAAGGCAAAGAAAATAAAGTAGCCGATTTTTTAAGTAGGATTGAAAATAGTGAGGATACTATTTTAGAAGAAAAGGAGACCACGAATACCAATATTTCAATCAATAATATAGAGAAAAATTCAAAGACATCAGACATCTTACATTTTTTAGATAATTTAGAGGACGAAACAATGACAACAATACATGCAGCAGAGGAAAATTTAGGAGATTATTTTTCAATTAGGAGGAAATAGTTAACAAGTACAAAACACAAGTTATCATAACGAACAATAAAACAGAAGAATGTAAGGTATTACATGGGAAAAGGATCATATTCATTGCAGAAAGTGATTATAAAGAAATGGGAGATATATTCAGGAGATATATTACAAAAGGTAAAGTCGGTATCTATGCTGATCATAGTTATAATAAAGTGCAAGAAAAACTGATTGAAATGTATTCAAACGACAATCAGATAAAGTTCACTATATGCACAAAAAGGGCACAAGACATAGAAACTTAAGTCGAAGCGGGGAAGCAGATTTCCTTCTATCATGTAAGAGAAAGTGCACATTCAGGGATACAAGAAACGTACTATCAATTAAAAAAATAAAATTTACTACCCAAAGTTATTGGAGCTAATCCAAACAGTTATAAATCAGTGTGAGATTTGCCAGGAAATTAAATACGACAGGAAGCCTATCAAACCCAAATTAAAAGTTACTGAAACACCTACAACAATAAACGAAATAATACAGGTTGACATTTGTTATAAAAAAATTCCATTTTCTAACTGTAATTGATAAATTTTCGAAATTCAGCGCTGCCAACCCATTAAGCGATAGAAATCAGATCACCTTTATTGAACAACTAGAGGACCATTTTACAAAATTAGGAAAACCGAAGAAAATAGTTGCCGACAATGAATTTAATTCTGTAAGAATAAAACTTTTTTTAAAAATGAGAATATAATACTGCACTTAAATCACACAAAATCAATAAGAAACTATAATGCACAAAAATCAATAAGAAACTATAATGACAGGTTTCATTCAGCAATAAAATTCACTCCGAACGAAGTACACAAAAATAAAGTCAACTTAGATGTCGTTAGAAATAATTTGGAAGCTATAAAAAATAAAGTAATTACAAAATTAAACAAAAATACGGAAGCAAGGACAGAAGGATTTATCAAAAATTACAAAGCAGTGATACATAAAGACCAACCTAAATATAGAAAAGGAAAATTGGAAAATATTCACTCATGCAACATAAAAAAATTACGCAAATTTACAGGAATTGAGGATAATATTAACGATATTGATATGGACATCAACAATTAAAGGAGAACTGGTCACAACAGAATTATTTGACCAAGGAGGATTCATCGATTTACAAACCCGAGCACAAGAAGTAGTTAAAGATACGGACATAATTTTACACGTAATTGATTTAAAAGAATTAGAAAATATTGTAAATGAAATGGCTGACAATTTGATTTCAATGAAGATAAAATATAAAAATTTGCTACAGACGGAATTGCTAGAAGTCAGAAATAAATTATTAACTCTAATGCCAAATGAAAAAAGACAGAAACGAAATTTAGGGAACGCTGTAGGAACTATGACAAAGTGGTTATTTGGGATTATGGACGAAGAAGACAGGAAAGAGGTACAGAAACATTTAATGAAAACAAACGAAATGTTAATCAACAAATAGTAATAAATGATTATTTTAATGTAACGATCACACATTTAAAAAATATTGTTAAACACGATAGAGAAATTATTAAAAATGAAATAAATTCCATAAGTAAATTTTTAAATGTAGAACAAGGACAGACCGCTTACTTGGAGCAGTTAACTAGAATTCAACTGTTAAAAAATAAACTAGACCACATACAAGGCAACGTAGTATCCGCCAAATATGGAATAATCCATCCTAACATTTTAACAGATAAAGAAATTATAAATGTCAAATAAATTTTAGTAAACTTAAGCAATTACAATTAGGCACAGCATATGTTAATAAAACACTGTTAATATTTGGTATTAAAATACCGAAAAACTTGATTAATGTTAATGTACGAACAATTATTCCCATTCCAAATAAGGATAAAAATGAAATAGACTCTAAGCTGGAAGAAATATTTGTTTATGAAATCATGTTTAATCATCTCGAAAATATTGAAGAAAAAATTGTAAATGCATATGTAACGGACAAAAGTAATTTCACAAAAAAATTATCATTCGAAGAAATAATTGAAAGTAACCAACATAACACTAAAAATATTAAAATACTTAAATTAAACAGTAATATTACACACGGAATCAATGTATTAACAATATTAATAATATTTATACGAATTGTGTTAAATTGGAAAATTCAGGACAATTCATATCAAAAAGGGGGAGAAGCCACATATATGCATAATAACGCCGATAAAAGCAATATTGAAAATCAAAATGATATTCATGTAAATGCACCGAGCAGTATACTCAACTACAAAATCGATGGATTGCTAAAACAAATTGGCACAACAAAACATATAACCGGCACATGCCGATCATAAGCTGCATAATCGACAAGATGAATTGGCACATCAAAATGTTATATATGTGAAGCTCCACTCCAATCAAACACTTAAATCCTAGAAATGTAAAATCTTACTTCACTCAAACACGTACATTCACATTCATGTTCATATCCACCACACATTTATTCTTATACTTACAACTGTATATCTAGTTCAAAAAATGAAATAAAGTCAGTCTTTCATCTACACTCAAACGCATAGCTTGTGACTTAAAGATTAAACAGTGGCGACGAGAAAAAAAAAAAACAAATGCAAATTTTGTGGAAATTGTTAATTCTTCGATACACAACAATTAACATTATTAAGATGACGAACGAAAAAAGTAACATAGAAGTTTTGCTTGAACAGCAGCAGCAGTTTACAAAGAACCTGTTCGAGCAACAGCAAAAGTGGATGCAATCCTTCATGGAGCGATCAGAAGCTGGTGGTTCACACCGTAACGCGGGTGATTCAGCCATGTGTCCACCATTTCACAATTTCAACAAGAACTTGCAGAATTGGGATTCGTATATCCAACAGTTAACACAGCATTTCCTGGCGTATTCAGTTGGCGATGCTGAAAAGCAAAAAGCCTATTTTTTGTCGTGGATTGGCTCTGATGTGTATGAACTGGTAAAAAATTTATTTGGAAGAAATAATTTACTTGCGTTCTCGTACAAACAGTTAATCGAAAAACTAACGGGGCATTTCCAAACGAAAAGACACATTGTAGCCGCACGTTATGATTTTTTCAAAAGAACGATGAAAGACTCACAAACACATAGGGAGTGGGTAGCTGACCTACGGGGAATCGCGCGCGAGTGCCAGTTCGTTTGTTCTGCTGCCGACTGTACGTCAAATTTTGTCGACGATATGATCCGCGATCAAATAATGGTGCATACGCCTTATGATTCAGTTCGTGTCGCGGCTCTACAAAAAGTGCAACCAACCCTTGAAGATGTACTCGTTATTGCCGAGACGTATGAAACAACAACGAAGACGGTCGCGACAATAAAAGATAATAGCGAAAAAGTGGTGAATTTTGTGCAGACACGCAAACATCAAAACAAACAAAAGAATAGTGAGGAAAAATCAAGCAAATATACTCTCAAATCTTGTTCGGGTTGCGGACACTCTCATTCGCGAGACAAGTGCAAGTTTCGCAATGCCATCTGTCACAACTGTGGCAAAAAAGGACACATTGCTGTCGTTTGTATGCAAAATAAAAGTAACAAAACTAACGACGATGTGAAAGGCGTTCAAAACCAAAACAAAGCAGCGAGTATGCAAACACAGAGAAACAAAATGAAAAGCGCAAATACAGTAGACTCAATCGAGGCAGTGCATAGTTTGACAGGCATTGTAAAATTTGAATCGAATAAAAACATTATTGATGTCGAGCTGCTAAACCAAATAATTTCGTTTCAAATGGACTCTGGCGCGACAGTTTCTGTAATTAATTACAAAACTTATAAGCAGTTGAACCGTCCAAAAATTAGTAAGTGTGATCGCATACTACACGCATTCGGTCAGCAACCAATTCCAATTTTGGGCGAGTTGCACACGGTCGCAAAATGTGGGAATAAAACCAAACAAGTGACATTAATTGTGACAACCATCGATAACTGTAATAATTTGTTCGGGTTAGACTTATTTCATGTATTCGGGTTTGAAATTCATCAAGTTTCGAACGTAGTTGAGGAAGCAGCGCCTCAAATAACAGAATTGTGTGAAAAATACAAAGAGGTATTTGAACCAGCTCTCGGTGCGATAAAAGACTTTAAAGCCAGTGTTGTTTTAAAACCCAACTCCACACCAAAGTTCTTTAAATCTAGGCAAATACCTTTTGCGCAAATAGCTAAATTCAAAGCTGAAGCGGATAGACTCACAGAAGCAGGTATTTGGAAACCCATCAAATTTAGTAACTGGGCATCTCCCATTGTACTTGCGCCCAAACCAGATGGTGCAATACGTATTTGTGGCGATTTTAAGCAAGCAGTAAACGCTCAAATCGACATTGAGCAGTATCCACTACCAACACGCGACTCACTTTTACACACAATGCGCCACGGTAAGCATTTTACAAAAATTGATTTAAAGGACGCATATTTACAAATGTTGTTGGACGAGCATTCTAAAAAAGTAATGGTTGTAAACACGCCCCTTGGTCTATTTCAGTACCAACGGTTACCATACGGTATAGCAAGCGCTCCAGCTATATTCCAACGTTATTTAGAACAACTTCTAAATGGTATAGAAGGCTGCGGCAACTATTTAGATGATATAATTATCACAGCGCCAACAATAGAGCAACATTTAGAACGAGTCGAACAAATCCTAAAAATACTACAAGAAAATGGAATTAGATGTAAAAAAGAGAAGTGTTCCTTCCTTCAAAGTGAAATACAGTACTTAGGCCGTCGCATAAGCGCTAATGGGGTTCTTCCTGACCAGTCAGGACTCCAAGCAGTCAAAGATCTCAAGCCTTCTGCTCATCTGCGAGAACTTGAGGCGTTTTTGGGCAAAGTGAACTATTATCACAACTTCATTCCCAACTACTCACAATTAGCTGCACCACTAAACCAACTTCGAAAAAAAGGTGTTCCATTTAAATGGGGCCCACAACAACAGAAAGCTTTTACAGCTTTAAAAAAATCACATTTTAAATGCTACGCAACTAGCTCATTTTAATGAAAATCTACCCTTAGTCCTCGCCACCGATGCATCTTCCTTTGGTATTGGTGTAGTACTATCGCACGTCCAGCATGATGGCAGTGAGCGGCCGATCGCTTTTGCATCCAAAACACTGGATAAGCACCAAGTCAAGTACAGTCAAATTGAAAAAGAAGGATTAGCAATTGTCTTCGGAGTAAAGCGATTTAATCAGTATCTCTATGGAAGAAAATTTACTCTCGTCACAGACCATAAGCCGTTGGTAACTATTTTCAATCCGAGCAAACATCTGCCTTTGATGACAACAAATAGGTTACAACGTTGGGCCGTCATGTTAATGGCTTACACTTTTGATATAAAGTACCGCACAGACGAAAAGTTTGACAAGCATGAGGCTTGCTACAATCTCACCAGTCTATCACCACCAATCAACGCAGAAGTCATCCAGGAAAGCACCGAAAAAGACGTCTTACTTAAGAAGGTACTATACTACGTATCCAATGGTTGGCCAGAAAAATTACCGCAATGTGATCAAGATATTTTGCCGTTTTTTAATCGAAGATTTACTTTAACCATAATCGAAAATATGTTGTGCTTACACACAGATGTCAATCGTATTGTCATTCCTCGCTCCTTGCAGCAAAATATTCTCCAACTTCTACACGAAGGACATTGGGGAATAGTCAGAATGAAGCAATTAGCACGACAATATGTGTGGTGGCCAGGCATAGACATGGACATAACACAACATACAGCCAGATGCGATCCTTGCAAACGCAATAATCCTGCTCCAGCCAGAGAATACCAAAGCTGGCCAAAAGCTACAACTGCATGGGAAAGAATACACATCGATTTTGCCGGTCCAATTTTCGATTCAATGTGGCTAATTTGCGTAGATGCGTATTCACAGTTTCCATTCGTTACACAAATGTCATCGACCACAACCGAAAATACTATCACAGCCTTATCGGCAATTTTCGCGATTGAGGGATACCCAAAAACCTTAGTTAGCGATAATGGGCCTCAGCTGACTTCAGATGCTTTCCAGCAATTTTGTAAATTACATGGTATAGCCCATATAACAACAGCACCATTTCATCCAGCGTCAAATGGATTAGCCGAGCGTTTCGTCCAATCATTTAAGACATCAGTCAACAAAAATATTGAAGACGGGTTGCCAATCAAAACTGCAGTAGTAAAATATCTCGCTTCGTATCGGTTTACACCTAACCTACAAGGTAAAACTCCAGCTGAGCTACTCCATGGCCGCCCAGTACGGACACTTTTGAGTCAAATTTTTGAGTACCCAAGAAAAGCCGCAGAAAGTCATCAGCAAACAACGAAATACGAAAAAAATCAAAAAGTCTACGCTCGAAATTACGGTAAAGGGGAAAAATGGGTCGATGCTATAATTAATAGGAGAATTGGAAAAATGATTTACGTCGTTCATACCACGCAGGGTTATATTAAACGCCACATTAACCAGCTCAAGCCAAAGTACAGTTCCTGTGACCCCAACATCTGCGCAATGCCAAAAGTTTCAGGGGCACCCGACACAGTTACAATCATTCCACCGTCGAATTCGTCACCAACATTTCAACCAGCTACAACTTCAGAGCAAATTAGTCCCCGAAATGCCGAACCAATTTGCAGCTCTGTACCAATTACACAAGAAACTCCGACGCCAATTATGCAACACGATCCAGACACACCCTTACGCAAAAGTAGTCGAATCCGTCGAGGCGTTAGCCGCTATTCACCGCCAGACTTCCGAAAAAAAAAAATAATAATAAAATAAAATTTTAAGTACATATATCGTTGTCAAATTAAGGGTGGAGATGTGTTATATATGTAAAGCTCCACTCCAATCAAACACTTAAATCCTAGAAATGTAAAATCTTACTTCACTCAAACACGTACATTCACATTCATGTTCATATCCACCACACATTTATTCTTATACTTACAACTGTATATCTAGTTCAAAAAATGAAATAAAGTCAGTCTTTCATCTACACTCAAACGCATAGCTTGTGACTTAAAGATTAAACAAAAATATGTAATCGGCACGTGTAAATTGTAAACTGCTTACCTAAGAACATGTGAAAGCGGTAGTCAAAAATTAGTAAGTAGCTATTTTTATATATGTAATTTTAGGTTTCTTTGTACGAAATTGATTAAATAAAATTGAGTTTGGTTTTTGGCCTATACAGCGTCAGTTCGCTGAAAATTAAAATATTGCCTTTGGCTTTTTTAAAAAACCGCAATCGGTATAAAATAATTTGAGTCGCGTTTCCAAGCACACGATTTAGCACTGCCTACAGCTTCTTGAACACTAACTGGGTCATCAGGATCAGACACCGCACTCAACAACGAATTTGTTTTTGCCTTGCCTGCAATACGCTCCGAACAAAAAACTGGACAAATTTTGTAGTTATTCACTACCTGCTGAACAGCTACTTCGCTTTCATCAGGAGTATCATATTCACTGTCAGAAGATTTCTTGACATCTGACATTTGGCTATCATTTTCCTCCTTTGAATTGTTAGTGTCGCATACATCCCTTGCACCATCAATTTCGGTTCTGTATGATTTCTTGCGTTGCTTGTATTTTCTGAAAACGTATATCACGGCTCGTGATAAATTTGTAATCAGATTTTCCGTATGCTTTGGAAACAGTGCAATATCCTACGAATATACATTCATCTTATTTTGCATCAAGCTTCGAACATTTCTGTTTCGGTATATGAACCATCGCCGTACAACCAAATATGCGTAAATGCTTTAAATTCGGTTTAACCTCAGACCACATTTCTTTCGGCCTTCGCTTGTTACCCCTACACGGAATACGATTTACCACGTAAGTTGCTGTATTTGCAGCTTCTGCATAAAAAAAGGTTTCCCAGACTAGAATCTAGCAACATGCACCTGGCACGCTTAATCAATGTGCGGTTCATCCACTGTTATGGAGCGGATTTTTGGTGAACAATACCACAATCGCGCATATATTTTATAGGTTACTCGTTGCATTATTCAGCGTCATTGTCTGTCCTTAGAACTTTGATTTTACGGCCACACTGTGCCTCGACTTCGCTTTTGAATTGTTTGAATTTTTCAAATACATCAGATTTCCGTACAATGGGTATAGAAAACACCTTCCGAGAAAAATCATCAACAAATATCTTGCAATATTTCGCAGTCTTACTTATACAAATCATTAGCCGCATGCGCTGTTGGAATCAATTCACCATTCATACCGAAAATCTTAAATATATTTCTTTCGAACACCACCTTTTTATTATGCATTGTTATTTACCGCACTGACAAAGGATCCGTGCAGAGATTGGATACATATTCGATATTTCGCACAATAGTTGCAATCCTTCGTTTGTTTATGTTCAGAACAAGGCTGACATCGCCTACGTTATACACACTCACTCGTTCTTCATTTGCCAAAATCACTTCGCTGTGCTCTGCCGCTCTATCTTCTGAGAGTGAAAACATGATTTTGCTAACAGTGACTCAGCAACTTTCATCGATGAATATTCTTGCCGCATGTGGCCTTCTTGACCACAATTGAAACAACGGATTTTTTCTTATTAGAACCTCAGTCGTCCTTTTCCTGTTGGGAATCCTTCGAATACAAAGCATTGTTCGTGGAATCTTTGGTGCAATCAAATTTTACGACTTGCGACATCAAACTCTTAACACTATCGACAGTTAATTTTGCTTTTGAATTCTCTACAGCCATAACGAGTACTCACTAGGTAACCCTGCAAGCTATAATGAAGCGAAAACTTCATCACCTGTATTTAGACCTGCATTTTGCAGTTTGATTGACGTCATTACCACCTCGTTCACTTAGTCCTGTATGGGTTGGACCTGCTCCAGTTTTAACTGGACCAGCTTTTAAAAGCTCTACCTTGCGAGTTAAACCACTGTCTTCATATGCTGCCATTAGCGAATCCCATGCGTTTTTTGCACATTGGGCCTTCGTTATGTGAGGGAAAATGCTTGGCTCCATCATGAGCGCAATCACCGCCAGCGGCCGGTCATTTGCACCACGACCCTTTTCCTCCAAACGTCGACGTTTTTGCGACCCAGTAATTTTTCAAAAGGAAAACTGAGTGTTCCCGACGCCATTTTTAATCAATTTAAAACTTTTTAGTGAATAAGCCCATAATCTGTTGAAGATGGCGATTAACTTTAATCAGTATAAAAGAAACATGTAATACAATGGAATGATGGAAAGATGAAAAATAATAATTAGAGTTACTTTCAAAAGCCGCAAAAGCAAAAGCAAAATGCATGTAAATTTTGACAACTCTTACGTAAAACCAAAAACCAAATTCATGGGGATTTTATAGTTGTACTTGTAACCTTTAATGAATCCGCCTTGATCATTCACAAAGACAAAATGCTCGAGAAGATATTTTACAAAGAGAAAATGAGCGTGTTTGAGAAACAGTCTGTTTATGAGCTGACAAGCTTTTTTATCGGCTGGTGCGAAAAATTAAAACGAACTGACCGCAATGACTGAGGCTTCAAGAACAGAAGTTTATTTTTCCTTTCGCAAATTTATAGGTTTACGCTTTATGCATATGTACTTATGTATGTAAGAAAAATGTTAAGCATTCAATGTGCTGGTATGAAGCTAATACTTCCAATAACTTCCAAGCTTATATTTGTTACAGTTATCGGTTGACTTAATGCGATAAACTAAATATATTTATATGTATATATTTGTATACCTAAATAAGTACGCATGATAACTTATGTATGTACATATGTACATATTGAAGTGCATTTACATATGTAGTGTATGTATGTATGAATTAAAACTACACTAAGTGAGCTAGAGTTGAATGCGGCGAATGATGTGGGAAGATAAATGAAGAAAGGATCGACGGCGCGAGACACTTTAACCCTTCCTTGGTTATCAAGGCTTAACCTTTAACACAGACTATTGCCATATTATTAGAAAAGAAACTAGGGGCTACAATACGGTCAGCAAAGGTTATGTATGCATTATAGTTCTTAGTTAACACTCCTTTATACCGTGAGCATAACTGGATTGAAAGTTTTAACAATCAAGCAGAAGGCATTTTTATTGCATCAGTTGAAGATACACCACTCACTACAAATATATATGAAACACAAGTTATTTCTCATAATAACTCTTCAACTACTCATCCAACTTTCGCACAAGATGTTGATGAATTAAATGTGGGTGGTCAGGAAATTCTTCTAGATGACATTCCTGTAGAAAAATTGGCCATTAACCGTGCAGTTATTGCTCCGGGCGAAGGTCAAAGGCCGATGGCATGATTTTAGACAATAATTCAGGAGAATTATCCTTTCCTACAAACTGGACACTTTTACAGAGACATACAAAAAAACTGTACCATCTAAAATCCGCAGGCTCGGAAGAAGACCTACATTAGTTATTCTACATCTACAGAAGCTTAGAGCTGTCACATATTAAGAATAGCACATCAATTTGCCTTCGAATGTCCATCACATCAATCATCACATCAATCAATCAGCACATCAATTTGCCGATGATAACTGAGTTACTACTTAAAATGTTTTAAATGAGAATTTTGTGCAAAGCATGATTCAACATGATGATGGCAATAACGTACTTAAAGGTGTTTTTTCACCGCACATTGGGAAGCGGAGAAAAAACAGACATTGCCTATGATTCGCCAATTCGGCCTCCCAGCTTTTTTTTTAACAATACCGACCGCCAAGTCTCAATGGTTCGAACTTTTAGTAATCTTATCAAACGTTATCATCTTATCCATTAAAATGCGAGGACTGGTGCTAGTATTTTGATTATAGCTACTGGGAAATGCTTAAAAACGCGTTTAGCAAAGTCGAAAGTTTTTCTGAAGAGAAAATTTGAAGATCGACTATAAAAAGGCATGTAACACAATAGTCTTAGAACTCCATAAAGCCAATATGGACTTTCAATTTACATTGGATGCATATGCTTACCGTTTTTATATAATTAATTACATAAATAAATCAAATAGAGGGATTTTTTTGCCTCTTAGAAGTCAATGCAAAGAACTGTACTGTTAAACAAAACCCCCAGCATATAGGCCATAAGTTTATCCCTGGAACTGAAACATCTGCCCAAGAAGCAGTTTATTGCAGTATTTGGCTTCATCTTTTGGCGGCAAGCAATGCAAAAATGTTTGTAAATACATCTCATCGGTCGATCGGTCAAACCTAAGGCGCAACTTCAAAATCTCCTTTCAGATTATACTGAAATATTTGTATCTGGCGTTTTAGAGCACCATGACCTATAGATTTAGAAATTGTTTGTTTAGCCTCACTATATACACTTTTCAAATCTATTATGAGACCAGAATATAATGATGACAATGATACTGCCTTCTGCCTACTTTAGGGAGAGGAAATTCGTGATATAATTGAAAATGGTAAAGAACTAACATGTATATCACATCACATTCTAATAAAATATGATGTATCTCAAAAATGGGAGCTTGAAAATGTCTTAGATCGACTTCGCGATGATGTCGAGCAAAATTTCGTACCTATTGTAGACAATGAATTCAGGGCTTTAGCGGTTCCCAAAATATGTGTTGAATTTGTTGGCTCTAAATTAAGAAGGCTCACCTTGTAGTGGCTCTAATGGTAATATTAGACCCATTAAACTTCCAACTATAATTCCCGTGGAATAATTATTTTCCTATACTAAAAGTCTTAATGTGAAGCAAAAGATTTATTTGGCTCATATGCCACACGAAACTGATTTAAGCAAATCTTGAAAGATTATAATCCTTTTGGAGGCATTTCGATTATTGTTTTTGGCGATTTAAGGCAACTGTCCCCAGTTTGAGACAGGTGGATATTTTCTTCAAATCCCAGAATTTAGTTGGTTCGCGAGGATCAGCCTTTTTCCATCGCAATAAAATAGGTATAGATCCGCATAGTTCAAATATTTTGGAGAGAGTTAGAATCTTGAAAAATTTTGAGCGTCTCTGTCATTTAGCGTAACTTAAAAACTCCCGGCTAAATACATGATCACGGTTAGTATAAACATGGGTGATGGCTTCGTAAATGGTGCAACTGATAAGCTTACGCACAATGATTTTGAATCTTCTTTGCCAACTAGCTTTTGGATAAAGTTTTTGGAACCATCTGATGTTTTGTTGGGCTAGTATGCCAAGAGCAGCTTTGTATGTAGCTTGCAGTCGAGCAACCAGTGCTGATGGTTTATTTATATTATGTACTTTTGTTCCACCTAACTCATTTACAGTGTGTATAAAGAACTGATGATTAAAATTCTTCTAAATCCCTAACAACAACGTCTAACTTCATGCTTCTCGAACGTCAAAACTTCAAATTTGTTTTACTCCCATATCGATGATGCTAGAAACGATTATCTGATGATTTCTTCAGATATTATATGATTTGTTGAGACGTCGAGTTTCTCCTCTGAAAACTTTGAAATTCCAGGTTTTAATCTATTAAGCGAGCTAAAAATATATAGAACTGAAACCCGAAATAGGAATAAACGAGGCAAAAATTGCTTCTTTAATTGAACTTTGTAGAATGAAAAAAATAATTTCTGGGCGAAAAACTTTAGAAGTTATTCTATTTAAACATAATATTTTTTATGCGCTGGTGCTCTACAAAAATTCGGTTTCCTCTACGTGAGACCTGAAAGCAGAGCTTCACGATATTCTTAGTAATGACATTTGTAAAGTGAAAGTAATTTTTTTGGGGTTTTAATTTATGCCTTAAGTCTACAGAGAATAAAATAATTCCTTAAGAAAAGCAGTTTAAGAACGCTGCTAGGTTTAGAATGTTCTTACACTACTACAGGGACGCAAACCGACTGGGCGTTTCCAAATTTGGATGATGATATGGTTAACGCAATCACTTATGAAACGGTTCACAGTAGCCATTTCTGTCTCCGACTAAATTTCGCTATTTTAATTTCAAGGATAGTATTATTAAATTTTATATATTATAAACATTATTTTTATATACTTATAGGCAATATATTACTATAAGTATGTTTACAACGGCATCGTAAATATTTTTTTAACCGCCTTAATACACGTGTACATATACACACGGATACAGATGCAACCGCGAATTATTCCGATTCACCTATTTCCCGCCGGATAATTCCTTTTGTTAATTATCCGTTTTACCTATTTTCCAATAAAATTGCGGTTGACGGCAACCGAACATTGTTTCTAACTTCACTTAGTCTTAGGATTTCTGAAGGAACACACGTCGACCACCACTTCACACCACAAGGTAAAGCTTATCACTTATCAACGCATAACTCATTATGTATATTTTTGGCATATGTACATCTATACATTTGATTAAATTCAACTTGAATTAACCAAACCAAATCTGTATCACATTCTTTGGTTCAATATCTGCTCATTGGCATAGCATAAATGTTAATTTGCAAGTCACTAGTTCACTGGTTCGAGAAACATTACTTCTATTGCGTTTTCACGTAATCACATTTGAGCCTTTGTTTTTATTTTGTATATGTAACCATCAAGTAAATAACAATAGTACTGGTACATGATTAAGTACCTACGTTACTTGTTAAAGGATATACATATATACGTCGACACATTTGGGTGGCACTTTTTCTTTTTTTTTTGCATCAATTGCCATTTCACATTCGGTTGGCAAGTGTTCTTTTTTGTATCAATTGCCATTTCACATTTGGGTGGCAAGTGTTTTTTTTGCATCAAATTAAAAAAAAAATAACAGAAAAAATAACAAAAAAATAAGCGCCTCACCCCGGTTGAGAAACTATTTTATCTCAGCCATAAGACACAAGGGGAGGCCAAAGAAATCGTAAGAAAATGCCCACTGACTTATGAAGGCTTTACTACGGCGTGGAAAAACTTGTGTGAACGCTATGAAAATAAGCGTATTTTAGTTAACACACAACTTAAACTATTGTTTACCTTAAAGGCAATAGAGTTTGAGTGTGGTAGCTCAATAAAATGTTTGCAGCAGGAGATAAACAATTGCTTATCAGCTCTGAAGAGTCTTCAAATTTACATATCAAACTGGGACCCAATTGTCGTTTATCTCTGCTCGACGAAGCTGCCTGACAGCACACTGGCTCTATGGGAACAAACCATAGACCACAAGAATGACATACCCAAGTGGGAAGATATGGACAAGTTCCTGTCCAATCGGTTTCAGACCCTTGAGACATTGTCAGGGTTGAAGGATGGTAAAGCTGTGAACGCCGCCGCAAACCACACGTCATCCTTTCGAAACCCCGACAAAAAGAGTTGGCACCTTCCAAGTAAGCGTGACCAATTTTAACTGTAAAATGTGCCATACAAATGAGCAAAAATTGCGCAACAGCTAACACCTACAAACAGATTGAAATTTTTAAAGGAAAACAATTGTTGCCTGAATTTCCTTCGTTCCGGGCATACTGTGTCAAGATGCACAAGTGCTTACAACTGCAATACGTGTCACTCGCGACATCACACGCTCCTGCATCTAAATGCAACTCAGCCAAAGGCAACGACGCGTTGGACGTCTTCGAGGCCTGCCGATGATTCTCCGTCGACATCGACGCAGGCGCAAGCACAACGTGATTCCGATAAAGCAACTGAAAATGCAAACAGAAATGATACGTCCTGCTTTGCGAATACAAATATAGGTGTGCTATTAGGAACAGCTCGCATATATATGCGTCTCAATGGCACAGATTTTGCTGCACGAGCACTGATTGATTCTGGTTCTGTGTGTTCCTTTATAACAGAGAGGCTCAAACGCAGAATCAATCTATCTGCAAAAAAGATGCATGCCCACGCTTCGGGCATCCCAAATTCGGTAAATACCCAGGTTAAGGAAGCATGTAACATACAATTGCGGTCCCCCGTCGACCCGTTGTTTAGCTTGAGTGCAACTGTCCTGGTTTAACCACAACTAACGGGAAATCTACCGACTACAAATATCAGCGCGACGACGAGGCGAGAATTTCCGGACCTGGTATTAGCGGATAAAAGTTTTTTCGTAAATGAACAAATATACCTCATTCTCGGTGGAGACATTTATCCACAAATCATATTAAGTAGAAAAAAGAAAAACGTCTTGAGGACACTTCTAGCCCAAGAAACTGTATTTGCTTGGATTATAACCGGTAGTACGGATACTACAAATACACAAAGAAATAGAGTTTCGAACTTCAGCGAAGTTGCGCTAGATAAGCAACTTAAGGCATTCTGGGAGTTAGAAGATTTACCCAAAACCAGAAACCTCAATGAAGTAGACAAATATTGCGAAGAGCTTTAGAAAACCACCACTATCAGAACTAATGAGGGAACATACATAGTCTCGTTACCATTCCGACAGGAATTTCAGGTAACCATACAACTAGGCCCTTCTCTTAAAAAAGGATGCTCTCAATTCTTCCGGAATGAAACACGGATAGCCAAGGATCGCGTCCTGCAAAAAGAGTACAATATGGTTTAGCAGAGTATGAGACACTGGGACACATGACGAGAATAAATAGTAACATTTTAGCGGACTCATGTGATAATTATTTCCTGCCTCATCACGCCGTTACAAAGGCGGAGAGTACTTCAACTAAAGTTCGCGTGGTTTTCAATGCCTCAAGTGCAACCGCTAATGGAACATGCTTAAAAGACGTCCTCCTACCAGGTCCAGTACTGCAATCAGATCTTCCAATACTGATCCTACGCTGGAGGTTATACAGATATGTTTTCAACAGTGACATCGAGAAAATGTAGAGACAAACGATAACCAGTCGAAATACCAGCGCATCGTCTTTCGCGCGAACCCGAACGAATCAACGAGCCTATATGAATTAAAGGCGGTTACGCTTGGAATGAACTGTGCTGCTTACCTGGCGATAACGACTCTTTTGCAGTTGGCCGATGACGTAGAAAGCTCGCATCCAATAGCAGCTAATATTCTGCGAAAGTGCTTGTACGTAGATAACGTACTTGCAGGAGGACACAGCATCAAATCTACCATAAAGGCAATGGACGAAATTTCTGCGGTACTGCGGTCAGCAGGGTTTCCCTTACGAAAATGGACGGCCAACTGCGAGGATGTAATAGCAGAAATTCCAAAAAAGGATCTACTAAGCGAAGATTTTTTGGAATTCGAAGACACCAGCATAGTTAAGGCTCTTGGAATAAAATGGAACGCCCATTCGGATTGTTTTTACTTCTTAACAAGACCAATGGATCAGAGTGACACAATCACTAAAAGGTCGATATTGTCCTCCATCGCCAAGCTGTTCGATCCGCTAAGATGGCTTGCGCCCATTGTAATAGCAGCCAAGATATTGATGCAAAACATTTGGCTGGAGGGCACAGAGTGGGATAAACCTGTGTCCTCAACTACTTTGGAAAAATGGCAAAATTTTACCAAACACTACCGCGAGATAGGGAAGATAAAGATACCGCGCTGGGGTTATTTTTCTCCCGCCCATGACGTCGAAGCTTATGGCTTCTGCGATGCATCAGAGAAAGCATATGAGGCTACGGTATACTTACGGGTTAAGCAGGGTAGTGAAGTTCTAGTGAATCTGCTGGTAGCAAAAACTAAAGTTGCTACCGTTAAAACTATATCTCTACCGCGATTAAAACTCTGCGGCGCGGTATTGCTCGCCGAAAGCATTGATTCGGTACTTGTCAACCTACCACTAGGACAGGTACAAGTACACTTATGGACAGATTCCACAATTGTGCTTGCATGGAGACGCAAACCTCCATGTTCGTGGTTAACATTCGTAGCACATCGTATAATAAAAATTGTCGATAAAGTCGGAAATACGGACTGGCTTCATGTGGAGTCGGCATCAAATCCAGCAGATATGGCAAGCAGAGGAGTTCTCGCCTACGAATTAGTCGATAACACTCTGTGGTGGCATGGCCCTTCTTGGTTGCAAGAAGACAAGGAAAATTGGCCAAGACAAGAGACAAGCTATAACACCAACATCGAAGAAAAAGGGCGCATTTATGTGCAACCATGACAATAAAAAATTTTGATTAAATTTTCGATAGGTTTTCAGATTTACCGAGAGCTTTGAGAGTCTTATCATATATTATGAGATTCTACCAAAGCACTCATCCGAACAAAAAAGCTTCCTTTCGAGCAGAGTGTTGTTTAATTTCATCCGATGAAATTAAGGCAACGACACAACGCTTAATAATCATTTATCAGAAGCCATATTATAGTAGTGAATATTCGAACTTGAAGTCTAAGAAACTCATCGATGGAAAAAGCGAAGTGCTGCCTCTTAACCCTTTCTTAGATAAAAATGGGATTATGAGGACTGGAGGTCGTCTTGGCGCATCGCTAGATTTAGCGAACAACGAGCGTCACCCAATCATCCTTCCTTAGTGCCGATTGGCCCGTCTTGTTGTCCAATTTATCCATAAAATATCCCTGCATGGCGAGAATCAATTAATGCTGCGTCTTATCCGAACGCAATACTGGATTCCCCGAGTCAAAAATATGGTAAAGTCCGTCATCCATAATTGTAAGGTCTGCACAAACCACAGAAAACAAACTCAAACGCAACTTATGGGAATGCTCCCTCAGGAACGCACCTCGTATTCGCGTGCATTTACAAACACGGGTATAGATTTCGCAGGACCTTCCGAAATCAAAAACTTCCGCGGCAGAGATTGTCGCATCTCAAAGGGTTATGTTTGCCTTTTTGTGTGTTACACTTCTAAGCCACCAATGACCTTAGCACTGCATCTTTTTGGCAGCCTTTGCTAGGTTCATAGCCAGGAGAGGATGCTCAAAAAATGTTTACTCCGACAATGGCACCAACTTTGTCGCGATCTCTACGATCAGAATTTAAAGCCTTTATAAACGAAGCGCGGAATAGTACACTGAATAAATATAGCCACCAGATAGTGACATGGCATTTCTTACCCACTACAGCGCCTCATATGGGCGGATTGTGGGAAGCAGGGGTAAAAAGTTTTAAAACCCATTTTAAAAAGATAGCTTCCGGCTTCAGTTACACATTCGAAGAGTTCACAACTCTTTTGTGTCGAATCGAGTCTTGCCTTAACTCCCGTCCGTTAAGCCCCTCTTCGAATGAACCTTCCGACTTGAAGCCTCTTACCCCCGGTCACTTCTTAGTAGGTGGACATTTATTAGCTCCACCTGAAATAGAGGTCCACGAAAGCCCTGCCTCGATCGTAAACCGGTGGAAAAAACTTAAAGCCCTACATCAAATAATTTGCAGGAGATGGAAGGCTGAATATCTGCTGGAAATGCAAAAACGCATAAAATGGAAACATCCCAATAGAGGTTCCTTTTTGTTGAGTTGCACACTCCTGATGCAACTTCGTACTAATCAGTCGGTTCCTTTAGAAAATAAGCAACACTATAGCTTTCGCTTGTCAATTTCTTTATTCGAGTTGTGATCACTTCTACGTACATTCCAAGACTAAAAATGATAATTGGTGGAGAGAGTCACGCTCATACGATATATACCAATGTGTGTTGTTAAAGAGTGTGACGATATATATAAGTACAAATGTGTGTTGTTACAGAGTGTGCGTATATATGTATATGACTATATGACGCCCCCACCGCAAGTTTCAACAATAATTGTTGAAAGACTAACCAAGGCTCATATAGAATTTTCAGATCTTTTTTTCCATTTGATATCTATATTTTCTTTTTACTTGATCTTTGTATATCTTTTTTGAGGTATTATCTTTTGACACTAAATAATTTCCTTCTTGTTTGTAGTTTTCAATTAGTCTATATTTCGGATTTGACTTGCCAACCTTAAAGTTTTTCACATAATCATTTGTGAAGTCAATCTTGTCAACATTATTTTCCTTTTTATGTTGTTTTTGTTTATTTAACTTTAACAATTCTGTTAATTTTAGTAGCTCTTCATTGCTAAGTGTATTATTTAAAAAATGTATTGGTTTAATTTGTGTACTTGTATGGATTGTGTTATTGTAATAGACTATTGCTTTGAATACTTTGGTGTGAATGGATTCATCCTTCTTTGCATCAGCATTAAAAGTTCTCATGTGTTCATTCAATGTTAAATGTAGCCTTTCAACATCTGAGTTACCAGTTTTTTTATATGGTGTTGTTAGGTGGAAATGTATTTCGTTATCTGCTAGAAATTGTTTAATAGTTACTATGTCGCTGTCGCTGTGTTATCACTGTAAAAAGCAGACGTGTGTTCATTCTGTGACTAAGCGAAGTAAAATAAAAAGTGAAACGAGCGTTGTTTACTCGAGTAGCAGACGAAATGTTTTCATCAAAATTAAGAAAACTTATGTCCATAATCCAAGTGTGAAACATGGAAAAAGGCGAAATTATTTGACGCCTTTACAAGCTCTTGAAGATGAAGACATTGTTGCGGAGCCTATGGAAAGTGCCCAAAATAATACACCGCCAAAAGTTGTGCTGCGCCTATCAAGGTTTTAGTGCAAGATAGTGACTATGTAAAGAAACTTTTAATAAGCAGAGGCATACTCGATTTTTTGTTGAAGAAATTGTCAATTGGCATTAAAATTATTTGTGAGTCAAATGAATCTTTTATCAAAACCAAAGAAGTGTTAAACGCAAACTCCTGCCAATTCTTTACACATGACCTCAAAAATGAAAAGTCATTTGTTGCTGTTCTCCATGGCCTTGAAAATAAAACCACAGACGAAGTGAAAAACGAACTGATTTTTATTGGATTCAAGTGCAAAGAGGTCAAAATGGTTACTAAATCCTTTGAAAACTATAAAGACACTATTTATATAGTACATTTTGAGCGCGGTTCGGTAAAATTGCATGATCTGAAACGTCAAGTAAAATCACTCTTTCGTGTTATTGTGAGATGGGACTACCAACGTAAGTTAAAAAGTAAAATAATTCAGTGTCGAAACGGCCAAATGTACGGGCATGGCGAACGTGGATGCTTTGTGAAACCAAACTGCGCGAACTGGGCTGAAAAGCACAAAACTTCAGACTGCACCTGTGCGGACAGAGTGGGATGCGCAAACTGCAATAGCAGTCATAAATCTAATGACCCCACGTGTCCCAAACGGGCCATGTACTTACGAATCAAAGAGAAATATAATAACTCTCCAGCACCTTACTCTCGGCCTTTGCAAAAAGTCCAAATGCAAGCAAAGCCCTCACTCAATTTTCAACTCTCTCCGGGTTGCGTTCAAAAAGCACAACAGGAACACCAACAGCACCACAAAATTGGCGCCCAGCTAATAGTTCAACAGCATACAATGAATGTAACAACAACCTCCTTACTGAGAAAGAGATCACCGAGCTAACTTTTGAGCTTATACTAAAATTAAAAGAATGTACATCTAAATATGAGCAATTTAATACGATTGCACAGTTAGCAATTAAGTTTTTGTACTCTACTCCTAAGTAATGCATACTACTAAATTAAGAGTAATATTTTGGAATTGCCGTAGCATCCGCAACAAATTTATGAAACTTTTTAATTATTTAGTCAAAAACGATATTGAAGTTTGTATGCTCTCTGAAACGTGTCTTAAACACCTAGACAAGCTATACCATCCTAATTATGTTTGTGTACGTAAGGACAGAGAAACGAGTGCAGGGGGTGGCGTTGCCATATTAGTTAAGAAATGCATCATCTTTACTGTAGTACCTGATATAAATACCGAAGTAGTGGAAAGTATCGGAATTGAAATTATTTCAACAGACAATAAAAAAGTCAAATTTTTTAGCTCCTACTTTCCCGGGGGTACAAACAACTTGGAACCTAAAAACAAGTATAAAAAAGATTTGAGAAGGCTTTTCGGAGTTAATGGATATTTTGTCCATTGTGGGGATTTTAATAGTAAGCAAAGGGATTGGGGATGCTCAAGAGCAAGCGCATGGGGGAATATTCTACATGAATTTACCACATTCTTTCCAATAGTAGTATCATACTCAAACCCCCCTACATATATACTATCATCCAGCAGTTTTGCACCTTCGAATATAGATTTAGTTCTTTCAAACATTCCCAGACATTTAACGCAACCAATAGCGCTTAATGAATTTAGTTCTGATCACCTACCAGTTAAATTTGTTCTGAATTTAAGCTTCACACAGTTTGAAAATCTTGAAATGGACTACAGTAAAACGAATTGGAAAGTCTATCGTCGCTCCATAAAAAATGCTATGCTTAGTTTACCAACAAACCTCGAACAAATTAACCACTCTGCGCGATCATAATAAGACCATTGTTAACAATGACGAAAAGGCAAACCTTTTCGCTAATGAATTTCTTGCAAATCATAAAGTGTCTACTCAACTTGGCACACCTATGAAGGAAAATCTTGTTACTACAAGATTAACCCAACTTAATTCGCTATCGTTAGAAACTCCTGAGTCTGAGTTCGTAGATACGAAATATGTCGAAGATCTAATTCGTGAAGCCCCACTAAGAAAGTCAGCAGGGCATGCTGACATTAAAAATATTATGATAAGATATCTGCCCACAGAGGCAGTACTGTATTTCACGTTTATAATAAACTCTTGTCTCAAATTGCAATACTTTCCTACCATCTGGAAAATAGCAAAAATCATACCAATCCACAAGCCTGGTAAACCAATCAACATTGCAGGTAGTTATCGACCAATTAGTCTTCTAAGCAGTCTAAGCAAAATATTTGTAAAAGTAATTCGACAAAAAATATCTCTATTTACAAACCTTAATCAAATATTACCAAATGAACAGTTTGGATTCAGACAGTTCCACAGTACATCGCATCAGATTTAACGCATCGCAAATCATGTGAAATCAAGTTTTGAGAACAAAAAGTCAAATGGTCTAATACTTTTGGACGTTGAAAAAGCATTTGATTCAGTCTGGCACAATGGTCTCATACGTAAATTAATTAATTTCCACTTTCCACTGCACCTTGTAAAATTAACCCAAAGTTTCTTGAGCAATCGCTACTTTTGTGTGTGTTTAAATAATGAATACTCCGACATGATCCAACTTTCGGCTGGAGTTCCGCAAGGATCAGTGCTTGGCCCCTTGTTATATACACTGTACTGTTCCGATTTTCCTAGATTTGAGAATTGCCAATACGCTATGTATGCCGCCGATACTGCAATTTTTTATTCGCATGAGTTCGGCAATGACATTGTAACAAAATTACAGGGCGCACTGTGCAGTATTTCAAACTATATGACAAGATGGAAGGTAAAACTTAATGCTAGTAAGACACAAGCCATCTTTCTCACTAGAAAAAGAAGTCCTTGTTATTTACCAAGCTCTAGTCTAAAACTAGAAAATCATGAATTGCAGTGGGCCAGCTCTGTCAAATACCTCCGAGTAGTTTTTGATAAAAAAATTACGTATTGTGAGCATATAAACCACATACAAGAAAAAGTTAACATTGCTAATAAAATGTTGTACCCACTGATTAACAGGAAGGCTAGTATGAGCAAAGAAAACAAATTAGTAATCTACAAAACAGTTTTCCAATCCATAATTTTATATGCTTGCCCTGCATATGTGTCAAAATAAGATTCTTAAAATGATGCTTGGTCTTCCCTGGGATTACTCTACCATACGACTTCTTAATCTTTCAAACACTAAATTGATATCAGAACAAATTCAGTTATTGACTGACAGATTCAGAATTCGTTGCGCTATGTCTGACAATACATTAGTCTCTAATCTACATTAATCACCAATAATATACTTTTTGCCTTGATATTAAATGGGCAACACAAATTAGCTTGCAAGATTCATAGCAGAGGTTTTTAAATAGTAGTATTTCCCTCTGAAATACCTTTCATAAAATAACGTAAATAACGTAAATCTGTGATAGCAAAAAGAAAAAATGTTGTAGTATTAAGGTCTATGTACCATATTCTGTGAATTGTGCGATACTTAAGTTTATAATGTGACGATTTTTCTACTTAATAAATTATTTGATTTTTCCTTTTTACTATGTCAAATTCGTTATCTGCAGTTATTGCCTTTGGCTTGCCTAGATATTGTATCCTCTCTTTTAATGCTTTTAACAATGATGTCCATGAGCGATCTTTTCAATAATGTACGGTAGCGTATTTAGTTAGTTTATCAATAGTGCTAATATACATAACATTTCTTTGTGGATACCAAATATCCATATGAATCATTTCTTTATGTTCTGTTGGTGTATCAGTAATGTTTAAATTGTATTTAACAGGATTACGATCATATTTGGCAAGGTTGCAAATTTTACAATTATTTATGTGTATATTTTTGGATTTCCTTCTGTAGATTCGGATAATAGTATAGTTTTTTTATTTCTAGAAAGTTTTCATTTATACCCCTGTGATTATTATTTAAGTGTTCTTTTTCAATAATTTTTAAAATTATTTCCTTATCAGTAACATCTGCTAAAAATATGCATGATTTTAGTACTTTTAATCTTTTATTATTGGAAAAGTATTTTTTATAGCATTCTTGAAACTTAAGATATAATGTTATATTTTCGCAAAAAACTACAACTAGACCTTTTTCCGGTAATGTTTCTTGCATGAATTTCAAAATATTTTTTGAGTTTCCATTCGTTTTTACAATGTATATTATTTTATTTTTACATAATATTTTGATAGTTTTATTCTGTCAATTACTTTTTTCGGGTTCGGTTTCAGTCCTTTAGCGTTTATGACGTGCCCTAAAAAATCTACTTCGCTTTTGGCAACTTCGCATTTGTCAAGTTGAAGTTTTAGATTTGATTTCTTAAGAACGCTTAAAATCGTGGTAAGATGCTCAACATGTCCTTCAATATTTTTTGAAAAAATCAGAATATCGTCCATATAAACTAAGCAAATGCGACCAATATAGGGGCTGAGAAGGTTGTTCATAAACCTCTGAAACGTAGAAGGCGCATTCGGAAGTCCAAATGGCATTCTCATAAATTCAAAATGGCCATTAGCTGTCGAAAATGCGGTCTTATGAATATCGTCTTCGTTCTTTTCTATTTGATAATAGCCTTTGGCCAGATCTAATATTGAAAATAGTTTACATCCCCCTAGCTTATCAAACATTTCGTCTATGATCGGCGTTATGGTTCCTTGTTTGTTGTGTTGCACGTTCTTAATGCAATTTTATACAATAAATTTTATACACAGTAATAGTAGGTACCCAATAGTGGTTCCTTTTTGTTGAGTTGCACACTCCTGATGCAACTTTATACCAATCAGTCGGTTCCTTTAGAAAATAAGCATCACTATAGCTTTCGCTTGTCAATCTCTTTATTCGAGTTGTGCTCACTTCTACGTACATTCCAAGACTAAAAATGATAATTGGTGGAGAGAGTCACGCTCATACGATATATACCAATGTGTGTTGTTAAAGAGTGTGACGATATATATATGTAAGTACAAATATGTGTTGTTACAGAGTGTGCGTATATATGTATATGACTATATATAACCGATAGTTCCACCCTAACATTAGTTGTGTTTTCATATTCTCTAGTAAAAAGCTATCCAGTGACTCGCCACTAACTAAATTTCGAAGCGTAAGGAAAATTTGCTTTTAATGAAAGAAACCTGCAAGAAAGTAAGAGAACGCAGAACCACAGAAAGAAGTTGCAAGCTTTCTCCCTATTGGTTGGTTATTTAAATATTTTATCAACTTCTCCAATTTTCGCAATTTATAATGAAAATAATAAATATTTATAATAGTTATTTTCCATTTTTTTAATCAACTGAATACTTTCAATCAGCTCCTTTATCTAACTGGCAATTCTTGCTGGTGGAAATTTATCCAGTAAAAATCAAATAATAATAAAAAAAGCTTGCAAGTTGAGCTATGGTTTGGGCTCTCTCAATTAACCCTACCTTGCTGGTTTCTTGTTAGTTTTGGCGTATGAAAATGATATCCGGTAAAAAACTCAGTAAAAATTATTATTGGTCAACTAAATACGCATAAATGCAAAAACATTTAAGTAAACTTAATCCGTAAATTGTAATGTTACTAAAAGTCTATCTCATAGGACTTAAAACTCTCACTATATGCCATGTAATCGAATTTTCCCTATATATTATTGCGTAGATCTATGTACTAATATTTACACTACATACATAAAACTTTAAATACATATAAGTACTTATATAAATATTTTAAGTAGTACTTAAGTACTTGTATATATTTAAAAGTAAAGAACCAAAAATAAAACGATTACTTGTTTATGAACAGCTTTCAATAGTTCACTGGTGTCGCCGCTCCTCATGTCGCATCAGCAGCCTCCGCGCACAACGTTTGCAGGTGGCGTGTTATTGGTAACGAGCGATTTAGATGAACCCACGATGTCATCGTAAACGACTGTCGATTCTTATCATCTTCCGGTGTATGCATCGTGCTGGGATGCTTCTGACGCAACTTGGCCATTACATCGAAAGAAATAAAATCGCCTTTATTGAATTTCGTCACAAAACACATGACTTGATACTCACCTTGGCCGCGCTGCTCCTCACCCAGCACGAGTGCTTTAACGATTCTGACTTCAGTTCGGAAGTCGATAACTTGTGTTACAAGCGTTTTTTTTTAAATTCCAAACTAATTATGTCCTCACTGACATTGGATGCCATGCTCTCTTGAATCACCTCGCCATCTTGATTTTGTACACACGGGCAAACCAAGGCGACTTTATAGAAGGTGATGGCATAAGAGTAGCTGACTTATTTTTTTTATTCACCTACATGTATTTTGTTTTTGCTTTTGCGTATGAGCTTTCAAAAGCCGTAAAAGCAAAAACAAAACGTATTTAAATTTTGACAACTTTTACGCAGAAACAAAAACAAAATACATAGGAATTTTATAGTTGTATTTATAACACCACCTTGTATGGATTCGCCTTGGGGCAAACTATCCCGTTTTTGACAATCTTAACGGACGCCGGTATACATACATACATACGTACACATATAAGTAGCATATGAAATGATATTTGCATGTCAGCAAACATAGGCTCCACTTAGTGATTATTAAGGGTGTCCTAAACTATCACCAGTTTCCGTGAATCATGGTTACCCGTGAAACATGATAGCATGGAAATTAATTTAAGTCAATAATAAAGCAAAAAAAAAACCATGGCGACATGAAAGTAGGACACAGCTAAAACAAATTGCGTTGTTCCTATTGCAGCAGAGAACTTGTAAGAAATGAGAAGGCGCAAATGTTAAAAGAGCTTTTTCATCAACAAAATTTGCGAGTGCGACCGAGAGAATTCACCTCCGAAATGTACTGAATTTAATTCCACGATACCAATAAAAACCATTTTCACCATATTTTGCTATATTTGGAGCAGAGGGGCTATATTGCGAAGGCGAGCAGCTGCATGTGTACAAAAAGAAGATAAGTAATAAATCAAAACAAAAACCATAGAAGAAAAATAAGTAAACAAAAAAAAACCTTTTTCTGGATCGCGAGGAGCAACTTAAGACGGCAGATAAGTTATGCCACAAGTGTGCATAAGAGAAGGGTATCGAGGGAAAGGGGGAATCGTCAAAAGAATATTCTTTCGAGTTTTCGACAATTTTTGTGTCAATCGCCATCAGCGCGTGCACATGTACCCAAATGAATTGGTGCGCGCATGAATTATTTAATGAGTGCATGCATATTGATGGATATTATTAATTTAGAATATTTGTGTCAATCGTCATCAGCGCAAATTGCTTGCTTTTTTAGCGCGGTTGGGCAAATTAGGATTATTAGGTATGAAAAGATATTACGGTAATATTACATATGTATGTACTATGTAGATATTTTAATAATATTGATTTTAATTCTTTATTCATATTTACATACATACATATGTATGTATATGCACCTATCAACTAATCTTTATTTACTAATTTTCTAAGTCAAAAATAAGTTTAATAAGTAAATGACAAAATTATATATTTCAAAATTTAATAAAAGTGCGGCAGCCGTTTTTGTCTGCTAAATCTTTTTGTGTTATTTACTAAATAAAATATCTAGGTAAATATGTACATACAATGTGCATGTGTATAAATGCAACCTTAATATTCTGAAATATTTTGAACTACATACGTACATACATACATACATGCATACATATCTACATATTTACATGCATACATACCTACAACAACAAAAAATTCATTCATAAACGCTCGCGTGTATTTCTGAAAACAAATGCTTTTCATTCATAGGCGCAAACATTTCATCTCCCCGCGCACCCAAATGTTCCCCTCAACAATCTTTTTCGCGACGAACACAAAAATGCTAAAATCTTCAATTTTACAAGCCTTCGACGGTCATTGAAAATTTCAACATCGCAATATCAGACAATATTGTATTTTGACAACGTAGTCTGACAAATTGCTGGCATTTTTCTTGAATATTCTTCAATATTCTAGAATATTCTAGAACTTTTGTCCAAATGCGCACCAATTCATTTGCGTACATGTGCACGCGCTGATGGCGATTGACACGAAAACTCGAAAGAATATTCTTTTGACGATTCCCCCTTTCCTTCGATACCCTTCTCTTATGCACACTTGTTACATAACTCATCTGCCGTCACCACAATCAAATAACTCATGTAGAAAAAAACAAAAAAAAGAGAGTGTTGAGCCATTTCATAGTGGGGGCACTTTCCGCGATTACACATATACAAGCATATGAAGTTTATAAGAGTTTTTATTTGTTTCGATTTTTTTTAAACATCCAATGCAGTCAGATGTTAGGTCACTACACCGACCAGTCCATAAGGTGTTTTTACGATATATGCAAATATATCGTAATGTCATATATGTTCTCAACTGTGGAACATAGCCAAGTCCACCACCTTTAAGTTAGGCACCATTTGCCGATGGCGGGCGCATGTGATCCGATACGATCACACCCAAATATCATTTTTACAGTAGTTGATTAAAGTTTATGAACACTTGGCGCATAAATACACCAAATATATAATAAATAGATACATACATATATAAATACATAAATACATCAAATTTACAATAAAATACATACATATATGTACTAATCCACCACTACTGCGCTAACTGCCTGTCGCCTTTTCACAAGCGGGAAATATGTAGTAGTGTATGGCGCTGCCATCGATGCAACGAAAAGCACCACACAACATTGCATCTCCAATTTGAAGACGACCGTCGGCCAACGATACCGCCAGCCGAGGATGACGATGATCGATCCGACGTATTATCGATCAATCTGACCGGCCAAACGAAGTCGTGGGCACAATCACTACAACATGAACGGCGAAGGCGCGGCTCGGAAACCAGTCCTTTCCGACTGTCCAGGTGTCGCGGCTTTGGATCCCGTCCATTCAGACCGCCTGCCCAGAAAACTAAACGACGAACGACTGGCGTGGGAACTCGTCCTTCCCGACCAGCTCAGCATCAGCAAATGGCTGGCTCGGGAACACGTCCTTTCCGACCATCTCATAACTCAACGAATTGGCGGTGAGTTGACTCGGGAACACGTCCTTCCCGATCACAACGAAGCGCCCCATACCACTATCCACAACAAAGGGAAGAGACGCTACAACTAGCGCGACAACAACAACCACCAACATTCCGGTCGGGCCGTTTGCTCGACAGCACAACCGCCCCTCTCATGAGGGCATTTGAGGCTATCTCCCCTACGGTGATAGTAAAGATAGAGGCTGGCGGCTGCCTGCATTTAGTGCGGACCTTAGTGGACCCTTGCGCGCCCAGCACCCTGATATCGGGCGAATTGGCGCGAACGCTCAGGCTCGAGCAACTGAACACAGGTCGTGGGGCGACATGCTCACTTGTGTTAAGAGGGAGACACGGCGTCGCGAAAGGGTAACGGCACAAGCCATCGTGGACGATGGGTACCACCACATGAGTCCGCGAACGAACCTCGACCCCAAGGTCGCGGCACCCCACCTGCATCAATCGGCGGCTTGTTCTCTGGCGACCATATTTGGGTTGATGCTTTCTGGAGCCCAACAAAAATGAATAATCGAATTATACAAACATAGGTATACTCATACACAAAAAAATAAATAAATATTGTAAAAAAAAGCCCACGTATGTTCTGTTCTTCCTTAACGTTTCTTTCTTTTACCGTCCTTCCAAGTAGAGCACAGGAGACGATGACCGAGGAGCACGGAGCGGCTCGTGGGAAACAAACAAGAAAAACATTTTTTTTAATTAAACATGTGATGTGGTGTAAACTGGTCGTTGGATGATGTCGACTCTCAGGATTTTTGCTTACCGCAAGGAGGCCGGCATGTTTATGACGGCAGCGTAAATAATTTCTAACCGCCCTAATATGTATCATGTACACATACGCATACATGTGCAACCGCGAATTGTTCCGGTTCACCGTATTTCCCGCTGGATAATTCCTTTTGGTAATTTTTCCGTTTTACTTTCCTTCCAATAAAATTGCGGTTGACGGCAACCGTGCATTTTTTCTAAATTCACTTAGTCTCAGGATCTCTGAAGCGACACACGTCAACTACCACTACACACCACAAAGCCATTATCGTATATCTACATTTATACATTTGATTAAATTCTAATTGAATTAAACCAAAACAAATCTTTTGATTTATTTACAAAATTTCCAACTGTGCCTCTGGGCTGCCCCCTTGGGAGACACGACACACATTTGTACAAAAACTTTTAATAAATTTCTTTAACAGTAGATTTGTATAACAATACAGGACAAAGCACCCCACGCTTTTTAAAAATGATATAGATTTTATGCTGTTAATTATTTTAAACTTTTATTTATTGCGTTTGTGGTACTTTGGGATGAGCTGTGGAAATTTATGAGACGAAGATAAATATGTCCTTGATGACAGTAAACACAATTGAATTTGCTTTCACTATCTTTAAACATGTGAGAATGCGACGAAGTAAAAAATATTACGTTTGCCATTTATTCCATCTTAATGTTTATGTACATATGTTTCAAACACAATTTCATTGAATATCATACTGAGCACTAAGTTGAAGAACAAGTCCTTTCGGAACTAATAATTTCTAATGTTTCGAGCATTATACCAATCGCCAATATATATATATATATAAGTATAAGCAAAATATAAATGATTCTCCCGCTATGTTGAAAACCTGTTTAATAAAATTAACACAACTTTTCTCATCTACTTCATCGAGACTAGAAGACATTCTTTTATCTGTGCATTGTAAGATTTTCAATAATCCTTTAAACGTCGAAATCCGTTGACACGTTTAATAAATTCAATATATGTACATTATGTTATAATACAATAAATAAATTAATAAAATAGCTAGGTAAAATCATTAATCTTATCCCGATTTAAATTTACTAGCGCAAACAGATGTGCAACAAGGAGAACAGGAATTGGCGACAAAAATGCTGCAAATCCAATCGAAACGTTTCTACCTGGATATAAAACAAAATCGTCGTGGGCGTTTTATTAAGGTCGCAGAGGTAAATATACCTACCATAAGCCATTTGATTTTATATTTTTTTTCTGAATCCGTAAACTTCCAGATTGGTGCAGATGGCAGGCGCAGCCAGGCTTATTTGGCTTTATCAACTGCCGCTGAGTTTCGTGATCACCTCTCAACATTTAGTGACTATTATTCATCTTTGGGTGAGCATAGAAGACTATCCTACGTATACACAATTTCGTATTTATAAAACCGCAGTATTGCATTTTGCCTATACGTAGTATTCCACGCCAAACGACGATATATAGCTCAGAGAATTGAAGTTCCAGACGTGTTTGATGGCCTCGATAAGTCCGGGTATGGTTGAATATTGGTAACCCTACCCATATACTTTTGAACTGGAACATTATTGAGTTGAAATCAGGACCCTAACGGTTATAACTTTGACTAAAAAAATTACTTATTTATATTATTCGTTGAGTTAAATTTTTTGCTTAAAAAAATCGTTATTTCTTGACTATTATTTTTTGCTGATCAAATAATCGATACTGGTATCGCCCACAGCTCGAAAGTCGACCATACTAATTTATCGTCTATACTTTTAACACTTTTCAAATCACAATGTATTTTTTTAGCTATTTATAATGAAGGTGTGAAAAAAGGTTTTTATTTGAAAGCCTTTAATATGGGGCACATCAGTATTTTTAGTTTTTTTGTCTTTGATTGCGTCTACTTTTTAGCCTAATTTTGTACCTATAATATTTGATTATCCACTTTTAAATATTTTCAAACTTAAATACGTTGTATTACCTTTTTCATTTTGATCTGATTGCGTTTGCTTCTAAAAAATAAAAAAAATACAACATAATATTTCTTACTTCTTTATGAACTACTATTTACATCAATACAAAAAGAAATAAGTCTGTACATAAATCCAATTTTTTTTATTTTAACTCAAATTAAGCTAAGTATCTATGTGTATTAAGTTTCTGGGAAAACGAAACTTTTTGTAAAAGTTCTCTCATCATTTGCTAAGTGGACATGGTCATGACTGAACACTGGTTGAAATCAAATGGTAAAAACGTTCCTGAATATATTGAGTTTAAGCGCGGAATCAAAATATATCTGTTTTGCGATACTCGGTTTACAACTTCGCAATCAATTGCATTTTGTATCAAATTTTAACACGCATTCTGGTTAAATTTAAAAAAAAAAGTGAATTTATTTTACAAATAATTGCAGTGTTGGAAAGTTTTACTGCAATCTGCATGTACAGTAAAACAAAATACATTTGACCCTGTCGGGGCCGGATTAAGGGTAGGGCCGACGGGGCCGCGGCCCGGGCCCCCACTTTTGGGGGGCCCCCACAAAATGAAAGAACAAAATAGTTTTTTTCATCAGTACAAACGATTCTTTTTTGCTTTGACATTTTTATTCCATTTTATTTTATTTAATTTTTGTTACTCAGTTGATTTGAATTAAATATTATTATATTGCTCGACACAGTTGGTCATTGTCATTCGTAAAAAATAACCTTGCTCACCCGCATTGTAACTGAGTAACCCTGACATAAAAATACAATCCAAGTTTGATTATTAAAAAATAATAGAATCATAACTATTATAACCTTACTTGCATTAACAAAATTATTAATTCTAAAGGGCACAGCGTTTGAATAATCAAAAATTAGTTGTGTTCAAGCAGCTGCGTTAGTGACTATATATATACATTGTTTTCAGTTTGCCTTAGGCACAGGTAGGCCCAAGGAAATTCCATAATTTTCATTTATCGAATATAAAATGTCAGGCACTCCGTAATCGTCCATTTCGCACAGACGCGGTCGTAACATAACATAAGGATTGTTCAATCTACGAAATTTAACGGCAAACTTCTATAATAAATATTTATTCTCATGTAAATTCATAACTTCTCGCGCCTTTGCCTACCTAGGGCCTACCCTTGTCTAGAGCAAGCTAAAACCTCCATATAGTCAGGTTCTATGATTATCAGATCATTATTCATGTTGGCAGTTTGAATGTGAATTGCTTCAAAATGTTAACTACGCGTGCTCAGCTTTATCTTCTGTTAAGTATCTACCCCTGTTGTTATTTCCCCATTGTATTATTTAATAAAATAATAAATATAATAAAATAATAAATATAATCAGATCGACTCGATCTTCTCCTTTTGTACTATTGACACTTACTAAACGTTTAAAAAACGCACCTCTTTTTCTCCTAACTTTATTGCAAATAGGAGCAATTTGTATCACAAAATTTAATATAATGATTTCTTAAGTTTTATCCATTCCTCATAAAATAAAGTTTAAATTGTGTGTAAACCCCCTACAAATTAAATTTTATTTTCTGAGCGATAAATAAAACTCAAGAAATAACGATTACCTTCCAACCAAAAAATGTAACGATTATTTTCTGTGCAAAAGTCTCAAAATTTAACGATTAAACTTGTTATTTTCAAAGAAAGCTCCAAAAATAAAACTTAATGTCTCTGTAAAGTAAGTACATGTTATTTCTCTTTCGCATGATTTTTTGAGTTGAAATTTGGACAGTAATGGTTATTTGCGGCCCTTGGTTGAAATATGCTTGGCAGAGGCCCCAACATGATTTTAGAGAACAGGCCGTTTGTGGTAGGCCATTGTACGTCATATGTGCCATAATATGAGGCGTGGATTCTTTTTATTGTTGATATTTTTTCCAGTTTTTTCTTTGATTTTCGATATCAAATAGAGCAAAGCTTACTCTTTCCTTAAATAAAATCGCCTACACGGCCTTTCACCTTTTTCCATATTTGGACTCATCTGACAGGCAAGTAATAATAATAACTTTTCGGCTTCTTTTGGGCATAAATATGCATGGTAAGACTAAATATTAAACTAATTTCTACGTAATAATAGTGTGGCGCTTACACCATAAAGTTTGCTATTAGGCCGCACTTCTTCTACAATGTGTGGTGTGTGTCTTGATGCTGAAACAAAAATGGGGGTACCTACACCTACAGTTTTATGCTCTCCGAAAAAAACTTTTCTACAATTTTTGATGTTCTGGCTTCGGCCTTGTATTTCACCGCGGGATCTACCGAGTGAAGCGCACTCACGCTACACACTCGGCTACGGCGGCTGAGGGCATGAAGGGTGTACAGAAGGAGAAAGGACTGGCGATCGCGTAAGTACATGCCGATATAAGAAAACGTGTAGACAATCGAAAGAAATGAAAGGTAGCACATTTCTAATATCAGAGAACTTGTAAGTAATGAGAAGGCGCAAATGTTAAAACAGCTTTTTCATCAACAAAATTTTTACGTGCCGTCGGGAGAATTCAACAATTCTACCACACCAATAAAAACCATTTTCACCATATTTTGCTATATTTAGAGCAGAGAGGCTATTGCGGAGGCGAGCGGCTGCATGTGTTCAAAAGGAAGAAGATAAGTAATAAATCAAAACAAAAACCATAGAAGAAAAATAAGTAAACAAAAAAACCAGTTTCTGGATAGCGAGACGCAACTTGAGACGGCAGATGAGTTATGCAGCAGTTGAGGATAAGAGAAGGGTTGAAAGGGATAGGGGGAATCGTCAAAATAATATTCTTTCGAGTTTTCGGCAATTTTTGTGTCAATCGCCATCAGCGCGTGCACTTGTAGGCAAATGAGTTGATGCGCGCATGAATTACTGAATAAATGCATGCTTATTGATGCATATTATTAATTTAGAATATTTGTGTCAATCGCCATCAGCGCAAATTGCTTGCTTTTTCAGCGCGAGTGCGCAAATTATGATTATTAGATATGGATAGATATTATGGTAATATTACATACTTATGTATGTACTATGTAGATATTTTAATAATCTTAATTTTAATTCTTTATTCATATTTACATACATGTACATACATATATGCACGTATCAACTAATCTTTATTTACTAATTTTCTAAGTCAAAAATAAGTTTAATAAAAACATGACAAAATTATATGCATATGTACATACATATGTATTTTAAAATTTAATAAAAGTCAGAGCGGCAGCTGTTTTTGTCTGCTAAATCATTTGCTTGTCATTTATTAAATAAAATATGTATGCAAATATGTATATACAATGTGCATGTGTATAAATTCAACCTTGGCCTACGCTAAATCTTAATCATATCACAGCGCAATCGCAACCGCAGCTGCACTTGTGCCTGCACTTGCGCCAAATATTCTGAAATATTTGAAAGTACATACATATGTACCCTGCAAGCCAACTACCAGCTAGAAATGTGGTTAACCGGTGGGTTGCGTTCATTTATAAAGTGGTTAAAAAAATGGCTAATTTTGTTCTAGCCGCGTGAAAATATTAGCTACTTTTTCATATACGTGTGATACGGCATCTCTCTTGCACTAATAGAAATGTTCGATTTAACTGAACTATCGCTGCACTCCTCTAATTTCCCTTTCTTCGGCTAAAACTATGGTTAACATGTCGTAAAAGATATCCAGTGAAGAGGTTAATAAACTGGTGAAGATATGGGTAAAAATAGCGGCTAAACCGGCTAATAATATGGTTAACATGTAGTTAAAGATATCCAATAAGTGGTTAACAACATGGTGAAGATATGGCTAAAAATAGCGGCTAAAGCGGCTAATAATATGGTTAACTATTAACTATACTACATGTTAACAACCTGGTGAAGATAACGGCTAAAGTGGCTAACTCCATGGAGACGATAGCCACCAAATTTTTAATTAAAGGATACAAAAATCAGTTTATTGCATTATTCATTTATTTATTTCAATGATATATTGTTGCAGGCTCTGTACTTGCGGTATTGGCTCTGTGCTGGCTATACTTGCGGTGCTGGCTGAACTAAATAAATAAGAAGGCGAAATATGCTGGCGAAATGTGCTGGCTGTGATACTCGTAAATGCAATAAGCTGGCGAAATCTGCTGGCTGTATGGAGCTTTACGATTGTGCGGAAAATCTATTTTAAAATGGAAAAATATTATAAATGTTATAAGATTTTCTCAACTTACCTCTTTGAAATCTTTATGCAAAAGACGCGGGAATTTCAGGCGTTGCTTTATTTCCCATTTTAGGGGTTTTTCTTCTCTTATGATAATCTTGTTGTTTCATTCACTCTCACTCATGAAGACGAATTAAGAACACCAGCGTTTTCTCTTTTTGGGAAATTCGAAATACATTAACCCTAGTACGATGAATTTGTTTTCGGAAGCCCGAACTTTTAAGTAATTTAGAACAATTTGTTTCTTATCGCATTAAGGTTAAAGAAAGAAATGTCCCATAAATGTGCATTGGTATTGGTATATAGAGAAAAAATGCGTGAATGTATTAGAATTTTTGTATAAACTGGTTAGCGTTGGCTTGCAGGGTATGTACGTACATACATACATGCACACATATCTACATATTTACATATGTACATACCTACAACAACAAAAAATTCATTCATAAACGCTCGCGTGTATTTCCGAAAACAAAAGATGTTCATTCATAAGCGCAAGCATTTCATCTCCCCGCGCACGCAAATGTTCCCCGCAACAATCCTTTTCGCGACGAACACAAAAATGCTAAAATCTTCAATTTTACAAACCATTGACGGTCATTGAAAAGATTCAACATCGCAATATCAGACAATAATCTAATTTGCCAACGTAGTCTGACAAATTGCTGGCATTCTAGAATATTCTGGAATATTCTGGAACATTCTAGAACATTCTAGAATATTCTAGAACTTTTGTCCAAATGCGCGCATCATTCATTTGCCTACAAGTGCACGCGCTGATGGCGATTGACACAAAAATTGCCGAACACTCGAAAGAATATTATTTTGACGATTCCCCCTATCCCTTTCAACCCTTCTCTTATCCTCAACTGCTGCATAACTCATCTGCCGTCTCAAGTTGCGTCTCGCGATCCAGAAACTGGTTTTTTTGTTTACTTATTTTTCTTCTATGGTTTTTGTTTTGATTTATTACTTATCTTCTTCCTTTTGAACACATGCAGCCGCTCGCCTCCGCAATAGCCTCTCTGCTCTAAATATAGCAAAATATGGTGAAAATGGTTTTTATTGGTGTGGTAGAATTGTTGAATTCTCCCGACGGCACGTAGAAATTTTGTTGATGAAAAAGCTGTTTTAACATTTGCGCCTTCTCATTACTTACAAGTTCTCTGCTAATATCGTCAACATCAAAAAATACATACGGATATTTTTGCATAACTCAACTATATAATAAATATATGTTTCTTAAAAATATTACTCCCCCTGGAAACGTTTTGAATTTCATCAAACATGTAAAATCAATAAAGATTTTCTGAATATCTCGACTCATGCGCCACCTAATGGATTAAAATGTTGCCTATGTGCGTTCCACGGGTTTAGGAAATATACGCTTCAAATTTGGTTGATATCCTTTTTACTAAAGTGTTTTCGATGACATTTCTTTATTTATTAACCTTTTTAACTCTAAGGCAATCCGGTAACCTAAATGACCACAAATCTTCAAAATAAAAGCTTCGCTCTGTGCATTCCAAGCAGTGCCGCTTTTTATAAATATTTCAGGTTTTCATCACCGACGAATTGTAATGGTATTACGTATTTTTTACTCGTGGGCTTTGATATCCTTTTTACTATGTAACGAAACTATTCATATCCTGATGACTATTGGAACCATTTTCCGTCATCGCTTGGTAAGTTTGGTTTGGGGCACTTGGTTTCGGAGTAGTGTCATTTTTTGGTATTCAGTTAACGTCTACTGCTCCGTATATATATATATGTGGGAACGGGTTAAGGTAGAAAATGCAACCATGCAACGCAACAATAGACTGGACGAAACTTAACCAACGCCAGAAACCCAACGGGACTTTAATACAAGAACGGACGAACAAGAATCAAACGGACAGTTGAAAACGGACATTTGAAGTAAGCGGACGCTCACAGACAAAGCGCGAGTTAATTTAGTATAAGTTCTAGTTATAAGCATCAAGCCGTTTATAAATAAACAATCCATTAAAATAAAGAAAACTGTGTGTGTACGTGTTTCATTTCGTTGGTGCACCACAAAATTGGGGGCTCAACCGGGATTGAATTGTGACAGTGCAAAAGTGGAAACTATTGAATAAGCAAAGTTGCTAATACGCTAAAAAGAAGTGAGTACATTTTGTCTGTGCAGCGTCCCATTAGAGTGCGTGTGTCTTGTGAAAAACTAAAAGAAATTGAAGTGGAACGCTGTGGCCACGCAAGTAGACTCAAAAAAAAAAAAAAAAAAACTTTAACGCAAGCATAATTCCGCGCACCGAGTAATTGCTGAACTGTACCAGAGGTGCGTTAGTTTTCTTTTTAACGGAAAGTCCGTTTTTGCGCAGCAGAGCAGAGGAACTTGCGCAGCAGAGCAAACAAACTTTCGCAGCAGAGCAAAGAAGCTTGCGCAGCAGAGCAAAGCAATTTCAACAGAAGAGCAAAGAAGCTTGCGCAGCAGAGCAAAGCAATTTCAACAGAAAAACATCGTTGAGACGAAGTTTGAAATTTGCATATCATCGGAATTTGGGCAACAAAAGCGTACGCATTCGCACATTTGCCGAAGAAGAGTGTAATGCAAAGTACATGCAGCTTTCATTAACTATATTCAAGGTGAAAAAGGGAGAAGGCGGTACTGACAACAATCAGCAGCCGAAACTCTAGAGGACCAACAGAGAGCAAGACATATGAAGTTGAGAGCAGAATAGTTGCAGCATCAACAGCAGCAGATGAACTAGGACAAGGCGGTAGTGAGTAAGAACATGAGATAGCAAAGCAATCATTATTTCTTGTTGATTTCAAATTCGAGTGCGAGAGTTTTGTGTGGTTAATTCCAATTGGAGAATTTTAAGCTGGTTCCAAAGAGTAGGAACATAATTAATTCACTGCTGAAATCAGGAGACAAGGACGAGTAAGGATTGCTTTAGCTAGGTATTTAGGTGTATTAAAGTTTTGCTTATGAGGCAAAAAAATTAATTTTAAAGTTGACTAAAGTTCAAAGCTGAAAGAAGTTCAAAGTTGTTAAGTCGGAAAGTAGAAAATTCTAAGAAGCAGTGTTTATGTAAATTGCAAACAGAAAGTTGATATCGAGAAGAAGAAGAGTTTAAAGATGTTAAAGATGTATGTGTGAGTAAATGAGAAGAATAGTTCATTTGATGAATGTATTGAAAATATCGTCGAAGCGAGACGAGAAAGAAAAAAGAAGACAAAAGTAGATATAAAAACTCGAAGAAGATAGATAATCATACGAGTACCATGTGTGAAAAGTAGCAGAAAGTAGAAGAAAATTCGAAAGCTAAAAGAAACCGAAACAAACTACCATACGATCGTTAATTAGAAAGGAGATAGTGTGTATTCCAAGTTGAAACCGCTTATATGAAATAATCCAATTAGAAAACATATTTGCATTAAAGATAATGTTTTATTGATTTTTGTAAAACGGAATAAGAAATTTTAAAATAAGTTGGATTTAATTATTACAGATTAAAATCTAGTGATTTAAGAATTTACAAACTAATACTTTTATACTTTCTACTGTTAATTTTACTTTATTTACCATGGATGCGCAGACCGTGCTGAGTTTGACGGTGGACGGGTTGAAGGAAAAGTTGATAGAGGTAGGGTTATCTACAGCGGGGCGAAAAGCCGAACTACAGAACAGACTTCTACGATATTTAGGTTTATGTGACGATGACAGATCCGACAATGAGCAGAACGTTTCCGTGTATGAGGATGTGGCTGGGGTCGCTCAAAGAATTACGACTATGCCGCCATCACATTTTACGTTGCGGGATATAGAAGATTCCATGGGGCATTTTACTGGTGTAGGGTATCCAGAGGTTGGACAGTGGGTAAAAGATTTTGAGGACAATGCTTTTACTTTACAGTGGAATGAACTGCAGAAGTTTGTCTATGCAAAACAATTGTTGAAGGGGGATGCCAGGGCATTTGCTAGAAGTCAGTCAAGTATTTGCGATTGGACATCATTGAAGGCCGCATTAAATAAAGAGTTTGGGAAAAAATTGTCAGCTATTGAAGTTCACAGAATGTTACAAAGTCGGCGGAAGAAGCCGTCAGAAACTTTGCGGGAATATTTGTACAACCTTATAGAGATAGGAAACGGTATAAATCTCGATGAAGAGAGCTTGATAGAATATTTCGTGGGGGGTATTCCAGATTCGTGGCAGAGTAAATCCGATTTGTAGCAAGCTAAAACTGTAGAAGAGTTAAAGATACATCTACGGATATACGAAAAATTGAAGATTTCGAAATCGCAGTCATCATACTCGAAAGGAGATCAGCACGGCATCGTAGGAGTAGAAAAGTCACAGGCAGGTAAACAAATAGATGGACTCTCTTGCTTCAAATGTGGTACGAAAGGGCATGTAGCGAAAAACTGTAATTTAAAAGGTTTCAAGTGCTTCAAATGCAATCAAATTGGCCATCGAGCTGTGGATTGTAAGTCGAAGAAGCAAGAGGAGGTGAAAAAAGAGCTGACGAAAAAAGATAAGGGCAGTGTACATATGTCGTCTGATACCGAAGTTATAACTCTAACTCAGTCAGGTAATCGCGTTTTTAAGGAGTTTACTATAAACAATAACAATATATCTGCTTTAATTGATACGGGAAGTGATATAAGCGCTATACGGTACGATACACTCAGGTTGTTAGGTGACATTGAGTTATCTAACGAGACACGTAGATTTACGGGTATTGGAGGGGCACAAATAACCACTATAGGAAGTTTCATAAAGGACGTGATAATTGATGACATATGTTTACAGATAACTTTCCATGTAGCTAAGGAAAAAGACATTTTGTACAGCGCGGTACTCGGAAATGATGTATTGCAATTCGTTGATATCTGCGTAGGTAAAGAAGGAGCTAAATTTAGGCCTAGAATAATGACTAAAATTAGTGAGAAACAGGAGATTTTACTAGAGACAGAAAAGAAACCAGGGGTTGTGTCAAGTGGAGCTTGTACGGATAGCAAAGTTCGCGAAGGCATTCATGAACTTAAAGAAGAGTTCGAGCAAATCTGTGCATCAACAGAGTTGGAAGAATGCGCTAAACAACCAGGCTATGATTTAGGACATCTTAGTTTAAAATATAAAAATGAATTGACAGAAGCAATCGGGAGTTATAAGCCGAAAAAACGTGTTATTTCTCCAGTAGAAATGAAAATTATTTTAAAAGATTGCCTATTTCAGACCAAGCGATAGTAGAGAAGCAGGTGAAAGATTGGGTAGAGGAGGGCATTATACGACAAAGCTCATCTGAATTCGCAGCAGCGATAGTGTTGGCAAGGAAAAAAGATGGTACAAAGAGGCTATGTTGTGATTACCGGAAATTAAACGAAAAGATTTTGCGCGACAATTTTCCAATGGTTCTAATTGATGACGTCCTGCAGCGACTGGAAAAAGCAACGGTTTTTACAACGTTAGATTTAAAAGACGGATTTTTCCACGTGCCATTAGAGTCTGAATCCAAAAAGTATACGGCATTTGTAACACATAATGGCCAGTACGAATTTAATTTCGTTCCATTCGGAATTTCAAATTCGCCGGCGGTTTTCTGCAGATTTATTTTTGCAATATTTCGCGAATTGGTACAAGAAGGTTCGATAATTATATACATGGATGACATTATTATTCCAGCGAAAGACGAACGTGAGGGAATTTACAGGTTACAAAAGGTGCTAGGGATTGCAGAAGCACATGGGTTGAGGATTAAATGGGAAAAATGCCAGTTTTTAAAGAAGGCAGTAAACTTCTTAGGGTACATTATAGAAAATTCGACTATTAAAATATCGGAGGAAAAGACGAATGCAGTAAAAAAATTTCCTTTACCTAAGGATAGGAAGGCGCTTCAACGTTATTTGGGGCTCACATCTTATTTCCGACGTTTTATCCCAGACTATGCGACGATCGCGAGACCTTTGACGGATCTTTTAAAGAAGAATATAAAATTTTCTATAGGTGACGAAGAATCCGCTGCTTTCCAACAACTAAAAGATGCATTGATGAGTAGTCCTGTGCTTAAGATCTATGATCCTTCAGCAGCAACTGAAGTTCATACGGACGCAAGCAAATACGGGTACGGGGCAGTTTTATTACAAAAGAACTTGGACGACGGGGAGTTACACCCAGTACAGTACATGAGCAGGAAAACGACAACTGCTGAGCAAAACTACCACTCATACGAGCTAAAGGTGCTAGCAATTATCGAAGCCTTAAAAAGATGGAGAGTGTACGTTTTGGGGACAAAGTTTAAGATAGTTACGGACTGCAACGCGTTCGCGATGACAATGCGGAAAGAAGATGTACCGTTGAGAGTATCTCGGTGGGTGATGTTTTTGCAAGAATTCGACTATACTATCGAACACTACGCGACCCAAAATGAAGCACGTTGATGCGTTGAGTCGTATTATTTGTTTAGCAGTGGGAGATACGTTACGCCATCGCATTAAAGAAGCTCAGCTAGCAGATGAGCGAACACGTGCTATACGGAAGGTTTTAGAGAGTAATAGTAGCTATGATGAATATTTTATGAAATACGACGTTCTATACAAAGATCCAGTCAAGGAGCTTTTAGTTGTACCGTCGGTAATGGAACGCGAAGTTATAGAAATTGCGCATCGTCAAGGTCATTTCGGAAGTAAGAAGACACAAGATATGGTAGAAAAAAGTTTCTTTATTCCGGGATTGAACGATAATGTAAACAAAGTCGTAAAGGCTTGTGTTCAGTGTATTGTTTCCGAAGCGAAGACAGGCAAGAAAGAGGGGTTTTTAAATCCTCTTGACAAAACGGACAGACCGCTTCTTACGTGCCACATTGATCACGTAGGACCTATGGAGCAGACGCATAAACGATACAATCACATACTAGTTATTGTAGATGCTTTCTCAAAGTTCGTGTGGCTTTATCCCACGAAGAGTACAGGCGCAGCAGAAGTTGTAGAAAAGTTAGAAAAGTTGGCAGTTATTTTTGGAAACCCCGAAAGAATCATAACGGACAGAGGGACGGCGTTCACAGCAAGGGCATTTGAAGAATACTGCGAGAAAGAGATGATTCAGCACCTCTTGATTGCAACGGGAGTACCACGTGGCAACGGTCAGGTTGAACGTATGCATAAGATAGTAGTACCAATGCTAGCAAAACTGTGCGTAGAGGATCCAAAAGCTTGGTACAAGCACGTCGAGCGAGTACAGCAAACCATTAACAACACTCCTCCCCGCAGTACGAAATACACACCTTTTAGATTACTTACAGGTACAGAGATGCGAACACGCGACAGACTTGACATTCGGAAAATTATCGAAGAAAACAACATCCAAGAATTAGACGAAGAGCGAGATAAAATTCGGGAAGAGGCTAGGGAGAACATAGGAAAAATCCAAACAGAGAATAGAAAATCTTTTAACAAAAAACGAGTAGCTGAAACGATTTATTCGCCGGGAGAGTAAGTGGCAATAAACCGAACTCAGTTCGGTTCCGGGCTGAAATTAAAGCCGAAGTTTTTAGGGCCCTATAAAATCATAGAAAAATTCAAGCACGGGCGGTATTCAGTCGAAAAAGTTGGGGACACCGAAGGTCCACGTAGAAGCTATGCCATAGCTGAAAACATAAAGAAATGGGACCCAGCATTCGGGTCGAATGCCCTATCAGGATAGCCGAATATGGGAACGGGTTAAGGTAGAAAATGCAACCATGCAACGCAACAATAGACTGGACGAAACTTAACCAACGCCGACTTTAATACAAGAACGGACGAACAAGAATCAAACGGACAGTTGAAAACGGACATTTGAAGTAAGCGGACGCTCACAGACAAAGCGCGAGTTAATTTAGTATAAGCCGTTTATAAATAAACAATCCATTAAAATAAAGAAAACTGTGTGTGTACGTGTTTCATTTCGTTGGTGCACCACATATATATGTATTTTTTTGACTGTTCAGTTAACGTCTACTGCTCCGTATTTATAGGCTGTTGCTATTGGCATGTAGTACGGGTTCGTAAGCTCTTAGTGCGAATGTACTAAACAAATTTGGTCTATTTCGCAGTTATTTCTGTGGTGTGCTTAGGCAGGTAGAAGTCAGTAATTTTGATCTTGCGGTATATTTGGTGTCGGTTCTGTATGTTGATCCCTTCGGGGGAAACAGAAAAGCAAAAAGAAACATCCAAGAAAAATCTCGCCCAATTTTACCATACCAGAACTGATTTGACTATTGATAATTAATATTTCAACCTGATGTGATCCAATTGGTTTCTGGTGTGGAGAAGTTGGACGAAAATTCTTGCCACAGGAAATGAAACCATATACAACTTCATTGTAATCCACATTCTTTGGTTCAAGCGAGAAGCGATGCGTTAGGAATGAATGCGGCAAAGTAGAGCGAGCCAATGTAAAGAGAATTTTGTAAATACACAAAAATGTCCATAGCGCATTCGAAAATTAGATGCTACTAACAATATTTCAATATACATCCGCGAATCCAAAGTTTTATTGGTAAAAACGTCACCAAAACCACAGATACGAAGAAAGGCCATCGCACAATCCGCTTTGCCACCTCAGAGTCGCTGAAAGCCGCTTCGTTGCTCGCTCTCTGCCAGCTTATTCGCTTTCCCATAATAATAATAATATTAAGCCCGTCGGTTACCCGCCTCCCGCCCTAACGACACGAAGAGCCCAGTCCGTGTGTACTTGATAACATGGGTTCCAAATTATCGAACCGTTTTCTAGTATCGGTATTACTAATGTTATAAAAAGTACTTAAGTTACAAGAATTCGTTTTATCATCCCTATATAAAGGCACAACTGTTAATTAAAATGTAATGAGAGTTATTTGGACTACATTCCTACTAAAGTAAAATGTTATTTATACGTGAAATAAGAGCTTAAATAACCAAAAATACTTATACTTTGTAAAACTAATTTTTATAACTAAAAATTCGACTCCGGAAAAAGTGTTAAGCTTAAGAAGAAGTGTTGAAGGTGTAAGCTAAATATTTACAATCTTGCAACATTCTACTAAAATATGAAGTCTCGTGTTCTCATAGCTCATACCACATGACCTTTATTCACACATAGGTATACTTATGTTTAGAATACAGCACTTCTTTGTCTTGTTTTGTACTTCGTACTATTCATTACAGTCAAGTGATCTTTTTGTAATGTTTTGTATTAATTTATAAGGTAATTTTTTAGCTAATTCGAAGAAAGATAAGTAATTTCAGGTAAGGAAGGCAGTCAAAGATATAAATTTATACATATAAATACGCCACTCCACTTCCAGCACATGAAAAAAAGTCGAGAAATCGTACCATGAAGAGAATACGCTATTTACTTTCCAGGCTCTTTAGCTCCAATTTAGTGTACATTTTCTTTAGCAAGTAAAACAATAACAATGCGAGAAATACGCTTGAAAGTTTCAACACGACCATTTTTAATTGATGCAAAGTATGATTAAGATTTTAAATTCATCGACATTTTCTTTTTTGAAAACGTAACACACCATTTCGCGAGACAACTTAGCAGCATGTAAAAATATGATTTAAGACTACGTATACGTACATATCTATGCATACTTGTTTTGTAAGTATTGTTGATGAATATATGGTTGTAATCAATAAAATTGGTTTGTTGAGCAGATAAATATCAACGTGTTGTCTCATTACTTTCACAACACTTCTGACTCTTTCTTTGTTCTACAAAAAATCCCTCTAACAAAACTCGCTTAAATAAAGCCAATTTCAGCAAATATTATTCTAATGGAAGCTAAAACAAGATGCGGAACAATGCAGTTACATCGTCACCTACTTCATTTGTTAATACCTCAACCAAAGAACGTATACGGTGCTATTTTTAGACATGTGGTTTTCCAGAAGAAATAAAACGAATATAATTTAACGTTATGACATTTAAAAAACAATTTAAGGCAAGTGACTGCCGCGGCTGGCTCGAACAAATTCCAGCCGAGAGGACCAATTTTCAACCACATTTCTAAAAAAACACCCTTTATTTACTTACCTGATCGTGCAAGAGACGAGGTCTTTTACTTAAAAATTTACGAATGCCAATTTTGAATGAATTTGATTTGTCAGGATTGTGGATTTTATAGAAATGGCAATTTTCCTACCACGAAATAAAGGCCATGTATATATACACATACATATGCTACGATTTCCTTGACTAAAAATATTTAAGTGTTTCCATGTTAAACCAAAACAATTCATAAGAGAGAACTCGGTCCTTATTTTGTGAAGACGATTGTATTATAAACATTCGATTCCACAAAATATCCTATCATAATTATCGAGAAAAAATTATTGGCATCGAAGGCCAAAGAACTAGATATAGTATCGTATTGTGAAAAAAATCATTTATAAGTAGCGAAAACCATTACAAATCACAGGTGTAGCCAATTAAGCATATTTTGATTATATTCAAAAGTTTATTAAAGCGTAAACACACTTAAATTAATTGAGACGGCCGTGTGCACAATCCTTGTCCACAGCTATTTGACCTGATCTTCGGTTTACACTGAAAGGCAAGAACGACCGAGCCGCCCACCAGCTTCAACAAAGTAGCAATTAGTCAACTTAAATCAGCTCTGATCTTCACATCGGTTGCCGTAAACGCGTACGGTCAGCTAAAGTTAAATAGTTGGACTAGATAAGATCCTCTTTTGGAAATGACCAACTGACTTGTCGTTGGCAATGGCATGGCTTCCCGAATGGATGTCATCCACATACATAGGTCTGGTTTCGAAATGTTATCGCTACCGTGTAATCTGCTAATTGATGTTGGGTACGGCTAGCGAGATATGGTGCACAATTAACACCGAATTTGACTACATATTTTAAGGTTATAATCAGTGACAGGAGAGTCAGACAGTTAACGAAATAAAATTCTCTGAAAATGTTGATAGTCCTAGTGGTTGAGCATTCGACGATAAATTTTTTCAATGCCTCCATTAAACCTGAATTTGTACACGCGCCACTGTAAAATAATAGCATGAGATCTGTTTGGAGGGTGGGATCTGTGCGCGAAACATCATTCCGGTAACTTTTTTACGAACTTTGGTGGTCAACTTATCTGCCTTTACGGCTCCATGTTGTGACAAGTAGAAAGAGAAGTGTTTGCTATTTAAGATTATTTCGTACCTTCCAAAACGTCCTAAATTGGGAAATGAGAGCTATGTTCGAGCACTCCTTCACTTGCTTCGAGAAAACACCACATTTTTGTTTACCGTAAAAGTCAGAGCTGGTGCAACTTGGGTCAGCAAGCTCAAGGATCTCGAACCATTGTATACGAAATTACTGATGCATTACTGGCCAAGTTTGGATGAGTTTCGGATGACGTGTTCACCTATGCCAGAGATTTCGAAGCTGGAATGAACATTATGGCCATAAAATCACTCTTTTCTCAGGTCGATACCAACCACGGAAAATGTTCGTCCCTGGGATTTATTTATTGGGAGGACAAAAGACACTTTCACAGGAAACTGCAACTCCTTTTTAAAGATATTGGCAAATCCGTTGGTATCATCGAGATCCGTACAATGCACGGTATGGCATCGTCTGCATTTGTGAGCGATTTGGGGAAGGTAATCCAAAGTCTTTTAAATTTGTATCGTTCAATTCAATTGCTATCTGTATCAAGCCTTCGTTATATACTTATACATCATAAACTTCTCCTCATTGTGGTGCTGTGGGTCTGATGTCTTGACACAAATCGTCCTTAAAAGCGTGCCATAATTTGAGCGGTTCAGAAGAGAAACAAAATAATAATATCACCACAAACAACTCTCTCAGCTTTAACGGATATTGAGAAATCGAAGCATATCTCAATGTAATTTCATATTGGTTATCATTTTCCATCAAGCCTCTGAGAAAGCGGCTTGGAAAGTTTACTTAACAATTTCGTCTACGGTTTTTAGGTTCTGGAACGATGTTGAGCTAAGTACGTGCATGATGAGGTAGCATTCTGAGATAAAAACACTCTGACTAGTATGGATGAACGCTGTACACTCTTCCCGATACCGAATCTTTTTTTTAAACTGGATGTCCAACTACGTCTTGGCCACGTTTCCTTCTAGAAAATTTATTGTTAGCCCATGTATAATCATGAGGAACTTCGTGATAGAGTAGGTTTTAGCAAATTCATCATTACTGCACAGGTCCAGAGTATCGTTTTAGGTTGATTTTGTACTACTTGTTGCATATTCCGCTGAGAAGTATACTCGTTGCCCGTTATCTACGTGTACTGCTAAATGTACTACGGTAGGGCATCTTGCATGTATCGGAAACTCTAATAACCTCCACAGTGCTTCTGAAGTATTGATGAACTGGACATTTAAATAATTTTCAATTACGTTGTGAACATTTTTGACACTAAAAGCTGCTTGATCCGACCCTTTATTGATATATTTGCATATATATTTTAAAGCCTGAACGGAGTGACAATATTCAACGTTTATGTGAGCGTTGAAAGATCGACACAATATTGGCCAGTATGGAACGATCTAGCTGTAGTCTATGTTAATTGCTCGCCCCCGGATATTGAAGGTAGCGTCCTACCCACAGGTATTGGTGTCACGTCCTCATTAAAAGGGATACCTAACCTCACCGGTCTGAGTTTGGCTAATCGTCGTGGATATTTTTCAGAACGTTTGCCATCTTTCATGCACGGTGAAGTCAAATTTTCTACCCCATTTGGTCCTTGTACCATATGTTTTGGGACTATTTCAAATAATACTGAATATTCATCTTTATTAGACAGTTCTGCAACTATTATATTATCAATTTCATCGGGTTGTATTATAGAGCCCACCCAAAATAGCATATGACAAGGCAAGCCTCTGTTTTGGAACCCTACTGCAAGCATGTAACATTGGGCCGGTCCAAAAGTCACATTTTTTGTGATGATGTTTATATTTTTTTTTATTTTTTTAGTGAAACACTCGAAAGATTCTGTCATGTCGGTCGAAGGACCGCTGACCAGGAAAAAGTTTCTGCTTAATTTCTTCCCATTCCGGATTGCAGGAGAAAGTCATAAAAAAATCTGACCTTCCGCAATTGCGCACAAAAGGCATAGCATCTTGTGTCCTTAAGTAAAGGTACTTCGGAGACCCAGTAAATGATGATGGCAAGATGACTTGTTGTCCGATATTGGCGGCATCTATGTTGGCATTTCAATTCAAAGCATCCCTCAAAATGAAAATAGGCATCCGCTCTAAGCTATTGTTGGCTTCGACAAATAAAATTTTACCTTTCTGAAATCATCTTCGCCATCATATCCACAGAATACTCATTAGGCAAATATTTATAATATTGCAGTGCATTATTTGTCCTTATCATTAAACGGTATGCATAATAGTGCATCATGGCACATTATTGTTTCCTGAGGGATTCTGCTGAGGAGCAGTTAAATAATATTCGTCGTCAAACATTAGCGGATATTGTAACGGATTAAAAGCATGGTGCAATTCAGACACTCGTTTTAGCTGTCCGTCTCTAGCATGCAGTACTATGTCCCTGGGTCCTTTTTCTTCATCGACCACGAGAATCGCAACTTCATTTATGATGGGAGCCTTATATCTTATATGTGATCAGAGTGAATAATTAATTGTAAATTATCCGGGGTGTTCATTTCGGGACGATGTTTAAAACTTGTGGCTATTTAACATGGTCTTCAGTTCGTTAATTAAATCTATAAACCTATACTAAGTCCATATTTGATCGCAATGATATTTGATCAGCATTTGAAATGAAATGTATTTGCGAAAACTGAGGTATTTGACGTGATGGCGTAATTAGCTGCCCATCAACTGACACTTCATACATTCGGGAGCTTTTCAAATGTGACGTATGTGGGAAGCAGGAGTGAAGAGCTTCAAAATACATTTCCGGAAGGTTGGCAGCACCGTCCCGGTTACGATGGAGGAGCTTCTTGGTGCAGAAGCAGTACGAGGCGAAGAAGAATTTACATGTATTGACGGAATCTCTCACTGTCCAGAAAAAAGAGTTAGCCAAGTGTTTGTTGAAGAGTTCGGTAACCATCCTCTTAAGCAGCGAGTTTCCCACGACGTATTTGGAGCCGACTATGAGCTTACTCCAACTTAGAATCAAACAATTATGCCGAAAGTTTTCAGTTTCATTCAACATCAATAAATATTTCTATTAAAAATTTATTTAATATTTTATTTTTATTTTATTTATTTATTTATTTAAGTCTATGAACAATAAATTCTTACAGACTACTAACAAACATACATGAGATTATTTATTTATTTAATCTAGAAATATTAACATTTATTTATTTATTTATTTATATATGTAAAGTCTTTGAAATAACAAATTCTTACAGACTATAATTAAACTAATTTGGAATAGTACAAAAATTACTAAGAAAAAAATGACTTGAGGTGGTTTATTAAGATGGCATAGGGCCACGAAAAATCAGCACCCGAAGAACTAAAAAACAAATTTAAATCAGCACATGCCCTAGAAATAGGAGCATTCCTACCATAATTAGTTTTCGAGAAACCAATTATGAAGGGTTCAAACTGTCGAAGGCTTCTACAAGGAACATTAAACCGAATTTCACTAAGAAGGAACGGGCAATCAATCGTCCCAGTGATGATCCCAATAACAAATGAACATGATAAAATGGATCTTCTGCTTTCAAGTGTCTTTAGGTCAATCAACAAACAACGAGATCGGTAGGATGGCAAGGGTTCTGAAAAGTTCAAAGATCGGAGCGCAAATCGTAGAAAAGCTTTCTGAACTCTCTCAAGCCGATTAGAGACACCGATTTGGTATGGCTTCCAAATGATAGTGGCGTACTCTAACCTCGATCTGACAAAAGCACAATATAACGTTTTGAGAGTATAAGGGTTAGTAAATGCAGAACAATTTCGGCGTACGAATGCTAGCATCGAGTATGACCGCGTTATGACATGGTTGACATGGCTAGTGAAATTTAACTTGGAGTCAAAAATAACTCCTAAGTCTTTAATTTCTTCAACAGATTTCAAAGAAGAGCCAGCAATACTATACGAAGTAGGCAACGCAGTCGGCGATTTAGCAAAAGTTACGTGGAAGCATTTATTTATATTTAGCGACAAACGGTTTAAATTGCACCAATTTTGAACATTATCTAGGTCGGATTGCAATCTATCAGAATCACGGGTGTTGTTAACGACTGCGAATATTTTAAGGTCGTCAGCATACATTAAATATTCAGCAAAAGAAAAGCATGAACCAATATCATTAATAAAAAGAATGAAAAAGAGAGGCCCTAGAATGCTCCCCTGCGGAACACCAGAGGACGCAATAAATGAACGGGATGTGGCATTATCAACAGAAACCACGCAGCGTCTATTGGATAAATATGACTTGATCCACGACAAAAACGTGGAGTGAAATCCCATTGACGCAAGCTTCGACAATAGTATTCGGTGGGAAACTTTGTCAAATGCCTTAGAGAAATCGGTGTAAATTGTATCGACTTGAGACCCCTTTTTGAAGGCAGAAATGCAATATTCACTGAAAATGGAAAGATTTGTGACCGTGGAGCGGCACGCCACAAAACCGTGCTGACTGGTGGAAATTAGGCTTTTAACCGCAAAATATAACTTTTCATTCACAATTATCTCAAAAAGTTTTGAGACGGACGAGAGCTTCGAAATCGGCCTATAATTACGGACATCGTTTTTGTTTCCACTCTTAAAAATAGGGGAAACGGATGCCAACTTCCAGTCATTCACAAAGACACCAGACGCCAATGATTTGTTAAAGATAATTGAAAGAGGTTCTGCAAGGCACAAACAACTTTTTAGAAAGATTGAAGAAAGGCCATCCGAGTCAGTTTTAGATGTTGGCTTAAGCTTTCTAATGCCATTGATGACGTCAGTAACAGATAAACTCAAAGATCCAAAATTTAGCGAGGAATCACTTTTATCAGGTAGACGAGAATCAAAGTCACAGTTGGGCTCAAAATTAGAGCAAAAAAAATCAGCGAATAAATTTGCAGATTCTACGGCGGAATTTGCACATATACCATCGAAGAATACATTATTTGGGACAGTCGAACAAGACTTTTTAGATTTGATGAATTGCCAGAAGGCCTTCGAGTCTGAGATAATATTGTTTTCAAAATTCAAAATATAATTTCTGTACAAGAACTTACTCAAGCAATTAAATTCCTTTAAATAGCACTGAAATTTAGAATAATACACTGGATCACTAGTTTTTTTATATAATTTGCCAAATTTGTTCTTCAAATTCTTCAGATGCTTTACCCGTTTGGTATGCCAAGGTATCTTATACAGTTTCTTATTACAAATAGGAATGTGCTTCAAACATAACGCGAATACCTTAGTTTTAAAGAAATGAAAACAAGAAATAACATCATTGCCATGGAAGGCATCACACCAATCAATACTCAACAAAATGTCGTTAAAAGTAGAGAAATCCCATGCATTGTAGTTAAATCTGATGTTAGGCTCATCAGAAAGCCTGCCATATTCTGAAAGTAAATTTTTAAACATTTATTACTAGCAATGGATTCAGTTACGGCAATTACGGAACTTGCAGTGTTACAGCGCCTTTTTGAAAAAAACTGAAAGGACGTATTACTACATTCGTAGGCCAAATATCTGCATTTAGCAGCTTATCATAATAGCACTCAGATACTCCTAATTTAAAACTAATCTTTTTTAGAACTTTTATATCAGCATCCTTTTTTATGAGCATACGGCATACAAGAGATTTTTCATCGGTGTTCGAAAATGAAGATACATGCAGCCATTTCATTTTAGAAACCACACTAAGTTCATTGCTGTGGTTGGAACCAAAAACTAAAGGTTGTCTAAGCATCTTACGGTTGCCTTTGGCAACAAATTTCTCAGCAGGCACTTTCAGTTGATCGCCATTAGTTGTTAAAGCATGAGAAGTCGATTTCGCAGTCCTCTGATAAGCAGCAGACGTCGGTCTCAGAGCAGGCGTAGTAGCAGCGGCAGTAGCACTTGGCGTCGACTTCGCAGCAGAGACAAGCAAGTTAGATGTCGATCGCAGAGCTGATGTAGTAGCAGCAGCAGTAGCACTTGGCGTGGGCTCCTCACTAACAGCATTAGTGACAACAGCGCTATACGTACCAGCAGAGAGTAACGCAGCGCTAGCAGGAACATAAGAGTGCAAATCAGACACAAAAAAGGGAGCAGACGAATTTGAGGGCGAAGAGGGCAGCAGTGGTTGATTGGCAGCACCAATTGTGTCATTGCTTTTGCTGGCACGAACTTTGTTGAGATTTTCGGAACCAACAAAGCCGTGTAGTTTTCTTACTTCTGCAGTAAGCGAAGAAATAGCGGCATCTTTAAAATCAAGTTTTGAGCGTAGAGAAGTAATTTCTGCATGAAGAGTATTAGACTTTTGGACCAGCTGTTTGTTGTCTGCAGTCAACGAATTTAGTATTGAGAGCACACGCACATTATCAGCTCTTAATGCAGATAACTCTTTAGCAATAGTAAGAAGGGTTATATCAGAGAACTTGTAAGTAATGAGAAGGCGCAAATGTTAAAACAGCCTTTTCATCAACAAAATTTGCGGGTGCGATGGAGAGAATTCACCTCCGAAAAGTACTGAATTTAATTCTACCACACGAATAAAAACCATTTTCACCATATTTTGCTATATTTAGAGCAGAAGGGCTCTTTTGCGGAGGCGAGCGGCTGCAAGTGTACAAAAAGAAGATAAATAATAAATCAAAACAAAAACCATAGAAGGAAAATAAGTAAACAAAAAAACCAGTTTCTGGATAGCGAAACGCAACTTGAGACGGCAGATGAGTTATTCAACAGTTGAGGATAAGAGAAGGGTTGAAAGGGATAGGGGAATCGTCAAAAGAATATTCTTTCGAGTTTTCGGCAATTTTTGTGTCAATCGTCATCAGCGCGTGCACTTGTACGCAAATGGGTTGATGCGCGCATTTGGACAAAAGTTCTAGAATGTTCTAGAATGTTCTAGAATGTTCTAGAATGTTCCAGAATATTCTAGAATGCCAGCAATTTGTCAGACTACGTTGGCCAATTAGATTATTGTCTGATATTGCGATGTTGAATCTTTTCAATGACCGTCAATGGTTTGTAAAATTGAAGATTTTAGCATTTTTGTGTTCGTCGTAAAAATGATTGTTGCGGGGAACATTTGCGTGCGCGGGGAGATGAAATGCTTGCGCTTATGAATGAACATACATACATACATATTTTGTTTTCGGAAATACATGCGAGCGCTTATGAATGAATTTTTTGTTGTTGTAGGTATGTACATACGTAAATATGTAGATATGCATATACAATGTTTTTACATTGTTTCGCTGTGCACTTGCGCGGAAAAATTGCGCATGTGTGAATGAATCTTTTCTTGATTCCACTTATGTAAGTACATACATAAGTATGTATAATGAACCATAGTTGATTTTTCATTAAAAAATATAATTTTGTCATGTTTTTATTAAACTTATTTTTGACTTAGAAAATTAGTAAATAAAGATTAGTTGATAGGTGCATATACATATGTATGTATGTAAATATGTACATACAATGTGCATGTGTATAACTTCAACCTTGACCTACGCTAAATCTTAATCACATCACAGCGCATCGCAACCGCAGCTGCAATTGTGCCTGCACCAGCGCTAAATATTCTAAAATATCTGAAACTACATACATACGTACATACATACATGGATGCATTTATTAAGCAATTCATGCGCGCATCAGCTCATTTGCGTACATGTGCACGCGCTGATGGCGATTGACACAAAAATTGCCGAAAACTCGAAAGAATATTCTTTTGACGATTCCCCCTATCCCTTTCAAACCTTCTCTTATCCTCAACTGTTGAATAACTCATCTGCCGTCTCAAGTTGCGTTTCGCTATCCAGAAACTGGTTTTTTGTTTACTTATTTTCCTTCTATGGTTTTTGTTTTGATTTATTATTTATCTTCTTTTTGTATACATGCAGCCGCTCGCCTCCGCAAAAGAGCCCCTCTGCTCTAAATATAGCAAAATATGGTGAAAATGGTTTTTATTCGTATGGTAGAATTAAATTGCTATGTTGAATTCTCCCGACGGCACGTAGAAATTTTGTTGATGAAAAGGCTGTTTTAACATTTGCGCCTTCTCATTACTTACAAGTTCTCTGGTTATATGTTGATTCTTGATATGCAGATTTGACACATTTTCACTAGCATTTTTAGGTGCACTAGCACTTTTAGCAGCAACTATCTCCACCGAAGCAGCGGGTGGGGGAGACGTACGAATAGAGCCACGACGCTCAACCATATACACTTTGCAAAAGAAAGCCTGATTCGAATTTTGCAAAAAGTCGAGATCTGCCTGTAGCATACCAACACAAGCCAAGTGAAAGAAATCTTTGCACTTGGCGCACTGAACTTTTACTTGTGCGCGATCAACTTTCTGACCACAAGCGCAAGGCATGATGAATATGCAGTTTATTTGTTTTCAATTTTTTTTTCTAGCTCAATGAGCTGTATGCAGCATTAATGCAATTGAATCAATTTAAGGGGCCTCCTCTTCATCGCATATCATGGGAACCACCTCCATATCGTCCTCAATTGCACTCCAACAATTCGTATAGATGCTCCTCTACAACATGTTTCCATAAGCAATAACTAAATAGCAATTATCTATTTATATGTTCTAGCAAGTTTGTATTTATTATATAATAGCAACAAAGTAGCGTCAATAACATAGTATATATAAAGCGTGTTTTTTAGACTTATGGTTTTCACTTTATTATACAGATAACGGTCTTGCCACTATGTTTTAAAAATTATTTCGTGCTCTAATAAATTCCAGCCGTGAGGCCCAATTTTCGACCACTTTTTGCAGCAATTAGGGCCGTATGTCAGCAACAAGGCACCGAATATTCTCTTCCAAGGTGTCAATCGTTTCGGACTTATCTGCGTAGACATTCATATTCATATAACCCCACAAAAAATAGTCCAACGGTGTTAAATCGCACGATCTTGGAGGTCACGCCACAGGCCCACGACGCGTGATAATACGATCACCAAAAGTTTCCTTTAATAAATTTATTGTTTCGTTTTCGTTTCGTATAATATGTAGCGCCATTTTGCTGGAACCAAAGGTCGTTCACATCAATACCCTCCAATTCAAGCACGAAAAAGTCATTAGTCATGGCTCTATAGCATTCTCCATTGACTGTAACGTTATGGCCGGCTTGATTTTTTAACAAACAGTGACTTTTTGAGAACGTCTTAACAAAACCAAAGAAGTGTTAAACGCAAACTCCTGCCAATTCTTTACACATGACCTCAAAAATGAAAAGTCATTTGTTGCTGTTCTCCATGGCCTTGAAAATAAAACCACAGACGAAGTGAAAAACGAACTGATTTTTATTGGATTCAAGTGCAAAGAGGTCAAAATGGTTACTAAATCCTTTGAAAACTATAAAGACACTATTTATATAGTACATTTTGAGCGCGTACAAATGTACGGGCATGGCGAACGTGGATGCTTTGTGAAACCAAACTGCGCGAACTGGGCTGGAAAGCACAAAACTTCAGACTGCACCTGTGCGGACAGAGTGCGATGTGCAAACTGCAATAGCAGTCATAAATCTAATGACCCCACGTGTCCCAAACGGGCCATGTACTTACGAATCAAAGAGAAATATAATAACTCTCCAGCACCTTACTCTCGGCCTTTGCAAAAAGTCCAAATGCAAGCAAAGCCCTCACTCAATTTTCAACTCTCTCCGGGTTGCGTTCAAAAAGCACAACAGGAACACCAACAGCACCACAAAATTGGCGCCCAGCTAATAGTTCAACAGCATACAATGAATGTAACAACAACCTCCTTACTGAGAAAGAGATCACCGAGCTAACTTTTGAGCTTATACTAAAATTAAAAGAATGTACATCTAAATATGAGCAATTTAATACGATTGCACAGTTAGCAATTAAGTTTTTGTACTCTACTCCTAAGTAATGCATACTACTAAATTAAGAGTAATATTTTGGAATTGCCGTAGCATCCGCAACAAATTTATGGAACTTTTTAATTATTTAGTCAAAAACGATATTGAAGTTTGTATGCTCTCTGAAACGTGTCTTAAACACCTAGACAAGCTATACCATCCTAATTATGTTTGTGTACGTAAGGACAGAGAAATGAGTGCAGGGGGTGGCGTTGCCATATTAGTTCAGAAATGCATCATCTTTACTGTAGTACCTGATATAAATACCGAAGTAGTGGAAAGTATCGGAATTGAAATTATTTCAACAGACAATAAAAAAGTCAAATTTTTTAGCTCCTACTTTCCCGGGGGTACAAACAACTTGGAACCTAAAAACAAGTATAAAAAAGATTTGAGAAGGCTTTTCGGAGTTAATGGATATTTTGTCCATTGTGGGGATTTTAATAGTAAGCAAAGGGATTGGGGATGCTCAAGAGCAAACGCATGGGGGAATATTCTACATGAATTTACCACATTCTTTCCTATAGTAGTATCATATTCAAACCCCCCTACATATATACTATCATCCAGCAGTTTTGCACCTTCGAATATAGATTTAGTTCTTTCAAACATTCCCAGACATTTAACTCAACCAATAGCGCTTAATGAATTTAGTTCTGATCACCTACCAGTTAAATTTGTTCTGAATTTAAGCTTCACACAGTTTGAAAATCTTGAAATGGACTACAGTAAAACGAATTGGAAAGTCTATCGTCGCTCCATAAAAAATGCTATGCTTAGTTTACCAACAAACCTCGAACAAATTAACCACTCTGCGCGATCATAATAAGACCATTGTTAACAATGACGAAAAGGCAAACCTTTTCGCTAATGAATTTCTTGCAAATCATAAAGTGTCTACTCAACTTGGCACACCTATGAAGGAAAATCTTGTTACTACAAGATTAACCCAACTTAATTCGCTATCGTTAGAAACTCCTGAGTCTGAGTTCGTAGATACGAAATATGTCGAAGATCTAATTCGTGAAGCCCCACTAAGAAAGTCAGCAGGGCATGCTGACATTAAAAATATTATGATAAGATATCTGCCCACAGAGGCAGTACTGTATTTCACGTTTATAATAAACTCTTGTCTCAAATTGCAATACTTTCCTACCATCTGGAAAATAGCAAAAATCATACCAATCCACAAGCCTGGTAAACCAATCAACATTGCAGGTAGTTATCGACCAATTAGTCTTCTAAGCAGTCTAAGCAAAATATTTGTAAAAGTAATTCGACAAAAAATATCTCTATTTACAAACCTTAATCAAATATTACCAAATGAACAGTTTGGATTCAGACAGTTCCACAGTACATCGCATCAGATTTAACGCATCGCAAATCATGTGAAATCAAGTTTTGAGAACAAAAAGTCAAATGGTCTAATACTTTTGGACGTTGAAAAAGCATTTGATTCAGTCTGGCACAATGGTCTCATACGTAAATTAATTAATTTCCACTTTCCACTGCACCTTGTAAAATTAATCCAAAGTTTCTTGAGCAATCGCTACTTTTCTGTGTGTTTAAATAATGAATACTCCGACATGATCCAACTTTCGGCTGGAGTTCCGCAAGGATCAGTGCTTGGCCCCTTGTTATATACACTGTACTGTTCCGATTTTCCTAGATTTGAGAATTGCCAATACGCTATGTATGCCGCCGATACTGCAATTTTTTATTCGCATGAGTTCGGCAATGACATTGTAACAAAATTACAGGGCGCACTGTGCAGTATTTCAAACTATATGACAAGATGGAAGGTAAAACTTAATGCTAGTAAGACACAAGCCATCTTTCTCACTAGAAAAAGAAGTCCTTGTTATTTACCAAGCTCTAGTCTAAAACTAGAAAATCATGAATTGCAGTGGGCCAGCTCTGTCAAATACCTCCGAGTAGTTTTTGATAAAAAAATTACGTATTGTGAGCATATAAACCACATACAAGAAAAAGTTAACATTGCTAATAAAATGTTGTACCCACTGATTAACAGGAAGGCTAGTATGAGCAAAGAAAACAAATTAGTAATCTACAAAACAGTTTTCCAATCCATAATTTTATATGCTTGCCCTGCATATGTGTCAAAATAAGATTCTTAAAATGATGCTTGGTCTTCCCTGGGATTACTCTACCATGCGACTTCTTAATCTTTCAAACACTAAATTGATATCAGAACAAATTCAGTTATTGACTGACAGATTCAGAATTCGTTGCGCTATGTCTGACAATACATTAGTCTCTAATCTACATTAATCACCAATAATATACTTTTTGCCTTGATATTAAATGGGCAACACAAATTAGCTTGCAAGATTCATAGCAGAGGTTTTTAAATAGTAGTATTTCCCTCTGAAATACCTTTCATAAAATAACGTAAATAACGTAAATCTGTGATAGCAAAAAGAAAAAATGTTGTAGTATTAAGGTCTATGTACCATATTCTGTGAATTGTGCGATACTTAAGTTTATAATGTGACAATTTTTCTACTTAATAAATGATTTGATTTTTCCTTTTTACTATGTCAAATTCGTTATCTGCAGTTATTGCCTTTGGCTTGCCTAGATATTGTATCCTCTCTTTTAATGCTTTTAACAATGATGTCCATGAGCGATCTTTTCAATAATGTACGGTAGCGTATTTAGTTAGTTTATCAATAGTGCTAATATACATAACATTTCTTTGTGGATACCAAATATCCATATGAATCATTTCTTTATGTTCTGTTGGTGTATCAGTAATGTTTAAATTGTATTTAACAGGATTACGATCATATTTGGCAAGGTTGCAAATTTTACAATTATTTATGTGTATATTTTTGGATTTCCTTCTGTAGATTCGGATAATAGTATAGTTTTTTTATTTCTAGAAAGTTTTCATTTATACCCCTGTGATTATTATTTAAGTGTTCTTTTTCAATAATTTTTAAAATTATTTCCTTATCAGTAACATCTGCTAAAAATATGCATGATTTTAGTACTTTTAATCTTTTATTATTGGAAAAGTATTTTTTATAGCATTCTTGAAACTTAAGATATAATGTTATATTTTCGCAAAAAACTACAACTAGACCTTTTTCCGGTAATGTTTCTTGCATGAATTTCAAAATATTTTTTGAGTTTCCATTCGTTTTTACAATGTATATTATTTTATTTTTACATAATATTTTGATAGTTTTATTCTGTCAATTACTTTTTTCGGGTTCGGTTTCAGTCCTTTAGCGTTTATGACGTGCCCTAAAAAATCTACTTCGCTTTTGGCAACTTCGCATTTGTCAAGTTGAAGTTTTAGATTTGATTTCTTAAGAACGCTTAAAATCGTGGTAAGATGCTCAACATGTCCTTCAATATTTTTTGAAAAAATCAGAATATCGTCCATATAAACTAAGCAAATGCGACCAATATAGGGGCTGAGAAGGTTGTTCATAAACCTCTGAAACGTAGAAGGCGCATTCGGAAGTCCAAATGGCATTCTCATAAATTCAAAATGGCCATTAGCTGTCGAAAATGCGGTCTTATGAATATCGTCTTCGTTCTTTTCTATTTGATAATAGCCTTTGGCCAGATCTAATATTGAAAATAGTTTACATCCCCCTAGCTTATCAAACATTTCGTCTATGATCGGCGTTATGGTTCCTTGTTTGTTGTGTTGCACGTTCTTAATGCAATTTTATACAATAAATTTTATACACAGTAATAGTAGGTACCCAATAGTGGTTCCTTTTTGTTGAGTTGCACACTCCTGATGCAACTTTATACCAATCAGTCGGTTCCTTTAGAAAATAAGCATCACTATAGCTTTCGCTTGTCAATCTCTTTATTCGAGTTGTGCTCACTTCTACGTACATTCCAAGACTAAAAATGATAATTGGTGGAGAGAGTCACGCTCATACGATATATACCAATGTGTGTTGTTAAAGAGTGTGACGATATATATATGTAAGTACAAATATGTGTTGTTACAGAGTGTGCGTATATATGTATATGACTATATATAACCGATAGTTCCACCCTAACATTAGTTGTGTTTTCATATTCTCTAGTAAAAAGCTATCCAGTGACTCGCCACTAACTAAATTTCGAAGCGTAAGGAAAATTTGCTTTTAATGAAAGAAACCTGCAAGAAAGTAAGAGAACGCAGAACCACAGAAAGAAGTTGCAAGCTTTCTCCCTATTGGTTGGTTATTTAAATATTTTATCAACTTCTCCAATTTTCGCAATTTATAATGAAAATAATAAATATTTATAATAGTTATTTTCCATTTTTTTAATCAACTGAATACTTTCAATCAGCTTCTTTATCTAACTGGCAATTCTTGCTGGTGGAAATTTATCCAGTAAAAATCAAATAATAATAAAAAAAGCTTGCAAGTTGAGCTATGGTTTGGGCTCTCTCAATTAACCCTACCTTGCTGGTTTCTTGTTAGTTTTGGCGTATGAAAATGATATCCGGTAAAAAACTCAGTAAAAATTACACTACTCGACAAAAAAAATCTCCAAGAATAAAATAGGCCTTTCCTAAAGTGAAATTTTCTCCTGATTCCGAATATGACTTTCATTTTCTTGTGGCAGATCTAGTTTCCGAGATATCGGCGAAAATATGAAAATTCCCATTTTTGCAGAACACTACTTCATATAGGTACGGCAAAAATTTGTATTTTTCATTTTTTCGTTTTAAACTGTTGAATTATGCATTATACTAATTCCCATAAAAATGTCTTGCCTTCACCTCCCTCAAGTATCTTCAGTAGTTTGGCCACTATGCCAAAAAACGTTCAAAAAATGTTGAAAAAAAAACGAAATTTTTTACACAATTTCAGATTTAACCACTTTAAAATCGGAAAAATTCTATTGACGAAAAAAAGTTAGCCCTCCTATATTGTAGGTAATTTAAGTACGAAAATTTTAAGCATACCATCACAACAATCGGACGTGCCATTGAAACTATAGCCCCGTTAACTTGCAAGCGTCTATCCTACAATTTTTTTATAGAGAAAATTTTTATTCAAACTAGGTTTTTATTTTTTTATAACGTTTTATTATAGACATATGTTTGCACGTTAAACTGTATTCAATTGAGTAATATGAGTATAAATCAGCAATTCAGTAAAAAACAACAACGACAACAACATTAAATACATACATATCTACATCTAAAAAAGTCAAATTGAGCGATTTTACCGTGGTGGTCAATAGTGAGGGACGTGGGTACTTCTAACTACCCGTTTATAATTTTCTGGGTTTGTCTCCCGTATTATTGTCCAGCAATAATCTCCCATCATTTCTTCATTCCAAAAACCTTGGTAACGCTTTTCAAAAATCATGAGGTCTTGGTGAAACCTTTCACCCTGTTCATCACTTTCAGCACCTAGGTTTGCGGGAAAATTATCCAGATGTGAATGCAAAAAATGCATTTTGAGGGACATGTTGCATTTCATAGCACTGTAGTTTTTCAACAAGGCTTTGACCATCTCTCTATAGTTGGGATCTTTGTTGTTGCCAAGAAACCCACTAACGACTTGCTTAAAGCTGTCCCAAGCCGCTGCTTCTACTGATGATAAATGATTCGCAAAATTTTCGTCTTTCAGCAACTTTCTAATTTGCGGACCAACAAATATACCTTCTTTTAATTTGGCTTGAGTTATTTTAGGGAAAAATTTCGTTAGGTACTGGAAGGATGGCGCGTCCTTATTTAAAGCCTTTACAAAATTTTTCATTAATCCTAATTTGATGTGAAGTGCTGGCAAAATAACTCGTTCGGGATTTACTAAAGGCGGGTTTGCGATATTGAAGGCACCTGGTTCGTACTCAGCTCTTGGTGGCCAGTTTTCCTGAATATAATGGGTTTCTCTAGCACGGCTGTCCCAAAGACAGAGAAAACAGCAATATTTAGTGAAACCTCCTTGAAGTCCGAGAACTATAGCTACAACCTAGGATGTATTTCATATACTATTTATTTTAAACTGTACCACCGAAACTGCTTACCTTTAAGTCCGCACAAATTTTCCAATTAAATTGTTTATATTGAATGAGCTCAAGTAAATTTGATATGCTTAAATAAGTTTCTTTAGTATTCTCAGAATGTGCCACTGGTATTGACGGTAACGAATTTCCTTTATGGAGTAATGCTGCTTTTAAACTATGCTTTGAACTGTCTATAAACAAGCGCCATTCATCCACTTTATTTTCTAATTTTAGTGCTTCAAATAAACCTTGAACATCATTGCAGTAGCAAATATTTTCACTTTTAGTAAAAAAAGAAGAGAAAGTCATGTGTCTATTTCGAAATTTGGAAGTACTTGTCGAAGGGCCCAGGCTGCCCCATTGCTGCAAACGAGATCCTCGAACTTCGCTATCAAATTTCGATAATTTCAAATCTCTGACCAAGTCATTAAGTTCGGCTTGTGAGACTCGATGTGGGATCTCTCCTTCTTGTCCACTTTCTGAATTATCTGCTTCGGAGTCACTTTCGCTTGAGGCTTCAAAACTTATAGGCGGTCTAGGTATGGGTAAGGTATGGTCATGTAGTTTTGGTTTTTTAGCTGATGCCACATTTGGATAATTTATTAATTTCCTCTTTTTTCTCGTTTTACCTTTAAGGTCTATCACGCAAAAATAGCACTGGTCGTGGTTAAAGGGTTCAGTCCACATCATTGGAACACCAAACTTCATGTTATGACCTTTACCCGATACCCATCTCATTAAAGTTAATCTACAGGAGGCGCAAATAAAATTAGGTGTCCAAGATTTATCGAGATTTTTTACACGGAAACTGAAATAATGAAAGTATGCATCTCTGACAGAATTAGTTATTTTCCGAGCTGAGTTTCCGAAAATATAATGTCATCATCCGGATTATTTTTACATTTAAAATCTCTTTTGCAACAAGCCATTTCGTAAACACATCTACCGATATAGTATGTATAAATTTGCACTACAATTTGCAAAACAAAATTTACAACAAACAGTAGTGACAATTAAATACTTGATGTCTTTTTAAATTTATTAGACCCTAAGGTAGAGTGACCAAATGAAATGTCTCGCCAATTTTATCAGAGTAATACTAAAATTGTAGGATAGACGCTTGCAAGTTAACGGGGCTATAGTTTCAATGGCACGTCCGATTGTTGTACTGGTATGCTTAAAATTTTCGTAGTTAAATTACCTACAACATAGGAGGGCTAACTTTTTTTCGTCAATAGAATTTTTCCGATTTTAAAGTGGTTAAATCTGAAATTGTGTAAAAAATTTCGTTTTTTTTTCAACATTTTTTGAACGTTTTTTGGCATAGTGGCCAAACTACTGAAGATACTTGAGGGCGAAGAAGGCAAGAAATTTTTATGGGAATTAGTATAATGCATAATTCAACAGTTAAAAACGAAAAAATGAAAAATGCAAATTTTTGCCGTACCTATATGAAGTAGTGTTCTGCAAAAATGGGAATTTTCATATTTTCGCCGATATCTCGGAAACTAGATCTGCCACAAGAAAATGGAAGTCATATTCGGAATCAGGAGAAAATTTCACTTTAGGATAGGACTATTTTATTCTTGGAGACTAAAGTTGATCAAAATTTGTCGAGTAGTGTTATTATTGGTCAACTAAATACGCATAAATGCAAAAACATTTAAGTAAACTTAATCCGTAAATTGTAATGTTACTAAAAGTCTATCTCATAGGACTTAAAACTCTCACTATATGCCATGTAATCGAATTTTCCCTATATATTATTGCGTAGATCTATGTACTAATATTTACACTACATACATAAAACTTTAAATACATATAAGTACTTATATAAATATTTTAAGTAGTACTTAAGTACTTGTATATATTTAAAAGTAAAGAACCAAAAATAAAACGATTACTTGTTTATGAACAGCTTTCAATAGTTCACTGGTGTCGCCGCTCCTCATGTCGCATCAGCAGCCTCCGCGCACAACGTTTGCAGGTGGCGTGTTATTGGTAACGGCGATTTAGATGAACCCACGATGTCATCGTAAACGACTGTCGATTCTTATCATCTTCCGGTGTATGCATCGTGCTGGGATGCTTCTGACGCAACTTGGCCATTACATCGAAAGAAATAAAATCGCCTTTATTGAATTTCGTCACAAAACACATGACTTGATACTCACCTTGGCCGCGCTGCTCCTCACCCAGCACGAGTGCTTTAACGATTCTGACTTCAGTTCGGAAGTCGATAACTTGTGTTACAAGCGTTTTTTTTTTTAATTCCAAACTAATTATGTCCTCACTGACATTGGATGCCATGCTCTCTTGAATCACCTCGCCACCTTGATTTTGTACACACGGGCAAACCAAGGCGACTTTATAGAAGGTGATGGCATAAGAGTAGCTGACTTATTTTTTTTATTCACCTACATGTATTTTGTTTTTGCTTTTGCGTATGAGCTTTCAAAAGCCGTAAAAGCAAAAACAAAACGTATTTAAATTTTGACAACTTTTACGCAGAAACAAAAACAAAATACATAGGAATTTTATAGTTGTATTTATAACACCACCTTGTATGGATTCGCCTTGGGGCAAACTATCCCGTTTTTGACAATCTTAACGGACGCCGGTATACATACATACATACGCACACATATAAGTAGCATATGAAATGATATTTGCATGTCAGCAAACATAGGCTCCACTTAGTGATTATTAAGGGTGTCCTAAACTATCACCAGTTTCCGTGAATCATGGTTACCCGTGAAACATGATAGCAAGGAAATTAATTTAAGTCAATAATAAAGCAAAAAAAAACCATGGCGACATGAAAGTAGGACACAGCTAAAACAAATTGCGTTGCTCCTATTGCAGCAGAGAACTTGTAAGAAATGAGAAGGCGCAAATGTTAAAAGAGCTTTTTCATCAACAAAATTTGCGAGTGCGACCGAGAGAATTCACCTCCGAAAAGTACTGAATTTAATTCTACGATACCAATAAAAACCATTTTCACCATATTTTGCTATATTTGGAGCAGAGGGGCTATATTGCGAAGGCGAGCAGCTGCATGTGTACAAAAAGAAGATAAGTAATAAATCAAAACAAAAACCATAGAAGAAAAATAAGTAAACAAAAAAAAACCTTTTTCTGGATCGCGAGGAGCAACTTAAGACGGCAGATAAGTTATGCCACAAGTGTGCATAAGAGAAGGGTATCGAGGGAAAGGGGGAATCGTCAAAAGAATATTCTTTCGAGTTTTCGACAATTTTTGTGTCAATCGCCATCAGCGCGTGCACATGTACCCAAATGAATTGGTGCGCGCATGAATTATTTAATGAGTGCATGCATATTGATGGATATTATTAATTTAGAATATTTGTGTCAATCGTCATCAGCGCAAATTGCTTGCTTTTTTAGCGCGGTTGGGCAAATTAGGATTATTAGGTATGAAAAGATATTACGGTAATATTACATATGTATGTACTATGTAGATATTTTAATAATATTGATTTTAATTCTTTATTCATATTTACATACATACATATGTATGTATATGCACCTATCAACTAATCTTTATTTACTAATTTTCTAAGTCAAAAGTAAGTTTAATAAGTAAATGACAAAATTATATATTTAAAAATTTAATAAAAGTGCGGCAGCCGTTTTTGTCTGCTAAATCTTTTTGTGTTATTTACTAAATAAAATATCTATGTAAATATGTACATACAATAGGCATGTGTGTAAATGCAACCTTAATATTCTGAAATATTTTAAACTACATACGTACATACATACATGCATACATATCTACATATTTGCATGCATACATACCTACAACAACAAAAAATTCATTCATAAACGCTCGCGTGTATTTCTGAAAACAAATGCTTTTCATTCATAGGCGCAAACATTTCATCTCCCCGCGCACCCAAATGTTCCCCTCAACAATCTTTTTCGCGACGAACACAAAAATGCTAAAATCTTCAATTTTACAAGCCTTCGACGGTCATTGAAAATTTCAACATCGCAATATCAGACAATATTGTATTTTGACAACGTAGTCTGACAAATTGCTGGCATTTTTCTAGAATATTCTTCAATATTCTAGAATATTCTAGAACTTTTGTCCAAATGCGCACCAAATCATTTGCGTACATGTGCACGCGCTGATGGCGATTGACACGAAAACTCGAAAGAATATTCTTTTGAAAATTTCCTTCGATACCCTTCTCTTATGCACACTTGTTACATAACTCATCTGCCGTCACCACAATCAAATAACTCATGTAGAAAAAAACAAAAAAAAAGAGAGTGTTGAGCCATTTCATAGTGGGGGCACTTTCCGCGATTACACATATACAAGCATATGTAGTTTATAAGAGTTTTTATTTGTTTCGATTTTTTTTAAGCATCCAATGCAGTCAGATGTTAGGTCACTACACCGACCAGTCCATAAGGTGTTTTTACGATATATGCAAATATATCGTAATGTCATATATGTTCTCGACTGTGGAACATAGCCAAGTCCACCACCTTTAAGTTAGGCACCATTTGCCGATGGCGGGCGCATGTGATCCGATACGATCACACCCAAATATCATTTTTACAGTAGTTGATTAAAGTTTATGAACACTTGGCGCATAAATACACCAAATATATAATAAATAGATACATACATATATAAATACATAAATACATCAAATTTACAATAAAATACATACATATATGTACTAATCCACCACTACTGCGCTAACTGCCTGTCGCCTTTTCACAAGCGGGAAATATGCAGTAGTGTATGGCGCTGCCATCGATGCAACGAAAAGCACCACACAACATTGCATCTCCAATTTGAAGACGACCGTCGGCCAACGATACCGCCAGCCGAGGATGACGATGATCGATCCGACGTATTATCGATCAATCTGACCGGCCAAACGAAGTCGTGGGCACAATCACTACAACATGAACGGCGAAGGCGCGGCTCGGAAACCAGTCCTTTCCGACTGTCCAGGTGTCGCGGCTTTGGATCCCGTCCATTCAGACCGCCTGCCCAGAAAACTAAACGACGAACGACTGGCGTGGGAACTCGTCCTTCCCGACCAGCTCAGCATCAACAAATGGCTGGCTCGGGAACACGTCCTTTCCGACTGTCTCGTAACTCAACGAATTGGCGGTGAGTTGACTCGGGAACACGTCCTTCCCGATCACAACGAAGCGCCCCATACCACTATCCACAACAAAGGGAAGAGACGCTACAACTAGCGCGACAACAACAACCACCAACATTCTGGTCGGGCCGTTTGCTCGACAGCACAACCGCCCCTCTCATGAGGGCATTTGAGGCTATCTCCCCTACGGTGATAGTAAATATAGAGGCTGGCGGCTGCCTGCACTTAGTGCGGACCTTAGTGGACCCTTGCGCGCCCAGCACCCTGATATCGGGCGAATTGGCGCGAACGCTCAGGCTCGAGCAACTGAACACAGGTCGTGGGGCGACATGCTCACTTGTGTTAAGAGGGAGACACGGCGTCGCGAAAGGGTAACGGCACAAGCCATCGTGGACGATGGGTACCACCACATGAGTCCGCGAACGAACCTCGACCCCAAGGTCGCGGCACCCCACCTGCATCAATCGGCGGCTTGTTCTCTGGCGACCATATTTGGGTTGATGCTTTCTGGAGCCCAACAAAAATGAATAATCGAATTATACACATATACCTATACTATACACAGCAAAAATGAATAATCTAATTATACAAACATAGGTATACTCATACACAAAAAAATAAATAAATATTGTAAAAAAAAGCCCACGTATGTTCTGTTCTTCCTTAACGTTTCTTTCTTTTACTGTCCTTCCAAGTAGAGCACAGGAGACGATGACCGAGGAGCACGGAGCGGCTCGTGGGAAACAAACAAGAAAAACATTTTTTTTAATTAAACATGTGATGTGGTGTAAACTGGTCGTTGGATGATGTCGACTCTCAGGATTTTTGCTTACCGCAAGGAGGCCGGCATGTTTATGACGGCAGCGTAAATAATTTCTAACCGCCCTAATATGTATCATGTACACATACGCATACATGTGCAACCGCGAATTGTTCCGGTTCACCGTATTTCCCGCTGGATAATTCCTTTTGGTAATTTTTCCGTTTTACTTTCCTTCCAATAAAATTGCGGTTGACGGCAACCGTGCATTTTTTCTAAATTCACTTAGTCTCAGGATCTCTGAAGCGACACACGTCAACTACCACTACACACCACAAAGCCATTATCGTATATCTACATTTATACATTTGATTAAATTCTAATTGAATTAAACCAAAACAAATCTTTTGATTTATTTACAAAATTTCCAACTGTGCCTCTGGGCTGCCCCCTTGGGAGACACGACACACATTTGTACAAAAACTTTTAATAAATTTCTTTAACAGTAGATTTGTATAACAATACAGGACAAAGCACCCCACGCTTTTTAAAAATGATATAGATTTTATGCTGTTAATTATTTTAAACTTTTATTTATTGCGTTTGTGGTACTTTGGGATGAGCTGTGGAAATTTATGAGACGAAGATAAATATGTCCTTGATGACAGTAAACACAATTGAATTTGCTTTCACTATCTTTAAACATGTGAGAATGCGACGAAGTAAAAAATATTACGTTTGCCATTTATTCCATCTTAATGTTTATGTACATATGTTTCAAACACAATTTCATTGAATATCATACTGAGCACTAAGTTGAAGAACAAGTCCTTTCGGAACTAATAATTTCTAATGTTTCGAGCATTATACCAATCGCCAATATATATATATATATAAGTATAAGCAAAATATAAATGATTCTCCCGCTATGTTGAAAACCTGTTTAATAAAATTAACACAACTTTTCTCATCTACTTCATCGAGACTAGAAGACATTCTTTTATCTGTGCATTGTAAGATTTTCAATAATCCTTTAAACGTCGAAATCCGTTGACACGTTTAATAAATTCAATATATGTACATTATGTTATAATACAATAAATAAATTAATAAAATAGCTAGGTAAAATCATTAATCTTATCCCGATTTAAATTTACTAGCGCAAACAGATGTGCAACAAGGAGAACAGGAATTGGCGACAAAAATGCTGCAAATCCAATCGAAACTTTTCTACCTGGATATAAAACAAAATCGTCGTGGGCGTTTTATTAAGGTCGCAGAGGTAAATATACCTACCATAAGCCATTTGATTTTATATTTTTCTTCTGAATCCGTAAACTTCCAGATTGGTGCAGATGGCAGGCGCAGCCAGGCTTATTTGGCTTTATCAACTGCCGCTGAGTTTCGTGATCACCTCTCAACATTTAGTGACTATTATTCATCTTTGGGTGAGCATAGAAGACTATCCTACGTATACACAATTTCGTATTTATAAAACCGCAGTATTGCATTTTGCCTATACGTAGTATTCCACGCCAAACGACGATATATAGCTCAGAGAATTGAAGTTCCAGACGTGTTTGATGGCCTCGATAAGTCCGGGTATGGTTGAATATTGGTAACCCTACCCATATACTTTTGAACTGGAACATTATTGAGTTGAAATCAGGACCCTAACGGTTATAACTTTGACTAAAAAAATTACTTATTTATATTATTCGTTGAGTTAAATTTTTTGCTTAAAAAAATCGTTATTTCTTGACTATTATTTTTTGCTGATCAAATAATCGATACTGGTATCGCCCACAGCTCGAAAGTCGACCATACTAATTTATCGTCTATAATTTTAACACTTTTCAAATCACAATGTATTTTTTTAGCTATTTATAATGAAGGAGTGAAAAAAGGTTTTTATTTGAAAGCCTTTAATATGGGGCACATCAGTATTTTTAGTTTTTTTGTCTTTGATTGCGTCTACTTTTTAGCCTAATTTTGTACCTATAATATTTGATTATCCACTTTTAAATATTTTCAAACTTAAATACGTTGTATTACCTTTTTCATTTTGATCTGATTGCGTTTGCTTCTAAAAAATAAAAAAAATACAACATAATATTTCTTACTTCTTTATGAACTACTATTTACATCAATACAAAAAGAAATAAGTCTGTACATAAATCCAATTTTTTTTATTTTAACTCAAATTAAGCTATGTATCTATGTGTATTAAGTTTCTGGGAAAACGAAACTTTTTGTAAAAGTTCTCTCATCATTTGCTAAGTGGACATGGTCATGACTGAACACTGGTTGAAATCAAATGGTAAAAACGTTCCTGAATATATTGAGTTTAAGCGCGGAATCAAAATATATCTGTTTTGCGATACTCGGTTTACAACTTCGCAATCAATTGCATTTTGTATCAAATTTTAACACGCATTCTGGTTAAATTTAAAAAAAAAAGTGAATTTATTTTACAAATAATTGCAGTGTTGGAAAGTTTTACTGCAATCTGCATGTACAGTAAAACAAAATACATTTGACCCTGTCGGGGCCGGATTAAGGGTAGGGCCGACGAGGCCGCGGCCCGGGCCCCCACATTTGGGGGGCCCCCACAAAATGAAAGAACAAAATAGTTTTTTTCATCAGTACAAACGATTTTTTTTTGCTTTGACATTTTTATTCCATTTTATTTTATTTAATTTTTGTTACTCAGTTGATTTGAATTAAATATTATTATATTACTCGACACAGTTGGTCATTGTCATTCGTAAAAAATAACCTTGCTCACCCGCATTGTAACTGAGTAACCCTGACATAAAAATACAATCCAAGTTTGATTATTAAAAAATAATAGAATCATAACTATTATAACCTTACTTGCATTAACAAAATTAATAATTCTAAAGGGCACAGCGTTTGAATAATCAAAAATTAGTTGTGTTCAAGCAGCTGCGTTAGTGACTATATATATACATTGTTTTCAGTTTGCCTTAGGCACAGGTAGGCCCAAGGAAATTCCATAATTTTCATTTATCGAATATAAAATGTCAGGCACTCCGTAATCGTCCATTTCGCACAGACACGGTCGTAACATAACATAAGGATTGTTCAATCTACGAAATTTAACGGCAAACTTCTATAATAAATATTTATTCTCATGTAAATTCATAACTTCTCGCGCCTTTGCCTACCTAGGGCCTACCCTTGTCTAGAGCAAGCTAAAACCTCCATATAGTCAGGTTCTATGATTATCAGATCATTATTCATGTTGGCAGTTTGAATGTGAATTGCTTCAAAATAGTATTTTTAGTCATAAAAAGGTTTTCTGTTTTATAATTGAACTATGAGATCTCATATAGGTCGACAATGTGTTTGATTTTGTTTATAGATAGTTATTAAATAGGGGCCCCACACGTATCCCGGCCCTGGACCTTGTGTATATCGACGTATAAATATAATAAAAAGCTATGTTAACTACGCGTGCTCAGCTTTATCTTCTGTTAAGTATCTACCCCTGTTGTTATTTCCCCATTGTATTATTTAATAAAATAATAAATATAATAAAATAATAAATATAATCAGATCGACTCGATCTTCTCCTTTTGTACTATTGACACTTACTAAACGTTTAAAAAACACACCTCTTTTTCTCCTAACTTTATTGCAAATAGGAGCAATATGTATCACAAAATTTAATATAATGATTTCTTAAGTTTTATCCATTCCTCATAAAATAAAGTTTAAATTGTGTGTAAACCCCCTACAAATTAAATTTTATTTTCTGAGCGATAAATAAAACTCAAGAAATAACGATTACCTTCCAACCAAAAAATGTAACGATTATTTTCTGTGCAAAAGTCTCAAAATTTAACGATTAAACTTGTTATTTTCAAAGAAAGCTCCAAAAATAAAACTTAATGTCTCTGTAAAGTAAGTACATGTTATTTCTCTTTCGCATGATTTTTTGAGTTGAAATTTGGACAGTAATGGTTATTTGCGGCCCTTGGTTGAAATATGCTTGGCAGAGGCCCCAACATGATTTTAGAGAACAGGCCGTTTGTGGTAGGCCATTGTACGTCATATGTGCCATAATATGAGGCGTGGATTCTTTTTATTGTTGATATTTTTTCCAGTTTTTTCTTTGATTTTCGATATCAAATAGAGCAAAGCTTACTCTTTCCTTAAATAAAATCGCCTACACGGCCTTTCACCTTTTTCCATATTTGGACTCATCTGACAGGCAAGTAATAATAATAACTTTTCGGCTTCTTTTGGGCATAAATATGCATGGTAAGACTAAATATTAAACTAATTTCTACGTAATAATAGTTTGGCGCTTACACCATAAAGTTTGCTATTAGGCCGCACTTCTTCTACAATGTGTGGTGTGTGTCTTGATGCTGAAACAAAAATGGGGGTACCTACACCTACAGTTTTATGCTCTCCGAAAAAAACTTTTCTACAATTTTTGATGTTCTGGCTTCGGCCTTGTATTTCACCGCGGGATCTACCGAGTGAAGCGCACTCACGCTACACACTCGGCTACGGCGGCTGAGGGCATGAAGGGTGTACAGAAGGAGAAAGGACTGGCGATCGCGTAAGTACATGCCGATATAAGAAAACGTGTAGACAATCGAAAGAAATGAAAGGTAGCACACTTCTAATATCGTCAACATCAAAAAATACATACGGATATTTTTGCATAACTCAACTATATAATAAATATATGTTTCTTAAAAATATTACTCCCACTGGAAACGTTTTGAATTTCATCAAACATGTAAAATCAATAAAGATTTTCTGAATATCTCGACTCATGCGCCACCTAATGGATTAAAATGTTGCCTATGTGCGTTCCACGGGTTTAGGAAATATACGCTTCAAATTTGGTTGATATCCTTTTTACTAAAGTGTTTTCGATGACATTTCTTTATTTATTAACCTTTTTAACTCTAAGGCAATCCGGTAACCTAAATGACCACAAATCTTCAAAATAAAAGCTTCGCTCTGTGCATTCCAAGCAGTGCCGCTTTTTATAAATATTTCAGGTTTTCATCACCGACGAATTGTAATGGTATTACGTATTTTTTACTCGTGGGCTTTCACACTGGATAAGACAAGTACTTACTTGAAAGACAAGTAAGTTCCAGGCGAAGGGAGAGAAGGATATCAATATTGGTTACTTATGTAAAGTGGAAATTTGTCGCTTATGCGGCCATCAGCGATGTGCAGTGATGAAATTTGTGAAGTCGAATTTGATTCTTCAGAATTAAACGATGATTTCGCGTTAAACATCAGTTACCTTGAATGTATATAGTTCCAGGAAAAGGTAATTCGTCATTAATCTAGGCTAAGCCTTAAAATTACGAATATTAAACATACGACTCCGGCGATGTGAAGAAGAACAACATAAGGTTAATTTATCGAATTAATTTGTAGCAGAATTATTGAGTGGCCAACATGATTACGATTGGCTTGTGAAAAATTACCATTGATTGAGTTACCTAAAAGGCGCAAGGCCATAGGTTGAAAATGGGTGTTTCGGGTCAAACGAAATGTCAACGCTGAAATCGAGAGGTTCAAACCTAGGTTAGTCGCGAATGCTTGCGGGCAGCGGAACGGTGACAACTACTAGGAAATCCTTTCGCAAATCATATGTAACGAAGCTATTCATATCCTGACGACTATTGGAACCATTTTCCGTCATCGCTTGGTAAGTTTGGTTTGGGGCACTTGGTTTCGGAGTAGTGTCATTTTTTGGTATTCAGTTAACGTCTACTGCTCCGTATATATATATATGTATTTTTTTGACTGTTCAGTTAACGTCTACTGCTCCGTATTTATAGGCTGTTGTTATTGGCATGTAGTACGGGTTCGTAAGCTCTTAGTGCGAATGTACTAAACAAATTTGGTCTATTTCGCAGTTATTTCTGTGGTGTGCTTAGGCAGGTAGAAGTCAGTAATTTTGATCTTGCGGTATATTTGGTGTCGGTTCTGTATGTTGATCCCTTCGGGGGAAACAGAAAAGCAAAAAGAAACATCCAAGAAAAATCTCGCCCAATTTTACCATACCAGAACTGATTTGACTATTGATAATTAATATTTCAACCTGATGTGATCCAATTGGTTTCTGGTGTGGAGAAGTTGGACGAAAATTCTTGCCACAGGAAATGAAACCATATACAACTTCATTGTAATCCACATTCTTTGGTTCAAGCGAGAAGCGATGCGTTAGGAATGAATGCGGCAAAGTAGAGCGAGCCAATGTAAAGCGAATTTTGTAAATACACAAAAATGTCCATAGCGCATTCGAAAATTAGATGCTACTAACAATATTTCAATATACATCCGCGAATCCAAAGTTTTATTGGTAAAAACGTCACCAAAACCACAGATACGAAGAAAGGCCATCGCACAATCCGCTTTGCCACCTCAGAGTCGCTGAAAGCCGCTTCGTTGCTCGCTCTCTGCCAGCTTATTCGCTTTCCCATAATAATAATAATATTAAGCCCGTCGGTTACCCGCCTCCCGCCCTAACGACACGAAGAGCCCAGTCCGTGTGTACTTGATAACATGGGTTCCAAATTATCGAACCGTTTTCTAGTATCGGTATTACTAATGTTATAAAAAGTACTTAAGTTACAAGAATTCGTTTTATCATCCCTATATAAAGGCACAACTGTTAATTAAAATGTAATGAGAGTTATTTGGACTACATTCCTACTAAAATAAAATGTTATTTATACGTGAAATAAGAGCTTAAATAACCAAAAATACTTATACTTTGTAAAACTAATTTTTTTAACTAAAAATTCGACTCCGGAAAAAGTGTTAAGCTTAAGAAGAAGTGTTGAAGGTGTAAGCTAAATATTTACAATCTTGCAACATTCTACTAAAATATGAAGTCTTGTGTTCTCATAGCTCATACCACATGACCTTTATTCACACATAGGTATACTTATGTTTAGAATACAGCACTTCTTTGTCTTGTTTTGTACTTCGTACTATTCATTACAGTCAAGTGATCTTTTTGTAATGTTTTGTATTAATTTATAAGGTAATTTTTTAGCTAATTCGAAGAAAGATAAGTAATTTCAGGTAAGGAAGGCAGTCAAAGATATAAATTTATACATATAAATACGCCACTCCACTTCCAGCACATGAAAAAAAAGTCGAGAAATCGTACCATGAAGAGAATACGCTATTTACTTTCCAGGCTCTTTAGCTCCAATTTAGTGTACATTTTCTTTAGCAAGTAAAACAATAACAATGCGAGAAATACGCTTGAAAGTTTCAACACGACCATTTTTAATTGATGCAAAGTATGATTAAGATTTTAAATTCATCGACATTTTCTTTTTTGAAAACGTAACACACCATTTCGCGAGACAACTTAGCAGCATGTAAAAATATGATTTAAGACTACGTATACGTACATATCTATGCATACTTGTTTTGTAAGTATTGTTGATGAATATATGGTTGTAATCAATAAAATTGGTTTGTTGAGCAGATAAATATCAACGTGTTGTCTCATTACTTTCACAACATTTCTGACTCTTTCTTTGTTCTACAAAAAATCCCTCTAACAAAACTCGCTTAAATAAAGCCAATTTCAGCAAACATTATTCTAATGGAAGCTAAAACAAGAAGCGGAACAATGCAGTTACATCGTCACCTACTTCATTTGTTAATACCTCAACCAAAGAACGTATACGGTGCTATTTTTAGACATGTGGTTTTCCAGAAGAAATAAAACGAATATAATTTAACGTTATGACATTTAAAAAACAATTTAAGGCAAGTGACTGCCGCGGCTGGCTCGAACAAATTCCAGCCGAGAGGACCAATTTTCAACCACATTTCTAAAAAAACACCCTTTATTTACTTACCTGATCGTGCAAGAGACGAGGTCTTTTACTTAAAAATTTACGAATGCCAATTTTGAATGAATTTGATTTGTCAGGATTGTGGATTTTATAGAAATGGCAATTTTACTACCACGAAATAAAGGCCATGTATATATACACTTACATATGTTACGATTTCCTTGACTAAAAATATTTAAGTGTTTCCATGTTAAACCAAAACAATTCATAAGAGAGAACTCGGTCCTTATTTTGTAAAGACGATTGTATTATAAACATTCGATTCCACAAAATATCCTATCATAATTATCGAGAAAAAATTATTGGCATCGAAGGCCAAAGAACTAGATATAGTATCGTATTGTGAAAAAAATCATTTATAAGTAGCGAAACCCATTACAAATCACAGGTGTAGCCAATTAAGCATATTTTGATTATATTCAAAAGTTTATTAAAGCGTAAACACACTTAAATTAATTGAGACGGCCGTGTGCACAATCCTTGTCCACAGCTATTTTACCTGATCTTCGGTTTACACTGAAAGGCAAGAACGACCGAGCCGCCCACCAGCTTCAACAAAGTAGCAATTAGGCAACTTAAATCAGCTCTGATCTTCACATCGGTTGCCGTAAACGCGTACGGTCAGCTAAAGTTAAATAGTTGGACTAGATAAGATCCTCTTTTGGAAATGACCAACTGACTTGTCGTTGGCAATGGCATGGCTTCCCGAATGGATGTCATCCACATACATAGGTCTGGTTTCGAAATGTTATCGCTACCGTGTAATCTGCTAATTGATGTTGGGTACGGCTAGCGAGATATGGTGCACAATTAACACCGAATTTGACTACATATTTTAAGGTTATAATCAGTGACAGGAGAGTCAGACAGTTAACGAAATAAAATTCTCTGAAAATGTTGATAGTCCTGGTGGTTGAGCATTCGACGATAAATTTTTTCAATGCCTCCATTAAACCTGAATTTGTACACGCGCCACTGTAAAATAATAGCATGAGATCTGTTTGGAGGGTGGGATCTGTGCGCGAAACATCATTCCGGTAACTTTTTTACGAACTTTGGTGGTCAACTTATCTGCCTTTACGGCTCCATGTTGTGACAAGTAGAAAGAGAAGTGTTTGCTATTTAAGATTATTTCGTACCTTCCAAAACGTCCTAAATTGGGAAATGAGAGCTATGTTCGAGCACTCCTTCACTTGCTTCGAGAAAACACCACATTTTTGTTTACCGTAAAAGTCAGAGCTGGTGCAACTTGGGTCAGCAAGCTCAAGGATCTCGAACCATTGTATACGATATTACTGATGCATTACTGGCCAAGTTTGGATGAGTTTCGGATGACGTGTTCACCTATGCCAGAGATTTCGAAGCTGGAATGAACATTATGGCCATAAAATCACTCTTTTCTCAGGTCGATACCAACCACGGAAAATGTTCGTCCCTGGGATTTATTTATTGGGAGGACAAAAGACACTTTCACAGGAAACTGCAACTCCTTTTTAAAGATATTGGCAAATCCGTTGGTATCATCGAGATCCGTACAATGCACGGTATGGCATCGTGTGCATTTGTGAGCGATTTGGGGAAGGTAATCCAAAGTCTTTTAAATTTGTATCGTTCAATTCAATTGCTATCTGTATCAAGCCTTCGTTATATACTTATACATCATAATCTTCTCCTCATTGTGGTGCTGTGGGTCTGATGTCTTGACACAAATCGTCCTTAAAAGCGTGCCATAATTTGAGCGGTTCAGAAGAGAAACAAAATAATAATATCACCACAAACAACTCTCTCAGCTTTAACGGATATTGAGAAATCGAAGCATATCTCAATGTAATTTCATATTGGTTATCATTTTCCATCAAGCCTCTGAGAAAGCGGCTTGGAAAGTTTACTTAACAATTTCGTCTACGGTTTTTAGGTTCTGGAACGATGTTGAGCTAAGTACGTACATGATGAGGTAGCATTCTGAGATAAAAACACTCTGACTAGTATGGATGAACGCTGTACACTCTTCCCGATACCGAATCTTTTTTTTTAAACTGGATGTCCAACTACGTCTTGGCCACGTTTCCTTCTAGAAAATTTATTGTTAGCCCATGTATAATCATGAGGAACTTCGTGATAGAGTAGCGTTTTAGCAAATTCATCATTACTGCACAGGTCCAGAGTATCGTTTTAGGTTGATTTTGTACTACTTGTTGCATATTCCGCTGAGAAGTATACTCGTTGCCCGTTATCTACGTGTACTGCTAAATGTACTACGGTAGCGCATCTTGCATGTATCGAAAACTCTAATAACCTCCACAGTGCTTCTGAAGTATTGATGAACTGGACATTTAAATAATTTTCAATTACGTTGTGAACATTTTTGACACTAAAAGCTGCTTGATCCGACCCTTTATTGATATATTTGCATATATATTTTAAAGCCTGAACGGAGTGACAATATTCAACGTTTATGTGAGCGTTGAAAGATCGACACAATATTGGCCAGTATGGAACGATCTAGCTGTAGTCTATGTTAATTGCTCGCCCCCGGATATTGAAGGTAGCGTCCTACCCACAGGTATTGGTGTCACGTCCTCATTAAAAGGGATACCTAACCTCACCGGTCTGAGTTTGGCTAATCGTCGTGGATATTTTTCAGAACGTTTGCCATCTTTCATGCACGGTGAAGTCAAATTTTCTACCCCATTTGGTCCTTGTACCATATGTTTTGGGACTATTTCAAATAATACTGAATATTCATCTTTATTAGACAGTTCTGCAACTATTATATTATCAATTTCATCGGGTTGTATTATAGAGCCCACCCAAAATAGCATATGACAAGGCAAGCCTCTGTTTTGGAACCCTACTGCAAGCATGTAATATTGGGCCGGTCCAAAAGTCACATTTTTTGTGATGATGTTTATATTTTTTTTTATTTTTTTAGTGAAACACTCGAAAGATTCTGTCATTTCGGTCGAAGGACCGCTGACCAGGAAAAAGTTTCTGCTTAATTTCTTCCCATTCCGGATTGCAGGAGAAAGTCATAAAAAAATCTGACCTTCCACAATTGCGCACAAAAGGCGTAGCATCTTGTGTCCTTACGTAAAGGTACTTCGGAGACCCAGTAAATGATGATGGCAAGATGACTTGTTGCCCGATATTGGCGGCATCTATGTTGGCATTTCAATTCAAAGCATCCCTCAAAATGAAAATAGGCATCCGCTCTAAGCTATTGTTGGCTTCGACAAATAAAATTTTACCTTTCTGAAATCATCTTCGCCATCATATCCACAGAATACTCATTAGGCAAATATTTATAATATTGCAGTGCATTATTTGTCCTTATCATTAAACGGTATGCATAATAGTGCATCATGGCACATTATTGTTTCCTGAGGGATTCTGCTGAGGAGCAGTTAAATAATATTCGTCGTCAAACATTAGCGGATATTGTAACGGATTAAAAGCATGGTGCAATTCAGACACTCGTTTTAGCTGTCCGTCTCTAGCATGCAGTACTATGTCCCTGGGTCCTTTTTCTTCATCGACCACGAGAATCGCAACTTCATTTATGATGGGAGCCTTATATCTTATATGTGATCAGAGTGAATAATTAATTGTAAATTATCCGGGGTGTTCATTTCGGGACGATGTTTAAAACTTGTGGCTATTTAACATGGTCTTCAGTTCGTTAATTAAATCTATAAACCTATACTAAGTCCATATTTGATCGCAATGATATTTATTTATTTATTTTTTATTTATTTATTTCTTACAGCTTTATTAAGCCTAGCTTATACATAGTTCTTAAAATCTACAATTCATAGCCTATACTAAAAAATAAAGTAAAAGCTACTTATAAGGACCACCAAGTATCAGTGAATAACAAACTAGCAGACTTCCAAAGCATATTAAAACAATGATTGTAGGCATCACTCGGTTGCCGTGTATCGGCCATTTGTGCAAATAAAGTGCGAAGCAAGCATCCATACGGCGATGCACTGATTTGATCTAGTGATGCGTTTCGGGATGAGCTTCGGCTACTTAATGGTTGCATGTGGGACCGATACAGCATTCTGGCAAGACCCTGAAGTATGCTATGTACGAATGCATTGTGGTTGATAGTTCGAAAGACCGCCCATGTTACACTAAATTGGAAGGGTCCTACAATAATTGAACAATTTTCTTTTGAACTCATTCATATTGTTACATTTAATATCATTTGGCAATTCATTAAAACATTTTAATCCTTTGTAATATAAGTTACATTTATCTGCTTCTGTTTTATAAGACGGGATATTAAAATCATTTTTGTTCCGAGTATTTTTTGAGTGTACATTATTGACATATTTTATGTTACTCTTTAAGTAATCGGGCAAGTTTCCCTCTATAATATTCTTAATAAACTTCATTGTATAGTAAAAAAGCTGTTGTTTAACGCTCAACCAATTTAGGGTGGCCAGCATATCTCTGATAGGTGTGTCAAAGCGTTTACTAAGAATGAATCTCATTGCTCGGTTCTGTTGCTTTTGTAACTTATAGATTTGACTATCTCTCATTATGAAGAATATTGTGGGACAGTAAATAAAATGAGGTTCAATTATAGATCTGTATACCATAGTCTTGTATCTTCTACTTAAGTATTTACACGTTCGTTGTGTGAAGTATAATTTTTTAGCTATCTTCCCCACCGTATCATTAAAGATCAGTTTATCATCAATTTTTATTCCTAGATATTTCAAGGTACTAACTTTTTCAATAATTTCGTTGTTTATATTTAGATTTTGCAGTTCGCTTTCGTCAAAATTTCGCCATGATATGACCATGTATTTTGTTTTATTGACGTTCAGTTTAAGTCTGTTCAAGCATAGCCAATCGTAGACTTTATTTAGGTCGTCTTGCAGTTTAGTTGATATATCACTGATTTTATCTCCACTTAGCATGAGCAGCGTATCATCAGCGAATAATTTGATATCGCAATATTTAATGCAGTTGTTTATATCATTGATATAAATATTGAACCAAAATCGGAGCTAATACCGATCCTTGTGGAAGCCCAACTGAAACATCTCTTTTATCGGATAGTGCTGATCCAATTGCTGTTTTTTGATTCCGATTCGTTATAAAGCTTTCAAACCATTTTAGTTCAATACCAGTGATGCCTGTATTGAATAACTTATAACTTTTTTAGGAGCAGCTTTTGGTCAATTGTCTCAAAAGCGCGTTTCAAATCTAAGAAAACAGCTACTATATGTTTATTTCTACTTAAGTCTTCTTTCCAGTTTGCAATGACTAAGTTTAAAGCACTTTCACAAGAATGTCTTTTACGAAACCCAGATTGCTGAGGTATAATAATTTTATTATCTTCTAGATATTGTACAAGCTGGTTTTTTACCACTGTTTCGAGTATCTTTTCATCACACGGTAACGTATTAATAGGCCTTATCTCATCAGCCCTGATGGTATTTTTTATTTTCTCTAATGGAACTACAACGGAAGTTTTCCATAGATTGGGGACAACGCCTTTCTCTAAGCTTTCATTTACAATTTGAGCATAAAAGTATCCGGTATAGGTTATAGAATCTTTGATGACACCTTCGGATAGGAGTTTTTTACCACCAATTTTATTTTTAAAAACTCTAACTATATTAAGTATGTCCTCAGTAGAGATTTTTTGAAATTTAAAGGAAAATGTACTATTTCCAATTACCGCAATGTCCCTAGAAGGAGCTTTAATATTTGTGCTAATTTCCATAACACTCTCAATAAAATAGTTATTTAACGACTGCGCTATTTCCGTATCTTTTATGAATAATCGGTCGTTTATCATTACTTTATCAATGATATTATTTTCGTTAGACATAGATATACAATTTTAAGGTGTTTCCACATAGCCTTGTTGTCCCCAATATTACAGGTAATTTTATGCTCCATGTATTTGGCTTTTTTAACCTTAATTAATCGTTTATATATACGCCTGGTAATGTTATATTCATTCCAATTCCCTGTGTGTAGAGCAATATTGTAGAGATTGAGTTTACATTTGTTAAGATTTGATAGCTCAAAATCGTACCATTTATTCATCAACTTCACGCTAATTTCTTTCGGATATGTCAGAGTACTCATAGCATTAGATATGGCATTATACAAGAATGCAACTTTATTTTCGATAGAAAGGTTTTGAAAATCGCAAAAGTTAAATTGTCTTAATAAGTTAACGAGATTATCACTTGTGTAGTGTTCCCAAGAGGTTATAATTTGTCTTGCTCTCATTTGAAATATTTTTTTCAACTTAATTTTAAACAAAATAGTTTCATGATCCGAAATGCGATGGTCATGCAATCTTTCACAAGAAATGGCTTCACTGTTTGTAAATAAGAGATCACTCATTGTTTCTGTATTATCCCCTTTTCGTGTATAAAAATCAATTTTTTGATTCATTGCGAAAGATCGAAACACATCAACTAACTGCTTACTGTATGTCGTATTCCTATATAAATTTATATTGAAATCTCCAATGAAGACTACATTATCGTTGGTTATACAATTATTATTTAAAATTTCATGTAAATATGAAATAAAATCGGCATCACTCGAACTAGGCGAATGATAGATTAGACCAATCTGGTATTGCGGAAATATGTTTTTCATTTTTAGTATTATACACCAGACATTTTTATTAGTGGCATAGTTATAGCTTGTTTTATATTCAATAGAGTCCTGTACATATATTAATACACCACCCGTGTGTCTACTGTGAGAATTGCATCGTATAAGTTTGTATGTGTTAATCTGTAACTCTTGATTTGTTATGTCTTCAGTCGAACAGCTCTCTGAGCAAAGAACCAAGTGTGGTTTCTTTATTTCTATTAGACGCTCTAGTTCACACTTGTTAGCGACGATACTATTTATGTTTAGGTAAATACAGTTTAGATCGTTTATTGTTCGTTGCTAGATTCGTATTTTACTCTTAGACTGAGCGTGCTTTTTATATGCCGGACAATCTCTACTAAAAGCATAATGATTAATATCGACATCAATAACTTTTTTCCTAACAAGTTCGCTACAATTTACACACTTAACTATGTTTGAAGTACATTCTTTACTGTCGTGGTTTCCGGCACATTTGCTGCATGCTATCTTATTAGTGCAGTCGCTTGCTTTGTGCTTGTAACCCAGACATTTGAAGCATCGCAAAACATTTAAATGTTCGTAAACGACACAAGTGTCCCACTCAATACAAACCCTTTTTTGTTGCAACAAATTTTCATAAGTCACTGCATCAGTTTCTACTAATGCTATGTAACATTCCTCTCTACGATTAGCATTATCATATATCTTTAGTACTTTAAATTCTTTTCCAGCGCATACTTCGTTTTGCTTTGTTAAGCATTCTATCAAACGCTCATTATTTATTTTTTCAGTTATGCCAACTATTTTCAGTACCCTTTTTATCTCATTTTTTTCTTTTGTTTTATTGGCTTCGTATTCATTTCCAAAAGCCTCTCTTACTTTCTGTTGGACTTGCTCGCAAGCGTCTTTATTTTTGCATTCCACAATTATTCCCCCACTATTTATTTCTTTGACGTTTTTCACCAGACCTGCGGTAGGTTCAACTACTTTTTTTAGCGCTTCTTTAGTTTCTTTCGATTTTTTGCTTTTATTTTTTGGTTTAATTACAATTTTGTTTTCAGTTGTCTTGGCGGCTTGAGCATATGACATTTTGGTATTTACGTTCTCATTGGCTACGCGCAAGTTGCTTATCAACTCGTTATTTTTTTTAAACTCATTTGATAAATCTTTTATAATTTCGGTTTTCATTGCTTTTAATTTTACTTCAATATTATGCTCCAGAAGGGAGTTGAAGTCAGTTATTATGCTGCTTTTTATTTGAGAGCATTTGCTGCTAAATATTTGATCAACTATTTCCTTTACATCTGATGCTTTCATTTTTGATTGCTCACATTTGTTAATCAAATGTTTTATTTCAATAAACTTAGTATTTGTGTCCGACAACGTACATTGATTACAGAACCATTTCAAGTTAATATTTTCAGCTATTATCTTGATCTCATTCCTTTTTATTTTACTGCATTTCAAACAAAAACTGTAGCCACACCCGCCAGAGCATGCTATCGTTTCATCTACATGCAGCAGTTTTGCAGTACACTCTTTACATTCAGTCGGCATCATGAATGTATAAGTATAGCCGCATTCAATAAGGAATATAAATCAATAATATACACTCACAGTAATTAATTCTTGCACAAAAATTAATTCGAATAAAGCATTTAAATAATTAAATAAATATTTTTAAATAATCTTAAAGATTAAAATATTTAAAAGTTTTAAAATTTAAAATTAAAAAATTTTAAAATCCCAACGTGGTGGCAGCACTTGCCACCTTACTTAGTCTGGTAAAGCTCTTCCACCTTTCCTATGTCATTCGCTTTCTTCTGTTCTTCGCTAATATAAACAATAGCGGCGCAAATATCAGGCGCCCAGTCAGCGACAGAAAAAGCACAAGAGAAAAGAGGAAGCGACGTACCGACAGCGCAGCACAAGTGCAGATCTGCAGACTATTGTTATTCACATGTACATATGTACATAAAACACCAACAGGTAGGCAGCAGCTCTCCCAATTCACTCCGTGTCGCCAAATGTACCTGCAGCCTCTTGCTTACATACGCATATATGTACATACAATTTTATACATACATATGTATTTTTCCTTTGCGTTGTTAGCAGCGCAGCGGCCGCGACAGCAGCATCAACACCGGCCTGGATTAGAAAACGCTGGACAGTCGCTGGTATTCCAAACAATCGTACTTTCAGTGCTTCTTATTTCTTCCAATCGACTACGGCGATATTTGCATTTACTACGTTATTTTTATTCTCTTATTTTAACAAAATCAACGCGAGCAAAAATTTTGCGACCGTACCGTTTGCTTATCTATCTATCGGTTGTTGATCAGCATTTGAAATGAAATGTATTTGCGAAAACTGAGGTCTTTGACGTGATGGCGTAATTAGCTGTCCATCAACTGACACTTCATACATTCGGGAGCTTTTCAAATGTGACGTATGTGGGAAGCAGGAGTGAAGAGCTTCAAAATACATTTCCGGAAGGTTGGCAGCACCGTCCCGGTTACGATGGAGGAGCTTCTTGGTGCAGAAGCAGTACGAGGCGAAGAAGAATTTACATATATTGACGGAATCTCTCACTGTCCAGAAAAAAGAGTTAGCCAAGTGTTTGTTGAAGAGTTCGGTAACCATCCTCTTAAGCAGCGAGTTTCCCACGACGTATTTGGAGCCGACTATGAGCTTACTGCAACTTAGAATCAAACAATTATGCCGAAAGTTTTCAGTTTCATTCAACATCAATAAATATTTCTATTAAAAATTTATTTAATATTTTATTTTTATTTTATTTATTTTATTTATTTATTTATTTAAGTCTATGAACAATAAATTCTTACAGACTACTAACAAACTTACATGAGATTATTTATTTATTTAATCTAGAAATATTAACATTTATTTATTTATTTATTTATATATGTAAAGTCTTTGAAATAACAAATTCTTACAGACTATAATTAAACTAATTTGGAATAGTACAAAAATTACTAAGAAAAAAATGACTTGAGGTGGTTTATTAAGATGGCATAGGGCCACGAAAAATCAGCACCCGAAGAACTAAAAAACAAATTTAAATCAGCACATGCCCTAGAAATAGGAGCATTCCTACCATAATTAGTTTTCGAGAAACCAATTATGAAGGGTTCAAACTGTCGAAGGCTTCTACAAGGAACATTAAACCGAATTTCACTAAGAAGGAACGGGCAATCAATCGTCCCAGTGATGATCCCAATAACAAATGAACATGATAAAATGGATCTTCTGCTTTCAAGTGTCTTTAGGTCAATCAACAAACAACGAGATCGGTAGGATGGCAAGGGTTCTGAAAAGTTCAAAGATCGGAGCGCAAATCGTAGAAAAGCTTTCTGAACTCTCTCAAGCCGATTAGAGACACCGATTTGGTATGGCTTCCAAATGATAGTGGCGTACTCTAACCTCGATCTGACAAAAGCACAATATAACGTTTTGAGAGTATAAGGGTTAGTAAATGCAGAACAATTTCGGCGTACGAATGCTAGCATCGAGTATGACCGCGTTATGACATGGTTGACATGGCTAGTGAAATTTAACTTGGAGTCAAAAATAACTCCTAAGTCTTTAATTTCCTCAACAGATTTCAAAGAAGAGCCAGCAATACTATACGAAGTAGGCAACGCAGTCGGCGATTTAGCAAAAGTTACGTGGAAGCATTTATTTATATTTAGCGACAAACGGTTTAAATTGCACCAATTTTGAACATTATCTAGTTCGGATTGCAATCTATCAGAATCACGGGTGTTGTTAACGACTGCGAATATTTTAAGGTCGTCAGCATACATTAAATATTCAGCAAAAGAAAAGCATGAACCAATATCATTAATAAAAAGAATGAAAAAGAGAGGCCCTAGAATGCTCCCCTGCTGAACACCAGAGGACGCAATAAACGAACGGGATGTGGCATTATCAACAGAAACCACGCAGCGTCTATTGGATAAATATGACTTGATCCACGACAAAAACGTGGAGTGAAGTCCCATTGACGCAAGCTTCGACAATAGTATTCGGTGGGAAACTTTGTCAAATGCCTTAGAGAAATCGGTGTAAATTGTATCGACTTGAGACCCCTTTTTGAAGGCAGAAATGCAATATTCACTGAAAATGGAAAGATTTGTGACCGTGGAGCGGCACGCCACGAAACCGTGCTGACGGGTGGAAATTAGGCTATTAACCGCAAAATATAACTTTTCATTCACAATTATCTCAAAAAGTTTTGAGACGGACGAGAGCTTCGAAATCGGCCTATAATTACGGACATCGTTTTTGTTTCCACTCTTAAAAATAGGGGAAACGGATGCCAACTTCCAGTCATTCACAAAGACACCAGACGCCAATGATTTGTTAAAGATAATTGAAAGAGGTTCTGCAAGGCACAAACAACTTTTTAGAAAGATTGAAGAAAGGCCATCCGAGTCAGTTTTAGATGTTGGCTTAAGCTTTCTAATGCCATTGATGACGTCAGTAACAGATAAACTCAAAGATCCAAAATTTAGCGAGGAATCACTTTTATCAGGTAGACGAGAATCAAGGTCACAGTTGGGCTCAAAATTAGAGCAAAAAAAATCAGCGAATAAATTTGCAGATTCTACGGCGGAATTTGCACATACACCATCGAAGAATACATTATTTGGGACAGTCGAACAAGACTTTTTAGATTTGATGAATTGCCAGAAGGCCTTCGAGTCTGAGATAATATTGTTTTCAAAATTCAAAATATAATTTCTGTACAAGAACTTACTCAAGCAATTAAATTCCTTTAAATAGCACTGAAATTTAGAATAATACACTGGATCACTAGTTTTTTTATATAATTTGCCAAATTTGTTCTTCAAATTCTTCAGATGCTTTACCCGTTTGGTATGCCAAGGTATCTTATACAGTTTCTTATTACAAATAGGAATGTGCTTCAAACATAACGCGAATACCTTAGTTTTAAAGAAATGAAAACAAGAAATAACATCATTGCCATGGAAGGCATCACACCAATCAATACTCAACAAAATGTCGTTAAAAGTAGAGAAATCCCATGCATTGTAGTTAAATCTGATGTTAGGCTCATCAGAAACCTCGGAAAATTCGTAAAACTCAAACTCGAGAGTAAGAGGAATATGATGTTTATCAGTAGGAGAGATGGGTGTGACACATTCCGACAAAGTGTTGTGAACATTATTGGAAATAAATACTAAATCTAAGATTCTATTAAGGCTATTATAAAATCCATTAATTTGAAGCAAATCAATGCTTAAAAAACTATCAATGACGTGAATCTCGGCTGAAGAATTAACGTTAGAGGCCATGAATGCAGCCGAGTTCCTAAGTGGGAACCAACTCAAATGAGATAAGTTGAAATCACCGAGGACACAAAGATGACTGTCACCAGCAATATTTGATGCTAATGACACAACATTGTCAGCATGTGCAAAAAATAAAACATCAGCACTTTTCGGCGGAATATACGAGGCACACACATAAATGGTCTCAGACGTTCCATAAACGCGTACGCAAAGCTGATCAAGGAGTGCGTCAGAGTTGGAAAGTATTACCAATGACGCACGAAATTTTCTTCGAACAGCAATGAGAACACCACCTCCTCTGGAACATCCAGTTTTAACATGGTCGCGATCCTTACGAAAAACATCATACAGATTGGGATCAAAAATCTCACTATCGGAAAAGTTTTCATTCAGCCAAGATTCTACAAATACAAAAATATCATATTCTAAGAAAGAACTTTTCATATACACCGTCGAACACTTTGTCCGAAGGCCTGCCATATTCTGAAAGTAAATTTTTAAACATTTATTACTAGCAATGGATTCAGTTACGGCAATTACGGAACTTGCAGTGTTACAGCGCCTTTTTGAAAAAAACTGAAAGGACGTATTACTACATTCGTAGGCCAAATATCTGCATTTAGCAGCTTATCATAATAACACTCAGATACTCCTAATTTAAAACTAATCTTTTTTAGAACTTTTATATCAGCATCCTTTTTTATGAGCATACGGCATACAAGAGATTTTTCATCAATTTCCGCATACTTAGCAACATATTTCGAAATATCGGCTTCTGCCACGGTGTTCGAAAATGAAGATACATACATGCAGCCATTTCATTTTAGAAACCACACTAAGTTCATTGCTGTGGTTAGAACCAAAAACTAAAGGTTGTCTAAGCATCTTACGGTTGCCTTTGGCAACAAATTTCTCAGCAGGCACTTTCAGTTGATCGCCATTAGTTGTTAAAGCATGAGAAGTCGATTTCGCAGTCCTCTGATAAGCAGCAGACGTCGGTCTCAGAGCAGGCGTAGTAGCAGCGGCAGTAGCACTTGGTGTCGACTTCGCAGCAGAGACAAGCAAGTTAGATGTCGATCGCAGAGCTGATGTAGTAGCAGCAGCAGCAGTAGCACTTGGCGTGGGCTCCTCACTAACAGCATTAGTGACAACAGCGCTATACGTACCAGTAGAGAGTAACGCAGCGCTAGCAGGAACATAAGAGTGCAAATCAGACACAAGAGAGGGAGCAGACGAATTTGAGGGCGAAGAGGGCAGCAGTGGTTGATTGGCAGCACCAATTGTGTCATTGCTTTTGCTGGCACGAACTTTGTTGAGATTTTCGGAACCAACAAAGCCGTGTAGTTTTCTTACTTCTGCAGTAAGCGAAGAAATAGCGGCATCTTTAAAATCAAGTTTTGAGCGTAGAGAAGTAATTTCTGCATGAAGAGTATTAGACTTTTGGACCAGCTGTTTGTTGTCTGCAGTCAACGAATTTAGTATTGAGAGCACACGCACATTATCAGCTCTTAATGCAGATAACTCTTTAGCAATAGTAAGAAGGGTTATATGTTGATTCTTGATATGCTCATTTGACACATTTTCACTAGCATTTTTAGGTGCACTAGCACTTTTAGCAGCAACTTTCTCCACCGAAGCAGCGGGTGGGGGAGACGTACGAATAGAGCCACGACGCTCAACCATACACACTTTGCAAAAGAAGCCTGATTCGAATTTTGCAAAAAGTCGAGATCTGCCTGTAGCATACCAACACAAGCCAAGTGAAAGAAATCTTTGCACTTGGCGCACTGAACTTTTACTTGTGCGCGATCAACTTTCTGACCACAAGCGCAAGGCATGATGAATATGCAGTTTATTTGTTTTCAATTTTTTTTTCTAGCTCAATGAGCTGTATGCAGCATTAATGCAATTGAATCAATTTAAGGGGCCTCCTCTTCATCGCATATCATGGGAACCACCTCCATATCGTCCTCAATTGCACTCCAACAATTCGTATAGATGCTCCTCTACAACATGTTTCCATAAGCAATAACTAAATAGCAATTATCTATTTATATGTTCTAGCAAGTTTGTATTTATTATATAATAGCAACAAAGTAGCTCAATAACATAGTATATATAAAGCGTGTTTTTTAGACTTATGGTTTTCACTTTATTATACAGATAACGGTCTTGCCACTATGTTTTAAAAATTATTTCGCGCTCTAATAAATTCCAGCCGAGAGGCCCAATTTTCGACCACTTTTTGCAGCAATTAGGGCCGTATGTCAGCAACAAGGCACCGAATATTCTCTTCCAAGGTGTCAATCGTTTCGGACTTATCTGCGTAGACATTCATATTCATATAACCCCACAAAAAATAGTCCAACGGTGTTAAATCGCACGATCTTGGAGGTCACGCCACAGGCCCACGACGCGTGATAATACGATCACCAAAAGTTTCCTTTAATAAATTTATTGTTTCGTTTTCGTTTCGTATAATATGTAGCGCCATTTTGCTGGAACCAAAGGTCGTTCACATCAATACCCTCCAATTCAAGCACGAAAAAGTCATTAGTCATGGCTCTATAGCATTCTCCATTGACTGTAACGTTATGGCCGGCTTGATTTTTTAACAAACAGTGACTTTTTGAGAACGTCTTAACAACGGCTTGTAGATTACCAACACTCCAAATGCGACCATTTTGTATATTAACATACCCATTCAACAAAAAATGAGCTTCACTAGAATGCTCGCTTTCTTCATTTCTTCTTTCACATCTATATTCTTTTTCTTCATAACTTCGGAATGGCTGTCGGATTTTCGTTCTCTCTCCTTCTCCTTCGTAATCACTACTGGATCCAGAATCGTCACGTTTTCGATAATAACTTGCTCCAATGTCTTCTTCATATCTATTTTCAGGTGAATATGTATACGAACATCCACTATGAATATCACTTGATTCGTTATTGCTATCAGAATACATTTAAAAACTTCGAACAGAGCGCGCATTTTTATATCGAATTTTACGTGGTGAAAATAATAACACATTTGGCGACGGCGACGAGGCTGTAATTGATGTCGTCGTTGAATTCGAGACCTATTAGTCCGCTTTCCCACAAGGTCGAATCGACAAAATACTTCTCACCGGGACACTTTCTGATTGGCGGCCTGCTACTCGCGATTGCGGAACCTGATATAAGTAGGTGGTCATCAAAGAGGATAAAGGACAATGACGTACGGGTCGTAAACGTACGTACGCCCTGATGCGTAATTACACACCCATTCGTGAAATTACTGTTATTAACTCTAGTCAAACCAACATAACTATTTCTCTAGAAAGTACCCAAGATGATTCGATTAGAAAGAGTGGAAAACTGGGGGTGTATGAATTAGCCCCCACTGAATTAACCCCCACCGGGCAAAATGACTTAAGCCCCACCAATTTCTCAGTGAATCTTTCCCCACCAAAAATGACGGAATCCTCACGAAAAAAAAATGCATTAAACCCCACGAAAATGATTTTATCCCCACCAATCGAAATGAATTAAGCCCCACCAAACGTGGGTGTTCTTACATGACAGAATCCCCACGAAAAAAAAGGAATTAATCCCCACGAAAATGACTTTAGCCCCACTTTACTTCATTTTTAATTTATTTTGCTTGCTTTAAACTTCAAGTTTTTAAATCAAAATTTTAACAAAAATTCATTTATACATATGTATGTAATATTTAAAAAGAAAAAGGTAAAGAATTAAATGAAAATATGAAAATGTGAGAAAAAGAAAATAATTAAATAAAAATATGTAAATGTTCGTCAACATCTTGACGACAAAAAGGGCATTTAAATTTATTAAAATTGTTTGCCACACTCTCTGCTTCTATTTTAGATGTGCAGTCACTGCACAATTTTAAATGTTTGCATGGCAAAAGCAAAATATTAGGTTTGTTTTCCAAACAAATTATGCATATCAGTGGAGGATTTGCTGCACCTTCTTCCGTGGCATTGGATTCTTCTTCGACTTCAGATTCTTCTTCCATATATTCTAAGCCTTCGAATATGTCTTCAAAGGGCTCCATATCAGTTACTATTTTGTTTCTAGAGAAGACCATTCTATCCAAGAAACTCGTAGCGGTTATGAGTCCATTAAGCAGTTCCGTCTCCGCTTTAGCAATTAGATTTGCTCTCATAACGTTTTCCTTTGTTTTTCTTTTTGGTTTCCCTAAGGCACCACCGCTGTTGATAACCAATTCTAATTCCCTACTTTTGCGATACTCCTCCATTTGTAACTGTACTCCAAATTTGAAAAAATTCCCTTGTTTTGGGATTATTTTGGCAAGCACAGCATTATACGATTCCACAGCTGATGTTGTACGGATCTTATTTCCAAAGACCGAAAGATTTCTTGGAAAAATCTATAATATTTCGAATATTTATAATTTTTAAAAACAATTAAATGTAAAACAACTTACTTTTTTTAGCCATTGCTCTTCAAAGTATTTTAAAAAAGATTCAAATTTAAACAAGTGGTCGAAAGTGGCAATTTCTTCTTTGATGATGGAAAAGCAATTAACAATGTGTGTCTCCGGTAATAATGGGAGTGACAATATTTTGTGGTAAGATATAGATGCTTTTCGGTTTTGCCTAATAAATTCCGCCAGATTCTTGTGTTTTGTAGCAATATTTCTCCGTACTGCTTGACAATAGTGAAACCAGCACCCGAATTGCTTAGAATGTTCAAATATTTTTTTTATAGCACTACGCAATCCAATTTCAAAATCCGCCATAAGCACCGCTCCGTCTAATTTTACCACATTAGTATTAATATAGTTAAACACATGTTCGTAACTTTTTTTTGTTTTCTTGTTCATAAGAACAAATATAGCAGGAAACACCTGAGGAAAACAAAAAAAAATATTTATAATTTATCAAATTGAATATTATTATCAACATACCGTTTCAAAATATTCAATGTGAATAATTAAAAGCTGTTTGAAGCTACCAATAGGTAAAACAGAAAATGTTGCATCAACCAGTATTTTTCTCTCTACATTTGAAGGAATATTTTCTTTCATTAGATTTATTATTTTGTCAGAACAAAACAAACAATAGGCAAAGTCTTTTGCATCACAGCATATCTTAAAAAATGTTGAGGCATCATCGCCGGTATGTTTTGTATACCCAAATTTTTTCAAAGTTACTTCATCTTGAAATGCTTTGATAACATCAGCTGGTGTTTTAGGAGAAATTAGAAATTGCTTATTTGCCAGTTTTTGGTAATTTCGTTGGATTTTATAAAAATCAATATCTTTTGTTTCTACCGGGTATCTGAAATTATGACATTATGAGGTGATTAATTAAAATAAATAATAAAAATAAGAGTGAACCTACTCAACGCAAGTACTTTGAAATATTTTTCGTATGCTTCCAAGAACGCTCGGTTCAGTGGAATCTTGATGTATTTCCATACAGGATGTCTTCATATTATTCATAATCTTTAATTCCCTGTACGTATCCTTTTGAGTTTCATGATTATGATCAATGAAATCTTTAACCTTATAACATACCTCACTATTCAAAAACACCCTCGCTTTGCATGTTTTCACGTAACAAGCATACAAATATTTTTCTTTTTTAATAGTTTTTTTGGAATATAATTGTTTTTCCTCTGTAACATATAACAATTTGCTATTTATTCTTTTTCCAACCACGTGTTCATAGTTTAAAGTCATGTTTTTATCACGTCGCGTTATTCGCTTCAAGATTTGATAACAACTAAATTTGCATAATATAATGTAATGTGATAACATAGTTATTAGACAATTGAATGCAAAACCGGTTTAACAGTAAGTTTACGCTCTATTATTGAATGCAAAAAAAACCCCAGCAGCAAATTCACTATCCCATGAAAAAATAGTTGTAAGAGATGGATTTTTATTATATGATTATTTACAAAATTATGGTTTCTCCTTTTACGAAATGTACACTGTGATTTTAACCTTTCGTAAAAGGAAAAATTCCCTTCTATTATTTTATAATTTACAAAATTATGGTTTCTCCTTTTACGAAATGTGCACTATTAGTGATTTTAACCTTTCGTAAAATTTTTCCTATTTGACAATTCAATCTTAATAGAGTGATTATTAAAAACAGTTCTGCGTATTCTGCATAAAAATGAATATGGAAAAATTGAAACAAATAGAGAGTAATCGTATAAACGCAAGGAAGATCTTACTAAATAAAAGCGATACTATAAACTTTTCTCATGTTCCTGGATTTATAATCGATTCTTTTTTTGGAAAAAAAAGTTATAAGGCGCAATTAATAGTTTGTGTTTTTGCTTTCGTTAATGGAATCAGCGAGTCGCAACTCTTTCAACTAATACGATAGATACCGTTCACAAAAACTCACTACAAAAAAATATCAGATTTACTCTCCAAACGCTCACAAGTACTATAGCTATAATGTTATACTTAATCAAATAGTTTTTTGTAACGGAGACTTACGAAAATATGGAGAAAGAAAGCAAAGAAATTAAATAAAATTTGAAAAGTATTATATTTTTACGTTGCTAACTGTTTGTTTTATTTTTATAAAAGATCACGGAATTAAAATGAATTAAACCCCACGAAAATGATTTTATCCCCACCAATCAAAATGAATTAAGCCCCACCAAACGTGGGGGTTCTTACATGACAGAATCCTCACTAAAAAAAAATGAATTAATCCCCACGAAAATGACTTTAGCCCCACTTTCCGCCATTTTTAATTTTGTTGTAAAATTGGTGGGGTTTAAGTCATTTTGCCCGGTGGGGGTTAATTCAGTGGGGGCTAATTCATACACCCGAAAACTGGTACCCCCGTATACAAGTACACATCACAATCTGTTTTTCTGCCGTCAGAAGCGCCAGGCGGAGTCAGAGAAAAGACAGCGAGCCGTCCTTGGTTTTGGGGGCGGATGTCTATGGAGCCATTGCACATCCGGGACTGATACCCGCAACATTCATACGAGCAGCGCTCAGAATACAATATTCCGATGGGCTACCTCGGGAGAAACCCTATACTAAGGATGGTGAAGACGGTTACACCACGTGGACTTCATTTTAAATGTTTTTGACGCGGATGTTAACAAGGCATTCCCCATAGGTAATAACTTCACCATAGGTAATAACTTCACCATAGGTAATAACTTTTAGTCCTGGTGTTTAGTTTTTTATTATCTATCTGGTTAATCGCCGACTCCCAAAAACCCGATTGGTTTTCAAAGATGAGTCGACTACACTAGTTTACACGAAAAAAGGACTTAACAAACAAAGGGTGTTTTAGATTAACTTTTCGGCGCTGAACGCAACTTGTTTTGGACGAATAAAACTATTTCTATGTAAAAAACCTGCTGAAGCGCCTAGAAATGATTTTTTCAATAATCTCACTGGTGAAGGATATGATGGGAATATGCCGATAACTTCCGATTTTATTTTTGGGTTTTCTTCGCTTATAAATCGGAACGATTGTACTGTAGAAAAATTTTGTTAAAAATATTGTCTAGAAAAATGTTGTATGTTGATGTTAAGTGCTTTAGCAAATCCTATCAAAACCATGCGTTTGGCCTTTTGATGTTGAAACGGCATTATTGAGTTCTGTCATTGCTATTTCAGAGTTCATGAATTTGGCCATGGAGCGACCATATGTTATATTTCAAATTTCATTAATTTCATTTATAAATGTATTGGAGAAGTTATAGTCACCAGACTCAGCTGACCACGTATGTGCGAATATCGAAGCGATTTTCGAGTTGCAGGAATGAATGTCACCTCTTTGGTCTTCTATACTGTTAACTGCGAAATGGGTATTAGGGATGTGTAACACAGCACTGAGCTATGCTATGGTACAATCACTCTTCAGTGTGCAGACTTTTCGATGCAACTGTAGCACAGTAACACAATCGACATGGTCGATTCAAGTACACACTGGGAACTGTATTAGCACACACCACACAGCACAATGTGCTTGTGCATTTTTTGTACTCATCAGCAACTCTCACAACACATGCACATTTCATTGAGCAAAATTCACTAAGGCGGTGTATATGTACGTCTGGTACTGCCACACGTTCATTATTTATTGTGATATTCGGATCGTGATCCATATTAATGGATTTTAAAATAATGAAAAATCGCGCGTGGAGAAATTTAATTTAAATTTAATGTAACTTTTTTGAAAATTCGACATCTTATCTATGACAAGAATATGACAAGTTTTCGATAAACAGCAAATATAAAAATGTGTCAACACAGTGTGTTAACACTTCATGCTGTTAATGGGTATTAATGGAGATTATGGTGATTTTCATTTCGGCAGAAAGTATTGGTATTATTACAAGTAAAATGAGCATAGTTTTTTTGACATTTATGATCAAACTTTAAGTGGGTTTTCTGTAAAGCAATAACATATGTGCATTTTTGATGGATTAGTTGTTGAAGTTCGTGTAGATTGTTGTATTCGTAGTAGGCGTTTATACTCCGATAGAGAATATTTAAGACCATACAAAACGAATAAATATGTTTGCCTCTTACAAAGATATATGACGAGAATATATCAAAAAGAGACAGAATAGCTTCAAGGGTTTTCATCAGAGTCAGAAATATTTTCCGTTTGTGAAAAAGTTGAGCTTATGTATAAGTTGTGTTGTCGTGAGTATTCGCTGTTGACAAATTGTCTGTATAATGAAGTGTATATGTTTTGTTATTAACATTTTCTGGAGATTTAGTTATTACTATTCGTTTGTTGTTGTTGGTTTAAAGAGTAAAGTTTTTGATATTATGTTGGAAGTTTGATGGATACCGTTTTCGATTTCGTTTTGATTTTTATATTTGTATGAACTAAACAATTATTTCCTGTGCTTTTCGATTGCTTCTTGAAGAGCATCTTAGGGAATGTTTTCGGCGGGTGTTGCTGTTTTATCAATGATTTTTGTTGCTCCGTTAAAAGTGCGTTTATTTATTATTTTAAACAGTCTTGCTCATTTTGACGAATGATGGAATCGGATCGTAGCTGTTGATTGCGCGTACTTCGCACTTTTCTTCATATTTACAAATTTTTGCGTATGAACGAATGGATTTTTTAGAGGTGGTGAAAAAATTACGCCTTTTACCGTGTTCAAAGAAGGAAGCAACTTGGTTGTGGCCGGGCAAACATTGTTGGTTAAATGAGCAATAATCTGCCACTTGCACACTTACATATACATATAAGTAGATATAATTACAATATCTTTCGTTTGTGATTCAAATCGGACGCACCCTTCAACCTCGATCGCGTTTTAATAATAAAAATTGTTCACCGAACCAATTTATTTATGTTCCCCATTTGAAATAAGTGAAAAAAGTGGTAAGCACCAAATTAGCCATTTGTTCAATTGGAAAGATTTGTAGCTTTTAGGAGTCAAGTTGTTTGGGCAGAGTTTTTTGTGAAGATTAGTCACCGTCTGTTGTGAATGAAATTCGATTAGGTTTTTAATTTTGCCTTTTATGAGTAAGTATTTTGGACATCGGTTTTCATTCTTCTGATTTATGTAACAGATACTTGGAAATTTGTATTTATTGCATAGTCCGTAGCATGTGTTTTTCTTTCTTTTTACTGCGCGCGGATCGGGATTCGATGTGTAAGAATATTTAATGATACTAATAGAAAGAATAGCTTAACACGACCGCTTTTAATGGATGCAAGGTGTAAACTGGAAGCAAATTGAGTGCATTTGAACTAATGAATGCAAGGTGTTAACAGTGTTGGTATGCATCAGTCTCCTATACGTGAAAGGTCATCTGCACATAATTCGCCTAATCATAGTAGTGTAATTATTTTGGCATGTCGAAACGGTTATAAGACTAATAAAGTTATGTGCACTCACACGTCATGTAAGCCCCTATTCATATATTATTGTTTTTTTATTGGCAGGGCTTATTCTCATTTACTGCTCCCATGCTTTCTGGGTAATATCTTTTCTCAAACAGTCTTTAATTGTGTTGTTTTATCTTAAAATCACACATGAATGTTCATTTTATTTAAACCTTGAAAATATTTCTCAAATTTTCACATATGAGTAGCACATGAATGCAAACAGAAAAAGTGTGCAAAACGCCTATCCGACCATGTTGAACGATTCGATGCATGCATTTTGAATGATTAGGCGGAAGCATGATTATGAAGTATGTTTTTATAATTTGCAGAGCTGCATTGAAATACAAGTGTTGGACACAAGAGCGCCTTACTTTAGTATACCAAAGCAATTATTCAACTACCAATGATAATAAGATAAGAAACTCTCACAGTTGACCAATCAGATCTAAACGAAATCGGGGGTGCCTTTCACATTATTTAGGCAGCCTTCCGGGCATGACGCAATATACGGCTTAACATAACGTCCAAAAGAGAAATGGAGGAACATTTTATGGACGGATAATAGTATGGTCGTTCTATTTGGTGGAACTGGTTCCATATATATTAGTATGTCAGTCGTCCGCAAAATGCAGAATATCATCCCAAATACACATTCAAAACCGTGAAACATGGCTATGCGAAAGTGACGGTGTGGGGAACTCATTCATTGGATTAAGGAAGCAATCGATTAGCGTATGCATGTACGTGGAAATACTAGAAACAATTATGCTGCCATATGCCGATTGGAATATGGCATTGTAGTGGTTGTTCCAGCAAAATGCTGATCCAAAACACACAAGTAAATCTGCAAAGGTATGGTTTCGGATCAACAAAGTTGAGGTTATGTCGTGGCCTGCTCAGTCACTTGATCTCAATCCCATAGAAATGAAAAGTTTTCTCTTTTACTTAATGTTTATCAAGAAAGTGAACTTATATAGTCTATAGAAACGGATGAAATGAACATTTTTTTTCAATTATTTGTTGTATCTTTCTAATGATAAACTAACAACAACAGTTGGTAAATTCTTAAGCCTAAAATACATATGTATGTATGTATAACCTCTTTGCTGCCAATGCATCAAATAGCAAAGTGAGGGAACTACATCTAAAAATGCGCTTTATTTAGAAGTGAATTTATGTATGAGGATATCATGAGGGATATCAAACAAAAGTTTTAGCATGACATACATAATGGTATAATTTTTAATTTTTTATTTGTTTGCTACATTCTCATGTTTTAGTAGATAAATTATATTTACAATTCATTACAGGATATTGTACAGATAACTCGATTCAAACCGATTTTTCTGTACTTTTGTTACTGAGGCGATCTGAAAGTACGAGATTCCGATTCGCTCGACCATCATGTCTATGTCTATGCTGTTGGAAAGACCTAGCCGCGTTTTTCGCGATGGGAAAGTACGAGATTCCGCTCCGCTTCAATACATTTTTTCATAAAGTTAACTTTATTGGTAATGCATATATTAAATGAGCGATATACAAAATTTTATTTGAAATGGTCACCTTTTGCCTTCACATGCAGCCCTCAAATGATTCGGCTACTGATCAATAGCGGCACGCACAGTTTCTATTGGCACACCAAGTCTCTGAGAACAATGTTCAACAAACAGATATCGAAACGTGCGCACTATTCGAAGACCTAAAATCGTCTCGGATCATCATCTTGTCGCAGCCAAAATTCGCACGAGTTACGTCAACTCCACCGCCAACTTACATTCCGGCTATTAACTGGGCAAGATAGCAACAGTATAATATTGCTTACCTTGCACTTTTCAAAATTTAACATAGGAAATTGCAAGAGGTAAAGAACCAATAATATCGCAATTATCCAGTTGGATAAGCAAAAATAAGTAGAAGTACATAATAAGCATAATATGTAAGAAATACATATTAATCAAAATAAACGTAGAATAAGCATAATATTGTTATAAATAATACGATTAGCTTGTAAGGCAGTTCAGTTCTGAAGAACCAATAAAGAAGTAAAACCAAAGTTAAAGTTTGTTTTTTTATTGAGCTGAAGCTCGACATCCGTATTTGGCGCAGTCGAATGGGATAATCAACCCTAAAGAATCGATTATCGAACAAAGCGGAAAACCGAAGTTTACCGCCGCGACTCATGCTGAGATTTAAATCCGAAAAGTTGTTTAGGCGAAAATTATATTGGTAATCCCGAAAGATACCAAAGCACCACATAAATTGTGATTTGTAAAACTAAAACCCCGCAATACACTGTGGAATTTTGAACAATATAAGAATACAATACAAGTTGTAAACTGTACCTCCACCTACAAATAAAAAATGGAATGAGCAAATTCTACAGCTAACAACTTCACTATTCCTGCGTCGAAACTGCTTCAGGAAGCCAGCAGGATTAAGGAGTATAGAGGTAACAGAGATTATGACTTAACCTCGTTCATCAGGGAAGTCGAAATCTTCCTGCCCCTGTTCGAAAATAACCAATGAAGGAATATGTGTTCCAGCGATGCGTAATAAACAAGCTGCAAGGTGAGGCACTCAACGTAATCAGGGGACTAGGTGCTCACTCAACGTGGGATCTCGTAAAGAAGGAGCTCATCAAGAACTTTGGTATAAGGGATACATACCACCAACTATATTATCGGAACATCAATGCCAAAAATAATAATAATGTAAGTCACTATTATAATTACCTTAAGAATATATTAGATAATTTGAATACTAGATTCGAACAAAATGACAACAAGCCAACAGAATTTTGTCCGGCTGTTAATGAATCTATGATCTTAAAAACATTCCTTAACAATATCCCCGCCCATCTAGCGAGTATAATATATAGGAGCATAGGGACACTTAGAGAAGCACATCATACTTTAGAGCAAACAGGATTACCGAAACCAACCAGAAAACTTGACAATGTAGGAACAAAATTTAACACAAAATCTAGGGCATCAAATCGGAGCAATAATATTCATTTCTCAGAAAATAGGCAAGACCAATCAAAAACAACAGCTTCAGGAATAAATAGGCAAACTGCGTCAGGACAGTCAAAGCAAAATTATTCCAATCAAAAATCTACACCATCCCGCCGATACGAACCGATGGAAGTAGGAAATATTCCATTAGTCTAATTAAAAATAGGCAAACACAAATTAATATGCTTAATTGACACTGAATCCTAAACAACACTCCTAGACAAAAACGCCCTTCCAAATTATAAAAGAATCAAATTAGACAGGCCAATAATATTTCATACATTAAACGGACAAAGTCATACAGAATATGAGGTTATTTCCGAAATACCTGAAGAATTTAATAACCCAAATTTAATGGCTTGGAAGGTCACCACATTTAAAAATAAAAACTTTCAGGGACTGATAGGTCAAAGCATTTTAAGAAGATTGGGAGCAATAATTAATTTAGAAGAAAATTACCTCGAAGTAAATAAAAATAAAATAAGCTTTCTAGGCGCTTGTCCTTGCAAGTACGAAAACATCCACTTTTTGGAAAGCTATAAGGACTGACATGAACAAAGAAGAACAGAGAGAACTAGAAAAACTTATAGATAATAACAGTGATCTTTTCTTTAAAGAAGGCGAATCTTTAAGCCATACCCATGAGGTGCAAGACGAGATTGTCACCACAACTAACAATGCTGTATATTCTAAAATATACAGGTACCCAAAGGTTCACGAAGAAGAAATTAATAAACAAATTGACGACATGCTAAAACAAAAAATAATAGTAGGAAGTACGTCCCCATTTAACTCGCCATTGTAGATTGTTACAAAAAAAATGGACAACTCAGGTAAGAGAAAATGGAGGATCGTAATTGACTATAGGAAACTAAATGAAGTCACAATAAGTGATAAATTTCCAATTCCAAACATAGAAAATATTTTAGATAAACTGGGCAAAGCCCAATACTTCACAAACCTTGACTTGGCTAAAGGTTTCCACCAAGTGCTAGTCAAGGAAGGAGATAGAAAAAAACTGCATTCTCCACACTCTTAGGTCACTACGAGTTCATTCGAATGCCATTCGGATTGAAAAACTCACCTGCCACATTTCAAAGGCTAATAAATTCAGTATTAAGATAATACATAAACAAAATATGCGTTGTTCATCTCGATGACACACTGATCTTTAGCACAAGCCTAAAGGAAAACGTTATTAGTGTGAATAAAGTGTTAGATAAACTGAGAGAACAAAACCTCAAAATCCAAATAGACAAATGTAATTTTTTTTCAAAAGAGACCGAATATTTGGATCATATCCTCTCGCCAGAAGGTATTAAACCCAACCCAAAGAAAATAGAAAAAATCCAACACCTAAAACTTCCAGAAACACAGAATCAAATCAAACAGTTTCTAGGTATAACTGGCTACTATAGAAAATTTATAAAGGACTACGCAAAAGTAGCCCACGGACTGACAAAATATCTGAAGAAAAGTGCAAAAACTAACAAGAACGATCCACTTTATATAGATTCATTTTTGAAACTAAACAGATTTCTCACAAATCCTCCAACTCTGAGCAAGAGACTTCGCGATAGGAGCTGTGCTTATGCAAAATGAACGCCCTATTAGCTATGCAAGCAGAACACTAAACGACCATGAAAAAAGATATGCAATAGTTTGGGGAGTAGCCTATTACAGACCGTACCGTTATGGAAAGGAGTTTGACCCTTCAACCGACCATCAACCATTAGTCTGGTTATATCACAAACACAAGGAAAAAGATTTATTTATTTATTTATTTATAATAGAAAAATAATAATGAATTATTATTTTACTTACAAGCTATAGCAACAGAGGCTTTCAGCTATTTAGTCAACTGTTTTTTTTTTTTTTTTTTTTTAAATATATTAACTTGTCTTACCAAAGTATTAGCGACTAAAGCATTGAAAACAAAAATTTACAATTTATTACAGTCTCCGACTATTACTCACAGCGAGCGGTTGTATATTTCTGTGTGCTTCTGAGTTTTGTGCTCTCACTACTTCTCGTGGAAACCACGTGCTTTGCCACCTTCTTTTCAACCTCCTTTATTTAAAAAATCTTAATCTAGCGTGAAAAAACTACTATTACTACAACAGTTCAGTGTTTTAGTGCAAAATGGCCCCCGGGCCCAATTCCCTTGGGAGTAATCGGTTTGCCCTGCTTGCCGATAACTCCAGAGTAAAGAAAAAAAAGGAAAAGAAATCCAAACAAAAACTCGACATTACTGATCTCTTTGTATTCCCTAATTTACCGACAGTTAAAAAAAGTAGTAATGATCCTAAGTACATAACTATTGAATCAGCTGAAGAAAATAAGACCCTAATGCAATACTCCTGCTTTGCTGTACACAAAGCCATCTGTGCTGTGAGTAGTGAAATCAATTCAGTAAGTGAGCTCCGCGATGGCAAAATCTTGTTGTTAGTTAACAATAAAAAAATAGCTGATCGTTTCATTGCATTGAAATACCTCCCTGGCATCTGTAGCATAAAAGCCAAATATCACGACAATTTAAATCATACTAAAGCCACAGTATTTGCCCCCTTTTTGAACAATGTAAGTGAAGCAGAAATTGTAAGTGAATTAAGTCCGCAAGGTGTAGTCGCTGCATACAAATTCCAGAAAAAACAGGAAAACAACCAATTGACACCAAACGGTGTCGTACTACTAACCTTCGACCTCTTTAGCCTTCCGGAGCAAATCGATATAGCCTGGCGAAAGGTTAATGTAAGGCAGTATGTACCCAACCCCATGCGGTGCAAAAATTGCCAGTTACTTGGACACACCGTGAAACATTGCAAGGGAAAAGCAGCATGTAACAACTGCAGCCTGCCTCCCCATAACCCTCTAAAATGTATACGTACCTTTTGCGCTAATTGTCATGCAGATCATCCAGCCTCTTCAAACAGCTGTCCAAAATTCATGCAAGCGAAACAAATACAAAAAATCAAAACTACAAAAAAATGCACCACACGAGAAGCCACAAAAATATACAACTCAACTGTTTCTCTCCCCGAAAATGCACCTTCATTCTCATCTACTGTCTCAAGTAGCACAAATAATCAACAAATTAACTCATCAGCAAACGTTAGACCTGTCAATTCAGAATTATCTTCTCCTCAAATATCTGATGACCAATTATCTGAAAACACTCCGCAAACTCTCAATAACCTGTTCACCAAACTAATAAACGAATCAACCTCTCACTTTAAAGATCAGCACTCACTCAACCTTATTACACCCACACACACAGACATACCAGATCAGAGCCACTTCACTCTCACACAGCAACAGCATGATCACTATACCATGAACAACAATACAAACTTTGAATCAAACTCAAACTCTACTTTAAATCTCCCAATAAATCTCCCCATCAACAACACAAACCATATTATCACAAACTCTGCTAATTTATCTCCCGCTCTGGCGGAGGACTCAACAATGAGTACCGAAGACTATGCAGAAATATTTTCTGCTACATAGAAATCAACTCAATTAATATACATACTCATACAAACATAAATTAAATATTTTATAAATTCTCTTAAAAAATAACACGTATATAATCAACTTTAACCTATTTTTCATTGTTATCTTCACTTAATTCTATTTTCAATTTCCAATGTTCTCAGTATTACAATGGAATATGAACGGATTTTATAATAATTACCATGAGCTCCAGCTCTTGGTAAAGTCTCTTTCGCCATCATTAATTCTACTCAACGAAACCCATTTAGCCCACAACGTTAACGCTTTCTGTCCCAAGCAATATATTGGCATATTCTATAACTCTTCGAATATAACGTCTAGTAAGCAAGGCGTTGCAATTTTGATAAAAAAGAGCCTGCCTTATAAAAGAATTGCTATCCATTCTGCAATATCGGCAATCGCCGTCGAAGTTGACATAAACTTCAAGCTTAATATAATTTGCGCGTACATTCCACCTACACAAAGCTTCACAAATACCGACATCTTGCACCTATTGCAACAAGTTTCAGCTCCCGCCATTCTTGCGGGTGACTTCAATGCTTGGAGCCCAATATGGGGATCTCCAACATCAAACTGTAGAGGAAAACTGATTGAAGATGCTCTGTTGGCTTCCGACCTTATATGCCTTAACAATGGTAACGCAACCCATTTTTCTACCCACGGCACCTTCTCACACCTTGACCTCACATTGTGCTCAGCAGCTCTTGTTCCAAATCTCACCTGGAGAGTATCAAATGATCTACACGGTAGTGACCACTACCCTATTTCTTTTGAAATAAATAATCGGCAATTTCGCCATGCGTATAATCCAAAACCAATATTCAAAACAGACTTTGCTGACTGGTGTACATTTTCAGGACTATGTGACATAGGCAGTAACAGTACCCCGTTTTCTTGCAATATAAATAGAGAAGCTGCCACAATACAAAAAATTATCCGCGCGGCAGCAAATCGCTCTATCCCGCAAACAAATAGAAATAAAACCTCGTACAATGTACCATGGTGGAACATTGAGCTTACACTTCTCCGTTCAAAAAAGCAATCGGCCTGGCATGAATATAAACGTTGTCAAACTCTCGAAAACTTCCGAATTAGCAAAGAATCAATCCTAGATAGCATAGGTCAAATAGAATATACACTTTCCTCATCTGCAAAAGCAATAGAGTCAGAAATAACGATGTCCGAGTTTGAGTATGCCCTCTCGTCAGTTAAAGGAAAAACGCCTGGATTGGACAGGATATCCTATCCGTTAATCAAAAACCTGCCGAAGTCGATGAAAGTACGATTAGTTAAGCTGTATAACAACATTTTTGACACCGGGGTTTATCCTCAATACTGGAAAACTTCCAATATAATCCCAATACTGAAGCCCGGAAAATCACCCACTGAAGTCAATAGCTATCGTCCTATCTCCCTTCTAAGCTGTCTTGGGAAAGTAATAGAAAAAATTGTAGGCAATAGGCTGTCATGGTACGCAAAAAAAATAAAGTAATAAGCTTTCAACAGGTCGGCTATAAAAGAGGGCACGGTACAGTTGATGCCTTGCTCAGTTTTGATCATTTTGTCGCAAAGGCTCTGTCCAGTAGAAATCATGTATCTGTTTTGTCTTTAGATTTCCAAAAAGCATTTGATCGTATTGGAATTCACGTAGTCTTAAGACAACTACAAAAATGGAGAGTGGGCACCAGAACTCTAAACTTTATAAAATCTTTCCTGACAAATAGGAGACTTTCAGTCACTGTTAATGGATTTCACTCAATAACCCACAAGCTCTCAAATGGTACTCCACAGGGCTCACCTCTTTCAGCTTTACTCTTTATTATCGCCTTCGATGAGCTAAGCCAACTTCTTTCTAATTATAAAAACATTGAACATCAAATTTACGCAGATGATGTACTGGTGTACTCAAAGGTAAACGACACGGCTGCTGTCCAAAACACCTTCATTGACATTCTCTCCAATATTTCATCTTGGTCGTCAAATTCTGGCGTACACATTTCTTTAGAAAAAACAAATCTTCTCCATATCTGTCGCAAAAAGATATCATGCAACATTTCATTAAATGTTGACAACTGCATCATTATGCCAAAAGAAAAGTTGAGGATCCTAGGATTAATCGTAGATTCTAAGTATCTATTTAAAGATCATTGCAGTTATATAAGAAATTCGCTTGTACATAGACTAAATATTATTAAGTATCTCACTTGTAAACATAGCTATATACACCCTACTATTCTCATCAATGTTGTCAGAGCACTAATGCTATCCAAAATTGATTACGCCTTACCTATCTACGGACGCTGTGCAGCATCCCTAATGCGTAAAATCTCTGTGCCTTATCATACAGCGATCCGTCGGAGCCTCAGAGCATTTCCTACTTCACCAACGAAGTTTTTACTTGCTGAATCTGGCTTACCGAGCATCTTCAGTAGAGTGGCTGATGCAACATATCGCATTCTTGCGAAAAAACTAGACGGCACAAATATGGCATTAACAAAGACCTTCATTAGCACAAATTCACGGAAGAAACCACTAAGAATACCTTCGGCAGTATCCAGATCTCTTGAATATGCCAGGGACAATTTCATATCTTTTTACGGCGGCAAAAAGAGCGTTGATACATTTCCTCCTTGGTTCATTAGTCCAGCATCTTTTGAGAATGCCTTACTAAACTTGCCTAAACAAAGTACACCTAACGCAGTCTACCAAGCAAAGTTTGCTTGTATTCGCGACCACTATAGTGCATCGGAATGGCGTTTTATTTTTACGGATGGATCTAAGACATCAGACCACACCTCGTTGGCCGTTGTCAATAAAGATAGAAACGTAATTTGCCAATGGCTACTTGACCCGATGTGTTCAATATTCACGGCCGAAGCCTTGGCTATCGAACTAGCTGTTGAGCATGCCAAAAAAAATAGAGGAAAATATTTGATTTGTAGTGACAGCAAATCATGCATTGCGGCAATTCAATCACCTGCAAATACCCACAAGATAATCTCATCAATCAGAAACTCCCTCATTGCGGCTCGAAATAAAATTAAGCTTATGTGGATCCCAGGGCATGTGGGGATCTCAGGAAATGAACGCGCTGATACTGTCGCAAAAGAAGTTAAAAGATTCCCTACTCTAATGATTGACTTCATAAGTAAGAGCGATTTGTACAGATATATTAAAATAAAAAGAAAAAATCTGGAACTCATAGACTGGATATCGGAAAACCATCATTATATTGGAATTAACCCAAGGAGAATGACTCCAACCTATCCCGCAAACCTGGCAAGTAACATCCTGAAGCCGTACATACGTCTAAGACTCGGCCACACTATATTTAGCCACTCTCACCTTCCAACTAGGAGCGCCCCACCTTGCTGCCCTTTATGCAACGGCCCAAACACAGTTAAACACCTAATTTCTCAACATCCGAACACAATGCACTCTGAGAGCTCCGGCAGCAATTCCCCAATGGAGGCACTATCGACACCCAGCCACGACAACATTATGTATATTTACAATTTCCTTAAAAATAACAATATCCTTAATCTAATTTAGCGTAGTTTAAGATATCGTGGTTTAAATATTAAAATTATTCTCTTGTACCATTAAATTTAACGAACAAATGCTTCTTTGGATAGACATACAACAAAACTTTATATAAAAACGATGACTGAAAGCCTAGCAGCTAGTGTCATTTTTAAGTTTATGCTGTAATTTATTACTGTGTAAATCGTTGTAAATAAATAAATAAATAAATACAATTTATTATATAACGATATTTTCTTTAGGAAAATATTGACTTTGTTGATGTTTTCTGATGAAGGTGTCCTGAGAAGATGGATTGGGTCTAAGCTGCAAAATATGGTTGTACGGTCGGTGGTCAAGGCGTGGCAGCCTATTAAAATGTGTTCCACAGTTATCGGGTGTTGATTGCAGAAGTGACAGATTGGTCTGGGTGTATTTTTTAAAATATGCTCGTGCGTTAACTGCGTGTGCCCGAGGCGAAGCCTTACGAAATTTGTTACCTCTATGGGATGATATGGAATTGGATATTCACCCTTTTTCCATTCTTATTGATGTTTGTGTAGTGATGTTTTATATTTTTCCAGCTGTTATCAAAAATTGATTTTACCTGGGTGGTAATTTTTCCAATGATGTCACTTTTGGTAACGTAAGGAAAATAATGCAATGGTTCGTTTGCTGCCATTTTGGCTCTTAAGTCGGCATATTCATTTCCCCGAATTCCCATATGGCCCGGTATCCACATAACTTTTATTTTATTGGGGTTTTGTATGAGTGAATTACGTATCATTGTGATTAAGTGATTGTTGTTGTTTATGTTTTTTGTGGAGGATATCGTTGAAAAGCTGTCAGTCAAAATAACATATTTTCCTTTGGTTTTCCGAGCGAGTTCAATCGCTTCGATGATTGCTGTGGTCTCTGCCGTAAAGACTGAGCAGAAATGAAAGAGTTGGCCAGCTGAGATTGTGTGTTCGTTAGAATCAATGGCAGCAAATGACGTGGAGTAATTATTCTTCGATCCATCAGTGTAAATACATTTCCATCCTTCTGATATGTAGGGTTCTATCGTGGATCGGGAAAGTTGGCAATAGTCGGCGGAATTAGTGCAGTTTTTTCGGTATTGGTAAAGGTTTAGGATAAACGAGGAGCTTGCAATGTGCCATGCCGGGTATTTCTCGGGGGGACTGAGAGTTGGTTGTATTTGTAATCCAATTTCTTTCGCTGCTGTAGTGCATCGATAGATCGCAGATGGTCGTTTTGGTAAGCGTTTATGTTTTGTATTATTCTGCGTTAATTTGTGTAAAATTTTGTTGCAACTTAAGTATAACTTTGGGATGAGTTTAAGTGTACAAGTTTGTACGCGCTCCTCGATTGTAGGTAGACCAGTTTCGGCCAGAATCATTTTTACTGGGGACGTTCTAAATGCTTTAATGCTTCTACGGGCTGCTGCATAATATGGTGATCGAATAAGTCGAAGGTTTGTTTTGGCGCAGTTACCATAAATAGGTAGTCCGTAGTCAATTTTAGACAAAATTAATACTTTAACTAAGTTTATACAATTTTCAATGTGTACATATGATTTTCTTGATGATAAATACATAGTTGACAATGTTTAGCCTTTTTGTTATACTCTTTTTAATGTACATACAATGTTGCTTGAAACTTAGTTTAGAGTCGAAAAAAATTCCTAATATTTTAAGGCAGTCTGTTGTATCTATTTTTTTATTATTGAAATATATTGGTGTGCTAATACAATTTATCTTTTTGCAAATGTGAAAAAGTTGGCATTTCTCATAAGCTAAACAAGCTCCGGAAGACTTAGACCATTCGGCTAAGTCTTGTAAAATATTTACAAAGTCATTGTTAATTTTGTGTGTATCTTTATTAGCTGAGAAAATAAGTAAATCGTCAGCGTACATTATGTGTTCCATGTGATTGTATTTTGAAACTATAGAGCTTATATTGTTGAATGCAATTATAAACAAAACAACGGATAAAGGCGAACCTTGTGGTATGCCATTGTATAAATTGTATGTGTTGGAGTATACATTGTTAATGATTGCCCGAAATTTACGGTATGATAAAAAACTTTTAATAAAATTATACATCTTTGTACCTATTTTCCACTCTTCGAGGGTTTTTAGGACAGTGTGATGACTGACTCGGTCGAAAGCCTTTTGGAAATCTAGACTTAAGGAGGTTAAGTGATTTTTTGTTGAAATAGCCATTGAGGCTTTGTGTTCGAAATACAATAATGCATCCATTGTTCCGTGGTTTCTTTTGAATGCAACTTGGTGCTGGCTTATAAGATTGCTTCGTGTAGCGAACCACATTAGTCTCTTGGCAATAATTTTTTCCAACACTTTTCCTAAGCATGATAAGAGCGATATTGGTCTATAACCAGATATTTCCGTGAGAGATTTATTGGGTTTAGGGATGGCAAAAAGAGGAGCGGATTTCCAAGCCTGTGGATAAGTTCCATGCTCGAAAATGTTATTGTATAACTTTATGAGTCTCTCCGTAAGATTAGGGGGTAGGTGTTTCAACATTTCATATGAAATTCTATCTGTTTCTGGTGTTTTCCCTATGCTGGTGTATACTGCAGAAGTGAACTCATTCTGAAATATAGGGGTCTCAATTTTCCTTGCACCAGTGAATCATAAATGGGATTGTTGTCATGTGTAATAAATGTAATAAAATGTTTTTTATAAGTACCCGTGAGTAAATTAATGCCTGTCCAGATTTTTTTGATATTAGATGAGGGGTTAATGGTCTTTGTAAATGTTTGAAAACTTTTTAATTTGTCTTCCTTCAGTTTTCTTCGAAAAAGAGCGTTTGCTTTCTTGTATTCGATTAGATTATCTAAATACAGAGTGCGCTTGTACATTTTCCACAGATCTTGTTTATTTTTACGGAGTGATGCTAGCTCAGGATTCCACCAGGCCACATATTTATTAGTGGGATTTTTTGTTGTTTGAGGTATTGCAGAGTGAGCTGCAGATCGAATAATTTTTGTAATAAGTGCCTTTTCTCTATTTATATTATTAGAAGAGGAACTGATATCGTGCATCTGCAAAGCAGTATCGTAGAATCGGGACCAATTAGCTTTATCAAAGATGAACTTTGGTGTGTGTTGACTTTTATGGGGCGAGTGATTACAGCGTATTTCGGACACAACTGGGTAATGGTCGCTGGAGAATAAATAGTCAAGATCCTTGGTTGAAATTCTAGGTGCTAGACTAGCTGAGCAGATTGTCAGGTCAATATTAGTGAAGGTCTTGTGAGTGGAAAAATGAGTGGGCTTTCCGTCATTGAGGATAATGAGATCGTTAGAAAGAATAACGTCGTCCATTATCGTCCCTCTTTTGTTTGTGGTCGAGGAACCCCATATAGTGCTCCAAGCATTAAAATCCCCGAGCAGGATAATTGGGGTAGATATACATTTTAAAATATCGTTTATTTCCTCAGCTTTAAATTTTTGGCTTGGCGGTATATATTAATGCCTTTTCCTCTACATTGGGGTGTGATTTTTGTTATACAAAGTTTAGTTTTAAGAGTTTGCTTATAAGACACTTGTCTTAATGCTTATTATACATTTTTTTTTTTTAGATATTTATTTTGTAATGCAATAGATATCACTACATATAGTCTGTAAGCATATTGTTTGTTGATTGATTGAATAAATTACAAATTACAAATAAATTACAAATTAATTACAAATATAAACAGAGACTATAGTAATTTTAAAGCCAAGGTTGACTTCTATTGCAATTGTTTGTAAATTGGAGCATATATTCAAGCATTTATGTGCAATATTGCTTTTAATTAATACGCCTATTCCTTGTTTGGCATAGGAATTACTTTTTAAGTTAAGGAAGTAGCCAACATATGCTCTCGATACGTGGGGCTTTTTGTCGAATTGCAAGTGGGTTTCTTGTAGAGATACTATTGATGGCGATTATTCTTTCAATAATATTTGCAGATTGTTGAAGTTATTATTGAAACCTTTCATGTTCCACTGTAAAATCTTAGCCATGGCGAACAGTTAACAAAAACGATAGTATTCGTACCAGCTTTGATAACATTTATATTATGTAGTAATAGCGCATATCTTATATGATTTTTGGTTCTCTTAACTATAGCAAATACACAACGTACGCTATACTTAATATAGCGGGTAGTGTATTTAGTTTGATTTTGAGTCATCGGTCAAAAAACTAAGAGAAGATTTGTGAGATTCGTTTGATATTTCGAAGTCATTGGAAAGAGATTCTGTTGAGAGTGAGGTGTGAGTTGCTGAGTTTGATTTCTGATAAGAAAGTAATGATAATGGTGAGTTAAGAACTGAGTTTGGAGTTTGTTTGGAAGTAGAAATAGTAAGAGGAGAGGGAGAGATTGATGTTTGAGTGTTTGATATTTGGGAAGAAGAGACTGAAATTTGAGAATTTTCCATTTGGAAAGGAGAGACTGGAGTTTGAGTTTTTGACGTTTGGGCAATGCTATGAATGGTAGGATTGGATTGTGAATTAAGTGGTGAATGGTTAGATTTTGTTTGTCTTTATTTTTCGTTTGCTTGAATAGTTTTTTCTACTTCGCTTTGATTATTTTTTCTTACGTGAACCGGAGTATTTTCTGTATCGTTTTGTGTTTGATTTCTTACTACGAGGGAGTAGTTAGGTATGAGAGGGGTAGGGTTGTTTTGTTTGTATATTGTTTTTGCATTATAAAAAGTACATTTGTTTAAAGTTTGGATTTTGAGAATTTCTTTTAATTGTTGGTATTTCGGGCATTCTGGGGACGAGGCGGAATGGAGACCGAAACAGTTTGTGCACATTGTGCGGGTACATGATAGTGGATCGTGGGGCGGTAGGCTGCATGTTCCGCACGTGGGAATGCCCTTGCAATATTTAACTGTGTGTCCCAGTTTCTGGCACGTTTTACAGCGCATGGGATTGGGGAAGTATTGTTGTACACGAAGCTTGTACCAAGCTATGTCAATTTCTTTAGGAGGTTCATGTAAATCAAATGTAAGGAGAATGACTCCCGTCGGCGATACTTTATTCTCGATTTTTTTTAGTGAATTTGTACACTTGTGTAACACCTTGTGCTTTAAGATCGTCCAATATTTCTTTTTCTGGCGTGGGTATCAAGTTTCTATCATAAATGGTGCCTTTGGATGAGTTGAGAGTTGTATGCAAAGTTGCAGAAATTGGACACAAACCTCCAAAATCTTTGTTTTTAAGAAATTTGTCTGCGACTTTTTGAGTTTTGGCAAGGAAAAGCAAGCTGCCATCCCGTAGAGTGCTAATTTTTTCTATCTCAGTACTGATTGAGTCAAGAGCCTTCTTTTTTGCGAACACGCTGAACATAGAAAGCGGTTTGTTTTCATCAGTTGATTGGATCAAAATAAATTTAGGGTCTTTGTTTGTGGCACACACTTTCACGGGTAATGCTGGAAAAAATTCTTCTGTCACAGGTTGAGGTTTATTTGTTTTTCTTTTTTTATTTTGGGGGCTAGATAGGGTTGCTAAGTCCCTGAACCTATTCCCCAGAAGGGGGGGTTCGGGCGGCATTTTGAAGGGGGTTCACTGAACTTTTATTTTAATAGTAAAACTATTCAGTTTTTTTTCTATGTCAAAATTCACAGAATATCTGATGCAAACAGACACGTGGTGCGTACAAAAGCGCAAAAGAAAAGGATGATAAATTTGTCACTAAGAGCACAACTGTTCACTACGAATGTCGACCGATGAGGAAAAAGATATTAACCCAAGGTTACAGCGCTGGTTATTAGAACTAGGCGAATATAATATAAATATAAATTACATAAAGGGCAAAGAAAATAAAGTTGCAGATTTTCTCAACAGAATTAATAACCAAACAGGAGAAATTTACATGACGGAAGAAAACGAAGACAACATGAGTACATGTGCAACTATTCACTCTCAACAAGAAGAACTTAATGACCATTTTTCTATATTGGAAACAGCAGTTAATCGGTTAGCAACACAAATTATTCTGACTGACAGTAAAAGTAAAGAAATTGAAATAGTCAATAATAAAAGAAAAGTTTACATTAACACGGATGACATCTCCTCGAATTTTATAACAGATATATTCAGAAGGTATCTGAAAAGTGGAAAAATCGGAATATTTTTCGAACTTCCAGACAGTACGTACAATAAAGTGCAACTAAAACTTATAGAGCTTTTTGGCTCTAGCCTGAAATTCGTTAAATGTAGCTACCACGCCAAAGAAATTACCAGTATAGACGAAACATACATACAAACAAATACACAAATATCACAAATTCGAGACTGAACATAGCGGTATAACCGCAACCTACGACAACATTAAGAAGAAAATATATTTCAATAACCTTAAAGAATTAGTGCAAAAATATATTAACAATTGTGACATTTGCAACAAAGCAAAATACGACAGGAATCCACCAAAACCCAAATTCCATATCACAGAGACACCAACAGACATAAATCAAATTGTACACACGAACGTTTATACAATTAAAAAACATAGCTTCGTTACATTTATTGATAAATTCTCTAAACAAGCAACAGCTGTATTCCTTGAAGACAGAAACAGTCAGACAATTATCGTAAAGCTCAGACTCTTATTCTCAATGAGAAACAAACCCATCCAAATTATAATAGACAATGAATTGATCTCAGTAAACGTTAACGACTTCCTAAGGCAAGAAAATATCGAGATACACTTTACTAAACCAAACAGCCACACATGCAACTCAGACATAGAACAACTTCATAGCACAATATCCGAAAAGTTTAGAGTGCTAGAAGCTGAAAAATCCAATTGTCAACCCAAGAAAAAATTTGCAAAAGCATATAGTTTTAAAATAAATCTATACACAGTACAACCAAAGAAAAACCACAAGATATAGCAGAAGGAAAAATTAATGAGAATACCATTAGCGAAAGACTAAACAAACAAAAAAAATAATTATCAGCAAGAAAAAGGAAAAAAGAGAAACATATACACAGGACCAACAGGAAGGTTACATCAAGAACTACAATGCACTTAGGCACAAGCATGTGTCTAGATATAAAAAGTCTAAATTAGAAAATATCCATCCAACAAACACTAAACGTAAAAAGAAATTTTCAGATGCAATTAATACTGACACTTTTACTGCTGACGCTGACGATAACAACGGCAACACTAACGATACAACCTATTGAAAGTACAGACGGATATGCCGAAATCCAACTCGACAAAGTAGACTTTATTCAAAATTACTGTAAAATCATCCATGTAATAGAAATTAATAAAATTCTCGAAATTGTAAATACCTTACAACAAAATATGAGAGCAACAAAAGTAGAAAATATATTACTTTTAGAAAATGAATTAAACAGAGTGAGAACAAAACGTTTAACAATTTTACCTCACAGACATAAGAGAGCATTACTAAATGTACTAGGTACTGGACTAAAACTTTTAACAGGAACAATGGGCGACAATGGCAGAACAGAAATAGAAACACATTTAAAAATAATTGACGAGAACAATCATAACGCAATAGAAAACTTAAATAAAAATATCAGAATTAATAACCATTTTAGCAAAACAGAACTTAAATTAGCAGTAAAAAATGACAGACGAAATGTCATACAAAAGTTTGATGGTTTAAATATAGAAAACGATAAGATATTTAAACAACTTTCATACATAGACCTTCTTTTAAAAATTAAAATTTTAGAAAGCAACATAGAACATATAATTAATAATATAGCGTCTTCAAAACTTAACATAATGACAAACAACATCCTTACAGAACAGGAAATAAAAGAATCAGAAATAGACCTTTTTAAACTCCAAAACATTGAATTAACAACCGCAGAGTACCAGGAAAATAAATTACTGTTTATAATAAAAGTCCCAACAGAAATAACCCCATTAAGAAGATCATTAGTCACGTTAATAAACAATAATAACTATGTTAGACTAAAATTCAAACCACAAGAAATAATATATTATTAAAATAAGACATTCGATTATACGCATAATTTAAATATAAGAAATTTACAAGAAAGTAAACTATGTATTTATAGTAATACAAGCAAGAGCACAAACAAAAATTTAAGAGAAATAGTAGAAATCGAAAATGGTTTGATTTTATTAAAAAACTTACCAGGCTATAATCTAACCAGCTATTGTGACAATAGAAACATATTACTAAAAAGGAACTGTCTGCTTACGACGAAATAATATTAAATAATATTCAAAATGTAGGGAAAATAAAAGAACTAAAGTATCATAAAGTAAGTCATTCACAATTCGCTGTTGTAATATTTATAATAATTTTAATAACTATCATATTACTGATAATTGCCGTTGCCCTTGCATATTTATTTATTTATTTATTTATTTATTTATTTCTTACAGCTTTATTAAGCCTAGCTTATACATAGTTCTTAAAATCTACAATTTATAACCTATACTAAAAAATAAAGTAAAAGCTACTTATACGGACCACCAAGTATCAGTGAATAACAAACTAGCAGACTTCCAAAGCATATTAAAACAATGATTGTAGGCATCACTCGGTTGCCGTGTATCGGCCATTTGTGCAAATAAAGTGCGAAGCAAGCATCCATACGGCGATGCACTGATTTGATCTAGTGATGCGTTTCGGGATGAGCTTAATGATTGCATGTGGGACCGATACAGCATTCTGGCAAGACCCTGAAGTATGCTATGTACGAATGCATTGTGGTTGATAGTTCGAAAGACCGCCCATGCTACACTAAATTGGAAGGGTCCTACAATAATTGAACAATTTTCTTTTGAACTCATTCATATTGTTACATTTAATATCATTTGGCAATTCATTAAAACATTTTAATCCTTTGTAATATAAGTTACATTTATCTGCTTCTGTTTTATAGGACGGGAGATTAAAATCATTTTTGTTCCGAGTATTTTTTGAGTGTACATTATTGACATGTTTTATGTTACTCTTCAAGTAATCGGGCTAGTTTCCCTCTATAATATTCTTAATAAACTTCATTGTATAGTAAAAAAGCTGTTGTTTAACGCTCAACCAATTTAGGGTGGCCAGCATATCTCTGATAGGTGTGTCAAAGCGTTTACTAAGAATGAATCTCATTGCTCCGTTCTGTTGCTTTTGTAACTTATAGATTTGCCTATCTCTCATTATGAAGAATATTGTGGGACAGTAAATAAAATGAGGTTCAATTATAGATCTGAACACCATAGTATTGTATCTTCTACTTAAGTATTTACACGTTCGTTGTGTGAAGTATAATTTTTTAGCTATCTTCCGCACCGTATAATCAATGTGATCATTAAAGATCAGTTTATCATCAATTTTTATTCCTAGATATTTCAAGGTACTAACTTTTTCAATAATTTCGTTGTTTATATTTAGATTTTGCAGTTCGCTTTCGTCAAAATTTCGCCTTGATATTACCATGTATTTTGTTTTATTGACGTTCAGTTTAAGTCTGTTCAAGCATAGCCAATCGTAGACTTTATTTAGGTCGTCTTGCAGTTTAGTTGATATATCACTGATTTTATCTCCACTTAGCATGAGCAACGTATCATCAGCGAATAATTTGATATCGCAATATTTAATGCAATTGTTTATATCATTGATATAAATATTGAACCAAAATCGGAGCTAATACCGATCCTTGTGGAAGCCCAACTGAAACATCTCTTTTATCGGATAGTGCTGATCCAATTGCTGTTTTTTGATTCCGATTCGTTATAAAGTTTTCAAACCATTTTAGTTCAATACCAGTGATGCCTGTATTGAATAACTTTTTTAGGAGCAGCTTTTGGTCAATTGTCTCAAAAGCGCGTTTCAAATCTAAGAAAACAGCTACTATATGTTTATTTCTACTTAAGTCTTCTTTCCAGTTTGCAGTGACTAAGTTTAAAGCACTTTCACAAGAATGTCTTTTACGAAACCCAGATTGCTGTGGTATAATAATTTTGTTATCTTCTAGATATTGTACAAGCTAGTTTTTTACCACTGTTTCGAGTATCTTTTCATCACACGGTAAAGTATTAATAGGCCTTATCTCATCAGCCCTGATGGTATTTTTTATTTTCTCTAATGGAACTACAACGGAAGTTTTCCATAGATTGGGGACAACGCCTTTCTCTAAGCTTTCATTTACAATTTGAGCATAAAAGTATCCGGTATAGGTTATAGAATCTTTGATGACTCCTTCAGATAGGAGTTTTTTACCACCAATTTTAATTTTAAAAACTCTAACTATATTAAGTATGTCCTCAGTAGAGATTTTTTGAAATTTAAAGGAAAATGCACTATTTCCAATTACCGCAATGTCCCTATAAGGAGCTTTAATATTTATGCTAATTTCCATGACACTCTCAATAAAATAGTTATTTAACGACTGCGCTATTTCCGTATCTTTTATGAATAATTGGTCGTTTATCATTATTTTATCAATGATATTATTTTCGTTAGACATAGATATACAATTTTTAAGGTGTTTCCACATAGCCTTGTTGTCTCCAATATTACAGGTAATTTTATGCTCCATGTATTTGGCTTTTTTAACCTTAATTAATCGTTTATATCTACGCCTGGTAATGTTATATTCATTCCAATTCCCTGTTTGTAAAGCAATATTGTAGAGCTTGAGTTTTCGTTTGTTAAGATTTGATAGCTCAAAATCGTACCATTTATTCATCAACTTCACGCTAATTTCTTTCGGATATGTCAGAGTACTCATAGCATTAGATATGGTATTATACAAGAATGCAACTTTATTTTCGATAGAAAGGTTTTGAAAATCGCAAAAGTTAAATACAGTTTAGATCGTTTATTGTTCGTTGCTAGATTCGTATTTTACTTTTAGACTGGGCGTGCTTTTTATATGCCGGACAATCTCTACTAAAAGCATAATGATTAATATCGACATCAATAACTTTTTTCTTAACAAGTTCGCTACAATTTACGCACTTAACTATGTTTGATGTCCATTCTTTACTGTCGTGGTTTCTGGCACATTTGCTGCATGCTATCTTATTAGTGCATTCGCTTGCTTTGTGCTTATAACCCAGACATTTGAAGCATCGCAAAACATTTAAATGTTCGTAAACGACACAAGTGTCCCACTCAATACAAACCCTTTTTTGTTGCAACAAATTTTCATAAGTCACTGCATCAGTTTCTACTAATGCTATATAACATTCCTCTCTACGATTAGCATTATCATATATCTTTAGTACTTTAAATTCTTTTCCAGCGCATACTTCGTTTTGCTTTGTTAAGCATTCTATAAAACGCTCATTATTTATTTTTTCAGTTATGCCAACTATTTTCAGTACCCTTTTTATCTCATTTTCTTCTTTTGTTTTATTGGCTTCGTATTCATTTCCAAAAGCCTCTCTTACTTTCTGTTGGACTTGCTCGCAAGCGTCTTTATTTTTGCATTCCACAATTATTCCCCCACTATTTATTTCTTTGACGTTTTTCACCAGACCTGCGGTAGGTTCAACTACTTTTTTAGCGCTTCTTTAGTTTCTTTCAATTTTCTGCTTTTATTTTTTGGTTTAATTATAATTTTGTTTTCAGTTGTCTTGGTGGCTTGAGCATATGACATTTTGGTATTTACGTTCTCATTGGCTACGCGCAAGTTGCTTATCAACTAGTTATTTTTTTTGAAATTCATTTGATAAATCTCTTATAATTTCGGTTTTCATTGCATTTAATTTTACTTCAATATTATGCTCCAGAAGGGAGTTGAAGTCAGTTATTATGCTGCTTTTTATTTGAGAGCATTTGCTGCTAAATATTTGATTAACTATTTCCTTTACATCTGATGCTTTCATTTTTGATTGCTCACATTTGTTAATCAAATGTTTAATTTCAATAAACTTAGTATTTGTGTCCGACAACGTACATTGATTACAGAACCATTTCAAGTTAATATTTTCAGCTATTATCTTGATCTCATTCCTTTTTATGTTACTGCATTTCAAACAAAAACTGTAGCCACACCCGCCAGAGCATGCTATCGTTTCATCTACATGCAGCAGTTTTGCAGTACACTCTTTACATTCAGTCGGCATCATGAATGTATAAGTATAGCCGCATTCAATAAGGAATATAAATCAATAATATACACTCACAGTAATTAATTCTTGCACAAAAATTAATTCGAATAAAGCAATTAAATAATTAAATAAATATTTTTAAATAATCTTAAAGATTAAAAAATTTAAAAAATTAAAAATCCCAACGTGGTGGCAGCACTTGCCACCTTACTTAGTCTGGTAAAGCTCTTCCACCTTTCCTATGTCATTCGCTTTCTTCTGTTCTTCGCTAATATAAACAATAGCGGCGCAAATATCAGGCGCCCAGTCAGCGACAAAAAAAGCACAAGAGAAAGGAGGAAGCGACGTACCGACAGCGCAGCACAAGTGCAGATCTGCAGACTATTGTTATTCACATGTACATATGTACATAAATCACCAACAGCAGCTCTCCCAATTCACTCCGTGTCGCCAAGTGTACCTGCAGCCTCTTGCTTACATACGCACATATGTACATACAATTTTATACATACATATGTATTTTTCCTTTGGGATGTTAGCAGCGCAGCGGCCGCGACAGCAGCATCAACACCGGCCTGGATTAGAAAACGCTAGACAGTCGCTGGTATTCCAAACACTCGTTCTTTCAGTGCTTCTTATTTCTTCCAATCGACTACGGCGATATTTGCATTTACTACGTTATTTTTATTCTCTTATTTTAACAAAATCAACGCGAGCAAAAATTTTGCGACCGTACCGTTTGTCATGTTGTGCATATACGAAATATAAAAACTTTAAAATAAAAATCCAGGAGTATTTTCAAACAAAGGGGGGAGAAGTTACGTCAACTCCACCGCCAACTTACATTTCGGCTATTAACTGAGCAAGATAGCAACAGTATAATATTGCTTACCTTGCACTTTTCAAAATTTAACATTGGAAATCCAGTTGGGAAATCAATGGATAAGCAAAAATAAGTAGAAGTACATAATAAGCATAATATGTAAGAAATACATATTAATCAAAATAAACGTAGAATAAGCATAATATTGTTATAAATAATACGATTAGCTTGTTAGGCAGTTCAGTTCTGAAGAACCAATAAAGAAGTAAAACCAAAATTAAAGTTTGTTTTTTTATTGAGCTGAAGCTCGACATCCGTATTTCACGCGCCTCTGTGCAGCAAAAAGCGCGCGGTTAGTGGCACGAGGAAAGCTTGAGATCCAAAAGCTGTAATCACAACATAGTATAGACGACCATTTCGCCACTCGACTTGCACACCAAGTCTCTGAGAGCAATGTTCAACAAACAGATATCTGCGCGTAATGGGACCACATTTCTCGCTCATTACGTATTACCGCCGAAGAAGTCATTGGTTCTCAGCAGGCCCGAAATAACGACTGCTACGATGAGGAATGTCGCGCGGCTATGAAAGAGAAAGATACCGCCTACAGGGCCATGATGTAAGCGGGTGCAACGCAAACTGTGCGGGATAGATATCGGGACCTAAGAAGGGAAGCGGGAGCATCTTCCGAGAAAAGAAGAGCGAGAAGAAGAAAAAGCCGAGATTGAGATGCTAGCTGATAAGAAAAAAGTCCGAATATTTTACCATAAGCTAAGGCAGCTTTCAGAAGGCTTCAAGCCCGGGAGTTTTCTCTTGGAATGAAAACGCTGACCGCATGACCGACATCCTGGGGACACTCAAACTGTGGAGAAAACACTTCTTCACGCTACTTAATAAGCACCACTATTTAAAACATCGGAGATGATAAACCTGAACCTTCAACCTGGAATAGACTTGAAGGACAATAGCGCGGCTGAAAAGCAATAAGGCGCTGTTGCTGACGGACTGCCAGAACAGATATTCAAGTGTGGCGGCGAGGGGCTGCTAAAGTGCACGCACCAGCTCATTTGCAATACATGGTTGGATCAACGCATGCCTGCTGATTGGAATTTAAGTTTAATCTTCCCAATCCACAAAGAGGGCGATCCTACAATATGTTCCAACTACCTCGGGATTATTCTTCTTACTATAGCATATAAGGTTCCGTCGAGCGTATTGTGGGAACGACTGAAACCCACGGTGAACGAACTGATTGGACCTTATCAGTGTGGCTTCAGACCTGCCAAATCTACCATCGACCAAATATTCACGATGCGTTAAATATTGGGAAAAAGCCAAGAGGAATAATCACACACCACACATTTTGTAGACCTCAACTCCGCTTTTGATAGCACGAGAAGAAGCTGCCTATTTGCTGCAATGTTTTAATTTTTTCCCAACAAAACTAACACGGCTATTTAAAATAACGTTGAGCAACACCTCTCCCCCTCCGAGCCGTTTGAAACAACCCCGGTTTCAGACATGGTGACTCTCTTTCGAGCGACGTCTTTAACCTTATGTTATTAAGCTAATTCGAGCTGCAGAATGGAACCGTTCAAGCACCATATTTTATAAGAATGTGCAACTTCTGGCGTATGCTCAATTGGCAATGTCTTAATTTGGTATCCCAACAAAACTAATACGGCTATGTAAAATTACGTTGAGCAACCCCCCAGCTCCGAAGAATCGAGAAGGAACTCTCCGAGCCGTTTGAAACAAACAAGGTTTCAGACAGGGTGACTCTCTCGTGTGACATCTTTAACCCTACTTATGTCATTAAGTGTATTTGGACTGAAAATGCAACTGCCCAGTAAAGCCCTCTCTCGGCGAACCATGCCCGTGCCATTGTACGGCGCTGAAGCATGGGCCCTTTTGGCTACGTTTTCGTATTAATATTTAGTTTGGTTTGTAATTTCATAATGAACCGAACAACCTTTGCAGATCGAGCAATTTTATTACCCAAATAATGGTTCGGTTCGCGCGACACATCCCGCGCTGCGTCCAATATTCGGTCGATATAATCGCTCAGCAGAGTCGGTAATTTGTGCAACCATGGATCGGGTTTGCACCACGTTTACTCTAGTGGATAATGTGCATCCTCAGAGACGCCGTATAGTACGCACCGAAGACACTATTACTGCTGTGGAGTATTGAAGAAGGTCTGAATGAGTCCATTCACCGTCGCGCGGAACAATTGGAGCTGTCCCCATCCACTTTATGGAAGATTGTGCGGAAGGATCTTGGTTTATGGGCTTCTAAAATCCATTTCGTGGAAGAATTGAAGCCAAACGATCCCTATTTGTACAAGAAAATTTGGTTCAGCGATGAAGCTCACTTTTGGTTGAATGCTTGTGTTAATAAACAAAATTGTCACATTTGTGCTGAGGATGACACGCCATTGTTGAGACGCCGTTGTATTCTCAAAAAGTTACTGTTTGATGTGCTCTATGGGCAGAGGGAATCAGTGGTCCATATTTCTTCAAAAATTAATCAGGCCATTATGTTGCAGTCAATAGGGAACACTATAGAGCCATGATTAATGACTTTTTCGTGCCTGAATTGGAGGATATTGATGTGGACAGCCTTGGTTCCAACAAGACGGCGCTACATCCAAGCAATAAATTTATTGAAGGAAACTTTTTGTAAGCGCGTTATCACTCGACGTGGGCCTGTGGCGTGGCCTCCAAGATCGTGCGTGCGATTTAACAACATTGGACCATTTTTTGTGGGGTTATGTGTAGTCGTTTGTCTACGCAGATAAGGCCGAGACGATGTACGCCTTGGAAGCGAATATTCGGCACGTTATTGATGCCATACGCCCCCCATTGCTGGAAAAAGTGGTCGAAAAATGTGCCTATCGGATGGAATTTATTCGAGCCTGCTATGGTGCTTACTTGCTGAAAATCATTTTGAAATAATAATGGCAAACTCTTATCTTTATTACAAAGGTAAATTCTTAGCCATAGCATTGAAGTATATGCGCTTTATTTCTTCATGAAAACCATATGTCTAAAAACACAGCATTTACGTCTTTGCGACGGCGAATACCGCAGACGGTGAAATGCTGAGGTGTATAAGCTTTACTACGGCATAGACATAGTCCAGCGAATTAAAATACAGCAGCTACGTTGGCTGGGACATGTCGTGCCAATGGGCAAAAATATTCTAGCTCTAAAAGTATTCAACGCGGTACCAGCTGGTGGTGGAAAAGGAAGAGGGTGACTTTTAGTTTAACTACTTATAGTATTATTTAGCTTTTTCTGGGGTTTTAGCTTCGAAGGAAAATTTTTTATGACAACACGTCGCCTCTTGAAGTCATTCCTCCTTCGTTTCTGTTGAGGCTCAGGGCCCAGAGAACAAATTTAAGTCCAAAACGAGTACTTTTGTCATTAGTCTTAATGATAATATAAACACTTATATGATACTCAACTGTCTTGCGGGGATTTTGATCGCATTAATGGCAATGTTTACTTATTATTTCAAAATCAGAACAACTAGAAGAATAAACAAGTAAGAAAGAGTATATGTCCAACCGAACTTTCAATACCCAGCGCATGTTTATATTTTAAACAAACATCACTCTTTCAATGCAATCAAAGAAGCTAATCTAACATAAAAATAAAGGTGAGTCATTTCTAGATGTCAAAGTGCTCAACTGATTTTTATCAAATTATAGCAGAAGGTACATAGTCTCCGAGAACAACATAGAATAAACATAAATTTTGGAAAAGTGTTCGGTGTTACGCCCCCATAGAAGAGAATTAAGTTCGTCTTATATCCGCAATCCGGTATGATTATTGGGTATATACTTACACACATATATACATATGTGTTGGAGATCAAACTGTGTATCATTTTGGAAAAAATGGGCGATGCCACGCCCTATACAATAAAACAGCCGCACATATTTGATGCAGATTGTAACGTGCACACTCGTGTCGACCATGAAGCCTTTCTGTCTACTCTACGGTTCCCGCCGTGCTCAGGGAAATGGAGTGGGTTTTGGAGCTACATAAATCCAAACAAAAAACAACAAAATTACACAATACAAAAAATCATAGGCAGATAAGGCAAGAAGTAAAGGATCTAAACCACTTAACAACCTTGAGATGCCAACTGAAAAGAACTAAGATGTTGACGTGCTCTCACTGCCCTCCCTACTTGTAGAGTCTTTTAACATTCTATGACCTTACAATTAGTCAAGATCGAGTGCGAGTTCCATTAGGTGCCCATTAAAAAACCGTGTTTAGTTCATATTGAATTATTTTACGAAATGTAATTCATCAAATTCAAATTCACTTAATACAAACAATCCACAATTAGTTAACAGTGTGTAAGTAATAGATAAATGATAATAAAAGTTGTTCAGAATATAGAAAATATAGCGTATAAAAAGGGCGCGTTTCTTTGTAACCTAGTTGCAAAAGAACACTAGGTAGGATAACGAATTGCTTGTAAACACTAACTCGGAAAAATATGCGAGTTGACCTAACTCGGTTAAATGACATCCGACGAGATGTAGTGCTGGGAAGTGGAAAAACTGCGCTATTGTGAATTAGCCCTAAGAAAATACATGGAAAATTGAGATTTTGTACAAATACCATCCAAATTCGTTTTTATTTGTATGATATTTGTAAATATTGCTACATAAACCTAAAATTTACCGGCACAACTATTTGCGGTTCCTAAATAGCACTGAACAAAACTTACATGAAAGGGGCTAACAGGGTTGCTTTTGCAAATAAAGGAAATTTTATCCGAGTTGAAGCGTTTTTTTGCAGCCAGTTTACATTAAAACGGGCCTAGAGCTAGTATTATACATACACACATACAAACACATGAAAAGCGCGATAATTAAAGAACATGTATACATATTATATATATTAGGGTGGCCGTTAGCTATATGAAACTTTTTTAATTTCCAAAATAGTTGGCTCCCATGAGCAAATTTTATTTCTATCAACATAAACATGATATGCTGAAAATTTCATATCAATCGGATCATTCTAAGATGACCCCCAACGACTTTGAAGTTTGAAATTTACGTATAGGTACTTAAAATCTAAATACTAATAATTGATACTAATGCGAAATTATAAATTAGATTATTCTAAAAATAAATGTAAGAATTTTTAATTATGGGAATAAGTATTTAATGCTTTAATTGTTCAATGAAGTCTGTTTTCAACTTTTTAATATTGATAACATATCGCTTATTTGCGACAAGAGAACGATGCCGAGAAAATTGCATTTACAGTTTTCGATTTGTCTTCACTTGTACAAAAATATAACGGCATATTCTGTTTTGCTAAAACTGAAACTGGTGTTGCTCTGGTTGCTTGCATGTATTTTGTTTTTGCATTGAGATTGTGTCAATTACACTGGTCAACAACATTTTTGTACATGGGTCGTGCGTATATTTTTTTATTGCATTTGCACCCAGAAATAAGAATATGAACATAAAAAAGTTTTTGATCTGGTTTTGTTCGAAAAAAATGAGAAAAACGAAAAACATGAAAATTCATCAAAATTTGACATAGATTTGATTTATTCTAGTATAGTAAAAATCAATTTAAGAATTATTATTATAAATTTAGTTTAAGAATACAGTTTAAATGTTTAAAAATGCTTTTTCCTGCTTTTCCTGCCATATTTGGTAACAGTTTCTCTTATTAACGTCCAAATATAGTCCCCCATCATGCTTCCCGTATACTGGCCTTGGTAGCGTTTCTCAAACTCCATTATATCTTGATGGAATCGCTCCCCGTGTTCTTCTGAATAAGCTCCCATATTATCTTTCAATTTATCCAGATGTGAATGTAACATGTGCATCTTTAGCGACATTCTACATCCGATGGCGGAAAAATTCGTAGTCATGCCAGTTATCTGCTCATCATAATTTTCATCCCTATGATTTCCAAGAAAGCCATGAACTACTGCCTTAAAACTGTTCCACGCTAGTTTCTCCTCATTGCTAAGTAGGTCCGGGAAAATATCGCAGTTCATCATTTTTTTTATTTGAGGGCTAACAAAGACTCCAGCTTTAATTTTCGCCTCTGACAGCTTTGGAAAAAAAGTCTGCAAATATTTGAAAGCTTTAGACTCAATATTAAGAGCCTTCACAAATTGTTTAATAAGGCCCAATTTAATATGCAATGGCGGCATCAATATATTTTTAGGATCGACAATTGCTTCATGTTTAATATTAAATCTTCCCACTCCATACTCACAACGTTCAGGCCAATGTTTTTGGCGATAGTGGGCGGCTATCCCATAGGCAAAGATAACAGGAGTGTTTGGTATATCCACCTTGCATTCCAGTAAAAAAACAAACCATCTTGAAGTCTCCAATAACTCCCCACTTGTATTCCGTATATTTGATTGCAGTTAATAGCATTTTAATACTGTCATAATTTTCTTTGAGATGTATGGAATGTGAAAGTGGAATAGAAGGAAATTTGTTCCCATTGTGTAGTAGAACTGCTTTTAGACTTTTTGTTGAGCTGTCGATAAAGAGGCGCCATTCATTTGTATTACAAGGAATACCAATTGCTTCAAATAAACCTTTCACGTCATAGCAAAAACAGAGTCCATCTTCCTTACAGTAGAAACAAGAAAATTCTTCATGACGCTTTCTTTGCCGAGATATTCGAACATCAGAAGTAAGTAAATTGCGTTGTTTAAGCCGCGATGCTAATAACTTTGCTTTGTCTTTTGATAGATTTAAGTCTCTTATTAAGTCATTGAGATCTTCAGAGTTGATGAGATGTAGTATTCCTGGTTCAATTTGAGGAACAAATTCGGAATGTACGGATGAAGATGAACTCGGTGTTTGAAACCTGCCTTGAGGGAATAGTTGCTTTTCCAACACAGGTGGTACAGGATTTTGTTCCGAATGTGGTAATGGAGCGGATGTCGATGGTAGTTCCGGATATATTGTTTTCCTTAAACGTTTCCCTTTCATTGGTTTCACTACACAAAAATAGCAATCAGTGTCATGATTACTCGGTTCCCTCCAAATCCTCGGCACTGCGAACTTCATGGCTCTTTTCTCGCCCTGGTACCAAACTATAATAAAACGAAAAGCATTTTAAAACAATTTCAGTTATTATACAATTATATATAGATATACGAAACAGTTAGTACAATAAAAAAGAGAAAATAAACTTACGCTCCAGAATGCTTCTGCAAGAGTTACATGAAACATGTGGAGCCCATTTTTTGTCCTGGTTTTTAACAGGTAGACCGAAGTAGGCTAGGTAGGTCTCGCAAATCCTTGTGTTTTTAGTTAAATCAAACTTTTTTTGTCTTCTTTTAATGCATTCGCCACATATATAGCAAAGCGAATTAGCCGCTCGTTTACAACTTCTCGAAGACATCATTCCTCTGTGATATGCAAAAACATAGTGTCGCCCACAACGAGTGACCCAAGAAACTACAGCTTCTTAAAAAAAAATTGTACTTACAAAAACGCTATCAGGTAGCTGGCATGCTTTATTGCTAGGCCTGCCAATCCGTCAGTAAAAGTTTCGATGAGTTTCTTAATATGTACTTAACGAATTGCCAAATCTACCTAAAATCATGTGTATCTGGGACCTTTTATCTCCTTTTTACTGTTTCTCAGCCACATTTTTTTGGGTTTTTTTAAGATGAGTATGTTGTGCTTTAAGTAGACCTTTTTTCGATGCATCGCTGCATCAGGTAGCTACCCGCCGCCCTCTATCGACCGAAATAGCGCAAAAGGACCTACATTAGGTTGGTGCAAAAATGCAAAATTTTCAAATCGCTATAACTTCTACAAAACCAAATATTTTTGATTCGTAATTGCATTTTTTTTTATAGAATTGAACATAGAATCCGAATATATAGGGCAAAATCCATGTACAAAAATTTTTTTTGTTGATCTGTGTTATTTTACAGTTTTTTTTTGTTTGTTTTGTTTTGTTTCGTAACAAACAAATTATTTGAATTTTATTATTGTTTCAATATAATGTCGATGCTTAGAAAAAATTGTTCAATTTCTTTTGTTGGTTCGCTAACTAACCAAATTGTTGGTGCTAAATTACCGTCATATCGGCAAGTTCTACGTGTTTTTTTTTATAATATTAGAATTGTAAAGCTGACGACTAAAGTGCCGATTTGACAATACAAGAAGTAACAGTTTTTTGGCAAAAAGCACGCATACCAACCAGAAGATGTGACCACTGCATTGAAAAACTGTTGAAGGTATACGACCAATGGAAGGGACTGCAAAAACATTTAAACAGAACTGGAGGCAAAAATATCCTAAAAACATGATGCTTTTGTGGGAATGATGGATGATCTTTTTGATATGACCCGTTCAGAAGTCCTTGGAAAACTTAAAAATGAGGAAGATAAAAAGTTTTTGTTGGTTCAGCGCCAAAAAGGAAGACCATGGCACCCGGTGTTGATAAAAACTACAGTCTAAAAGAACGCCGAGCACTTAAGCGCGCTTCAATGGAAGCAATGCGAAAAAAGATTGATGATGAAAAGCAACAAGAAATTTCTCAGACCTGTTCATTTCTAAGTGATGATTCTACCAGTAGTATCCAAAACCGTGATGAAATTGAAGATTTTGGGAATATCACAGATTACCTTATAACTGGATAAGGCGAAAAAGAAACAGAACCATCCACATCAAAAGTTGCAGCAACTCGCGGTTCCTTGAACTTTTTTACTTTCAAGCTCTCGGAAATGTTCGATAGATGCAAAATCACAGACAGAAATGCGGTATATGTATTAATTGCTGCTGCGGAAGCGTTCGAGCGTGATACGAAAAATATTATAATAAACCGTATTTCCTTTCAACGCATGAGGAAAAAATTTAGAGAAGAGAGACATGCAGAAATCAAACAGCAATTCATACATAACAACTGCCAAGAATTTGTGTTGCACTGGGATAGAAAGCTGCTTCCAGCACTCACATGGCAATTCTTGTAACTTTTGAAGGCAAAGAGCAATTATTGGGAGTTCCTGAGATAGCTTCATCTTCTGGAGAGGAGCAAGCTTTGGTTGTTTTCGAAGCAATTGAAAAATGGGGTATCACCGACAAAGTTCAAGCTCTTTGCTGTGATACGACTGCAAGCAACACGGGCAGAATAAATGGTGCATGTATTAATCTGGAAAAACTTTTCAATCGTGATCTCGTGTACTTTCCTTGCCGTCATCATATGTTCGAACTAGTTTTGAGAAGCTGTTTCGATTTAATGATGGGTGCAACATCTGGCCCAGACGTGACACTGTTCAAAAGGTTCCGAGAAGTCTGGGCAAATTTTGAAAAAAAGATTATATTACTGGAAGCAATGAAATCACTGAAGATATCAGCTCTACAACTCTTGCTTTCATTGGAAATCAGCTAAATACATAGAAACAACAGCGGGATGATTACCGGAATTAGCCATGATTTTTCTTGGTGGAAAACCGAAAAATAGTATATTTTTTCGAATGCCAGGAGCCGTAAGTCATGCTCGGTGGATGGCAAAGGCAATTTATGCATTTAAAATGTACATGTTTCAAAATCAATTTAATTTGTCTGAAAGGGAGAAGAATTTTCTGAAAAGAATATGTATTTTTATAGCTAGAGTGTACCTTCGAGCCTGGTTTCTGTCTACGAATTCTATTGAAGCTCCATATTCAGATTTCTTATTTATGCAACAATTGATGAGCTATCAAAATGTTGATCGAGACATAAGCAAAGTTGTTGCAAAAAAGTTTGCAAGCCATCTGTGGTACTTAATTCCCGAAAGCGTGGCCTTACCTCTATTTGATAAAAATGTGTCAATAGCAGTTAAGACCAAAATGGCCCAAAATATCCTAGCAACAGACACAGGTGACGAACAGCAAGACAACAAGGACCATTTAAAGAAATACATACTAACCGTAGATAATTTTTCTACTTTTGCCAACATGGAATTTGCATCATTTGCAACACCTGCTACAAGAGGTTTCTTAAAAAGATTTGGAATCAGCTCTGATTTCCTCGAAATGGACCCTTCAACATGGAGCGTTGATCCTGATTTTAATAGTGGCGAAATCAAATTGAGGAAAATAGTTGTGGTGAATAATGTTGCAGAAAGAGGAGTGAAACTAATTCAAGATTATAACCAAATCCTCACAAAAGAAAAACAATTTTTGTTAAATGTTGTTGCTCAAAATCGAAAATTATATCCAACCGCAACCAAATCTTCACTGATTGCTAATAAAATATAAATAAATAATAAAAAAAAAGTTTTTAAATTTATTTTTAGAATAATCTAATTTATAATTTCGCATTAGTATAATTTTTAAGTAATTAGATGTTACGTATACGTAAACTTCAAACTCCAAATCCGTGGGGTGTCATCTTAGAATGATCCGATTGATATGAAATTTTCAGCATATGTATCATTTTTATGTTGATCGAAAAAAAATTAGCTAGTGGGAGCACCACAATTCACACATTGAAATATAAGGGCCACCCTAATATATATACTAAATAATGTAATACAAGTATGTATGTATGTATTACAAATTGCTGTCTTGGTATATGTTTGTTTTCTTTTTGTTGTTCTCGTAATGTACCCTCTTTTATGAGCGCATGCATTGTGTTTCTGTAGTTTGTAGAAATACATAATTTCTAATAATTTGTACTTACAGCAATAATGTGTTCTTGAGGTCATTTAAATAGATGATCAGTTCTCGATTCGAGAGATTATCGAAAAAGATACTTAAAAACTATAATTTTCTTTTGCTCTGTTTTTGGTTAAAACATTTTGCGGATTTTGGTACGTACGTCTTAGGATTTGTGTATTTTTTGTTTACAAGGAGGAAGCATCGGAAGCCAGACCCTTCAAAAACCGTCAGTGTGAGACTTGAACCCAAATTAATGTCAAAGTACCAATCCCTCGGTACTACCGTCAAGTATTCCATCGGAAGGTGGTTTGAGCACTCAGTTCTACGTCCGATACAGTCTGTTCTTTATCTTGGGAGCAATGGTGCCACTTTTGCGTCTCAAGCAGCATACCCCTTACCAATGCCTTTTAGTTTTCTGAGCATATTGTATAGCACAGTTGAGACATTCGGAATGAACGGGATTCCGAGCCGCCCGATCGCTAAACTTCGTGATAGACAGGCGGTCCGAAAGAACTAGTTTCAAATCCGCCCTGCCTGTTCTTCGTATTGGCAACAGTTCCGCATATTGTATAGCACTATTGAGACAGTCGGACCGGATGGGATTCCGAGCTGCCTGATCGCTTAATTTGTGTCAGGCAGCGGTTCGAAAAAACTGTTTTCAAATTCGCGCTGCCTAGGCGGGTTAAGGCGCGCTAAGAAGGTATCCACGGATCTTCCACCAACCATATCTTCGATGCGGGGAAGGAAATTAGTCGACGCTGCTATGGCTAAGTCTTTCAAGAGCCCTCAATCTTTTCATCGCATCTGCGATTACGTCGCTTGCCAGTTACCAATTTTCACTGCTCTCCAGCATGTTTCGGACGAACGATTCAGTTGTTGAATGCCCCCCAAATGCACTGTGATGCCTACGTCTTGCATCACTGAAACCTGCACATTCGAAGAATACGTGGTTTACGTCTTCTATAGTATCTCCGCCACACAGTTCACATATGGGATCAGATTGATATTTAAACCGGTATAAGTATGATTTAAAGCACCCGTGCCCAGTAAAAAACTGATCTAAGTAGAAGTCTACTTCACCGTGTGTTCTATCAAGCCAGTATTCCAAGTCCGGGATCCAGAGGTACGTTCAGCGGTCAGCAGGCTTTGTGTATGGTCTGTTACATATGTGGTAAGCTGCACGACTCAGATGTTGGTATGCTTAGGCTCACCAGCCAGCTTATGTCCACCAACTTATGGTAAGAAGACGTTCGTTAATTCGCATTCTATCGGAGAGATATGATGCCAACAGCGATCGAAGAATAGTTTTAGAGTCAGGCCTTAGCATCAGGTTATTGCTGGGCATTATTACGCGCTTTAGTTGGCGTTTAGGCCCGGGCGCTCACCGAGTTTTTTTGGCTAAGCAAGATCACCACGACCGATGTCTTGTGTAAAAAAGAGGTGATATGATTCGAAGGAGAAAAATTCGAAAAATAACATGTGTCTGTGGCACAGAATACTTTCGGCTGATCGACGGCACAGATTTTAACACTCCCACCGCACGGATTAATTAATTACTCACTGACCTTATAATAGCCTCGCTACTTTCTATATAAAGTAGTTGAGGATGGCTAATTACCAATTATGGCTTAGATGGTTTGCGAAAAGTGAGAGTAGGATTAAGCCGTTACTAAAGGCTAGCTGATTTTGATGGGTCGAATTCCTTTTCGCAAGCAATGCTACATCGTGCTGCGCTTGAGTTTTCACAGGGCTTTTAAATAGTGGTATAATAATAAGTACGGTTCCACCTGTTCAGTTCATTATTATTATCGCCACTGATAAACCGCACCTACACGGCATAGGTTTTATCTTTGACTGCTAGTCTAAGATAGAAGCTGAAAGTTAAGGTTTCTTAGCATTTTATAGTCTCGACGGTGCGTAATCATATGCAGGGCAAACACCATAAAGTACAGGGCATACCCCCTTAATAACATACGGATTTTAGAGCGACAATTTAACATCACGCTCGTACGGGTTTGTATTTATTGTATTGTATTTATTAATTTGTTTTCATACCAACTTTTTTTATATTTTTTTTTTTATATGTGTATATATGTAAGTTCGCAAAATTATGAGCGACGTCACCTTTATGAACAAGTTAAGCTGTGTTGAGAAACGTGCATGGAAGAGTTTTGTAGCGCTATGTGATAATTTCCTTGGGAACTACAGAAGCGACAACTACATCACGGTTGTAAACGAATTTTTAGGTGCATATGGTGGGTTGCAACACGTCGATAAAAATTCATTTCTTGCATTCGCATTTGGACTTCTTCCCATATAATCTGGGCCGGTTCAGTGATGAACAAGGCGAACACTTCCACTAAGAACTGGCTACGATCGAAAAACGTTTCGAAGGAAAAAACAAAATAAATATGATGGCAGAATATTGCTGGTCAGTACAACGCGAAACTGACGATGCTGACCTAAGGAAAAAACGGTCAAAAAAGCATATTTTCTTTTAATAATATTTATTAGTAAATTAAGTTCGTTGTAAATTTTTGCAAAAAATTCGTTCTTATAAAAAGTAAAATAGCTCAGTCACTTTTTGGACGCTTTTTTAAAAGAAACATTCGTTGCACTCGGTATTAAACGTACTTTTTGAATCTAATCAAAACTCATTTTGTGTTTTTATAAAATAGTGTGTGAAAATATCGCCAAAGTCAAAAAAAGAAGAAAAAGGGTAACAAAATTTAAGTTTGTTGTGCAAAAACAAGTAAATTTCTTCAGCTTTATTAAGACGTCTATATATCTGTCAAAGGTTTCTTCTTTCTTCAACCGTTCTTAGAGTTTGTTGTTAATTAGCTAAGATATGGGCTAAGAAGTGCCCAAAAGCACGAAAAATCGGTTGTTTAAGGTTAAGTCGAGATTTTGGGGGTGTTTGACAAATTCCAAAATTGGATTCTCGTTCTACTCGATAAGACCTACAAGGAAAATAACATCACTTCCCAGGTATTTTTGAGTGCCACACTGTGATATCGGCCGACTATTTAGTCGGGTTCTCTTAAATCACATTAAGTTATATGAAAGTGCTCACACTACCCGACTAAATAGTTGGTGGTGCAACCCGATTGCCTTCAAACTAAAAAGCTGGCTTATAGGTTGAACGTCACAGGGATTTATGTGAGTGCGCACAATAGTCGGCCAACAATGCTGCCACTCACTACATTTCCTTTGTATCCAAAAAATAGGCAAATCTGACTAAAAAGTAGGCAATTTCTTTAAAGCTTACTATTATAAGATAGAACTGTTTGGGTAAATTTGTTCATTTTATCAAAAGTTTTATTTGATTACATTTAAAACATACTTAGTTATACATTTATATGTACATATGTATGTATATGCGGTGCCAAACAAAATAGTTTTTTACGATATTCACATTGCAGTCATGTTAAACCTTTTTCGTTTATTTGTTATTAAAATATAGTTCGTATAAACCATATGTATATCTAAAAGTTTCAAACTTTTCAACCAGAATTTTTTAGAAAGTTTTCGTATATGCATGTTTCAAGTGCCTAAAAAATTTTCCTGATGTTTAATAATATTTTTGCTACTGTTTTGCATATGTTCTTCCTTATTAAATCCCAGGATAACATAGCAGCGGCAACGCATATCTACACCAATTGCCGAGTACAAATCAGCTGATTCTGATGAATCCATCGATGCTATGAGTCAGTTTCGTTTTGTTGTTGAACATCAATAGAATATGTATATGGTCCAAAATGAAGAGATTTCTTATACAAAAGAATCCTAGTATTTCTAAAAGTGACAACGCGAATAGTAAAAACAATAATGATGGACATCCGAGTTCTGAAACAGTGGCGAAAAAGGCTTGTTCTCGGGCCTCGACTAGTTGCAACACAAATGAACAGAATACTTCGAGTGAGCGGAGTGAGACTCGTGAAATCAACGAGAACTTTGAGAAATGTATGTCACGAGATACAGTGCACAAAACATATGACATTGGAAATTTTGTAAATGTTCGGCTCACTGACTCGTAGAGAATAGATCTCCTAAACATTACATGCTTCCGTTCTTGATAAAGTTTGAAGTTCGGAAATTGAAATTTTCTTACAAATGGCTGGTTGAACATTCAGGACTCGCCTGCTCGGAATCGCAACGCGGTGCTTTTTGTGTTGCCTGCGTAACATTAGCGAAAACTGGTGGAAAAGAATAAAAACTTTTGGGACAATTGGTGAAAAGGAAATTCGACAACTGTAAAAAGGCGAAGGAGTAAGAAGATGAGTTTCAATAAATTTATCATTCCTGATTTCATTATGTGAATTGTTTAATGAATGTGTCTTATCATTGGTCGGCCAAATTACGATTTTTGGTTTTTATTTAACACGGCTTCCAATTGAATGCATTTCTGTTGGTGATAGTTTATACTTCTTCAAAATTTCAAATTTCAAAACATTTATTTGGCTAAAATTACATATATTTACATTTTTTTAACCATATTTAAGCTAAATAGTGGTATCCTAACATACCTTAGTATTTATCTGGGAGTTTAAAAATTTATATATTAATTATTTATATGATACAAAAAAGGGCTAACAAGGAATAATCATATCTAAGTAAAAGTAAAAAAAAAAATTATTAAATATGTCTATGTTGGTTGTTGAGTTTAAATTGGCTTGTTATCTACAAATTGCTCAGTGTTATATACAAGATTTTGCTGGTTTACATCAAAGATATTGTAACGTCTATGATAGTAATAATTTTTATTGTTGATATAAATTAAGTTATTTTCCTTTAATATTTTTAGATACAAAGGGGCAAGGTACTTTTCGGTTAGAGGTAGCACTATCTGACTTTCTTTTAGTAAATCCTCTTTTATGAGGTCATTTTCGAGAAATTGCATTCTATTTATAAATCGTTATGATGACGTTGTTAAGAAATAGTCAGTTCAGGTAATTTTACACGTATTATACAAATGTCTATTAGAAAATCTTTTCGTAAAAGTACCGGTCCTGTATGGGTGCCGATTAATTCCACTACAAGGTCTCAATATATATCTTTCAAATATGCGTAGCCTCTCCATTTGACTTGATGAGATGTTAAACCAAATAGGATGAGTGTACGATATGATGGGTCTTATTATTTGTTTATATATGTTTAGCTTTATATTAGGAGTTAGTCCGTCCTTATCAAGTTCGAGTAACAAAAGAACGTCTTTTTTGATTTTGCTAAAGTGGAGTCTCAATGTTTTTTAAAAGTAAACCTTTTATATAAAATTAGTCCAAGATATTTTATTTGATTCTGAGCTCTTATGACATTGTCGTCAATTTTAGTTCGGGGTAATAGTTTTCTCGCATTCGGAAACAAATTATTTCGCATGCCTTTGCTAACCGTACATTCGCTTTTATGAAAGTATTCGTTCAACTTTTTTAGGTATAGGTTTATTTTCTCATTAGCTTTGTTTATGCGTGCCTGAGGGCGATCACAAGAATGTCATCTGCATATATACACAAGTACTTGTACGTCGCTGGCCCCAGGAAACGTTAGGCTAGTCGGGTCTGGGAAATCAGCTAAGAAGATATTGTATAATACAGGTCCAATCAGAGAACCTTGTGGTACGCCTGCACTTACATATATCCCGTATTATAAAGTTATCATCGCCGTTCGCAACATAAAACGAACGATGTTTTAGGTAGCTGTAAAGCATTCTACATAGATTTTTTATTGAAGTTGAATTTCCTTTACATTTTGTATATAATAATACCCTCTATCCAAGCGGTGTCGAATGCCTTTTCAAGGTCAATACTAACTAAAATACTTGCCTGACGTCGATTTAAGTTTGTGCATACAAAGTCAGAAAGTACTGTCCAAGCGTGACTTGTGGAGTGATATGGTCGGAAGCCAAACTGAAAAACATTATTTTCATTAATGTGTAGTTTAATTTTTTCTTGTAGAAACTGTTTCAGTAGTTTGCTTACGTTAGATAAAAGGGATATAGGACGATAGTTATAGATAGACTTAGGATCGGCATTTGGTTTCAGTACAAGTATAACTTTTGCTGTTTTCCTTTCCTTTGAGAAATATCCTATGTTATAAGAGTGGTTGATAAGTGCAGTAACAAACTTCCAGAAAAAAGGAGGGTTTTCTTTAAGAGAAAATTTGAAACTCCATCATCGCCAAAGCTTTTCTTATTATTTTTGAAACTTGTAAAATGCTCGATTTGCTTTGCTTTTACAAACAAATTATGACCTTTGTATGTTCTCATACTGGTTTCTGTTAAGTTAATTTCACCATTGGCATTTATACTTTTTCATAGCGCGAGGAGTGCTAATTAATTTGTGAAATGATCACCTAATGAAATATTCGTGATTTGTGTCGAAATTTAAATATCTTTTCGCACATTACAAAAAAGTATAAACTGCTATCTGCAAACAATGTCGTGAATAGAGTACTATTGAAAAAGTGAAATTAATGAAATTGTCACTACTTTCGGGAAAACGAAGTAAAAATGAAAGGGAAAATCATATCTATAGCTTATAACTTAACAAAGACCATGCAGCTGCATACCTAGGATGTAAAACAGCCTACTGGGATTGAGAGGGACGCGGCTTTCTTTTTCACTGCAGCAATTTCTTTACGTACCTAATTGCAAGCTAAGGATATTTAGCTCGAGCGCGTGAATAAAAAATCCAGAATTATTATTTTACTAGTCAAGTTAATTCATTTTCACAGTTTTATAAATAGCTGCAGAAACTAACGTCCATATTTGAAAAAAAACGTGCTGATTTTTACAGATTTATCAAGAACATGAAAACAAAATCTACCACACTGATGCCCTTGCTGTTAAGGACGATTTTCAGCGAAGCCAAAAATATAAAACAGAATCTGTTGAAAATTTACTTGATAAGTCCCGAAAGCAACAAATAATGAAAAACAGGCGAATTCTCCTTCCTGTCACTGAAGCAATAATTTTACTTGAACGGCAAGAATTGGCTTTGCGAGGACAATGTGATAGCGGCAAAATAGAAATCAAAGATGACTTTCCTGATTTAAACGAGGCAATTTGAGAGCTCTTCTGAAATTCAGAGCTATGGGAGACCCATATTTGCGGGAGCATTTGTGATAAATACATGTATAAGTCCATCCCTACCAAATGAAATAATCAATTCTTGTTATGACATATTATCTGAAAAAGATATAATCAAAATCAAAGCGGCGACAGTTTACTTAGTTCTGGTTGATGAAACACGAGATATGTCTACGATTGAGCAAGTTACGAATTGCATTAGGTACACAAGTGTGACTGGTGAAGGAAAATATATCATAAGAGAAGATTTTTTGATGTTTGTTCCAACAGCATCTACAACAGGTACCAACTTTTTACATTGGGTAGACAGGGGTAAACCCGGAAATGTCTCTATCCAGTATGCTACTGCTGCCACTTATGATATTACAACTCTTTTAAAATTGTTCAGTCACTAAAATTGCAAATAATGAAATAATTAAATGTTGCACTTCTGAAAGAATTTTGTAGTGTGAACTTTCCTTTATGACTCTAGTAGTATAAGATCGATAATAGGTATTGATGAGTTCATTATATGTAAAGTACTGCTTGCCCACATATTTTCACGAAACATTCACGATAATATGCTGTTATACTCTATATTATTTAGTTTATATTGTTGAATTTTTCTTATTTAGCATATATTGAAACAGGATATCATTTTGTTATATCTTAATATGTCATGATTCAAGATTTTTTGTCGGCGTGCCCTATCTTTCAAAGTTTGTTAGAAACACCTAATCGCAAGATGTAATATACGATTCATCTGAGAATTATACGGTTTTAACTCACTATTGAGGTAGAACCTGGCGAATGTGATTTTTTCTGAAAATTTTTATTATTTCGAAAAACCTATTCTGTTCGGAATATAAGTACAGTTTCCTTGACTTTTTATTTAAACTTATTGTATTGTAATTTACTGAATTTTTTCCTGTATATTGATAATTTTTGCTAAGGTAACAGTAAGGGTGCCTGGTTTCATCCATTACTCGCTAATATGGGTGAAAAATTTAACGGTGTTCAGGCGATAATTCGCAAAACTTATGGATCACATGCTTTGCATATTCCTTGTCTCGCCCATGCTCATAATCTTTCGATATCCGCAACCAGCAGTATAACAGCTATGAGGGATTGCATTGGCACTACCGAGACCATTTATGTATTTTTCAGTACACCCAAAAAAGCGCTAATTTTAGAAAAAAGTATCGATGATTCTAATGAAACTGCCAGGACAAATATACGAAATATACGAAAATATAGAATATATAGCAGTTAAAGACGTAGTATTATACATACACAGATACTAACACATGAAAAAGCCCAATAATTAAAAAAAGGAGAACTTAATAAAAAGAATTGTATATGTAAGTGCACACATTATAAATATGTATATATATTATGCCTATATTCTTACCCGTATAGCAAATAACTCGAGTCGAGTCTGTAGCGTGTGCGCGCTTCATTCGGTAGGTCCCGCGTTCACATCCTGGCCGGGGCATGTAACATCAAATACTATAGTAAAGTTTTTTCTAACAGCGGTCGCCCCTCGGCAGGCAATGACAAACTCCCGAGTGCATTTCTGCCATGAAAGAAAACTTCTCACAAAAAAACATTCGCCGTTCGGGGTCGGCGTAAAACTGTAGGTCCCTCAATTTCTCTTGGTGCTTTCCATTCCCAGACAACCGGTCAGGTACGAGCATGATTTTTAATTTTGACCAAACTCAAATACATTGTTTGTTGGTCCAAATAATGAGACACGTATTTTTTCTTTTGGCTCGGAAAAATTTTTCGGCCGAATTAAACGCGATTTTGTTTTTCATACAAAAATCGATTATTCAAGTTGACAGTGAGAATTTTTTTTTTTAAATGCCCATAACTTTGTCAAAATTCAATGGATTCTAGCAATGTTTTTACTAAAATGTCAGTTATTCTTGGTACTTTAAGACAGAATGATATAATGATTGATTTCCATTATTTGAAATTTTTTATTTAACAATAAACAAAAAGTGAAAATTTGTTTTAACATTTATTTTCTCAAAAAGAGTATTTTTTTTCTCTCTGAAACCTTTTCACCGGGAAATAGACACTTTGAACAACAATCAGTATACATCACCAATAGCAAAGATTTTTTTTTTCGGAGTTATGATTTTTTGTAAATATAATTCGTTTTTGTGGCACATGCTGTAATATTCTTATATTGTTTAACTTAATGGAACATTATTATATAATACATCTGCAAAAAGTAGTGTTGTGATCGTTTTTTGTGTATCAAATAGATATTAAAACACACTGTCTACCCCACAGTTTACGAAATAAATAATAACAGTTACGAAATAAAGACATTTTACTTCTATCAGTGCATAAAGGGATCTACACATAAAATTTTATTTTAGGAAGCTTGCAATTATTCAGCACTTTGATTATTATTCATCATTTCAATTTTTTAAGTGAAAATTACTGATTACCTTTTAGCATGTACCACAAAAACGAATTATATCTCCAAAAAATCAAAACTCCGAAAAAAAAAAAACTTTGCTATTGATGATTTATACTGATTGTAGTTCAAAGTGTCTATTTCCCGGTGAAAAAGTTTCAGAGAAAAAAAAATACACTTTTTGAGAAAATAAATGTTAAAACAAATTTTCACTTTTTGTTTATTGTTAAATAAAAAATATCAAATAATGGAAATCAATCATTATATCATTCTGTCTTAAAGTACCAAGAATAACTGACATTTTAGTAAAAACATTGCTAGAATCCATTGAATTTTGACAAAGTTATGGGCATTTAAAAAAAAAAATTCTCACTGTCAACTTGAATAATCGATTTTTGTATAAAAAACAAAATCGCGTTTAATTCGGGCGAAAAATTTTTCCGAGCCAAAAAAAAAATACGTGTCTCATTATTTGGACCAACAAACAATGTATTTGAGTTTGGTCAAAATTAAAAATCATGCTCGTACCTGACCGGTTGTCTGGAAATGGAAAGCACCTCTTACAACATCAAAACGCATACCACAAATTGTAGGAGAAGTTCGGCCAAATTCATTTAAGCGGTTATAGCGCCAATTAAGTAAATAAGTAAGTAAAATAATTAAATATATAAATAAATAATTAAAAAATTGTATTCTTTCTTTTGCGTACACGTTAGCGGCTTTTTGACGTATTTTCGCAGTCGAGTCCAAAAAGAGAAGCAACAAGTCAATAAAATAGTAAAAATGAAACCAAAAGTTAACACATGATATTTGTGGTGCCGGATCACTCCGAACAAATAACAAATAGCTAAAAATGGCTCGCTGTGCTGCCACAATCGACGGCAAGTTTCCATTTGCTTTAATCACGGGACAAAAACGCAGCTTTAAGCGTTCTGTGAAGCCTTTCTATAATGCCATTTTTTTTGGGGATGGTATGGTGTAGTTCTCAAATGAAGGGCACCGATTGTTTTAACAAGTTCATTGAACGCGCCTGACTCGAGCTGTCTGCCACGGTTCGATAAAATGCGCTTAGGAACCCCAAACCGTGCTATCCAGTTATTGATAAGAGCCTTTGCTAAGGTTTTTCAATTTCATTTCAATTTCAATTTATTCGGTCTATGACATGATATGTCTTACAGACTAGCGGTACAATCAAATTAAAACTAAATATACAAAATTAACTTAAAACTAAAAACCAAATGTATGCGAAAAATAAAAAATAAAAAACTACCCATACAGATCGTCTATGACTGATTTAAAGACAGATCTTGGTGACGAAAAATCAATATTTACTTTTTTTGAGATTTTGTTAAACTCTAAAAGCGCTCTAAAAATTGGTCCATGAGAAAAATAATTAACTTTGACAACTTGGAGATAGAACAATTTTTGAAAACGAAGAGCTTTACTAGGTATATTAAAACTAACCATCCCTAGAAGTTCGGAACAGTCAATGAAACCATTAATTACATCATAAACAAACATTAAAGACTGAATTGTTCTTCTGCTCTGAAGTGATGTTAAGCTTATTAACAAACATCGGGCATTGTATGAGGGCAACGGCTCTTCAAATCTGATCGATTGGAGTGCAAAGCAAATGAACTTTCGCTGAACCCTTTCAATCCTAGCAGCATGGCAATCATAAATCGGATTCCAAATAACAGCAGCATACTCGAGTTTCGAGCGAACTAAGGTATTGTAAAGAAGTCTCCTCGTATACGGATCTTTAAAATCCTTAGAGTAGCGGCGTAAAAAAGCTAGATTTCTATAAACCTTTGGAAGGACATAACATATGTGATTTCGGAAAGTAAAACGGTTATCGAACATAACTCCAAGGTCAACAAAATCATTAACTGAAATAAGTTGGTGATTTGTAATAATATAGCACGATTTCCGAAACTCCGGAGATTTAGAAAATGACATATGGAAACATTTGCTAGTATTCAATGAAAGTTTATTACTGCGACTCCACTCGACCAGATTGTTTAGGTCATGCTGCAGGAGATGAGAATCATTCTCGCAAGTAATAATACGAAAAAACTTCAAATCATCAGCATAAAGTAGAAAATTTGAGTTTTTAAAGCAAGAACCAATGTCATTAATGAAAAGAATAAATAAAATTGGACCAAGAATGCTACCTTGTGGAACACCCGAGGTCGCCACAAAAGAAAACGACTTGCAATTTTCTATTTCAACAAATAACAATCGGTTTGAGAGATAAGATTTTAGCCCGGCCAAGAAAACAGAGTGGAAACCAATACATTCGAGTTTATGCAATAAAATTGCGTGGGATACTCGATCAAATGCTTTCGAGAAGTCTGTATAGATGGTATCTATTTGAGAACCACTTTTGAATGCTGTGATACAGTACTGCGAGAAAACAGCTAAATTACTGACAGTAGAACGCCCTCTGACAAATCCATGCTGGCGCGGCTCTAAAATGGTTTTGGTAGCAAAGGTAATTGTTTCTTTAACCACTTGTTCAAAAAGCTTTGAGCATACTGTTAGTTTAGATATTGGTCTATAATTGCTTATATCATTCCTACTACCTGATTTAAAAATTGGAGTAATCGAGGCGAACTTCCATCGATCAATGAACACACCAGTAGAAAGCGATATATTGATGATCAAACATAGAGGCTTACTGATCGAACATTTACATTGCTTCAGAAAGTAAGAGCAGAAACCGTCGTAATCAGATTTCAAAGAAGTTTTTATAGCCGTTATACCATTCTGAACATCTAATTCAGAGACTGACAAATACCCGAAATCCAGTGAATGGGTAGAGGCATTACAGACGGGCGTACAAACAAGGTCATCGTTAGCTACAAAATTTGACTTAAAAAATTTTGCAAACAAATTTACAGACTGAGATAAAGTTTGCGAAGACAGCCCATTCAAGCTCATACAAGTTGGAATATTAGTAAAATCCTTTTTGGAACGAACGTATTTCCAAAAAGCTTTTGGATTGTCTTTAAGTTCGGTTTCAAATCTACATATGTATTGATTGTATAAAAACTTATCAAGAACATTGAACTGATTCATATAAAAAATGTATTTTTCTTTAAAATTTAAATTACTGCGTTCCGCTTTATACAATTTATAAAACTTGTTTCTTTGATTTTTTAACTTTTTTAGATTTTTGTTATACCATGGCAATTTATGAATAGAAGGTGCCAGAATTGAAAGGGTTCTCGAAAAAACATCGTGAGTTATGTTCAAAAATTTGTCAAAACAATCAGCTACATCACTAGTATTAAGAACGGAGTCCCAATTTATTTCCGTTAAGGCAGCATTTAACCTATCATAGTTAGCATTACGAAAGTTAAAAGAAATGGCATTTTCATTAGAATTTGCAACAACACTATAAAACTCCAACATTATGATAAAAGGCACATGATGTTTATCTATTTTATTTATTGGAAATGGGCATTCAAATAAATTAAATATTATATTATCATCAACGAATGCAAGATCCAAGATTTTATTAAACTTATTAAATAAAGTATTAATTTGGATAAGATTAAGACCAAGAAGGCTATCTAAAAAGTAAATTTCATGAGATCTATTTACGTTAGTCGGTGTTAAGACACCATTATATTGTATGTCAGACCAAACCAGATTGCTAAGATTGAAATCACCAAGTACGCAAAAGTTGCAATCATGATTTTTTTCGCAAAGGCTTACAATATTTTCTGCATGTTCACTATATACACTGTCAGAACTATTCGGAGGAATATATGATACAAATATAAATATATTACGGAAACTGCTAATGCAGACGCACAACTGATCTAAAAGGGTGTCATTGTTTGATAGCTGTTGTACTGAAGATCGTAAACTGCTCTTCACGGCGATCAGAACACCACCACCCTTGAGATGGCCAGTTTTTAGAGCATCCCTATCTTTGCGATTTACAACAAACTGATTTGAATCGAAAAATTCTGAATCGAAAAAATCCTTATTTAGCCACGTTTCAACAAACACGTAAATGTCATATTCTGCGCGAGAAGTTGCTGGAAAAATATCTTTGGCTTTGGTCCGCATTCCGGACATATTTTGAAAATAAATGTTAAGAGATTTATTAAGACAGTTTGTTACTACTTGATTTCTTCCGCATTTACCTCCTTTTGAAAAAAACGAAAAGGACGAACTTTAATATCAGCTGGCCAAATAATTGGATTTAATACCTTCGAATAAAATGATGGCGAAACGCCTAATTTAAAATTTATACTACGAAAATTGTCTACAGAAACATCTTTCTTAATCAGTTTATAGCACGCAAATTGATTACTTTGAATGCCCGAATGTCGAGAAACATAGGATATTACATTATCCTCAGTTACAGACGGTTTGAAAGAGGATATATGTAACCACTTCTTTTTTTTAACAACATCCAACTCGGCACTATCATTACATCCAAAAACTATTTTCTTAAATTTATGCCCTTTTTTATGACGCGCAGTAGTCCATTCGTTCGGATTTACAACAATTGATGCAGGCGACTCAGCAACAGCAAACGAATTAGAATTAGAATTTTGAGCAGGCAGCAAAGCAGATAACTGAGCACACGGAGTAGCAGCAATCATCGGAGTAGTCGTCGCAGTCACTAAGTTAGTGGTAGTAGCCGAATCGTGCAAAGGCAACAATGATGAGCGAATTTGAACGGGCAGCAAAGAAGATAATTGAGCATCCGTAATAGCAGCAGTCACCTGAGTTGGCTGCGCAGTCACTACGTTGCTGGTAGTAGCCGAATCTTGGAGAGGCAATATTGATGAGCAAATTTGAGCGGGCAGCAAAGTAGATAATTTAGTATCGGTAATAGCAGCAGTCACCTGAGTAGGCAGCGCAGTGAATACAGTAGAGGTAGTAGCAGTAACGTGGGAGGACAACGACGTTGTTGTAAGCGCCACCGTAGCAGAGCGTAATGGCAGTTTAGCTCTCCCAGCGCCCATAACAGCGTCACTATACGATTTATGAGTGGGCGAAACACTAATACCAGCAGACAAAGAGCTTGAAGATGACGATTTTACATGTTTGCTTTCGTTAATTTTCGTATTAGATTTTTGTGTAAGGCAGCCAAAAACAACACCACACAAACCTCTGATTTCTGATAGCAGGAGCGACAATGTATCATCTTTAGCATTAAGTCTGGTATGCAATTCAAGAATCTCCGCTTGAAAGATATCGGATTTTTTCAATAAACACTTATTATCTTCGTGAAGAGCACTGATAGCAGATAAAAGGCGAGAATTAACCGCTTTAATTTCGGCAAATTCATCGGCTACAGAAAATGACTTTTGCTGCTGTTCAATTACGTGCTCATGAGTGTTTTTATTTTGGTCCACGGTACTTATATCCACAGCCGCGAGTGGTGGAGGAGAACGAATAGAACAACGGCGCACAGCCACACACACCTTACAAAAGAATGGCTTATCTGTGCTCAACAAATAGTCAAGATCAGCCTGTTTTAGTGAATATGTCCGAATATTTAATAAAAATTATCAGCTAAGCATTTTTATTATGTTTAAGTAAAATTACAAAATAAGCAAAATAAGCAATTTTGTAATTTAGCCAATAAGCAATTTTGTAATTTAGCAATAAGCTTCGTTTTAAGTTAATGATCAACAAAGACCAGTTTGTTTTCAGCTCTGGTTGGTGTCAGTACACCTCCACAAAAGTCTGTTGAGTTTATTTTTTAAAAACGCTTTTGCCGCACCGCATTCGAAAATTGGCGCAGTCGGTAGGATCTTTTCAAAATAATAAGTAAGGATTTAGTGATATGAACAGTACGCGGAAAAAAATTAAATAAATAATAACACCCAAATAAATCTTGCGATTCCGTAGCCAACGAGTTGGCCGGACCTTCCAAGGTATAATATAATAAAAAATTAAACAACATAGTGAAGTGTTGTTAAGTCCAAACTAAACTACAATGCGAACTAAAAATAAGTAAGCACTAAATTAGAGACTAATAAAACCCCACAATAGTAGAAAGTGTGTTTGTAAAGCGAAACGCATTAGCCACAAAATTAAAATAAGAATACAATCATTAGACTTCGGAGGCAACGAATATTTGACGCCAGAAGGATGGAACAAACTCAACCAGATGCTGTCGCAGTAGATTTAGTGGAGCACCTGGCAAGTAGAGATCAGTGGCTAGAGCAGTTGGAAAATGCGTATTTACACCTACAACAATAAGTACAACAACAACCACAACCGCAGCAGTCATCGGAGGAGGTCAATAGACGGCGTGAGCCCATCTTACGAACTACAAATCTTCTGAACTACAAAACGGATACTGACAATTGTACTCACTTGTATAGACACTTGCTAGGAAAGAAATAATTAGTACAAAGCTCCACGTCGGACGGTGCGGACGTGTAAAATCATGTATGTATGAATTACAAAAATTGTATGTATGTGAAATTGTTGTTAATATTTATGTTTTATGTTATTATCAGTTGCCCTGAAGACGGTTACCGTAGTGTAACCGAAATATATTGGAAGAAAAATAAGTAAATCATTTGTTTTACTATGCCAACACCCCCTTGACCTCGAGCCGGTAAAACACAAAATTAAAATTGGAAAGGTCGCTAAAAATCATTATTATTGAAACATCAGACATATCTCCTTTACGGAAACCGGAGAAGTTACAGTAAATTCATTTTTGAAAGGGGTAGAATATTTACTGTCAACAACACGGGACGAGCAGACAAGAAAGGAAGCAGTTCGTGCCATATACTATACCAACATACAGGGAGACGCGAAAAATGCAGTGATAAACATTCCAGAAACGGACAATTGGAGGCCGATGAAATCAACGTTAAAACTACATTATCGCCCAGATGCAAAACCACACCACATCTACCGAAGAATATCAAATTTGCGTGTAAATACCGTAAGTGAATTAACTGTAGATATCCAAAATATAAAATACAAAAGTGATGAATTAATTGTTTATTATGAAGGAAATGGTTGTATAGATTTAAGTAATACCGATAAGTTGCTGGTTAATGTAACAAAAGAGATGACGCAAGGAGCACTTTTAGATAAAATTTATCACGAACACCATTTAGACAAAATTCTGGAACTGATGACAAAAAGGAGATACGAGGAAAGTTGTATAAGACCAGAGTTTAAAAAGTATAGAAAGGAAGAAAAGTCACAGGAAAAGCCACGGAATTATACAAATCAGGATACTGATAGAAGATAAGTAAATATTCTCAATGGAATCAGAATAACCGGTATAACGTCCATCAAAATCATGCTAATAACTCCGCTTAATTTAGAAGAGCTTTTATAACAGGGCTGGTAAGAAACAATTCTAACAACCTCCAAAATGGTAAGGATCATACGCCAGGAAACGCTAGGCAATATCCAATATCGCTGGAATCAACCTAGGCAAGGGCAGGTCGAACCTACGGAAATTGATAACATAGAAAGATATTCAGATAATCCACAAAGGGCAGGAAACCCAAATCAGCAGTTTAGCCAAACCCGCTTAAACGTTGATAGGCAAAGCCCAGAAGGACCAGTCATAGGGAAGAAATTAACAAGACGGTTTTTTTTACGATGCCGCCTCGCAACGCCTATCAAAAATCAAACTAATTATTAATAATAAAAAATGCATTGCTTTAATTTAATTTAATGATTTTCCACAAATTAAATTTAAACGCCCAATAATATTCAGTACATTGACAAATAAAGATACAATCAAATATGAAATACATTTAGTAGCACCGGACGAATTTAATTTACCCGACAATGCACAAAGTCGATGGAAAGTCACAACACTAAATGGACGGAATTGTGACTTTATAAGAGGTATAGATATTTTAAATTCACTTAATGCAATAATAAATATAGAAGAAAGAAGAATAACACTGAATGAGAGGGAATCTTAATTTTTAAATAATCTTTGCGACTTTGAAGAAGTATGTACAATAGAAAAAAACTGATAATAAAATAGAAGCAATTCAATTGAATCACTTAAATACTGTGGAATATAAGGAAATAATTTAAGTTTTAAGAAGGTTTAATCAATTATTATACAAAGAAGGAGACAAACTAACAAGTACCACTGAATTACAACATGAAATTAGGGCAACGACTAGTGAACAAATTAATGCGAAATTATACACTTACCCACCACAACATGAAGAGGAAGTTCGGAGACAAATAAAAGAAATGGCCGAACAACAGTCCTCTAATTGTTGTACCCAAAAAAATGGGCAATTCAGGCAAGAAGAAATACAAAATCGACTACTATGATTGGAAATTAATCAAAATTACAGTAGATGATAAGTATTTTAATATAGATTCAATCTTAGACAAGTTGGGGAGAGCTTAATACTTCACAACGCTATATTTGGCGAAGGGGTACCACCAAATTTTGGCAAAGGAAGAATACAGGGAAAATAGAGCATTTATTTAACCTCACGGATTGTACGCATTTGTCAGGATACCATTCGGATTAAAGAATGCGCCTGCACTCTTTCAGCGGCTGATGAACGAAATTCTACGCGATTCTATTAATAAGACTTGTGTAGTTTATTTAGACGACACACTAATATAAGTACCTCATTGAAGGAACATATTAACATATTAATAATTAAAGCCATAACTGATAAATAGAAACAGTAATAATTACCATAAGGATGAGTACGCCTAAAAGCAAACTATAAGTAGAACAAAAAGCTTATAGATTTGCAAAACAACAATGCCAACCACGCTATTAAATTAAGCACATAGTGGCGATGTCACACTTAATAGCGGTATGGTTGGAGATAGGGATAATGAGAAAACAAGCAATTTTCACACGGTTAGCGTGGCCTAGCAACTCCGTGTATCATGGTTCAAAGCCAGGTAAAGTCTAGAAAGAAAGAAGTCTGATGAGGAGATGTGGTAATCTCCGAAATAGCAGCTATCACTTCTACCACTTCGCAAAATTGTTGTTTTCTCATATTATTCCCTAATACAAACCTGGCCTCAAGCTCTATGAATTATACAGACGATTTATAAATATAAGGTAAAAAATAATAATAAATGATATTTTTTGTATATTTTTTGTATATTGGAAAAGAGTCTGAAAATTCAAATAGACAAGTGTAATATTTTAAAAAGAGACAGAATTCGTCGGACATATACAACAGAAGAAGGTATGAAACCCAATCCAAATAAAATAAAAATTATTCAAGATTTAGAATTACCGCGTACAGAAAAACAAATTAAAAGTTTCTTAGGTATCACCAGTTATTGCCGAAAATTTGTAAAGGAATATGCCAAAGTGGCATAGCCAATCACGAAGTATTTAAAAAAAGGGTTAAAAATTAATCTCGAAGATCCAACATACATTGAGCAGGTGAAAAATTAAAAACACTAATAAGTAACCACCCCATACTGCGTTTTCCAGATTTTCAAAAACCATTTACATTATCAACGGATGCATCCAATTATGAAATTGGTGCAGTATTATCTCAGGAAGGACACCCCGTGTGTTATATCTCCTGGACCCTAAACAGCCATGAGAAAAACTATTCTGCGACAGACAAAGAGTTTTTGGTAATAATGAGGAGTGTAAATTACTTCAGGCCATACGTTTATGGTAGAAGATTCAAAATTTTAACCAGCTAATTAAATACTTACATTCGAAATATAGAGGAAAAGATATGTCACCACGACTTCAGAGATGGCTACTGAAACTAGGGCAATATCAATTCTATATTGAATAGTTACAATGCAAAGAAAACTAGAAATAAATATAACAGATAATTGGGACGATGATATAACAATGGCTACCATGCATTCCGCAGAAGAAAATTTAAATGACCATTTTTTTATAAAGGAGGAAATTGTTATAAATACAGAACCCAAATAATTATAACCAATAATCAGACAGAAGATTGTAGGGCTTTACATGGAAAGCGTATAGTATTCATTGCGGAACATGATTTTGAAAATTTGGAAGATATATTCAGGAGATATATAAGGAAAGGCATAACAGGTATTTTTTTAGAATCTTCAGATCGCAAATATAATATAGTGCAACAAAAACTCATCCAAATGTTTTCTAATGACAGAAATATTAAATTCCTTAAATGCACTACAAGAGCTCAAGATATTGAAACTGAAGTATAAGCTGTAAAGCAAATATCACTTTATCACGTAAGGGAAAGCATACATTCAGGTTTAGAGGAAACGTATAACCAAATAAAAAAAACAAAGTTTATTACCCAAAAATTAAAGAATTAATCCAGATGATTATAAAGAAATGTGATATTTGCAAGGAAATAAAATATGATAGGAATCCAAAGAACAAATTAGTGCACATAGATACTTATGTTATAAAAGGATTTCATTATTTAACTACAGTAGACAAGTTTTCAAAATTTGGAGCCGCATATTCATTAAATGACAAAACCCATGATGAAACAACTAGAAAGGAATTATTAAACAATGAAAACGTAGAACTGCACTTAACTAAACCAAATACACATACAGGCAATATGGACATCGAAAGATTCCACAACACAATTACTGAGAAATTTAGGATGATATATAAATGAAATAAGGATTTGTCAATAAAACAAATTACTCAAAAAGCAATTAGAAATTATAACAACAGATATCACTCTACAATTAAGAGCACACCATTAGATGTACAAAGTTGTAGTGTAGATCTAGCTAAAATGAAATGCAATATAGTCGGAAATAAGAAAAGACCAATAGGTAAATTAAACGAAAAAAGAAAAGAATATCGAGAAAATAGTAAGGAAGGCTTCATTAAAAACTGTAAGGCGGTTAGGCACAAAGAACAACCCAAATCTGGAAAGGCAAATTTGGCGGGTATACATCCATGTAATATAAAAAAAAACCTTCTAAATTTACAGATAATGATGACACTGCTCTGGATATTGACATGGACTCGATTAGTTGACGGAAGTAACTATGACCATAACAGAAATTACCGATCAAACAGGATTTATTGATATACAAATATGAAGCCAATAAGTAGTTAAAGAAACCGATGTAATATAAGTTTAATGCAAATAAAACATAAAGATATACTCCAACTAGAATTCTTAGAGGCCAGGAAAAAGTTGTTAACACTCATTCCAATTAGAAACAGATAGAACCGTGTTTTAATCAATGCAACAGGTAGTATGTCAAAATGGCTTTTCGGCGCAATGGCCGAAAAAGACTGACAAAACATAGTACAAAGACTTCTCTTAAAAACAAACGAATCATTCAACCAGCAAATTAAAATTAATACTTATTTTAACTCTATTAAGTGTGACTTTTCGGCACTCTGTGCTTAACAGGGTGGTCGGTATTGTTTGTTTTTATAAATCTATAAGCTTTTTGTTCGGCCTGTAGTTTTGCTTTTTAGGTTTGCTCATCCTTTATTATAATTATTTTTATTTTTGGCCTTATTTTTTATGAATCGTCCGTATAATTTATAGAGCTTGTGGCCAGGTTTGTATTAGGAATAATATGAGAAAACAACAATTTTTCAAAGTGGTAGAAGATATAGCTGCTATTTCGGAGATCACCACATATCCTCATCAGACTTCTTTCTTTCTAAACTTTACCTGGGTTTGAACCATGGTACACGGGATTGCTAGGCGAGCACGCGACCACTCAGCCACGCTAACCGTGTGAATTTTAATAATACTTTCCTGATATTTGGTATTAAAATACATAAACCTTTTCGAAATGTAAAAATAGAGTCAAAAATACAGGAAATTTTCAGTTACGACAACAAAACATATAAATTCGAAAGTAATACACATTTACGAGAATTAAAAATAAGTGAACATTGTGTAATAAAAGTACAAAAAAAAACGAAAATAAATAGTACCAATAGACATAAAAACAATTATAATTAAAAATGCAGTTAATTAAACCAATTATAAATGGAAATTATTTAATAAGGTATAATAATGGTTCAATTAAAATCAATGACTATTACTTCTCCAACTTTATCGAAAATATAGAAGAAAATATTATTAGTATAAAATACGAAAACATTCAAAATTTCACACAAAAAATTACATTCGATCAAGTAATAGAAGAAAATAAGTCAAATCAAAAAAATATTTTCACATTAAAAAATTACAGTAAAATGTCGTATGGTTGCAATATTCTATGTATAATTAAAATTACAATAACTGCCATAATATTGCTCAACAAAAATAAAGTAATTATTATTAAATTTAATAAAAGAATTCAGGAGAATTCCCATCTAAAGGCGGGGTAGTTACATATGCAACTGCACCAGGCAATGAACTCGATAAATATGATTAGCTCATAAATAAAATAAAACAAGCAACGTAACAAAATACCACTTCCGGCAGTCAAAAGAAATAAAGCAAAATTAAATACAGACAAAATTCCAAGAACCACAAGATTGTTGAGCAATATTGCGAACATTTAAATAAAAACTAGCTGTTTTTTGATATGTTAAAGTAAAATGATAAAATAAGCAATTTTGTATTTTAGCCATAAGCTTCATTTTAAGTTAATACTCAATAAAGACCAGTTTGTTTTCCGCCCAGGTTGACGTCAGTACACCTCCACAAAAGTCTGTTGAGTTTATTTTTTAAAAACGCTTTCGCCGAAAATTCGTGCGGCATTTCTTTTTATTTCCAGTAATGAGATTATGAAACGGATGTTGGTACGAAGCCGCGGGAAAAATTTTCAGTGAAAATATACCATCGCGATACAAATTTTTATTCCCTTGCTGTTGCTGGTTTAGGAAAATTTTTAATGGCTGCGACCATGTCTGAAATTAATATTTAATTACGTTTATAGCAAGATGATATTCGTGTAGCTTTTGAAAAACGATTTCCAAGTGCTCACATTATTGTGTCGCTGGAGACGACGAAATTAATGTATAATGATTCGAAAGGCCCGAATGGCGGGTTATGCCTGTTTTTCCAATGTCGAGGGGTCGACACGCTGCGGGATATCCGGTTGTCTCGGTCCAATGTAGTATTGAAGACTTATTAGGGGGGCCGTAAGGCGAAAGTCGGGTTATGCCAGCAAACTCAGCGAAAGTATCGGCGAATTGGATTGTTGAATTAAACGTCTTGATTTCAAGTGATGCGACAGTGGCGGGCGACGAAAACATAGACTTAACCGCTGTTAAATTGGCGATTAGCTGATTGCGCCGTATCAGTAAGCAAATCATAGTAGCAGAGAAAATCAAAACCTATGATCGTCAGCGACAACGAAGGGCTAGTGAGACCGAAATCTAATTGTATGTGTGTTTCTCCAATCACTTTCATTGGCAAATCATTAGTAGCACACAGTTGTGTTGCGCTGGATCGCATGTCTTAGCTTTTGAAGGTTAATGGCAGCACGGAGGCTGCTGCATGTTAAAAAAGCAGACAAATTCAGAAATTTAATGTTGCAGGAACATTTTCGGGTTGATAGGTATTTTCCGAATTAAATAACTTTAAAAAAGTAAATAATTTATTGAAAATTTAATTTTTATATATAATGTAATAAAAACGAATTTAATATAATGGATCTTTTTATTAAAATTTATTTCTTTTTCTTTTTCTAGTAACTGATGAAGTGAAATAATTCAAATTTAATTTTAATTAATATATTTTTTTTAAATCTTTCTTTTTTAATATTAAATAATATTAAACATAATAGTTTAATAAAAGATTTTGTTCCAATTTCTTTATATTACACATCTAAACTATTTAAAAAAAATGAAAACTTTTCCATAATTTCGTAAATTCATTTGAAACGCAATAAAATTAGAAGATAAATGTAATTGAAACAAGATTTCCAAAAATTTATGAATGTTAATAAATATATCGTATTTAATTTAAAAAAAAAAATCATAAAAATTAGACATGGCACGAAAAAAAACTGGGATTCGAACAATGGGGCAAGAGTTAAAACATGCAATATGATAAGCAGACACTTGATGGAGTCCGCTTAAACAGCTAATTATGCAAATCACAGCAATGTGTGCGCAAAAAAGAAGAACTATTTACGAATCCAACTAAAAATGATACAAAGAAGAAAAAGTAGTAACCCGAGAAAAAAACTGTTTTTTGTTTGCCAGCGGGGCAAGTTGAGACGGAAGAGGAGTTATGCAACAATTGTGGATAAGAGAAGGGTTGAAAGGGAAAGGGAACGGTAAGCAAAATAATATTCTTTTCTGCTTTTCGGCAATTTTTGTGTCGATTCGCCAATTGCGCGTGCACGTGTACGCAAATGAATTGATGCGCATTTGGTCAGAAGTTCTAGAATGTTCTAGAATATTCTAGAACATTCTAGAATGCCAGCAATTTGTCAGACTACGTTGGCAAATTGCATTAATGTCTGATATTGCGGTGTTGAAATTTTCAATGACCGTCGATGGTTTGTAAAATTGAAGATTTTAGCATTTTTGTTTTCGTCGCGAAAAAGATCGTTGAGGGGAACATTTGCGTGCGCGGGAGATGAAATGCTTGCGCTTATGAATGAACGACATTTGTTTTTAGGAATACGCGCACGCGTTTATGAATGAATTTTTTGTTGTTGTATGTAGTTTCAGATATTTTAGAATATTTGGCGGCAGCGCAGGCACAAATGCAGCTGCGGTTGTGATTGCGCTGTGATTTGATTTAGATTTAGCGTAGGTCAAGGTTGAATTTATGCACATGCACGTAAGTACATATGTATGTACATAGTATGTGAGTATGTATGTACATCGATGCATATGAATTTATGTACATAGATACATATATACATATGTACATAGATATTCATACATATGGATGTGTGCATATATGATTGTATACCTACTTGATATATTAGTTATTTTTGAAAAATATAGTATTCTCTGGAAGTATACATATTTATATCAATATACATATGTACATACATACGTAAGTATGTACATATGCATGCTAGTGCAAGAATTTTCAAAAAAGTAAAAATCTGATAATTTTTAAACCAAAAGCGCGTCGCCAGGTTCCGAACTCACGCAAAACGAAAGCATAAAGAATTTTGCGGCGTCTCTTAAAGCAACTGCACCACAGAACGCAATTAAATTCTCTGATCTAAAGCGCTACTTGATACGGTTTGCCGTGAATATTTTTTACCAAGACAAATTTTTGATACAAATGAACAAATTTATAATATATGTATGTAGATCGCATATTATTTCGCATCTACAGAAAAGGGAAACCAAATCAAATATTAAATTGGAAGCAAATATACTATGTACTATGAGTATTTATTATATTAAAAAAATCATTTTTAACAATTTTTTAATTAAACGAACATTAAATTATTAATTCATGTTTGTAAGTAAAAATATAAATATGCTTGGATATTTTAATATTTCACATTGTTTTCATTTTTTTAAATATTCATGGTGGCATGATAAAAATACCATATTATGCTTTTTTCGTAAAAATGCAACATATAATTTTAGTTGAAGCCAACTTTTCTTCTTTTATTTTAAGTAATTTCTCATGAAAGTATTTTGAGAAATTTAAAAAAGAGTTAATTATGTATTAATTTCATATTTTGTAAAAAAAAATGTCGTATACACTTGCAACATTATCAATACTTCGAATTTCAGCTTTTTTTTTAATTTTGAAAAATATTCATAATGACTTGCAAGTAAAATTACTACATAATGTGCATATGTACAGTACATAAATACATTCATATGCAATTTAATTTTAATTATTTCTTTATATTTTTTTTTTAAATTTGTAACTTTAATGAAGTTTATGGAAAATTTTAGAAATAATTTTTTAATCATTTTTCCTGACAATTTTTTTTGGAAACAAGATTTCAAATGTATTAATAAACACATTTGTAACAAAATTCCCATAAACATCTGCCACTTATCAACATTTCAGCAACAATTTGAACAGTGGAAATGTTAATTCGCATTTTCATGCCTGTTAAGTAGGCGGCGAAATAAAAATTTAACATGTCCATTCCTTAGACAAAACCTTTCAAAATTCATTTGGATCGAACCAAATTTTGCACCTTCTCATTGTTGTAAGTTCTCTGGCGAAACCCAACAATAGATTTATTTATTTACTTAATGTTTTTTCAACTAGCTGGCGTTTTTTCACATTTTACTTAAAATTTGCATTCCGGTTCGCTATTTTAATATTTTTTATGAAAATATTAATTCTGATATAGCATAATGATTAAATTACAAATTTATTATATGCTGGCTGTTCCCAGCATGCGTCGCTACGATTTAATCCTTTTTCTTTTATCAATACCCTTTTTATTGCCGCCGTGCTTATCCAGATAACTACATTAATTTTCCTTTCAATTAAAAAATAAAATAAACAAAACAGAAACACCATTATGCCGTTGAAAAAACTATATTCAAAAGAAAATGATTCTAAAAAGTGTCTATTAAAAATTGTTTCTTTGTTTTTCATTTAATATTTTGATAAAATTTACCCTACGTTATAGCTCCATGAAAATAAATTCAGTAGTAAAGCATATTAGTGAGTTAAATATACAGAGAAATAATAGTCCAAATGTGTTATATTACAATCCATGCATCTACCGAAGGTGACTTTAAGAAGATAGATATGTACATATATTGAAGATAGCTAAACAATTATTTTGGTTATCTTTCCCCCATTTCATATGAATTGATTGAGAGTTGGCGAGATCTAGAGGCACATTCCTTATCTCACCATCGTTATATTGAGATTATAATCAACTTCTCTCTGACAAAAGTTCGTATAAACCTACAAGGAACACAATTGTACCGCGATGAAGAGAACATGGTCAATGTGAAAACATTGCTCAGAGGCGCAAATCAGACATTCCCTGAACCTAAACTAAGGGACAAACGTCATTCCCATTGGTCAAGAGACTTAGCTGTGAGACGGAATGGCATAAGTACAAACATTTAATCCGGGCCTGTAAAAAAGCTTTAAGGAAGGCAAGGAGATCCTCGTGGTGCAGTTTTTGTCGCGGCATCGAGGATGGTTCCGAAACTGCCTGGCTACGAAGGCTTCTGTCAAGGCTATGAAGGCTTGCTTCAAACTGAAGCATAATCCGTTAATATGGAGAAATGTCGCAGCCGTATTAATTCCCAATGCCATACATATTAATCCAAAGGACCTTAGGCCTATCAGCCTATCCTCCTTTGCTCTTACGCTTCCGCTCTGATACTATCGATAGTCGACTACTATACATGCCGGCTATATTGAGAAGTCTATCAGAGTTAAGGATTCCTTTCTCGTAGCCTTCCTGGGCATTGAAGGCGCTTTTAACAACGTGCTTCCAAAGGCTATAACGGACGCCGTTAGAGCTCTTGGGGTGGAGAGCTCAACTACTTTGCTGTAGAATATCACATGCGACGGTTAGCGAATTAATTGTCTAGGCGCCCCAAGGAGGAGTTCTATCCCCACTTCTGTGGAACCTAACAGTAAATACGTTTCTGCGGGACATGGATTGGGGAGGACCACAAGTCGCATACGCTGAAAACGTGGCAATCACGCCAAGGGGCAAATTTCCAAAACACTGCGCGAGCTGATGCAACGCACACTTCAGAATGTATCCATGTGGTCCACCCGCTGCTGGCTTAGGTTCAGCTCACGTAAGGTGGAACTTGTTCTTTTTACGATGCGGTCTAAAATGCCTTCGGTAACTCCGCCGGAACTAAGCGGCGTCCAGTTAAGTCTTCTTATAAGTGCCAAATTTTAGGCGTTATTATAGATATGAAGTTAAACGGGAAAGAGAATACAGTTCAACTTTAAGGAAAGGATTCCGAAGCCCTCTTTACCTGCAAGGGAGCCATATGCACGAAATGGGACCTTAATCCCCGGATCAGTTGATGGATCTTTATTGATGTCGTTATACCAATTCTTTTATATGTGGTGATCGAATGGTGGACTGCATTAGAAAAAGATATTAGCCTCAGGCTACTCACCAAGTTGCAAAGATCTAGTATGATCTGCATAAACATGGCGCACAGAACTACGCCAAATGAGGCCGTGAACGCTATTTTAGATCTCCTTCCTTTAGACTAAGGGACACATCCCTATGTCATAACGAAACCCCAGGAAACTCTTCTATTTTAAACAAGTTTGCTCTATTCCGAGTCGCACGGATCGATGTGCTTCGACATCGGTTTCTTAAAGTAATTTTATTACAAGAACTCCAAGTAGGAAGAAGTGGAAAATGGATTTTTGCACTCCGCCTGATAGTATTGCCATGTATACAGATGGCTCAAAACGCGATAGCAAGGTGGGAAATTTCTCACGACCCTCTCCTACATGTTTCCTTTAGGTTACCAGATCACTAGAGCGTTTTCCAGGCTGAGGTCTCAGCTATAAGAAAGTAGTAGATAAGCTTGGAACCAGAATTCCAGAAAGAGATATCTTCATTTTTAGTTATAGCCAGGCTGCAATCAAAGCTCCGACTTCTTTCACGTTTAACTCAAACATCGCGCTGGACTGACACCTATCTCTACAGGAGATGGCCAAGCAGAACAAGCTGTACCCCATTTGGGTCCCTGGCCACAGTTACATACAGGGAAACTACATGCCAGCTGAACTTGCAAGAAAAGGCATGCCCAAGCAGATTCTTAGCAGATAAATAACGCATTGCCATGCCGTTTTCCACGTGTAAACTGCTACTAACGGGTATATTTTGCATGTTACCGAACATCTTGCCACCGGTAAACTTTATTGCCGAAGTTGTAAATACTTCTAGTAACCGCAATTCTGAAAAGCCTTTGAATACACAAATTCTTACAGACTAAATAAGCTAATGTACAATAGTAATTACTATGAAAAAAAAGGCCTGAGGCGATTCATTAAGGTGACATGCGGCCACATAAGATCAGCACCTGTAGAATTTAAGAACAAATTTATATCACTTGCTCTAGAAATAGGAGCATTCATACCATAATTGGTTTTCGAGAAACCAATTTTTAGGGTTTCGAATTGTCGGAGATTCTTGTAAGGAACATTGAACTAAATTTTACTAAGAAGGAAAGAACAATCAATAGTCCCAGTAATGATACTAATAAGAAATGAACACGATAACATGGATCTTCTGCTTTCTAGGGTTTTTAAGTCAATCAACAAACATCGAGATCGGTACGATGGTAAAGGTTCTGAAAAGTTAAGGATCGGAGCGCAAATCGTAGAAAAGCTTTTTGAACTCTCTCAAGCCGATTAGAGAGACCTATTTGGTAGGGCCTCCAAATAACAGCGGCATAATCTAACCTCGATCTGACAAAAGCACAATGTAATGTTTTGAGAGTATGTGGGTTAGAGAATGCAGAGCAATTTCGACGTACAAATGCTAGCATTGAGTATGGCCGTGCTATGACGTGGTTAATGTGACTAGTGAAATTTAACTGAGAATCGAAAATAACCCCTAAATCTTTAGTTTCGTCAACGGATTTCAAAGGAGAGCCAGCAATGCTATACGAAGTGTGAAAAATAGTAGCCGATTTAGCAAAAGTAATGTGAAAACATTTGCTTATGTTTAGCGATAAACGATTTAAATAACACCAATTGTGTACCTTATGAAAGTCGGATTGCAACCTTTTAAGTGCTGTTAATAATCGCAAACATTTTAAGGTCATCAGCATACAGCAAGTATTCAGCAAACGAAAAGAATGAACCTATATCATTAATAAAGAGATTGAATAAGAGGGGTCCTAGAATGCTCCCCTGCGGGACATTAGAGGTTACAATAAACGGACGGGATGTGGCGTTATCAACGGCAACAACGCAGCGTCTATTGGACAAATATGACTTGATCCACGACAAAAACACGGAGTGAAAACCCATTGACGCAAGTTTCAACAAGAGTATTTGGTGGGATACTTTGTCAAACGCCTTAGAGAAATCCGTGTAAATTGTGCCAACTTGTGATCTTTTTTGGAAATCGGAAATGCAGTATTCACTGAAAATGGGCAAATTAGTGACAGTGGAGCGATTCGCAACAAAACCATGCTGATTATTGGAAATAGGGCTTTTGACCGCAAAATATAACTTTCCATACACAATTATCTCAAAAAGTTTTGAGACAGACGAGAGTTTCGAAATCGGCCTATAATTTCGAACATCGTTTTTGTTTCCACACTTAAATATAGAGGAAACGGATGTCAACTTCCACTCATCCACAAATATACCAGAGGCTAATGATTTATTGAAAATAATTGAAAGAGGTTCGGCAAGGCACAAACAGTTTTTCAGCAAGATTGCTGAAAGGCCACTCGAGTCAGTTTTAGAGGAAGGCTTGAGTTTACTAATACCATTGATGACGTCGGTCACAGATACGCGCAAAGATCCAAAATGTATCGAAGAATTGCTCCGAGAAGGAAGACTAGTATTCATGTCAATGTCGGACTCAAAATTAGAGCAAAAAAAATCAGAAAATAAATTAGCAGAATCAGTAGCAGAATCAGTAGCAGAATTTACACATTTACCATTAAAAAATACATTAATTGGCACCGTCGAAAGACTTTTTTGATTTGATGAACTGCCAAAAAGCCTTCGAGTTCGAAATGATATTGTTTTCAAATTTCATAATATAGTTCCTGTATAAGAACTTATTCAAACAGTCAGATTCCTTTGAGTAATACTGAAATTTAGAATAATGCACTGGATCACCAGTCTTTTTATACAATTTGCAAAATTTGTTCTTCAAATTCTTCAGATGCATTAACCGTTTAGTATGCCAAGGTGTCTTACATAATTTCTTTTTACAAATCGGGGCGTGCTTCAAACACAATTCAAAAAGCCTAGTTTTAAAGTAATGAAAACATGAGGTAACATCACTATCACGGAAGGCATCACATCAATCGCTATTTAACAAAATTTCGTTAAATGTAGAGAAGTCACATGCGTTGTAGTTGTAGTTGGTCACGAAGGTCTGAAATATTTTGAAAGTAAATTTTTAAACATTTATTACTAGCTATGGATTTGGTCAAAGCATTAATTTTCGCTGAGTTATCTACGACTCTTGCTGAGAAGCACCTACTTTCCGAAAAACTTAAATGGTCTAACCGTAACATTTTTTGGCCAGATATCTGCATTTAGTACATTATCATAGAAGCTTTCAGCAAATCCTAGCTTAAAATTGATTTTTTCAGATTTTCTAAATTACTGTCCTTCTTTATTAGCATAAAGCAAACCAAGAATTTTTTTTCAATACTGGCAGGCTTGAAAACATAAGACAAGATATCATCCACGGAAACACTAGGAGAAAACGAGGAAATATGCAGCCATTTCGTTTTCTGTACAACACTTAGTTCATTATTGTTGTTCGCACCGACAATCAGAGGTCGTTTTAGCTTACTGCGGATACCATTTGTGACAGTATTCCACTTGGGTACTTGACTTCCAATTGGCATATTTGCGTTATCTGCAATAGAAGCATCATCCATAGCGAATGGAATTGATGAGAGAATAGGCGAATCAGCAGCAACACCAGAGAACTTACAACAATGAGAAGGTGCAAATTTTGGTTCGATCCAAATGAATTCTGAAAGGTTTTGTCTAAGGAATCCAGATGTTAAATTTTTTATTTCTCCGCCGACTTAACAGCGTTGAAAAATGTGAGTTAACATTTCCACTGTTCAAATTGTTGCTGGAATGTTGATAAGTGGCAGATGTTTATGGGAATATTGTTACAAATGTGTTTATTAATCCATTTGAAATCTTGTTTCCAAAAAAAAAATTCTCAGGAAAAATTATTCTAAAATTATTTCTAAAATTTTCCATAAACTTCATTAAAGTTACAAATTAAAAAAAAATATAAGGAAATAATTAAAATTAAATTGAATATGAATGTATTTATGTACTGTACATAGGCACAATATGTTGTATTTTTACTCGCAAGTCATTATGAAATTGACATTGGACATTTTTTTACAAAATATGAAATTAATACATAATTAACTCTCTTTTAAACTTTTCAAAAAATTTTCAGGAGAAATTACTTAAAATAAAAGAAGAAAAGTTGGCTTCAATTAAAATTAAAACGAATGAACAAATTCGTAATATATGTAGATCGCATATTATTTCGCATCTACAGAAAAAGGAAATCAACATAGGAAACCAAATCAAACTCATAGTAATATTAATTATATTATAGAAAATCAGTTTTAACAATTTTTATTAATTAAACGAACATAAAAATTTTATTAATCCATAATTGTAAGTAAAAATATAAATATGCTTGGATATTTGAATATTTCACATTTTTTTTCATTTTTTAAAATATTCATGATGGCATGATAAAAATATGTACCATATTATGATTTTTTCGTAAAAATTCAACATATAATTTTAATTTAAGCCAACTTCTCTTCTTTTATTTTAAGTAATTTCTCCTGAAAATTTTTTGAAAAGTTTAAAAGAGAGTTAATTATGTATTAATTTCATATTTTGTAAAAAAATGTTCAATGTCAATTTCATAATGACTTGCGAGTAAAAATACAACATATTGTGCATATGTACAGTACATAAATACATTCATATTCAATTTAATTTTAATTATTTCTTTATATTTTTTTTAAATTTGTTACTTAAATGAAGTTTATGGAAATTTTTAGAAATAGTTTTTTAATAATTTTTCCTGACAATTTTTTTTTTGGAAACAAGATTTCAAATGGATTAATAAACACATTTGTAACAATATTTCCATAAACATCTGCCACTTATCAACATTCCAGCAACAATTTGAACAGTGGAAATGTTAACTCACATTTTTCAACGCTGTTAAGTCGGCGGAGAAATAAAAAATTTAACATCTGGATTCCTTAGACAAAACCTTTCAGAATTCATTTGGATCGAACCAAAATTTGCACCTTCTCATTGTTGTAAGTTCTCTGATTATACTATATAATACTGATGTAAGAGAGTTAGTTTTGCAGTTTAAATCCAAGTTTCCTAATATAGATATGAAAATTGTAAATGTGTCTAAGACAAAGGGTACATTTTACGTAAGAGATTTCAATGCCTATACAGGTATGATGAATATGTTAAGGGAAAAGAATATTAGTTCTGATTCATTTACACCTGAACAAAACAAACAAGTATCATTGATTATTCGCGGTTTGCATTACCGTATTACACCTGAGGAAATCAACGACGAGTTAGACATAATTTGCCCAAATTTAGTGGTTAACGTACAGCCATTTTATACTTCATATATGCGTAAGAATGAAATACAGTCTTCTCTTTTTCTTATAACGTTAGCTCCAGGTGAACCCATTGATGAAACTATTAAAATTAAATACATATTATATCAGACTGTTTCGTGGGAAAAACCAAATAACTATACAAAAGAAGTGCAATGTAAAAGATGTCAACGTTGGGGGCATATAGCTAAAAATTTTAACCATAATTATAATTGCGTCAAATGAGATCAAAAACACCATCCTGGCGAATGTTTATTATCAAAGGATGAGGGTATTGAACCATATTGTATAAATTGTAAAAAGTGGGGACATCCTGCTAATTTTCGGGGATGCGAAGTTTTTGTTGCTTATCAAGATGCAAAAAAAACAAAAAAGTAAATAGTGTCGGCAACAACAAACAAATGAATGTGGGTTCGTTTCTAAAAAGTAACGCCCCTTTCTCTAATGTGGTTAAAAATAATAATTTTTAAAATTATGGTGCTGTTATATAAGAATACTTCATCGATAAAGGAATTTTTAGCATTGGCAAAGCAATTGCTTTGTGAAGAGCCTGTTTCAGTTGAAACCAGAATTAAACACTTTATGCAGAATTTTAGGTTTCTAACGGTTGATGAACGTAAAAAAGAATGCACGGATATCATGAAACTTTTGGATAGTAATGGGCCTTAAAGACTTGAAATTTCTCACACTTAATGTTGGCTCTCTTGTTGCATTAGAAAGAAGAGTTGAGTTAGAGTATATTTTGAAAGGCAATAAGTATGATGTGGCTTTTTTGCAAGAAACTCACTTGCAACGTTGTCACAAATTTAATATGACAATGAGCAGGCAGTTGCAGTAGCTGTTAATAGAAATATTGTTCACTGGAGAGTTTTTATACCAACCAATAATGTACCATATGTATGTATCAGATTTTCTTTGAAGAGCAATTCTGAGATGAGAACTTTTTTAGCATTAAGCATTTATTTTCGTTGTAATATATCTGCTGGGTAGTTTCTTTCCTATTTAAATACACTTACTGCATTTGCAACCAGTTAGTCATTGGGATAGTCATTGGTGGAGATTTTAATGCAAAAAATGTTCGTTGGGGCGATGGTTGTAATAATACAAACGGTGTGCAATTGAATAATTGGATAGATCAATCATGTTCCAATATTGTAAGACACTGCTCGTCTGTACCTACATACCCAAATGGAAATTCATTTTTGGACCATTTTCTAGTCTCAGCTCATTTGATCAATATTTTTTCTTTAAATTTTAAAATTTCAGTTGAGTTGAGCTTCTCCGATCATTATTCTCTAAATTGGGAAATATCTTTTGCGAACATTGATAGTGTATATATTAAAAAGGGTGGTAATTTTATCTCCACCAATTGGGAAGATTTTAAATCGCTTCTCTCTTCCAAATTAGATAATTCTCTACCACCTATAAATAGGAATTTGACAGATGTTGAAATTGAATCAATTGCTGATTTATTTGCGAAACTGGTCAGTGAATGCGTTAAAAGCTGCTCATCGAAATCCAAATACAGAAGATATTCGCCTTATTTTAATATAATTTTCAAAACCCCGTTTAAAATCAAACATTATTGGATGAAGAAACTTAAAAAATTGTATCATTCGACATATAATAGCCGCTCTATAGCTTATATAGAAATTTCAAAGCAGGTGCCTTTCCTCAAAAATTTGATTCAGAATTATATGCATAAAGTGCAAGCGCAAAATTTTCAAAAATTCTTGGAAGATTTGCCGCCTAATTCTCTTGCCTTTAAAAGGATCTATAGTTTTTCACAAATAAAATCAGGTAATTTCTGTTCGGAAGTTATTCAAGATAATGAAATAATTTGTGATGAAGAAGAGATAGCTGAATCAAAAATTTGATTCAGAATTATGTGCATAAAGCGCAAGCGCAAAATTTTCAAAAATTCTTGGAAGATTTGCCGCCTAATTCTCTTGCCTTTAAAAGGATCTATAGTTTTTTACAAATAAAATCAGGTAATTTCTGTTCGGAAGTTATTCAAGATAATGAAATAATTTATGATGAAGAAGAGATAGCTGAATGTTTTCGGGTTCATTTTTCAAATATTTATAAAGGCAATATGTTGAATGGTGAAAGTGTCGCTCGCATTGATGCATTTTTGGAAGAAAAGCTCTCTGCGTTAGATGATAACTTAAGCGTTTTCAATTCTAAAGATAATGCTTTGATGGCAACATCTTCTGATTATTTTATTGATTCTAGTTTTTTGGAATCGTTAATTAAGCTATTAAATTTAACAAAATCGGCCGGACCGGATGGTGTGACAATTTTGGTGACTAGAAAATTGCCAAGCTGTGCAGTTAAATATCTGACAATTCTATTTAATCACTGCATAAATAATAGTTTTTTTCCAAAAGTGTGGAAATTGGCTAAAATTATTCCCATCAAAAAATCAAGTTCGGCGGCTTATGTCCGAGATTATACACCAATCTCACTTTTGTCGAATGTGGGCAAGTTATTTGAAAAATTTATTTATTTTAAGCTGGAAAGTCTTATTAACGGTGATGTTATATCTGATTTTTATTTCGGTTTCAAAAGATCGCATTCTACCGTAGATGCGCTTCTCAAGTTCTCTAATGACATTATTCTGAATCTGAGAGTGAAGAAAAGCACAGTTGCAATCTCTCTGGATATTGAGAAAGCTTTCGAAACAGTCTTTCATAGAGGACTTTTGCTCAAGTTTTTTAAATGCAATTTACCATCTTTCTTGATAAGAGTATTGAGCAGTTTCCTGAGCGATAGATGCTTCTTTGTTAAAATTGCGGGAGTAGATTCAAACATTGGTATTATTCTAAGCGGAGTCCCTCAGGGAAGCATATTGGCTCCGTTACTGTTTAATATTTTCATGTATGACTTTCCTCATGTTGCTCCGAATTCGGTTAGTTTGCTATATGCCGATGATGCGTTGATTTATTCAACTAATAACTCGCTGGCGAGAGCTTTAGGATTGGCAAACTTTCATCTTCGTAAAATTATCGATTTTTATCAAGAATGGGGAATAAAAGTTGATATTAATAAAACACAGCTGATTTGTATAAGGAATTCTTATGCAAATGGTAATAGGTATGCTGTGAAAGAGGCTAGATTCCTTGCTCTAAATTTAAATAATAATATAGTTAAAACTAGTAATAAACTTAAATATTTGGGAATGAGTTTTGATAATTTATTCAAGTTTATTAATCATGCAGGAGCAGTTCTCGGTAAAGCGGTAGTGCGCTTTAATTTATTGTCTCCGGTTTTACATGTAGTTCTTTTCGTAGTAAAAAATAAAACTATTAATTTATAAGGTTGCTATTAGGCCAATGCTTTTATATGGCATTCCAATATGGTTCTCATTCTCTCCCACGGTAGCAAGTAAACTTGAAATATTTGAGTGTAAAGTTCTGCGAATTTGTGTTAGCAAACATTTTTCGTGTTATCATCGCAGATATTCAAATAAAGTAATTTACCATGGCGCAGGGGTACTGCCACTTAAAAGGTATATCTTAGGTCTTAATTATAGTTTTGCCAATAGAGCAAAAACTCATCCAAATATCTTAGTATGTGATATGTTGCATTCGCAACATGATTTAAGCTGGAATAATACGAAATATATATCTTCGCTTGGCATAATTAATGAGTCTTTGATTTTTGACAGAAGTGATCAATCTTGCTTCGTATCTGATTTTTATGATACGAAATTAGTTGGCTGCCATAGAGGATAGTCAATTATTTGTTTGTTTAGTTTTTAAGTAGATTTAGGATTTTATGTAGTTTTAAGTTAGTATGTATGTAAGTATATTCTTTACTTCGTTAAAATTTACTGCCGGGAGCAAGTGGTTATATATCAATTAAAAATTTTTTTTGAATAACTATTCCTTTTCTATTATATTAAGATAAAAATGTTATAGTCTTAAGTTCCTTCCTTCCTACCTTTTTTTAATTATAAGTATTACTTTCTGTTATATAATTTTTATAAAGTCTCAATAAACTGAACTTAACTGAACTCGACATTGATTTTGACGTCTCAATCTTCAGTTCTAATTTCTCTTCCAATAAGCTGGCGGTGTTCGATTTCCCTAACCCATTCATTTTCTCTTTGTACAACATCTCCTCGAACATATTGTCTTTGTGAACGATGACGTAACCGCCTTAAATTTTTATAACCATTCCTACCGCGACGAATTTTATGCTCTTGGGTATTTCTATTTTGTTCAGCAGTACGTAATCTCCGTTGGGGAATATTTCTACTTTGCTCAGCGTCGCGATCTGAGTAGACGAGTGTTCATATTTTGTTAAACAGAGCATTTCGCTACCGGATGTATGTATGTGCTCTGGTTTTCCCGATCCGCTCACAAGAGCGAAGATCGGAGTTTTCGAGGCGAACTCTATATTGAATAAGTTGGAAATGATTGTTTGCTGGATATTCTGGGTCTTAATTTGCTACTGTTTTTCACTTTTTAACATTTTTATTTTTCATTCATTCTTCGTATTTATTAAAAAATAAATTTTTTTTTATAGATTTTAACTTTAACACGTTTGCAATTTTTTTGTCGAATTTTATTCACTTGTTTTCCAAAAGTACCATCGTTTTAAAAAAACGCATTTTTTTTAAATTTATTACGTTCACAGTTACATAGTTACTTGTTAACAGTGTCAAATCATGACTGAAATATGAACCCCCAATCAAGCATCTTGCAAAAGTTTAGTTTTAGAATCGGCCTCGTTTATATACGTGCGAAGCTTACGTGTGTTGGACACAGAAAGTGTAATGGTAGCATTTAAGCCAAGAACAATAGAATACAAGATTGCGCTGATTGATCTGAAATTCGGAGAGTAACTTAGCTGTGACGTCACACCAAATTTACCGGTGGAGGAAACACGTTGTTATACATGTTAGAAAGAATACACACTAAAATTGTTAAACAAGTTGGAAAGAATACACATGAGTGCGAGTATTAATACATACACGGGTTTTGTAAACATAATCTGGTGTGACGTAGAAACTCTGTCAAAATTTTCAAGAGAATATTGATATTTTTATCACTCCATTCCTCTCCTGATTGAGGTTCTCGATGGTTATAGCCAAACCTCAGCACAAAGGATCTTTTTAAGTCCCAGCGCAAGTATACCCAACCTGCTAAAAATATCCAAAGCTTCTAAGCACGGGAATATTTTGGATTGTTTGGAAATCGTTACCATAGTTAACCTGTTGCTAGATCAATAATAGTTACTAGTTAGGTTTAACATATAACCGTAGTAAGAATAATGTTATATTAATATGGCGGTTGTTCTTAATATGTAATATGTAAGTATATTATTTTTAATTTATTTTCAAGTAATTAAATGACCTTGAAAAACAAATTTTTGATGTGGTACCTGGTTATCACGCACACGCCACAATGTTGTCTTCTTCGGTTATTAGAATCATTTTCTAGTAAGAAAATTATTAATTTCAGATTTCAACTTATTTCGACTTACGTCCAATTGCATTGTACGTGCACTTACCTTACATCCCATTACATTTGTGGCTTAATGGAATGCGCTACACACGCATACGCTCTCCCAAATATTAAGTAGGTGAGCGAAACACGCGCAATTTTGATGACATGGCGTTTATCGGGCTTGAGTTTAGTTAATAAGGAGGAACAATAGAATTAAGAAGACAGTTTTTGAAATAAACCTCAAGAAAAGCACATAGTGCTTTGTAACCAGTAGAAAATCTTAGAACATTATAATTGTATTTTAATTAATAAATAATAAAGCACTTTTCATTTGCAAACGTTAAAGAAAATAAGATAATTAAAAATGAGTCAGAAAGAACAAATGCTACGAAAACACATCGGCGTTCGGTGCTACGTCTACGCCGACGACATTATCATTTTCAGCAAAAGCAAAGAAGAGCATTTCAAAAATCTTAAAATTATATTTGATACGCTTGAAAAGGCGCTTTTAAAGTTGCAGTTCGATAAATGAGAATTTATAAAAAAGGAAACCGAATTTCTCGGTATAATAGTTGGCCAAAATGGTATTCGAACTACACCAAAAAAGAAAGAAGCTATAATAAATTTCCCACGGCCTAAAAATGTCCACGATTTACGTTCCCTTTTAGGAATGCCGGACATTATCGCCGATTTATAAAAGCGTATGCGCAAATCGAAAAACCCCTCACCGAAATACTGAGAGGAGAACTGGGAAGAGCTTCCAAAAATCAGTCTAAAAAGACACTTTAAAATTCCTCTAAGGAATTGAAAAATTGCTTGACATCAGATGATGTTATACTTCACTATCCAGATTTCGAAAAAGTCTTCGAGTTAACCACGGCTGCTTCTAATTACGCTTTAGGAACCGTACTCTCCCAAGACGGCATACCAATATCCTTTCTTTCAAGAACTTTAAGCAGACCAGAGGAAACATTTGCAGCTAATGAAAAAGAAATGTTGGCAATAATTTGGGCTTTACAGTCCCTAAATGCTTCTTATACGGATTAAAAAAGGTTATGATTTACACTGACCACCAACAAATTCAAAAATGAAAAGATGGAAGGCTTAATTGGAAGAATATAACCATGAAATTATTTACAAACCAGGCAGCACAAACATCGTTGCAGACTTGCTCTCAAGGCCACCGATTCCTAATTTACATAAACTCAATAACTGTCCACAGCAGCGACATTTCTTCTGAAAATTTAATACATTCAGTAGAAGTACCCGTCAATGTCTTTAAAAAACAAATTTTCATATCAGAAGATTCCAAAAGTTCATACAAATTCGAACTAGTTTTTCCTACGTATCATAGACACATAATAACTGAAACAACCTACTCTGAAGAATTGCTAAAATCGCTTCTAAAAAAACATCTTAATCCATCGGTAATCAATGGTATAAAAACAACAGAGCCTATTATGCTAAAAGCCAGTCAATATATCCGCAACATTTCGCAAGTTACAAAATTCGTTTCACACAAATAATAGTTGATCCAATATCGAAGTCCAAGATGGAATTATAATCGAGAAACATAACCGTCCCCATAGAAAAGAAAAAGAAAATAAGCTACAGATTATGGAAAAATACTGTTTCCCCGCTACGGCGAAAAAGATAAAAAAATAACGAAATTATGTAAAATTTGTAAGAAAAATAATAATCGTCACCCTAATGTTGCAAAATTAAGCGCTACACCTCTACTAGAATATCCAGGTCATACTATCCATATAGACATTTTCTCAACAGACAAATATAAAGTACTGACTTCTATTGATAAATTCTCCAAATTAGCTGTTATAAAGAAAATAGACGGAAAAAGTATAGAAAGTATTAAAAGGCCCTTAAGAGAAACTATATTTTATTTTGGTATTCCGAAAGCAACATTTTTTGGCAACGAAAAAGCATTTAACTCCCAACCTATAAAATTCATGCTAGAAAACGAATTAAATATTTAAATATTCACTGGACCACCCTATAAAAGCGAGATGAATGGGCAAATAGAACGATTCCATTCAACAATATCAGAAATTATGAGATGTTTAAAACAGGAACACTCCGATAAAAATTTTGATGAATTAATGGAATGGTCCGTAAATAAATACAATCATTCAGTCCATTCCGTTACCGCAAAAAAACCCGTTGAGATATTTTTTTGCAGGCCTACCTAAAATCCCAATAATAGAGAAGAAAATTTTAGGAAAATTAATATAAAACAGGAAAAGGACTTGCAATACCTTAACAAACGAAGACAGGAAACTATCGACTATAAAGCAGGAGATACAATTTTTATTAAACAAAATAAAAGATTAGGAACCAAACTTTCACAAAGAAGAAATAGTTAAAGAAAACAGACATTCCACAGTAAAACAGAATCTGGCATAATAGTCCACAAAGACCGTATAGAAACTAATTAAATCATATCTTCCTTTTAGATCAGTAACTTTCCTAATCCTCCAAATCCTTTGTTGCGCTTCGGTTGAAGTATTTGATTATTCTCAATCTGAAATCGTTACCATCGAGAATGGCATCGGAAAAGTGCAGACTGGAACATACAGGATACTTCACTTCATCAACCTTACCGATTAAATACGGGCCGGTCAAATACAAAGAACGGAGCGCGAAGCGTACAAAGGTTTTTCGTATGCACTCAATTGGAGTGTAACGACACTTATGGTAAGGTCTCCAGACGAGTACAGCATATCCAAGCTTTGAGAGTACCAGAGCTGTTAATAGTAATTTTAAGGTGTGAATTCTGAGCCAAAGCGGCCGATAAAAGCTAGCATAGATTTTGCAATTACTTACAGAGAACTTACAACAATGAGAAGGTGCAAACGACTCAGGTCGAACATTTTTATTTATTTCTTAACAGAGTTGAAACGTTTTCGCTGCGGAATTGAAATGTTAATTTTTTGCCGATGTTAAAACGCTGCGAAATGGTAAAATGCATGTTAAAAAAGCAGACAAATGAAGAATTCAATGTTGCAGGAACATTTGCGGGTTGATAGGTATTTGTTGCAAGTGGCATCAAGAAAACTTGAATAGTTTTATTTTAATTTGCAAAAATTATGTAAATTGGTTAAAATATACATTTGGATAAGGTTTTATTTTGATTATTATACCAATATTTATAAATACAAATTTATATCTAATATCTTAAATATATCTTAAATATATATTTTGATAATTTCGTAAATTCATTTGTAACGCAATAAAATTAGAAGATAAATGTAATTGAAACAAGATTTCCAAAAATTTATGAAAGTTAATAAATATATCGTATTTAATTAAAAAAAAAATGCATAAAAATTAGACATTGCACGAAAAAAGCTGGGATTCGAACTATGGGGCAAGAGCTAAAACATGCAATATGATAATGTGGCAGGCGACTATACGCGCTAAGCCACAGCAGACACTTGATGGGGTCCGCTTAAACAGCTAATTATGCAAATCATAGCAATGTGTACGCAAAGAAGAAGAACAATTTACGAATCCAACTAAAAATTAAACAAAAAAGAAAAAGTAGTAACCCGAGAAAAAAACTGGTTTTTGCTTGCCAGCGGGGCAAGTTGAGACGGAAGAGGAGTTATGCAACAGTTGTGGATAAGAGTAGGGTTGAAAGGGAAAGGGTACGGTAAGCAAAAGAATATTCTTTTCTGTTTTTCGGCAATTTTTGTGTCGATTCGCCAATTGCGCGTGCACGTGTACGCAAATGAATTGATGCGCATTTGGACATAAGTTCTAGAATGTTCTAGAATGTTCTAGAATATGCCAGCAATTTGTCTGACTACGTTGGCAAATTACATTATTGTCTGATATTGCGGTGTTGAAATTTTCAATGACCGTCGATGGTTTGTAAAATTGAAGATTTTAGCATTTTTATGTTCGTCACGGAAAAGATTGTTGAGGGGAACATTTGCGTGCGCGGGGAGATGAAATGCTTGCGCTTATGAATGAACGGCATTTGTTTTTAGGAATACGCGCACGCGTTTATGAATGAATTTTTTGTTGTTGTATGTAGTTTCAGGTATTTTAGAATATTTGGCTCCAACGCAGGCACAAGTGCAGCTGCGGTTGTGATTGCGCTGTGATTTGATTTAGATTTAGCGTAGGTCAAGGTTGAATTTATGCGCATGTAGGTAAGTACATACATAGTATGTGAGTATATATGTATGTACATGGATGCATATGAATTTATGTACATAGATACATATGTACATAGATATGCATACATACATACATATGGATGTGTGCGTATATTATTGTATACTTGATGACATATTAGTTATTTATGACTGTACAATCAAACATAGTATTCTCTGGAAGTATACATATGTATATCAACATTCATACATACATAAGTACATACGTATGTGTGTATGCTAGTGCAAGAATAATTTTTAAACCAAAAGCGCGTGGCCCGGTTCCGAACTCACGCGCCTCCTGAAGCAACTGCACCACAGAACAGAATTAAGTTCTTTGATCTAAATCGCTACTTCATTCATTTTCCCGTGAACATTTTTTGCCAAGACAAATTTTTGATACAAATGAACAAGTTCGTAATACATACATATATGTAGATCGCATATTATTTCGCATCTACAGAAAATGGAAGTCAACAAAGGAAACCAAATCAAACTCATAGTAATATTAATTATATTATAGAAAATCAGTTTTAACAATTTTTATTAATTAAACAAACATAAAAATTTTATTAATCCATAATTGTAAGTAAAAATATAAATATGCTTGGATATTTGAATATTTCACATTTTTTTTTCATTTTTTAAAATATTCATGATGGCATGATAAAAATATGTACCATATTATGATTTTTTCGTAAAAATTCAACATATAATTTTAATTTAAGCCAACTTCTCTTCTTTTATTTTAAGTAATTTCTCCTGGAATTTTTTTTTTAAGTTTAAAAGAGAGTTAATTATGTATTAATTTCATATTTTGTAAAAAAATGTCCAATGTCAATGTCATAATTACTTGCGAGTAAAAATACTACATATTGTGCATATGTACAGTACATAAATACATTCATATTTAATTTAATTTTAATTATTTCTTTATATTTTTTTTAAATTTGTTACCCAAATGAAGTTTATGGAAAATTTGAGAAATAATTTTTTAATCATTTTTCCTGACAATTTTTTTTGGAAACAAGATTTCAAATGGATTAATAAACACATTTGTAACAATATTCCCATAAACATCTGCCACTTATCAACATTTCAGCAACAATTTAAACAGTGGAAATGTTAACTCACATTTTTCAACGCTGTTAAGTCGGCGGCGAAATAAAAAATTTAACATCTGGATTCCTTAGACAAAACCTTTCAGAATTCATTTGGATCGAACCAAAATTTGCACCTTCTCATTGTTGTAAGTTCTCTGCTTCTGCTGTTGCAAAATATTTAGTTCTGCTTGCGTGTATAAATTCTGCTCATTGGTTAGCGGTGGTTGCTATTTTGTCACTAATTGCTTACGTTGTTCCAACGGTATGTTTGGTGCGATTTGTATAGAAATGGCTTGTTTCTTTAACATTTCTAAATATACATATATCAATTCCTTTGGAAGTTGTGTTGTTAGAAACATCTTCTTCCATATAATCGTTTTCCAACGGGAGGCCATTACTGGCACTATGAGCGACCCCGCGTCACTCATAGCCAGTGCCAAAATAATAAACTTTGTATATGTATATACACTTTATATCTTCACTTTTCAAAAGAATTCCTTTAAATTCAATTTAGATCAATATAGCTGTCGATACCGCATTAATTAATGCGTGCGACTTACTTGGCTGATCAAAAGCGACTCAATCAACGTCGAGTTGGGCTTCTTAGATCCAGTTTAACGAATAGGCACCTTGAAAATTAATGGCAGGGCAAACGAGTTCTATTAACTCGAGGAAATTATGAAGATTCTGAAACTTTAACAAATAATGTTGATCTCACAGATTCTAAAGGCGCTGTTTAGGACGGTAGCCTAAATATTATTTAAACCGCCCTAATGTATTGCGTAACACATACACATGCAACCGCGAACTATTCTGGTTCACTGTATTTCCCGTTCAGGTTTTCCTTTCGGTTTCTCTAATTGCGGCTCACGACAACCGCACAATTTTTCTCTAAATCACTTCTTCACTGGATACCAAAGGTATAAACTAGTTACCACGTCGCACCATAAGCTAAAGATACTTTCTTTTTCTCAACTAATTGCTGTTCACGAAAACCCTAAAATTTTTCTATAAATTACTTCTTCACTGGATACCAGAGGAATACACCAGCTACCACGTCACCCCATAAAGTAAAGTTATTATTACTTGTAATCAACCATAAATCACTGCTTTATATTTGATTAAATATATGTAACTTTCAAATAATACACTTTTATGTTTATTTTCAATTCAAAAACACCTGTGCGTCTGGACTGCCCATTTGGGAGACACGATGCTCACTTGTTCATTTGGTTCATCTACGCAGAGTTTTATACATTCTACACCAACAAAAAAAATAAAAAAATTCAGTGAAATATAAAAGTCCATAAATATAGCACGTGCACTCTTAGAAATACCGAGAGTGATTTTGCGAAAACTAAACACGATTTGCACCTTTTTTCACAAGCGGCGCTCATTTTGTTTTAAATTTCAAATAGTTGTTGTATACGCATGGTGAATCACATAAATCGTTTAGTTCGAGGACAATTTTAACCTCACTTAATTTTGCTCACCTAATCACACTTGTGCAATTCGTGAAAGGGAACGGACTTTCGATGCACGTATACACACATAGTTAGCCAACAGTTGGGTGGCGAGGGTTTCGCGTGTTATTCTTTTTTACACATAAAAAAAAACAACCACTGCTGAAAAAAGAAGGTAACAAAATAGAGAAATCGATTTTTTTACATAAACAAAAACTATTGGGAATTATTTTTATTTGTTGGGATGGTGTTCTTTTTTTGCTTTTTTTGCACACGAAAAGTAAAACAAAACACATTGAATCTACCCTAAGATTTTTATCTGTGTTGTTAGAGCGATTAAATTATATCAGGTGATTCTTAACTCATTTTATATTTGTTATAATATATACTTTCATCCGTTTAGCCGACTCAGTAGCAGAATTTGAATCAGACTACAGTGCTACTCTCCCGACAAACAAATATTCTCTTGCTATACAAAAAGAAGAATTTAAAACTTTATGCGATAAGACAAAAGCGTATGATACACTCTACTTATGAGTTGAAGAGTTATCACACAAAGATATTAGCGCAATCGAAAGAAATTTAAAAGTTGTTTCGCGGGGTTCATTAAAGATATGTATTCTATAGCAGAAATACTGAAAAAGAAGTCCAAGATCATTCGGTCCGCGAACATTATATTCACTTTCCTCCGTGCGACACCGATATCTTCAAAGGCGACTATCTGTTTTGGCAAACATTTTGCGAAATGTTTACGGCCATATACGTTTTAAATAAATTCCTCAGCCCGGCTGAGAAGCAGGGCGAGGGCTTCTTAACAGCCTGGAACAATTATTGTGACAGATGCGAAAGTAAACCTTTACTCGTCAGCACACAACTTAAAATTTTACTCAATTTGAAGGCGGGTGAAAGCGAGTGTGGTTGCTCATTAAAACAATTGCAGCATACAATATCCCATATGTAAATAATTGTCTGTCATCCCTGAAAACTGGGATGCAATAACTACGTATATCTGCTCAACAAACAAATAAACAACTGACAGGAAAAGTGGCATTTCCAAGTGGGAAGATATGGACAAATTCCTGCCCAACCGCTTCCAAGCCTTGGAAACCGTATCGGGCTTAATGGGCATAAAACCTGCGAAAACAACAAAACTACAACATCCTAGGCACACCGTGGAGGCCCCCACCAGAGACCGGGTGCTATTTAAGCAGGTCTGGCCACGTCCTTTTGCAAGTTATGCAGAATAAATGGGCATCAGCTACGCAATTGTTCAAGATCACACCAGCTAGCCCCTGCTGCCAAAATTGACTTCATCAAAAGCAACTCCATTTGTTTAATTACCTCTCTTCCCGACACACGGTGTCCCGATCCACTTTTAGCTGCAGCTTGCGTCACTCGAGACATCACCCGGTCCTTTACCTACAGCCGAATCATCCAAAGGCAATGGCAAAATGGACGCCTCCTCGCCTCGATGACTGCATGCCACCAACCTCAAAGCAAATTTTAGCTAAGCGCGATGATGAAAATGCAAACAACCAAGCAAGTAAAAATTTCAACTCTTGTTTTGCAAATACCAATTCAGGTATACTACTGGGAACAGCGCAAGTCAGCATTTACCATAACGGTACTAACTTTTCAGCAAGGGCTCTGATTCATTCTGGTTCTGAGTGTTCTTTTATAACCGAAAGATTCAAAAACAGAATCAACTTACCATCAAATAAAATGCTTGCCTACGTATTAGGCATAAGCAACCATCTACGCAAGTTAAAGAGGCATGTTTTACAGAATTTCGGTCACTAGTTGTCGCATTATTTTCTATAAATTCCACCGTTCCTGTCTTGCCACGTTTAACTGAAAATCTGATGACTTGTCCTGCAAGCGCAACAACACGGCAAGCATTTCCAGATTTAGTATTGGAGAATAAAAGGTTCTTTATTAATTATTAAGTAGACTTTGTGCGTGGTGGGGACATTTATCCCCAAATTACAATGACAAATAAATGTTGGATACTGACAGGTCGGCCACACCAATGCAATTCAACCAATAATATCGTATCCTACTACAGCGAAGTGGCTTTGGATAAACAACTCACCATGTTCTGGGAGCTGGAAGAATTACCCCGCAATAAAAGTCTAAAGAGGATCGATACTACGAGGAGCTATACCGACCAACATCCGCTTCGGGCTTTCGTTGAAGAGGACTTGCTCTCAATATTTCCGGAACGACACACGGATCTCAAAAGACCCTGTTCTGCAAAAGGAATATAATAGTGGAATATGCAACTTTAGGTCATATGTCAAAGATATGCTATTGCAACGTACCTGCTGATTCTTATGACAACTACTTTCTCCCCCATCATGCTGTCGTAAAAGAAGAGAGTACCACCACCAAGGTTCGCGTGGTATTTAATGCTTCCAGCCCGAAAGCTAATGGGATGAGTTTGGACGTCGTCATTGTTCCAGGTCCAGTACTACAGGGTAATCTACCCTATGTTCGTTGCACGAAGACAAATCAAATTGGACGAGACAAGAGGCAAATTACAACACAATAATAAAGAAAAAGAGGGCGCATTTATGTTCAACGAAAAAGATAAAAAGTTCGAAGAAATTCTCGATAGGTTTTCAGATCAAAGCACTCATCTGAACAAAAAATGTTAATTTCAAGCAGAGACTTATTTAATTCCATCCGATGAAATTAATGCAGCGACACAACGCTTAATAATCTTTTACCAGAAGCAATACTATAGTGATGAATATTCTAAACTGAAATCTAAAAACCTGTCGATGGAAAAAGTGAAGAGCTGCCGTTTAACCGTTGTTTTTACATAAAAATGAGATTATGAGGACTAAAGATCGTCTTTGCGCATCGCTAGATTCAGCGTACAATGAACGTCAACCAGCCATCTTATTGTACAGTTTATCCATGAAGTCTCTTTGGACTGCAAAAATCCACTAATGCTGCATCTAAGTCGCGCATTATATTTGAAATCGTCACTAATCAACCATACCAAGATATTTGAATGCAAGTTAACACCTGCTATCGCGCTCATGGGAAGCATTCCGTTCCCATGTGAAATGCTGACTCTATGTCTGCCAATCTGCGCGTGTCAAAACTATAAACAACGGGAGCAGCGGAGAAGCGATCCAGCTGAAACTGCAGCTGCAAGAACAACAACAACAACCATAGCAATAGCAATAGCGAATTTGCGCTTCTCCTAATACTGTAGTCACATTAGCAACAACAACAATATCAACGATTACAAGCTACAGCATTCTCTGCTTAGAATTAAGTAGGGTAGAGTAAGCTTTATTTTCAATTATAAATTTCAGTCTTTTGCTAGGCCCTCTAATTGCTGCTTCCATATCAGCGGAAGAAATAAAGATCGAATAAAAAAGTAATTAAGCCTACATACTAGGCAGCGTTTTTATTCAACATCCTATTAAAATTCTAACTAGCGCCCAACGTGGGGCCACGCGCGTTTTTAAAAATATCCTCGTTAAAAGGAAAATCGCGACGTGGTTGTGGGTTCGGACCCTCTAACAAAATCTAACATTATTCAAAAGGAGCAGACGCACATCTCGAGCAGGAAACATTCCCGGCCAAGGAGGAAGAACAAGGATCAGCAGCAGCTAATCACTGACAACTAACTCTCAAACACCGTGGATAAAATAAAAATGCTTGTAAGTAGAGTGCCCGACCTCCAATAAGTTAAGCAAGTGAAAAAGTATTATAATTTTTATAAAATATAGATAAGTGATTGTAAAGCTAACTCAATAAGCAGTTAAAACTGATGATAACTGTGAATTAAATTAAGGAAAAAGAATTTAGAATTTTGTAATAAATTTGTTGTTAGTAGAATAAAGTAGCTAAGCGCTCAAAGCTCGCTATATTTGTATTGAATTGAAGATCAATAATAAATTGTGAATTTAAAAAAATTGATGAAATGCAACTTCGTGCAGTTCTTAGTGCCGCCGTAAGGGTGAACAGACAAAAAAAGATTTTCAAGTTGTTATCGACGAGATGACAGAAAGACTTGCTAGGATAGAGACACCGACGACGGTGGAAGAATACAAGGAAATTACGTTTGATCCTAATATTGAATGCGACATGTCTTTAGATGTGGTCAAGTCATTGCCAGAATTTTCTGGTGATCAGACTCGATACGTATCATGGCGACAGGCGGCTCATGCCGCGTACAAAATTTTTGAATGCTATCCTGGCAGTTGCAAACACTATCAGGCCGTGGCAATTATTCGTAACAAAGTTACAGGACGAGCGGATTCTGTGCTATCCTCGTTCAACACCGTTCTCAATTTTAAGGCTATTATAGCCCGACTTGATTTTTCCTACGCGGATAAGAAACCTATTCACGTCATTGAACAGGAAATGTCCACGCTCCGTCAGGGAGGCCTGACAATCAATGCCTTCTACGACGAGGTCGAAAAGAAGTTGACCACAATAACTAATAAGACTCTTATGACCTATGGAAATCAGCGACAGGTGAAAGAGTCACTGATGGTGAAATATCGTCAGGATGCTCTAAGGGTTTTCATATCCGGTCTCAATAGACCATTATGTGATATCCTGTTTTCATCGAGACCGATAGACATGCCAACAGCTCTCGCCCTAGTACAGGAATTAGAGTCAAATCAAGCTCGATCCTTATTCGCCTCAAAATTTGCAGATAATAAAAATTCAGATAATCGTTGGTACAGACCAAGAAATATTAGGTCTTATCCTACTGTCAATAGTCCACATTTTAACAGATTAACAAGTGATCAGGTTCAACAAAGGGTTACTCGTATGGAGATTGATCCCAGCCTTTCTAAACTGAGGCATCATACCCAACAAACATTGCCCCCCTCTCGTAATCGCCCGACCTACCGTTCAGGCAGGACCCCATTTGGGAACCCTCTCCCAACCAGTGCCACTGCCACGAACACGAAAAGACCACACGGTAGTGACCAATTTGCTTACAATAAGTTACAACGAATCAATACCTTAAACCAGTGCGTGAATGATGATGTAGAAGGAGCCTACACAGTTTCTGATGGCGATGATGAAAAGGTGGCAGACGCGGGATTTTAGAATTATGATGACGTAACACCGGAGATACCAAGCGATGAAATAAAATTTTTAGAGAAACGTCCCTGCTACCATATGTTAGCAGGAAGTTCAAAGGTAGGCCAGTAAAATTCTTAATCGACACAGGTGCTTCTAAAAACTATGTAAGGGACTGTGAGTGGCGGGGTGTAAAAACCGTAACAACTCCCTTTTCGGTGAAATCCATTCATGGTACCAATCGCATTACGCGGAAGTGCAGCATCAATATATTTAACACCAATTCGGAGTTTTTCCTCTTACCCACACTTGAAACATTCGATGGTATAATCGGATATGACCTTTTGCGCAAAATCGATGCTAACCTTGACGTGAAAAAAGGAGTCCTTTCACACAAAACTGGTTCAGAAAATTTGCTATATCTCCACTGTAAGGACGTTAACAATATTATACTAAAACCATACGTTCAAGAACTGAAAAGCAAGCACGGTGCAGTTTTTTCTAACCCCGAGGAATCGCTTCCTTACAACACGAATATTGTGGCCACCATTAGAACAATAGACAATGAAGCAGTGTATTCGAAATCGTACCCATACCCAATGGCAGCGTCCGAATTTGTAAATGAAGAAATTGATAACCTTTTACGCAATGGCATTATCAGACCTTCCAGGTCTCCATACAATAGCCCTATATGGGTAGTCCCAAAAAAGGGGGTGTCCCAATCCGGTGAAAAGAAAAAGCGAATGGTCATAGACTTTAAGAAACTTAATGAAAAAACTATCAATGATAGATATCCGATCCCTGACACTTCCGTTATATTATCGAATTTGGGTAAATCTTCAATTTTCACAACAATAGACCTTAAATCTGGTTTCCATCAGATAACTTTAGCTGAAAAGGACAGGGAGAAAACTGCATTTTCCGTAAATAACGGAAAATATGAGTTTTGTAGACTTCCGTTTGGACTGAAGAATGCACCAAGTGTTTTCCAGCGTGCTATCGATGACGTGCTGAGGGAAGAAATAGGGAAAACGTGTCATGTTTATATTGATGACATAATCGTATTTTCCCAGGATTATGAAACTCACTTCCACGACGTCAGCCGAATTCTTCAGAAATTATATTTAGCAAACATGAGGGTTTCTTTAGAGAAGACCCAATTCTTTAAAACCGAGGTAGAATTTCTCGGATTCTTAGTTTCCCAAAATGGCATTAAAACCTCAAGAGATAAGGTCCAAGACATTGTAAATTATGAAGTCCCGCAGACACTTCGCGTATTGCGATCTTTCCTCGGGTTATCAGGTTATTATCGGCGTTTCATTAAAGATTACGCATCAATAGCTAAACCTCTCACCAAATACTTACGAGGCGAAAACATGACAATAAGCACAAATCTTTCAAAAAAAAAACAAATATTGAGTTTGATGAAGAAGCTCACAACGCATTTAAGAAAATAAAAGATCTTTTGTCATCCGAGGATGTGCTTCTCCTCTACCCTGACTATCAAAAGCCGTTTGATTTAACTACGGACGCCTCATGTCATGCCCTAGGAGCAGTTCTATCTCAGGGAGGCCGACCAATAACTATGATTTCCCGTATACTGACAAAAACCGAGGAGAACTATGCTACTAATGAGCGGGAATTGCTCGCTATTGTTTGGGCTTTACAAAAGCTGAGAAACTATCTTTACGGTGTAAAGGACCTCAACATTTTTACAGACCACCAACCGTTGACCTTTTCAATCTCAGATAAAAACCCGAACTCAAAATTGAAGAAATGGAGATCATTTGTTGAAGAGTTCTCTCCTAGGTTTCATTTTAAACCAGGAAAGGAGAATGTTGTCGCTGACGCGCTGTCAAGACAACACATTAATGCTTTAAGCACGGCCGATCCGACGAAACTGTTCATAGCGAAGAATCCTCAACAATGACAATTAAAACAGTTACAAATCCTATTAATTGTTTCAGGAACCAAATAATTCTTGAAGATGGGGACAACGAATCCATAAATACAAAAATTCTTTTCCAATCTCAGATCAGGCACCACGTCATTTTCAATAAACTTGAGAGGATCCCCAACTTAATAAAAAGTTGCGTAAATCCTAACAGGGTTAACGCTTTGCTATGTGAACTTCCTGTCCTGGGAAAAATCCAAAACCATGTACTTTTAAGCTTCCCTTCAGTCAAATTTGTTTACACGAAGCTTCAAGTAACTGACATTTTTAACAAGGATGATCAGATAGAGATTTTGCAGTCTGAACATAACCGAGCTCACCGTTCACTGAAAGAAAATATTAATCAAGTTCTTAGGGACTACTACTTTCCCAACATTGCGAAAATTTTAAAAGGCATTATTTCTTCATGTAAAATATGTAAAGAGGCCAAGTATCAGCGTCATCCACCTAATCCAGGAATAGGCGAAACTCCCATTCCAAGTAGGCCCGGCGAGACTTTGCACATAGACATTTATTCCACCGACAAGAAATACTACCTAACGTGCATTGATAAATTTTCAAAGTTTGATATAGTTCGCTCGATTCCGTCAAGATCGATACTAGATTTAAAGAACCCATAATCCAAATAATGAATTTTTTCAAGGACACGAAATATCTCATCTGCGACAACGAAAAATCGTTGAGCTCAAACACAATAACGGCTTTATTGCAAAATCATTTCAATGTTTCCATTTACACAACTCCACCACATCATAGTACAACAAATGGCCAGGTGGAAAGATTCCATATCACGCTTACAGAAATAGGCCGGTGCATTAAGCTGACGCAGGGCTTGAATGACACTAACGACCTTATTCTCCTCTCCGCTTACAAGTACAATAGGACTATTCATTCTGCGACGAGGCACCGACCAATCGATATCATCCACCACACCGACCAAACATTTCATGATCAAATACGAGACAGACTACTACGCACACAACATAATGACCTTAAAAGCCGTAACAAAAACTGTCTGACGAGATCTTACCATCCGGGTGATAAAGTCTTTGTCAAAACCAATAAGAGGATAGGTAATAAATTTATTAAATTATATCTAGAGAAGACCGTTGCTAAAGATTTAGGCACAACAGTTTTAATCAACGGCAAACGAGTTCACAAAGCCAATCTTAAATGACCTTTTTTTCTCCCTATTTTTCAGCGTCCTCTAGCATTGATTTTGATTATGGCGGCCATTGGGTCGGAAGGCAAAATACTGAACTATACCAGTGCGACTTATATCGAGATTTTAAACGGAGAAGTGGCAACCTTTTCCCAGTACGATTACCTCATTCATCATCAAAACCTAACATGCTACGAAATTATTGCCAAAGACACACTAAAGTTATTAGACTTGTTCCCACAATCACACATAAGGAAATTACTACAACTACACGCAGACCAAATTCTACGATTACTGGGTTCACTAAATATTCACCATCGTCATGCCAGAAGTATCAATTTGTTGGGGACTGCCTTGAAATACATTGCGGGCACCCCCGATTTTGACGATTTTAACCAAGTATCTACCCGAGAAGAAGCGCTGATAGAATCCAATAATCGGCAGGTCTTCATCAATACCCAGACTCAGATAAGAATAAATCAGTTGACTGACACTATTAACCAGTTACTTAACTCAACAAAGAAACGTGAACTTAACACCGAACATCTTTTCGAAGTAGCAACATCCAGAAATAGGCACATTATAGACGAGCTTGAGACAATTATTTATTCAGTTACTTTAGGTAAATTAAAAATAGTAAATCCGATGTTGTTAAGTGATAAGGAATCTGATAAACTCATTACCAAAGGGCACTCTACCAATATTTCTGTTAGTGATTTGTTATCGGCTTCAGAGCTGAAAATTTTACAAAATAACGAGAACATTTATTTTATAATCAAATACCCTATCATAAGCCAAATATGTAACAAACTTATAATCAGGCCAGTTATTCACAATAAGAAAACAACACTGTTAGAAGACAGTATGGCAGCAGAATGTGGTAACAAGTATCACCAACTAAATGACTGTAAAGAAATGGTATCGAAAACCATCTGTCGAGTCGTAAGCGCAACCAACTCATGCCTACTGAACCTATTGAATCGTCAAGCTGCTGCATGCAAATCTATACCGGCAGACCACCTTGCCCCTCTGGAGGAAATTGATGATGGCTTGGTGATCGTTAACGATGAAGCAGTTGAAGTCCGCGAAGACAGGTTTCCGAAAATTAAAATTAAAGGGACCTTCCTTGTCTCATTCAAAGAAAACGCCAGCATAAATAACATTAACTATACGAACTGGAAGAGAACTGTTCGCTCCTACCCGAGAGCCGCGCCAGCCCAAATATTAAACATAACGGAGCTCGTTCCCCTATTATCCCTACCCTATCTACACCATGGAAGCTTAAAGAATCTGGAAGAAATTGCCGCCCTGCGAGAAACAACTCAGGCACAGTCAACGCAATGGTCGATTTCATTTTCCCTCGTAATATTCATTGCCGCCGGATCCACTATAATAGTCATTATTTGCAAGTGGCAACAGAAACGCAAAACTGCAGCAGTAGTAGAAAGAGTTATAAGGGGAGCTGGGGACAGCTCAACTTTACAGGGGGAGTAGTTAACACCTGCTATCGCGTTCATGGGAAGCACTCCGTTCCCATGTGAAATGCTGACGCTATGTCTGCCAATCTGCGCGTGTCAAAACTATAAACAACGGGAGCAGCGGAGAAGCGATCCAGCTGAAACTGCAGCTGCAAGAACAACAACAACAACCATAGCAATAGCAATAGCGAATTTGCGCTTCTCCTAATACTGCAGTCACATTAGCAACAACAACAATATCAACGATTACAAGCTACAGCATTCTCTGCTTAGAATTAAGTAGGGTAGAGTAAGCTTTATTTTCAATTATAAATTTCAGTCTTTTGCCAGGCCCTCTAATTGCTGCTTCCATATCAGCGGAAGAAATAAAGATCGAATAAAAAAGTAACTAAGCCTACATACTAGGCAGCGTTTTTATTCAACATCCTATTAAAATTCTAACTTGCATAGTGGTCACTATTCGGGCATTTCTCATTTTATAAATCAATGTTTTCCTCTTTAAGACCGGCTTCGACTATGTGACGCACTACGATCAACTACACCGTTCCGACTTTGGTTGCGGATCAAAGATTTACGCCCAACTGGGCTCCGTGAAAACTTGCTACGTCTATAAAAATATCGGTATATTCTGTATGAAAATTAATTAGATTAAAATCGTTCTTTCTCGGTACTGCTATTTCAAATATTTATATTTTAACGCTGTTTACCAAAGCGTATGAGCTGCCATCCGCAAGACTTAATTGCTATACGTAAAAGGAAGAAACCCATCGCATATTAAGTGCATGGACACTTTCCACCCATTTTTTTAAATAAACCTCTTTTTAATGGGTAAATGCATTACTGTGCGCAAGGCAAGTTGCCAGCAGCAAAGGCTTAGGTTATGTTTACACCAAGCTAAGGGACCGCAATAAATACAGTATTCAGTATTTGCCCCCAAATAAAAAACTTGGTTTTTGTAATTATTCCTCATGTGTCCCGTTTCTGACACAAAGCACAAACTTTTTGGCGCATGCCGCGCATAATAAAGGTTCGCATACACTAACACCGCCCTCGTAAACACGCATAATTAAGTTCGAAGTTTTTATATTTTAATACGTTCATGTGTTTAGGTATTTTTTTTTCATATGTCACATATCTAAATAAATTTTGATGTGCATGTCTTTTTCAGTAATCAGTATATTTCCCTCTCATCTATTTCATAGCTACTTGATACAGGAACATGGAGCCACGATTGCTGGCTAGCGAACCTAGTGCTGGATATGTATTTGATATGTATGTCGGTTTCCCGAACCAGTAATAAAACTCACATTATTTAAGTAATTATTTCATTAGCTTATTAAGCTCATTTGCTATTAGTTTATTACGATTAAATTATATTAGTTTATTAGTCTCTTAAGCACTTTTAACAACATCCGTCCAACTCAAATGTCGCGCAACAACTCATAGTGCATATCCCGTTTTCTGCCTTTTATCCCCCTTTTCCAGGCGTTCCGTCAGTGTTTATCTTCTGTTTGTGCAGAGGTGTATTTGTCCGTTTACTTACAGTCCGATCATACGTTTCCACATTCGGTCATCCTGATATGTCGTTTGGCCTCAAACGATGTCTGCCACCTTTTCATATACTCAGCTATAGTCGTTGTTCGCCTTGTCGTTGTTTAATATTTTAGTAATCCTATATGACCCAAGGAGTTTTGGTCGTAGTCTCAGTGAACTTCCGAACTGGGTACGCTTAATGGCTACCAGTTCATTATTTCGATGCCCCCAAACTTATTTTCTTTTAGAGCTAAATCCTCTTCGGTTCCCTTGTTGGAACTACAACAAGGATGTAACAGTAACGCTTATTGGTTTTCTCCTTTGGACCTACGTAGTCAACGGTGTATGTTCCCAGTGGTAGACCCTCCTTGTGAATTGGTTCCAAAAATCCTTCTTTCTTCCCTGACTTGGCTTTCAAAATAATACACTGCACACAACTTTGGACAATTTGCCTAACTTTTGCTGATATTTGCGGAATGTGAAACGTCTTTTCGATAATGTCATGCGTTCTCTTTGCGGAGATATGACATTGACTGTGAGCTGTCCGTATAATTTCTTCTTCCATTGATGTTGGCACTACTACCAGTTCCTTGACGGGATCTTGGTAGAGTATTCCATGCTGAACATAAAAATCTTCGTACGAATCTTTTTCTAAGATCTTTATTACTGCTAGCGTCCAATCGCTTTCAGCTTGAGCTTGCTGTAACTTATGGAGTGTGGAATCTTCTAGCAACAAACAATAAATTCTGCGCAATGCGTCTATGTGCCTCATTTTGCTTCCCGATCTATGTTCAATCGTGTATGTGAAATCTTGCAAGAATAGTGCCCAGCGTGTTATTCTTAATGGAACATCTCTTTTATGTATACTTATTGCAAAAGTACTGCAGTCGGTCACGATTTTAAAGGGGATACCAATCAAATATAACCGCCATTTCTTCAACGCGGTTACAGTTCTTCTACTTCGGTATTCTTCCGGCTCGTGTACTGCATAGGGTGGTACTCCTTCTGAATGAGAACTGCTCCATATCCATACATGGAAGCATCAATATGAACCTCGGTTACGGATTTAGGGTTCTATAACCTTAACACCGGTGTACTTACTAAGGCGGCTTTTAATTTCTGAAATTCATTTGTTCGTCTTTAAACGCAAACTTCGATCCTTGACGCAATAGGTCTGAAAGAGGTTTAGCGACCCCTGCATAACTATCTATGAAGTGCCGGAAATACGAAGTTGGCCCAAGAAGTCTCTGCACGGTTGTCCGATGTTTCGGTACAGGAAAATTTTCAACCGCCTGAGTTTTCGCCTGAGCTGCTCTTATAGTATCCGCTTCTACGATATATCCTAAAAAATCTACCTTTTCATTTCGACTTTGGCATTTGCCATTTAATTTGAAGGCTGAATTCGGCCATCTTATCTAGGAGTACTCTTAGCTTAGAAATTCACTCCTCTCTATCCTTTGCAGGGATAATTAAGTCATCCATATGAATCACTACGACGTTATTTTCTACTAATTTCCTAAATACAGCGTTAATGTATCTCAAGAAAACTGCAGGAGCGTTGCATATGCCGAAGGATACAAACAAAACCTCGTCGACGGTAATCGCAACAAAGCCTTGGCTCCCGTCCTTTTTCGCTACTAATACGACTGGAGATGCATATTCTGAAGTACTTAGGCGTATGATACCATCTTTCAACCACATTGATACTTGGTTATCTACAACACATCTATGTACTAGCGTAGGAGATTCGTCTTGGCGTTTGATATACCGGCACATCATCAAGTAAACAAATTTTCATCTCCGTTGGCGAAGCATGCTGCATTTTAGGATTGTAATTTTTAATAAGGGTTTCAACCTCGTTAGCTGGCTCATCATTAAGGTGTGACAAATCTACTTCGGAGCGTCTTTGATGGTAGGTGCTGCCGCCAAACACAAGTTGCTTGCTAGAACTGCAGCGGCATTTTCTTCGAAAGCTTCGATAGTTGGGTAGCCTGAACCACTAAATGCTAAGATCAAATTTTCGATATCCTGGAGGGTAAAGGCTAAGCGCCCATTACCCGTTGGCGGTTATACAAAATTTTGCAATGACTCGCTTTCATCATTCGAGGCCTCATCGTCATTTACAGTAAGGCCGAAGTGCTTTCATTTCAATTACCAGATATTCCTGTCTACCATCCGCGGAATCGCTGTTCCTTTTTATTATCTCTGCTTTTCTTTTGAAACAACGCTCATTTGCTGCACTATCACCGATCGTCGATTATGCTCCTGCTCTGCTACGATTCTTGGCTACTAAATTTTATTGTTTGCTGTTTCGCTGCGTGCACTTGCTTTGATGCGTAAAGTGTTTCGCTCTCACTGTCCTTGTTGCTGACATACAGCCACGACTTATTCTTTTGAGTAACTCGTTACTTCATCTAGAAGTTTCGATGAATGTGTGTTCTGCTGCCACTCTGTTGCACTGACTGCACACTTCACCCAAGTGTCGATGCTCTGCTGACGTTTTGTCAAACAAACTGCGCATTGTTACTTCACCTAGAAGTTTCGATGCTCTGTCCACGTTTTTCCAAACCAACCGCACGACTCGCTACTTCACCCAGAAGCTTCGATGCAGACCTTTCCCCTGCAGAGGCAGCCCTTTTCGCCGAGCACGCTCGAGACGATAGCGATGGGCCCTCAACTAGTAGGGAAGTAGCGAGACACCGGGGGAAGATACCCAGTTGGCATGTGACCACGGGCAATGCTGGGAACGAGCTCCACATCCACAGTATCATTCAAGAGGCACCGATCTCCCAGTCCAAACCCTAGCGAGCCTTTCAGAGTGATTAGAAGGCGCAGGTTCAGAAGGGGCAAACCACCACCTCTGCCATCTCCAGGGAAGCCAGGAGCCTTTGACGATCGAAGGAGATCTGGGCTTTCTGGGGCGGTCGTCAAGTGGTATCTGAGATACCTGGATCAGGGAAAGCCTCCTGAAATAGCACACGAGTTGGCTGGTCTGAATATGAGGTAAGAAACCGAGCCCGCACTCGCAGAAGGGCGGAGTAGTGGGAAACGTAGTACTCAGCACATACCCGTGCACAGACTTCGCTGTAGAGCGAAGAAGCGGGAAACTCCTAGTTACAGATGAACAACATGCACCCACTGTTAAGCGAAGAAGCAGGCACCTAACTCCAAACGGTAGCGGGCCCACCCACCTTCTCTACAATCAAGCTCGGCAGTTCGTGAGGGAACTCGCATTCGGTGTTGCCAGCGGATGAGACTGAACAGCCCACCAGCTACTCGGATGCCCTCAAAGGGCAGCCTGTGTATTAGGAGGGGATAAGAGATACCACCTACGCACACTATGATGGCTTTCCTCACGAAGAGTGCGGATCAGCCCATCGAGCACGCCATCCGGCTGTTAAATACCCAAAATGAGTTAACACATACATACCTCGGCCTGGCGTGTAGTGAGCAGCAACGTGGAGGACACCGGTATACGACTAGTCGTTGGTGTAGATGAGGAGTCCTTCAACAGAATGAGGTGGGATGGTTATCGGCTGAACTACAGGTTCAGCTTTGTTACGATAAAGTCCTGACGACCAATGATCGCGGCCGAATAAGGAGGACTCCACTTTAAAACCTCAACCCTCTGCACCATCCACATCGATCATCCCTCCTTCCAGAAACTTTGCTCATGATGATACGGAGGTGTTCTCTACACAAGAGCTAATCGAGGGACTCGTTTTGAGCAAACTTGAGCTCGGCAGGAGGAACGAGAGCGAGTTACGGCTCTCTGAGGTAGACGAGCCACAGCAACAATGCCCCCCTCCCCCCCATGACAGTACCCCAAGTCCACCACACTAGAGTGGTAGCGAGGAGGCTAGCCTCAGAAGATCTGGACATAGTACTGGTGCAGGAGCCGTTGGTCTACAAAGGCCAGGTAAGGGGCCTAAAGGAAGCTAGAAATAGGGTAGTATGGAAACTCTCATCTGAGAGGCCCAGAGTTTGTATAGTGCTTAAGAACAATATTGAATACTTTTGCATTACAAAATATCTGATGCAGGACCTGTCCGTGGTGCAGACACTATGAGTAGCAACCGCCTACTTTTCTGGGGACAACACCATACCCCTAAAACAGGTCCAGGAACTCGTAAGGTAATGCGAGAAAGCAAAGCGAGGCCAACGCGCACAATGAGGAGTACTCCTACCAACCGACGCGGTGAGTCCTTATTAGAATACATAGCAAGCAGTAATCTAAGTATACACAATGTTGGGCACAGACCAACATTCATTACCAGAGCCAGAGAGAAGAAGTACTTGACATAACACTCACCAACAAAGTGGCAGACGATTTAATCTCGCAGTGGGAAGTTCCTTCGGAACGCTCACTGTCGGATCACAGAATCATCTAATTTAAGCTGAGTGCTAAGACAAGGAACAGTAATCCAAATAGAAACCGCAGGAAAACGAACTGGGAGAAGTACAGCAACACATTACGCTGCAATCTGCCTAGTGTAGGGCACATGCAAAGGAAGACAGACTGTATAGAATTCGAAAACAGGGTACGTAGATTCAATGACGTTGTCATTGATGCCTTCCACTGCACCTACCTTGAAACCAAACCGAAAGAGAAGTATAAGACCCCATTGTGGTCTCAGCACCTCTCATCCCTACGCAAGGTCAAGCGTAGGCGTTTTAACAGAGCTAAGCGCAATAGATGATGGGAAGAGTATGCAGCTAGCCTAACAGTAAGGAAATCAGGAAAGCTGAAAGGGAAAGTTTAGAAGCTTCTGTGAAGACTTCACTTCCACGCCGGCTGCGGCAAGACTTCACAGAGCGCTAGCTAACGCAAAGGTAGAGACTAGACTATCTATTAAGCTACCAAACGGTAACCGCTAGTGATAAGGAAAAAGCGCTGGATCTGTTGTCGACTCACTTCCCTGATGCATCTGCACCTGAAACTGAGTGAGATGGGCCGTGAACTCGTTTAAACGATACGATATAGGTCTCCGGGGATGGATGGTATCTTGCCGGTGTTGTTGCAACAGTGCGGCGAACAGATTATTCCACACTTGGTGAAGATAATGAGGAACTCCCTTTCATTGTTCTACATTCCAACTGTGTGGAGCAGTGCCAAGGTAATATTTATAACAAAAGTTGGAAAAAGGGACTACTCCTTGGCCAAGTCCTTCAGACCAATTAGCTTTACCTCCTTTGTACTGAAAACAATGGAGAAGATCATAGACAATGATACCAGGTCCACTGACACTACCCTGTACCAGTTAACAACGGAAATACAGAGCGCGTTTGTTTGTGGGGAGACCGTAATATGTGAATTTCTGGACATAGAAAAAGCTTTCGATAACGCCTCACACACGGGGGTATGCCAGGCTTTGGAGAGAAGGGAGGCACAAGCGCCTATCAGTCGATGGGTAGAAGCGCTGCTCGAGACAAGAACTGCGGAAACAAATATAGCAGACAAGGTAATACAGATGAAAACCAGTAAATGTTGCTCATAAGGGGGAGTTTTATCGTCTCTATTGTGAAGTTTGTAGTAGATGAACTCCTTTAAAAACTAACTCGTAATGGAATTCGCTGCCAACGATATGCAGACGACATTGTCGTTATAGCTAGACGCAAATACGAAAGCACATTATGCGATATTGTACAAAGAGCACTAAATCTGACCAAGGCGTGGTGCGCTGGAGTGGGACTAAATATTAATCCACTGCGAACAGCCGTAATACCTTTCTCTAGAAAAGGAAACTACCAGCAATGAGAACAATCTCCTTGGCCGGTACTCAAGTGGCTGTAGTGAACAAAGTGAAATACCTGGGTCTAACCATGGACTCCAGGCAGTTCTGGAGAGAACCTGTTGATACAGCATCCAAAGCAACTAAAGAAATAATGATGTGCAGACGTCTAGCGGGAAAATACTGGGAGTGCAGCCCGAGCATACTTAGATGGATGTACACCATGATAGTCAGGCCGATAGTAACATATGTTGCAGTGGCAGGGGCCTCCTGGACATCGCTGTCAACCGTGAGAAAATCGCTTACCAAGCTCCAATGGCTGGCATGCGTATGCATAACGGAGCAATGCGTTTATTTCCAACGGGGGCATTGGAGGTGATTGTGGACTTGACACCTTTGCACGTAAATATAGAACAGTCAGCCAATAGAACCCTACTTAACATAACTGGGGAAGGTCATGGAAACGGTAAGATTATATCATCCAAAAACATGGAGAAGCTGAGCAATCAGCTTCTATTTGCTCTACTTCCAAGAGATACGATCATTAAAGTAACTAAATTTGAGAAAAGATTCTAAATTGAATAAGGAAACAAAGCTTCATGGAGTAAGTCCTCGCTGGAGAAACATCTCTGAGCTAGCACCCTGCGCTGGTATACGAATGGATCAAAGACTCCGTAGGGTATAGGGGCCGGGGTCTTCGGTCCTAGAACACGCTTGTCTGTGCCAATGGGTAAGATGCCAAGCATCTTCCAAGCGGGGGGGTACGCCATAGTCCTGTGTGCAGAGGTGAACTTAAATAGGAACTATCGCAATGAGGGATAGTCATTGCAAGCGACAGCCAAGCAGCACTCAAGGCACTATCATCGTATGAGATCAGATTCTCATTGGTACTTGAGTAGAAAGACTCAACTCTCTAGCAACCCACAATCACATCCAGCTCCTCTGGGTTCCGGGTCACAAAGGCATTGAGGGTAACGAGCGGGCCGATCGATTGGCTAGAGGTTCGGTGCAAAAAACACTCTAGGACTCGAGCCCTTCCTGCCGATCGGTCGACATACCCTAAGGGAGGTGGTCAGGATAGAAAAAATACTTTAAAGGAAAGACACTGGCACCAGATGGCAGGGTTACGCCAGGCGAAATGTCTTTTGGGAGGGTATAACAGTAAACTATCTAACCTCTCAAAACACCTTTTTAGAATACTTACAGGATTTCCTACAAGTCATTGAAGACTTCGTAGCCATCTACACAGGCTTGGAATATGGTCGAACGAGTTGTGTCGCTTCTGTAACGGGGCCCCGGAGACTTCGATGCACCTGCTCTTTGAATGTGAATTCGGCTCAAGAAGACGGTAGAGATATCTGGGCTCATATATCCCCGATCAGCAACTTGTACGCACGCTGCCACCAACCATCATCTTAGACTTCCTAAGAGCGTTGGGGTTAGATGAGGTAGTATAAAGAGCGGAGGACACAATGGATCGCAAGGTCGAACTGCAAACCTCAACACCAATATCTATCTATATATCTATCTGCGCATTGTTACTACACCCAGAAGTTTCGTTGCTCTATCTCATGCACTCTTGCCGCTAACATTTTGGCGACTTCCACCTCTGCTGCGTCACTAACGGCACTTGCAATTGCGCTGTTATATTTCAACTGGTAATTATTTTCCCTCCGTTAAAACGGGACTATCGATGCCGTCGATGATATGGTACAGTTTGACGACTGTAACTAACGCAGCGAATTTTAACCACACTGGACGAGATACACACTTTTGCATTTGACCAAATTAATTATAATAACCGCATTGTGTTAATTTCACCAGTTGGCAAAGAAAAAAATTTAGTTACTAGGCGTAGGAGTTTTTAACGCATTTTACTCTGACTCTGTGGGTTTCCCAAACCAGCACTAGTAATAAAACTCACTACATTTAAGTAATTACTACATTAGCAATCATTTGCAATTAGTTTATTAAGTTCATTTGCAATTAGTTTATTAAGATCTTAAATTAGTTTACTACGAATAAATAACATTAATTTATTAATCTCTTAAGCATTGTTATCAACGTTCGTTCAACTCAAATGTCGCGCGACAACTCCTAGTGCATATCCCGTTTTCTGTCTTTTATCCCCCTTTCCCAGGCGTTTCGTCAGTGGTTCTCTTCTGTTCTTTTGTGCAGAGGTGCATTTGTCCGTTTACTTGCAGTCCGATCATACATTCCCACATGTATATTTCTACATTATAGGCTCATGTTTTTCAAAGTTGAACGTTACAAAAGTTATCTTGAAGCTCTTGAAGCGAAACAACTATATTATAATTATTAAAAGAGGGCTAAATCAGTTTCACCGTTATTTTCATTATTATCTATATACTATGGATGGCGTGGCCGGTGTTGGACTGACCGGGGTTTTTTTTAAGCGCGGCCGATGGCCGGAAAGAGTTCTACGCAAAAATACTGTGGATAGTTTAGCTTGTGTTGGATTTCCCAGGATTATTTCTTTGAAATACTTTGTGAGGACTGTGAAAAATTTAATTTTGTTACATAAATTCGGTTTCAGCAAAAATTTTACCAGTTACATATAAGTTGTAAACATTGAATTAAAAGGAATGAAATTCGCTATCAACTAACATAAATATTCTACTTTTTTTTATTCTGAGAATTGTACGTATTCTGCAATTGTTTCAAAAAATTTTCTAATCGCCCTAATTTACACATATGCACGTACGCATACACGTGCAATCGCGAATTATTCCGGTTCACCGTATTTCCCGCCGGATAATTCCATTCGTTTAGTGTTTCCTTTATTTTTCTCACTTAATTGCGGTTCCCGACAACCGTACAATTTTTCTTTAAATCACTACTTCGCAGGATGCCAGAGGGATACATCAGCTACCGCGTCAGGTAAACTTATTATAACAAAGATTTGTAATCAACCTTATGTTTTAAATTTGATTAAATATAACTTTCAACTAATACACTTTTATGTTTATTTTCAATTCAAAAACCCCTGCATCTGGACTGCCCATTTGGGAGACACGACGCTGAATTGTTCAGGCGGCTATCTTCAAAATATTAAAAAATTACCAACAAAAGTTTGCATTGCTGTGGTGGTTTACGGTTTTCCTACCAAGTAAGGTCGTTAAATTCGGATGTGATATCACGATTATGTTTAGCTAATACGCTAGATTTTCCAGAAATCCCCGACTGCCTGAAAAATCTTACGCCAATATAAGAACGTCTAATCATGCCCAGATTACCCTTCATGACAATTCGTCCATGAGGCTACCAGGGTCAGAGTTTATTGAAAGGTGCAGTTGTCAACATCCCTATTTCTATGAGTGACATTATAACCTTCCTTCTTCATTCGTTTGATCAAACATATGTATATTCAAATTCATCTAAGAAGACGTATAGAATACAACCATGATTATATTATATCCAGTTATGCTCACGGCCTCCTTTGTTTGTTCTCATAATAATTCTTCAACTACTCGTCCAACTTTCGCAAAAGATGTTATGAACTAAATGTGGTATGTGAATGTCTTCTTTATGACATTCCTGTAGAAAACATGGACATTAACCGTGCAACTATTGCCTCTGGCGAACGTCAAAGTCCACTTGATATGATTTTAGACAATGATCCAGAAGAATTATCCTTTGCTACAATTTATGTTGGGCAGAGACATACAACAAAACAGAGCCAAACAACAAAACTGTACGATCTGAAATCCGCAGGTTCGACAGAAGAGCATGTACTATACCTAATTTATTCTACAACAACAAAAGGTTAGAACTGTTACAAATTAAGAATATCACATCAATTTGCTATTGAAAATTTGCCGGTTGTAACCGAGTTACTGCTGAAAATGTTTGTACATTAGTACAGTAAGATCAAAGACGTCTTTTGTAGTACCACAATACAAAATACAATAGTGAACACTTAAAATAAACAAATAAATAAGTACATATGGAGATTAAGTAACAAATTATATTAAAAACAATACTGATGTATAAATAATGATTTTAAAAAGTATAACTTGGAAGCAATGAAGCATAGGTATGACTAGATATGCATGTATGCAGTTAGGTATAAATAGAGAGCACATCTTAGGTCTATACATAAAAAATTATTTAAAAACTAACGAAAATGTGAGTACAATACAGTCTTAAAGATACTTTTATTTAAACTCTTTGGAGTAGTGGCAGGGATAGAGTTCCATAAAGGTATAGCTCTGACGAAAAATAACCTTGCCGAGGAAAGGAGGTTATAATTCGGAAGTATTGGGTCATTTACACGTGTTGATTTTAGAACTAACAATTTCTGCAACCTTTCGTCTTACATTGATCGGTGTAAATGAGAAAGACATTCTTAAATATCACATGGTCAAAACACGTTAAATCGGAATTAATAACAAAGCCAAGGTGAAACGGATGTGATTGGTTTATCCCCTATATCCAAAGATGGAATAGTCACAATTAAGACAAAGACCATTTTGAGACACCCGAGATTTAATCAATGTAAGGTCTTTATTAAAGTCTGAGCACAAGTTGGCTGACTGGTAAAGAGGTCTAGACATATACAACTGAATATCATCCGCGTATGCATGAATGCTCGCCAGCTGACATACAGAAAAAACATCATTCACAAACACACTTAATAATAGAGCCTCCAGGATTGAGCTTTGAGGAACGCCTGACGACAATGAACGTAGGTTAGACATTGTCAAATTTACTCTCACACGATGCGACCTGCCTGCGAGGTAGCTCTCCGTCAATTGCACAGCAGATTGATCAAAACCAAAATACTTTTTTAATTTAGAGCAAAGATGTTTGTGGTCAACAGTATCAAATGCCTTAGAAAAATCCAGCAAAATGATTTTTGTCAATATTAAGTCTGATATCGTCAAGTATCTTTATCACAGCTGTGGAACAACTGTGCTTATATCTAACTCCAGACTGAAAGGGAGACAAGATGTTGAATTTATCAACATGGTTGTTGATTTGCTGAAATATCAAAGATTCAGGGACTTTTGACAGAGCAGGCAGTATGTAATAGGACGGAAGTCACTGGGGCTACAAGTAGTTATGTTTTTGGCTACAGGAAGCTCAGTAGCAACTTTCCATGCATTAGGGAAACAAGACGTTGTAAAACTATGGTTTATTATGTGAGTTAGAATGGGCAAAACTAAAGGCGAAATTATTTTTATAAACTTAATTGGGATGCCGTCATTCCAATGGCATTGGACCGTATTTTATAAATATTTTTTTCTACCTCAGACCCTGCACGAAATTCAAACGTGCGACCGGAGAAAACAACATCACTATCTTCTCATTGTCAGCGTCGTTTCATTTCTAATCGCCTTAAAATCGCACTAATTTGAGTCCGCGCGATGCATTTTCCACACGGAATAGGACTTGTATCTTTTCTTGATTGAAGATCGAAACCATGCACTGTTAAACCATGCAAGACGAAACCCGATCCTCCGAGGTTCTGACAGGGGCATAGCTACTAAGCGCCTGCAAAATATTATTATTCGTGCGGGGGGTTTCAAAAATTTGAACGTTTATTTAAGAAAAACATGTGCAATAGTATTATTCAAAGTATTGTCCATCTGAAGCTATGGCTTTTTCCCATCTTTCTGGCAATTTGTGGATCCCATCCTAAAAGAACTGCGTCGGCTTGGCAGCCAAGAATGAATCAAGCCAATTTTTGATATCCTGCTCTGATGTGAACCGTGTTCCAGTGAGGGCGTTCTGCATCGATCGGAACAAGTGGTAGTCAGAAGGGGCGAGGTCTGGGCTATAAGGCGGGTGGGGTAAAACTTCCCATCCACTGTTTTCCAAATAGTTCTTAACCGGAATAGCAACGTGGGGCTGAGCGTTGACATGGTGGAAAACTATTGCCTCGTGCCTGGTCGCATATTCTGGGCGTTTTTCGGCTACTGCTCTCTTCAAACGGATTAATTGCGTTCGGTAGCGTTCTCCATTGATGATTTCACCCGGTTTTAGCAGCTCATAATAGAGCACACCCTTCTGATCCAACCAAATACAGAGCATTACCTTCGCGCCATGGATATTCGGCGTAGCCGTTGATTTGGCTGATTTCACATATGATTTTTTGCACTTGGGGTTGTCGTAATGGATTCTTTTTTCATCACCAGTAACAATCCGATGCAAAATCACTTCCTTTTTTGGCGTCCCAGCAGCATTTCGGACAAGCAAAACCGCCTTTCGACATCTCTCGGCTTGAGTTCATGTGGTACCCAATTTCCTTGCTTTTGGATATATCCAGCTGCTTTTAAACGGTTTGAAATGGCTGCTTGAGTGACACCCAAAGATTCTGCGAGCTCTTCCTCTATTTGGCAAAAAATCTTCATCGAGTAATGCTTCTAGTTCTTCATCTTCAAACTTTTTTGGCTGCCCAGGACGTTCATCGTCTTGCAAGCCTAGATAATACATTATTTCTGCCTGACTGAGATAATAACTTTGTCTTTAGGTGACTCTTGCAGTATATAGCCTCTCCTCCACCTGTTTTGGTTATCCTATCATTCCGAAGCAATTTATAATTTTTAATGTCAAAATGAATCTCATTTGTGTCATTTCTGAACCAAGTTTCAGATACACAAATAATGTCAACAGCCGAAAACTCAAACGTTCTTCTCAAAATGTCCATTTTTTCAGCATTTAGGCTCCGCGCATTAAAATTAACTACTTTTAAGTATGGGATGTTTCATGATCTCCAGGATCATCTAACCTTTCAAAGTGCTATCGAAATTATAGACAAACACATACAAATGGGTATGTTTGCCATTTTGCCCAGCCGGGGAAAAAATATGGTACATCTAATATCAAGGGAATTAAGGTTGAATTCTAAGTTTAACGCTCGAGAGAACCTCTTCATTTGTAAATTATTTTCTGTGAGTTTGTGATTTGTTTTTTCCGAGAGTTTGTAATGAACGTGTAATTTAATTTCCGTGTTCACTCAAATATTAGCCGCAACTTTTTTCAATTCGTCGAAACTCTAAAATCTAATAATATGCTCAATTTTCCTAGATCAAAATTGATTTCATTTTTTCGAAGTACATATATAAAATACTGTCGTTCCATTAATCGAGAAAACCCGTTCAAACAGATATATACACTTACGCAAAAGATGCGCAAAACGTACTCAACTTGGGTTTCATTTTGAATTGACAATATTGGGCTTTAGTTTGAATTGACAATATTCAAAATAAAACCGAAGTTAAGTTTGTTTTGAAATGTAAGAAAACTGTTTTCATTTCAAACAGTTTTCTTAAATATTTAAACTCGCATCGAATGGCACGCGCAACAACAAAGCAATATATTATGGGTTTTGACGAGATTTTAGTACGATTTAGATTAGATTATAGGCGGGTGCTCGCGAGGGCTCCCGTCCCCTTGGGATGTCTCAGGGACGACTCGGCAAACTGGGCGATGAGCAGTGAGGAGTCGCTCAAACTTCTCCTCGATTCCCACTTCCCCAGAAATCCTGAACCATGTGAGACTACAGGCGTAGAACCAGGTGCCATCTATGTCCCTCCTTGCGACATGTTAGAAGAGCGTCGCCTACTCTGGGCGTTACGCTCCTTCAAAGCGTTCAAGTCGCCAGGACCTGATGGTATCATTCCTGCCCAGTTGCAAATGTCCGAACGGGTGTCGTGTCGGTGGTTGGCGCCTATTTACGCGAGCTGCATAAGTAGGGGCTATATTCCCAGACTTTGGAGGAATGTGAGGGTTATATTTATTCCCAAAGCTTGCCAGTTTCGACTTTGTCACTCCGGAAACAGATTACTGTCTGCCTGCTCCAGCTCGGAGTTGCTCCCTATCCACTTACATCCCGCGTAGGGAGGAGTGGAAGGAGGGTGGCTTGTGGGGCGGTGGGACGGTGAACTTTTTCACGGATGGCTCGAAGCTGGATGGTAAAGTTGGGGGAGGGGTCTTCTGCGATGAGTTCTCCCTCAACCGTAAATTTAGGCTTCCGGACTATTGCAGTGTATTTCAAGCAGAGGTGGCCGCAATAAAGGAGGCAGCCGATTGGCTACTTACCAATGTAATGCCCTATTAAGGCCTTAGGATCGCTAATGGTGAGATCAAAACTGGTCAGGGAATGCCTGACTTACCTTGCAGCCACCTCGGAATATCTCGACGTTAGACTAATTTGGGTACCGGGCCATAGCGATATTGCAGGAAACTGCATGGCTGATGAGCTTGCTCGGCAAGGTACCCTGGAAGTCATTTCTCCTTGCAGGGAGGGGTGGGGGCTCCTTTGACTGCCTACGGGCTTCTCCTGGACAGATGGGCTTTATGTCGTCTCAGCGAGCGCTGGGAAATTGCCACGACATGCAGAATTGCAAGGTCCCTCTGGCCGAGAGTGGATCGTCGGCGCTCAAGGGAGCTGATGTCGCTTACTAAGCGGCAACTCTCGACCCTGGTTGGTGTTTTGACTGGGCATTGTGCGTTGGGTATTCACGCGGTTAGGCTGAAAATAGTCTCTGACCCTTTCTGCCGCAGCTGTATGGAGGAGGATGAGGTGGATTCATCTTGTCATTTTCTGCTCAGCTGCCCTGCATTTGCGAGACTGAGGTTCAAGTACCTGGGCTCGTACTTCTTTAGCTCTCCAGAAGACCTTTCTGGAGTGGAGATTGGTAATTTGAGTGACTTCATTCGGGGCACGCAACGTTTCTCAGGTTAATCTTTCCTGACTTTCCGATTCACGTGACCGTTCATAAATTAGGTGGTATCACAACGGACTCCTACTATGTCTAAGTGAGTTCCCTTTGGGAACTACCACAGTAACCTAACCTAACCTAGATTAGATTAGATAGATTAAAATATTATCAGCTTTCCTAGATTTTAGTACGTGATTGCGTCGTAGAGAATAACATTGTGGGATCTTTGTAATTACTATCTGCGTTAATATAATTAGAAATCTCAAGATGAAACGTGCTTATTCAAGTGGTGCTGCGAAAACGCGAGACAAAAATATAAAAACGAGGAAACAGCCAAAAACAACCAACAAATTTCTTCGCGGTTATCAAAAGCCGAACAAAGTAGCATGGCAAATTAAGGTTTGTATCACGAACTCACATTTTCTTAAATGTTAAACACTTCTTGCAAGTCAAATATAATAACCTTTTGGTATCAAAAGAAATGTTAAACATTCGTGTTTTTGACCTGGATCAACATAATTTCTTAATAGAACCTTCCAATATAATCTGTGATTTCTCTTTAGAAACAGTAGAAGAGAAGGAAAATTCAGATGTTGATGGAGAGAATGAAGAACTTCAAGAATTAGAAATAGTTGGTTTAACTGATTTTGCTTCACTATATCGATGTGTTAAATCAATTATGAGTACAGAAAGAAGGTAATGATGATAACGAAGAAAGAGAGGGGGAGTCCTTTTCCAGTAGAAGAGAAGGAAAACTCAGATGTTGATGGAGAGAATGAAGAACTTCAAGAATTAGAAATAGTTTGTTTAACTGATTTTGCTTCACTATATCGATATGTTAAATCAATTATGAGTACAGAAGGAAATGATGGCACGGAAATGCCATTCCACTTAGGGGCGGTAGTGGTTTCGGTAATGGTAATGTTTTACCCTCTATAGCAGGATGAAATTCGTGATATCATTGAAAATGATAACGAGCAAATATGTGTAACACTCAATATTCCAAGATTTTGACTTTGAGAAGGACAATGTGAAATTCGAGGAACGACGTTCTCAACTGTCCAAACTTAAGGTGGGCGACGAACCCAAAACCGAGCAGGTATTCATTCCTTTGATTTTGCTAATTTTGCTAATTTTAATTTTACGTATAAGTTATTTTTTTTTGTGTATTTCGTTGTGTGTTTAAAGTATTTGGTTTCTGTTTGGTTGATAATGTACCTGTGTTTTAGTGATAGGTATGTAAATATCAGTATCGTCAATACAAAAAACACAATACTAATGCTATTGCTTCTTACGGCATTTTTTTGTTTTTAATATTATTGTTTATATCCCTACACTTGTTTTTTGTGTCTTCTGCATTTTGAAAATAAATAAATTTCAATATACAGTATACAGATGAATGGCAAAACGGACAAAAAAGACGATTCCGGTAATGAGGCTGGCACTGGAGAGCATGAACCGGAAGAAGAAGAAATCACTGTTGGATGTGATAAGACAAAATCCTTCTTTGAGCAGCACAAGATCGTGGCAAGAATAAGAAAAATGACTGGCGTCAGGAGCGCAAGTTGAATAGCGAAACATTTGGGGTCTCATCTACAAGGTGTGGCGGGTAAGCAGCTTTTGACACAACCTACTTAGTGGCGAAGTAAATGCGTTGTTCATCAAAAAGTATCACGGAAAGCTCTAAAAATTACGACATTCAATTTGTTAATGATTTATACAAAATTGTGAATTGTATCATATATTTGAATTGTATCATATAGTTGTTGTGGTTTTGGCAACTATTATAATCGTAATATGGGCTCTTATGGTGGCTACAATCGAAACTATCGTGGTGGAAGTAATTATCGTAACCGTTTCAGAAATCCAAATGTTGCCTCAAACAATGCAAATGGCGGCACACCCAATACTAATACCGGCAATGCCGGTACATCTAATAACATTAACAATGGTGCCAACTTGCCTGCAGCACTCAAAAGTCAGGTTCAACAACCACAGTCATCAGTTTCCGCGTCCGGTTCAACTCCAAAAGCCACAAACTCAGCAGTTGGAGATAGGTGGATTTTTTCTTCCAATCCAGCGATGCTAATAGTACTTTTTTGTGCGATTTATTGAAATACTTTAAGTTAACTGAAGTAATGAGGCAACATGGGGTATCAGCCTTTTGCTATCGCTTTGAATAATATAGCATAGGTATAAAGATATAAAAAACTGATTGATTTAAATGCTTATACGTCGAAAGCCCTAACCACAGCGTTTAACTTCATACCTTCCCGAACATCAAAAGTTAAAATTTTTTCGCTCTGAACACTTTGAAATTCCAAGTTTTATTCTATTATGGGAGTTAATAATAACTAGATAACGGGATATGAATAAACGAAGTATACATGTGTGCGTCCGAGATATATAGATTTTTCGATACATGGATCGAATTTCGTAATTTTTTATTATGGTTTATTATGAAACTATATACATTTATACGTCGAATGGCACCAAATTTAGCTTCCTAGGTATAATAGAAGTAATTAATTTTATTTAAAAAAAAAGAAAAGGGCCCACAAGGGACAACTTTAGACTTCAAATTGATTTTTCTCAATTAGTCATTTTTCGGATATTCACCTTCAAAGTTCTATATTTCCCTCAATTCTTCAGTTAGGATGGTCTAATTTGTCTCAAAATATTCGGAAATCAACCAGGAAGACGCCTATATGCATAACTCCAATACCGCCGAAGTGGGCCCTTTTCACGTGGACGCACACATATGTATATGCAAAGCCTGAAACTGTTTCATCAATTGAACTTTGTAGAGTGAAAAATATATATTCTGCGCCAAGATCTTAAGAAGCTATTCTATTTAAACATAATAATATTTATGCGTTGGTGCTCTACAGGAATTCAGCTTTCTTGAACGTTTTACTACGCCTACAGAGACGCAAATTGACTGGTTGTTTTCAAATGTGGATGGTAATATGGTTAACACAATTACTTATGAAACGGTTCACAGTTACCACGATAGTATTTGCATTTCTGGCTTGGACTAAATTCCCCTATTTTAATTTCAAGATTAGCATTAGTAAATTTTATATATACTTACAATTTTGAAGAAAAATATAAATATAAGTACTTATATTTTACAAGTATAGTGCGGAAATTGTTTAATATAATAAATAATAAATATGTACGGTGTAGGTTTTTATTTCAAAGTTAATCTTACATAAAAAATTTAATGTGAGTCCTTTATAGGCGTCCCAATTACTCAACTGATCTTTATGAAATTTTTACCGTAGGTGTATGTTGTCTGAGGGCTTCCCCCATGGAAGAAAAAATTTGCATTCCTCTTATATTCGCAACTATTCGGTGCAGATGAAAGACAATACATACACATGTCTTATAGATCAAACTGTGTATCATTTCGGAAAAATGGGCGGTGCCACGCCCTATACAATAAAAAAAGCCAACTTTCTTGTTACTCCACAACTATTTGATGCAGATGCACAATATTTGGAATATACATAAGGCTATATATTATTTGTTGGGGAAAGGAGTGCTCATGCCCCAATTCAGGACGAAACTACTATTCACAACACCCTTCCAGCTATTTGACGAAGATATTTGATATTCGATACATATATAATTTGTAAGGTATAAAGTATATTTCAAGCACAAAAGCAATGCTCAATATATAAATAAATAAATATGTCTTTATTGTCGCACCAAAGCAAGACCGGTTTGCTAGTATAACAAAGATTTGAAATCTTATACGACCTCTATTGATTTAAATAAAAATGGGAAATTAGTATGAATTTCATTTTTTCTCTCCCCAATTAAATTCTTTACACCAAACTTAAAAGAGTTCGCGACATGATTTAGTAAAGTATTGAATATTTTGATTTGTTGCAAATTACCGCCATATGCGAGGTGAGTGTGGATTTAGTGCTATAATTTTCTAAATTGTGATTTCGGACTATACACGCAAAATGTAAGTAATGTGGTAGAATTTGACAAGGAATTTTCGATGATATACCAATTTACTCTAAGGTGGGGGATACCATGGTCATTCCAAACATTTATGATTCCACGTATGTATGTCGTAATAAATCGTGTCTATTTAATTTGAGCAAATTGCCTAGTGTACCATAGTATTGACTTAAAATACAGGGGTTTTCAATAGGAACGCTACAAAAGTTTTTTTAAATAAAACAAAAACGTTTTGGGATATGAATTAAATTCTTTATCCAGACGCTGAACCCAATTTTCGACCGTTTTCAAGCAGAAATCGGCCGATACTGTTGGCATAGACCATAGCCTTGACGTAGCCCCACAGGAAACAGTCTAACGGCGTCAAATCGCACGACCGAGGCGGCTGGGTCATTTCGTGAGATAACTCGTTCAACAAACTTTGTTTTCGATAAATCGATTGTGGCGGCGTCCTGTTAGTACCACATATTGTCCAAGTCCATATCATCCGATTCGGGCCAAACATATTCGGTTATCATTAAGCGGTAGCGATTCCCAGTCACAGTAACGTGCCGGTCTTGATCATCACGGAAGAAGTACGGCCCAATGACGCCGCCGGCCCATAAACCGCACCAAACCGTAATTTTTTCGGGATGCAATGTTGACTCATGGAGTACGTGGGGAGTGCTGTCTGTCCAATAACGCATATTTTGCTTATTGACGAAGCCATTCAGCCAGAAATGACGACGACCATAAATTGGATGTAGCGCTCTTAAAGTTGAGACCATTGACTCCGAATTTCGGTAGTAAATTTTAAAAATTTCGACTCGTTGTTGGATCGTATATCTTTCCATGATGAAATGGCAAACCTTACTGAAGAGAAATATCTAAAGAGCGGGAAAAAATATGGCGTCGTTTGCTGTCACTATCGGTCTACTTTTGTAGCGTTCCTATTGAAACACCCGTTACAATGCGCGCACCAAATTTTTCGGAGTCTGGTGGCATAGTTTTTGAGATAGACCTGGTTGTTCGAAAGTGGGTGGTGCCACGGCTTTAATAGTTACTTAAATGTCACGTTTTTTTTTTATTTCTGAAAATTACCGTTGTATGAGGGGTGGGCGCAGTTTTGGTACGATTTCAAAGACCCTTGGAATTTTTCGTACTTACATACATCAAATATGATGGGGCTACCAAATTTGGGAGAGTTTTGTAACATGGTTTCGGAGATATACTTATTTGCTCTAAAGGGGGCGGTGCCACGCCTATTTCCATTTTTTTTATTCGCTGTAGTTGTTAGTGAAGCCCCATCCTTCGTATTAAATTTGAACGAACTGTATTTAATGCTGACTTAAATATCGCGTTTTCTAAGTTTTTGGCAAAATACCGTTATATGAAATGTGGGCGTGGCTATCGAAATTTTACGTACTGGTTTCAAATGAAATACGCGTACAAAGTTTGTTTGAGTGTGGTAAAGTAGTTTCGGTGATATAAGTTTTTTTTATAAAGTGAGCGGGGCCACACATATTTTCAAACAAAAAAATTACACGCATATTCCGTTCCGTAATCCAATCCTATGTGTCAAATTTGAGAGATTTAGCTGGAATAGTTACTAAAATATCACGTTCTTTTGATTTTCACAAAATACTGTTATGTTGGCGTGGTATTTATTGTCCGATTTGAATAAATTTAGTAATACAATCAATAAAGCCATATGCTCTAGGCGCGATAGCTTCTTCCGTAGTAAGTTTAAATCCTCACTCGGCAGTGTAAGAAAAGAATAGGGTGTTGGGAATAGTGTTTTAACTCGAAAATCTACAGGTTGCGATTTGTCAATTGTACTGCGTTGAGCAAGCTGTTCCATTTCAGATCCTGTAGAAGGAGCCAACAAATTCAATCAGCACTTTTATACGATTGGGAAAACAAGATTAAGGCATTGTAATTGTCAATGTGCTGTCGATCTGCCGTTGATCCTCGATGCTCAAAAAAGTATCTTCTTTAATCCTATCTTAAGCTGTGCAATAACAAGCATAATCAAACCCCCAAATAACTCGGGTTCATGTGGAGATGATAGTATTTACAATAGGTTATTAAAAAAATATCTCTGATTATAGGGACTAAACCATTTATTCAATTCTATGCGCTTTTGTATTTCCAATTTTCAAAAAAGAGGACAAGAGGATGCTAAAAATTACAGACTTATCCCTTTGCTCTCAACGATATCTAAATTTTTTCAAAAAAGCCGTTAAAAAGAGAATTCTAGATTTTTTTGATAATTTAAATTTCTTTAGCCTGATGCAGTTCTGGATTTTTGTTCGTGTATCTACAAGGGCTTGGCTATTAAAAAGAACTATTCTGGACTCATTGTTGACATAATGAAAGCTTTCGATATGGTTGGTATAGATATACTTTTAAATAAGCTGTATCGAGCCGGATTCCATGAATTCATTATAATTGGTTTAAATCCTATCTCACTGACAGAGTTCAAAGAGTAGAAGTTAAGTAGAAATTACTACAGTTGCTCAAAGTTCTTTAACCTGTCCCTACCGCAAGGGTCAGTTCTTGGCCAAATTTTATCCTATTTACATTAATTTAATTTTTTACCTTCCACTGAAGGGCAGAGCAACAGCTTTCGCAGATGATCTTACCATTGCCAATGATACGGCAAGTTACTTGGAATTAATATGTAACATTAACTATGATATATGTACATTTGCTGCGAACTTGGTTTGTTCTACACAAACTGCTTGTAAGTGATAAAACTACGCTTATGCATTTTAGCCATGTTGCCAAAGAATTTCCAAGTTGTGATTAGATATTTCATTCCGCAGATTGTTTTCGTTTCAATCTGCATAATATTGCCTGTTCAAAAGAGTATTTCGCCTGCAACGTCAATTACAGCGATAACTGTTTCAAGGTTGGCATTGTTGAAAATAATATCATATATCTAAGTATATTATTTGACAATCGTTTGAATTAGTGTGCACATATTTATACGTTAAAACAACTTTATATCATTTGTCACTCCATCAAAAAATTTTGTTTTTTTCCACATTAAAAATGGTATATTTCAGTCAAAGATGCAGTTTGGTATCACCTGCTAGGGTAGTGCTACGTCTAATAAATTATCACCCGTTATAACAATTCAAATACGCATAATAAAACGAATCTGTAACGCAAATCGAAGATCTCGGACTATGGAAATGTTTAGTAAACTAAATATTTAGTAAACTAAAAATATTTCCATCCCGGCATTGATATTGCTGGCGGCCGCCGTAGCCGTGGGCGCGCTTCATTTGTTAGGTCCTGGGTTTGAATCCTATCCGGGGCAAATAACACCGAAAATTATAAAAATTATAAAGGCAATAGCAAACCTTTCAAGAAATTTCTGCCATGAAAAAAACTTCTCGCAAAAATCATCCACCGTTCGGAGTCGGCGTAAAACTGTAGGTCCCTCAATTTACAACATCAAGACGCACACCACAAAAATATAGGAGAAGTTCGGTCAAACATCAAGCTATGGTGTAAGCACCAAATTGTTATTATTATAAACTCCTAAAAATCTATTTTATTAAATCTGGCTACCAGGAAAGTTTTCCGTCACAACTCTACAACTTGCGCAGAAACTTTCTCCCATCTGTACATGTTCCGCTTACTCGCACAGCTCACTTTAGTAGTTTTTATACATATGTACATGTCATAGAAATTATTCAACTCTTTTCCAACTTCCGTTCGAGTCATTAGAAGTCTTAGCTTATTTCAAAAAAAGTTTAAATTAAATTTGTTTAATTTTAACCACTGTGAAATAGAAGCCTTGCTGAAGTCGATATTGTAGATTTAACGTAAAGCCAAATATTGTAACCATAGTACGTATTTTATTCTATTTTTATTTTTTCTCTTTTCTCTGGAGCCTCTTGACTTTTATTCTTATTTATTATTAAACGCTCATATTTCATCCTTATTATTATTAAATGATCATATTGTTTACCCCACAATAAGCACAATAAGTATATTAATGTTCTTTGTTAAGGCATTTAGTACTATTTTAATTTTAATATAAAAACTGCCCTTTACTTTTCTTATGCTGCATGTTATTTAGAGGTACTGAAACAAATATGATATAATTGTTAATGTGTAAGCATTAAGAACGCGTTAAATAAAAAGTAAGTAAATAAAACTTTATATATGTATGTATATGTAATTTATTATTTATATACGTGTTATAACGTGGAGACGAACCGCCGCAACTTACTTCAGTAACGCGCTTATTTATTGCCTATCTCAGCGGCTATGTGGAAAGTGCAAAATATCCAATAATAGTTTCAAAAAGCTCCAGTTTCATTTTATCCTAGTAGCACCAGTCCAAAATGTTATAAAAGCGACACCTTTTTTAGGGATGCTCAAATTCGATATTCGAAGGTTCGAGATTTGGATTTTTAATTTAATTTTACTCTTAATTAGCGAATTTTTTAAATCGATCTTTACGACGCACAAATTTGGTACAATCGGCTTTTGGTATTTATAAGGTTTAAATTTGATAATGACAGACACACACTGTTATGACACAGTCTGTTAATCAATTTAAAGCTTTCTCATAAACTAAATTTTTTGTTTTGACATACATGTCAACTGCAAACTGATGAAAGAGTCGTTGACACATCAAAATATGATTTACTTCACCTTGACGGATCATGAGTCTGTATGAATAGAAATTCATAGCACTAACTTTTTTGTTGGTTTCAGCACCTGCAATCATAAATGATAAATGTTTAATTTGTTACTTAGATGAATTGAATTTAAAAATATTATTAAATCTTGTTCAATTTATTTACCTGTTACTTGATTTACCATTTTGATATTAAAATGGTATCCATCTTCCCCCTGCCAGAAGAACAAAGGATATTGTATTGCATCATACACAATATCTCTAGATTGTAAATTTTCTCCCACAATGACAACAGCCACTTCGTCAATGGTAGGTGAATTAAACCTCCTTGCGTGTTCACCGGCGGTGTTTTGTCAGCTCGAATGATAATAATATGGCTATCAGATGGCATCTGATCCAATGCTATTTTGAAGATGTTTACTAAATTGTTATTCTGATGAAGAAACATTTGTAATTCTTGGACAATGGTTCTCTTCACTGTTGGGTTGTGAGCACAACGATTATCAACTTTCGCATATGAATTGCCCATAAAATAAATTTGTAAAAATTGATGATCTGCATCAGGTAGTGGTAACAGTGCCCCAAGTAAGTGATAAATTTGTCCTTGTATCTGTAGTTCTTTAAAATATGTTCATTAATTATTTCCGATATATATATTTTAGTACAAACTTGAATATTATAGAAAAATATTCTGGTATAATACCTTGAAAGTGGGCATGAAATTGTCGTTTATAATATGTGTAGCGCCAAATGATGTCATCTGGAAACAGCTGTTATATTTCTGAATGTTGGCAGTGCTTAGAATCATTTCCAATCCCAGAAATTAAAGAGCGTAAAGGATCTGGTGGTGGAACCGATTGTGGCAATATTACTTTTCCTCCAGCACAACATAATCCAGTAGATTCACCAGTGTATTTTAACGCCTTACAATATTTACAAATTATTTTCATTTCCCCAATTGTTACCGATTTGTCGGCACAATAATCAATTGCCGGATCATAGTGGAATGCAGCTCGTTCAAGAATCACAGGAGCACTGCGTCTGCGGATTCGCTCAATTTCATTATGTCGTGCTTGCTGTTGTTGTGTCTGATGTGCACGAACTCGTTGCATTCTAAGCCTATCTACTTCATTGTCACTAATTAAATAACGCAATTCTGACATAGCAATACGACTATTTTCTTGATCTGTCTCTCTCTGGTAATCAGTGCGTTTAGCACGTAAGGTAGCTCTTCGCACATTTGATTGACTGCGACAACCTAAGTCTGGGCGTCTTCTCCTCGGCATCGTAAATTGTAATTAATCAAAGTAAGAAAATTTCTCGCTCACTTAGCAGTAAAGTGTCACTATCACAAAGTATCAACAAAAAAAAGACCACATTACTTGGAATGTCACTATCACAAAGGATCACCAAAGTAAAGAAAGTTCTCGCGCACGTAGCGGTAATCGTCACTTAATAATCGTAATACTTTTTCCGTGCTCTGAAGTGCGACAGGATGGATTGACATATTAGTTTGTTTTCAAATCTAATGACAAAACTTAAGATTTATCAATCTAAAAAACAATAATCTTATAGATTAACAACTGAAGTTAGCTAAAATTAAGTTTCGCGAAGCCGACCAAATTGAAAATCAGTACTACTAATGATCTATTACCTTTTTTATTTCTATTTTTTTGTATATTTTCGCGGCAATTATTCGAATTTTGTTCACCTTTTAAACCCTCCCTAGACCTCCACTAACATTTCGAGACCAAGATAAGATAAATCCGTTCAGCCGTTCTCTAGTTTTAGCGAGACTAACGAACAGCAATTCATTTATAGCATTTTCATTTTAAATTAAACCTTTTTAAAACTAAATGAAACTGTTTTCAAACTAAACGAACCCTTTTTCAAATTAAACAAAACTATTTGCAAAATAAGTAAAACTCTTTTCAAAATAAATGAAACTTTATTCAACTTAAATTAAACCATATCCAAATTAAATAAAACAATTTCTAAGTATATTCATTTAATTAAACAAACAATATGTTATAAAATATGAAATTAATGAAGGGCTTGTCCACTGGCCGCTTTCGGAATTTGGATGATCATGTCCATAACGTAATTCGAACAATCATTTTGATTAATTTGTGCGATACTTTCTTCCATTACGCTGACTATGTTATGCTCAGTAGTTAAATCACTTAGTAATGATCGGGCATAGGATTTTAACTTAGAATTACAAATGGTTCAAAGAAAAAGCATAACCAAATGATATTCTGACAGATGGCACAACGCCGAAACCGGTTTGTCTTAAAACCAAATTTGACAAGGGATGGCGAAAATTCGTTCCAAAATACGTCATAACCAAATGGTTCATTAAATATATAACAATGGTTTAATTTAATTTGGAAATGGTTTAATTTTATTAGAATAAACTTTCATTTATTTTGAAAAAAAATTCGGTTATTCTGAAAATAGTTTTATATATTTTGAAAATAGTTTCGTTTAATTTGAAAATAGTTTTATTTATTTTGAAAATAGTTTCGTTTAGTTTGAAAAAGGTTTAATTTAAAATGAAAATGCTATATATGTATATATATACATAGATATTAACTTTTTTAAAGTCACGTCACAAAAAGCCGAAGTGGGTTGGTCCATTAGAAAAATCGCTTTATAAGGTGGAGACGTTTTCAGGTATGTATCCGATTTTGAAATAATCTCTTATGATTGAAAACTAATTACAATCTATAATTTTAAAAAGAACGAATGAAATAACAAATTACTTAATATATATGTATGCTGGCTATGGATGACATGCCTCTTTGCACACCTGAAAGGAAGGGGTTTTTGAAGTTCTGCAAAACAATTTAGAAAATGTTCAAAGTTCCCACTAAAAAAACGCTGACATCAAAAGTTGAATCAAAATACAATGAAATTCCAACAAAAGAAAAATACGATCTCACAACAGATATATAGACAAATTCCTCAACGTTACTAAGTTATGTAGGAGGAGTCACAGTACAATTTCGTAAAGGTTAGTGGATTTGCTCATTTGCATTACTTTAATTCAATAATCATTTACTTAATAATTCACTTTCTTTAAAAGAAAATTGCATGGTTTCTCTGGCACTTGGAGCGTTCACAGCTGAATTTCGAAAGGATATCATAAACCGTAGAGGAAAACTTCGAGAAATAATTAACGAACAAATAACTGCATTTGTGACGGATGGAGGAGCAAACGTTAAAGGAGGAGTAAAGCAAAAATTTGGGGACTCCAAGCATAAAACCTGCTTCCGCCACACACTAAACAATGTTGGTCAAGCGCTGACTCAAAATGATAACGTAAACTTAGATGGGAGAGGTGAAACGGAAGAAGCAATAAGTTAAAGGGTTATTTAAAAGGCGTTGATCAGCCAAATTTAAAGCTAATCCAAGAGGTAAAGACTAGATGGAACTCTTGTTTTGAAATGTCAGAACGGTTTAGATCAATGTCACCTTGTCCAATTACAAATGGACAGAAATACAATATTGTATACACCCAATATGGTGACTGGAGAAGAGCTTGATACTCTCAAGGATATTATAGATATCCTGCAGCCGTTATATCAAATTACAATGGAACTATGTGGCGAGAAATTAGTAAATATTAGCAAATGCTTCCATTGGTTGTCAGAAAGGTTATAGAAAAATATTTTGATACTATTTTGTTTGCCGCAAACATTTGCCTAACCTTTTTTTAGCTATATAGATATTTATTGATACAATCGCAAAAGAATTTTCAATCTAAATTATTAATTTTAATTTAAAAATTAGTCTTTTTATGCCTGGTATAAATAACTTAAATCTGCTGCAGGCAATAACATACATATATTGTTTCGACCACTTCAATAGGAAGACATTCATTTAAATGAAATGAAGAAACGTTATGCAAACTTGGAGGCGGTTACCATTTCCGGTGTGGCTACATTGGGCCCGTTTTAATGTAACCTAGTTGCAAAAGAACACTCCAACTCGGATAAAATTTGCTTTTAGTTACATCAAAACACTGGCAAAATCTGCCATTAAACATATGATTTGTTTAGCGAATTTTTAAAGAAGCAAAACAAAATGAGCAACTCTGAGGATTCTGTGGAAAGTTATTAAATTTATTTAAAAAGGATTAAATAAATGCATTAAATAACCGTTTGTAGAAGAAGTACTAGAAGTATTGGAAACGATATATGTCAGCTCCTGCTCTTCTGAAGACTCGGATAGTTAAAACGAGACACATGAGAAGCGCTCCAATTTTGAAGGTACGCTCGATGCAAAGAGTGAGCCAGATTTCAAAATGCACATGAGTCTAAGACGACAAACGGTGAAATATCTAACAAGTAATAACAAAATGTGTGTAAAAGAAGAGCATAAACCTAATGCTATTTTATTTTGAGTGAAGTATTCGGAGTCTTAACTGCGTACCTGACACATCTGGTGGTGGTAGAACGCGTATATTACCAAAAAAAAATCGGTGTATATGTACATTTGGTATGTAAGCAATACATTTAAGCAACTAGCAAGTTTGTGCGATATCAACGCTGTGAGTGACGAAAATACACTTGCACTTGATGAAGGTTTTGAAGAATCAAAAATAAACGCAGCCAGAAGGCAAAACCTTTTTAATCCTTTTTAATTATTTAAGACAACAAAATATTTAAAAATTTCGCTGCATATATATATATTTATATCTTTAAATTGACTAATAAAATTATTGACAAGAATTGATTGCATTTCATTCAACTTAAAATCTATAAAACTTAAACAAATTCACAAGGAGTATCACATATAAAATTCAATTCAGATCAATTCCTATTCTTATTGCAAGTAAAATAAAAACCAAAAGCAAGTTTGAAAAAAATCCAGTTTCAGTGAAAACCTTTTAGTGAAGCTTTTGGACTGTTTTGGATGTAAATTCTTCGTGCTCGTTTTTATAAAACCCTTGGGGAAGATATGTGGAATTTGTAAATAAATTCACGTTACTTCTTCAATCGAAATTAAGTTAAATTTTTCTTTATTTTCACTTAAATTCTTACCTATTTTATTTGAGAATATGTGACTTCATTTGCGGTATTGTTTGGATTTTTTCAAATGCTCGTAGTGTAATATATGTTTTAATAAATGTGTTATTAATTAATTTGAAACTAAAATTGGGCTTATATCTTTTCATAGAGACTTCACCTCCTTCTAGTGTACATATGCTTTCTTATCTCACGAATTAAGATAAGTATATAGTTAAACGTAGTTTAAATGAAATATATTAATTTAATTTTAATATGTAGCACGTTGAAACTAAAAATAACTGCAAATATCTTTCCCATTTGAATTTTTTACCTTGTTAACTAATTTGAATTGTCAGTTATAAAGTTTTTTGAAAATTTCGAAAAAATTCGAGCAAATCTTAGGTCGGAATTCGAAAAAATCGAACTTTTCTTCCAACCACCCACCCCTAGCTTCTAGTGATCTTTGACGAAATTAACTACGAAACAGCAGCGCGAGTGGAGTTTCTTTTTTAATGATTAAATTACTTTCTACATATAACTTTTTCAATCAATTAAATAAGTAACTTTAAAACCGAGTTTTCATTTAAAGCGACAGTTCTGACGAAAACCGCCTGTAAGAGGGTTGCAGAGTTTACCCCTCTTGCACTTTTAAATTTTTACCTCTCTTCTTCGGCATCTTTCTTGCTTAACAAAGAGTTGACCAAAGAGAGCATTTTAGTATTTTCAGGTATTATGGCCTTAAGCTCGTTAAAAACTTATTGCAAGAGATTTCTTGGCAGTCGCGTTCGTATTGCGGAGAGTTAAGAGGTGCTACGGTGGCCGACGGGGTAGCGAAACGAATCGGTCAGCGGATTGAGTTTCTGCGGGCCGAAGTACATTTTTACACATAAATTGTTTGTTTGCTTTTTTCAACTATTCATTATCCCCAGGCACAACGTTTACTTCAGATGAAAAATGCCATGACATTACTCATATTGGTTTTGGCTGACCCCGGTCAACTTTAAGTCCGCACGCTCAAAGCTTGGTAATTTATTAAATAATTAGTGTCCACGTTTATTTGTACATATTAATTTAAAACATACAAAAAACCAAATTTATTCGCCTCCGGTGTTTACGGAGATTAGAGTAATGCAAAAAGGAAAGTAGCTTTCTGCGTTAATGAAAAATAATTCAAACTACATACTTTAAGAGTCAGAAGCAGTCGCAATATATCTAAAGTCGTGGCCAGGCAAGAGGCTATAAGAACACATGAGAAATTTATTACCATGGAACCAAACAGAAAGGCCTTGTTCCGTACCTAGGTACATAGTATTTGCGTGCTAATTTTAATATATGAATTAACCACTTAAAGATTAGACCATACGAATTTTGCACCACTATCTTAGCAATTTCGTGAACACTATTCACTGGCATATGGGTTTTGACCACCATTTTGTAGTTAGCAAATTTTGATTATAGTAATGATGCTTGGAAGCATAAAATTCAGATACTTCTTTATTTAAAACATGTTAACAGTTTCTTATTTTTCTTCTTTAAAAATTAGGTGCCAGAACGGACTGGGGTACACTTACCATACGTATATGGTAAGAATATACATAGATAGCCAATGCATTGGCTAGCAACATAAATGTTGCGTTTTGCATATGCATTCATATATTCTTATCATGTGTACATGTGCATTTTTATGTTTACGTGCCTTTTATGCATTGGGAATCTAATACTCATGTACATAAGTTCAAGCGTACAAATTTTATATTTCTTTTGTTCCCTCCAAACATTACAAAACCATATTCAAGATATTTGAACGGGAATGGGGAACTCAAACCGTTGCAAATTCCATTAGAAATATACAAAGAAACGTTATTGTGTAAACTTTGCAAAACAATTATTGCCTTAGAACCACCTATAAGAGGAAATAAATAATAAAAAGAGAGAAATCCAAACCTTAATTTTTCCATTAAGCTCCTAGCTCCTTTTTTTAACTCTCTTTAAAATTATCTATAACTTTTTTAACTCCAGAAGTTATCAATTGTGTCATATCATCATGTCATTTCCTCGTAAAAATTTTGACTAAAACTTTTGGGCTTCGTGTTACGACAACTCTTTTTATTTGCGATAAATTTTGGGGATTCTGTTTTCATTAGTACTCACAAAAGGTCCATTACTAATCCAAATATAGTCTTCATTTGGTCATATCGAATGATTTGTTAAAATTAATGAACTCAAACGTCATTTTCGGCTGGAATAATTATAAGCATGCTTCTTCAGAAGATACGATATTATTTATTAAAGTGAAAATATCTTTGACCGCATAGGCGATTGTGGCCGATTTCAACATTTCGCGCCAGTTGGCGCCAGCTAGAGACGCAAAGTGAAGCCAATTCCCTTTCCACCTGGTCTTTCCAACATAGAGGAGCCCTTCCTCTTCCTCTGCCCCCACCAGTGAGTACCGCGTTAAATAGTTTCAGGGCAGGAGCATTTTCTTCCATACGTACAACATGACCTAGCCAACGTAGCCGCTGAATCTTAAGCAAAATAAAAAAGCGCACACAACTCATCGTTCCATCGTATGCTGTATTCGCCATCGCAAAGACGTAAAGATCCAAAAACCTTTCTCTCGAACACCCCAAGAGCCATCTCACCTGATGTTGACAGTGTCCATACTTCTGCATCACACAACAGCACGGGCATGATGAGGGAGTCATAGAGCGTGTTGGCATGAAAAATTCTTCTTTGGATTTCGAGGCTGACATTGTTGTTGGTGTTAATGCTGGTTCCAAGATAAACAAAGACCTCTACTTTGTCAAAATTGTAAATGTCAACAGTGACGGAAAGCCCAGACAAGAATGTGGTGACTGTTGATTAGATGACAGGGGATACTTCTTTTTGCCCTTGTTCACCTCCAGACCCATTAGTTGCACGCTCTTATAAAATATAGTGCCTAATTCTACAGCTTGAATTTTATTTTCCAACATAATGCTAAAGAAGTCACACGACAGGACTCACCCTGTCTGAAGCGTCATTTGGTTTCAAACGACTCGGAGATGTCTTTCACAATTCTGACTGAGGTGGTTGTGTTGTTCTGCGTCATTTTACAAAGCCGTATTAGTTTCGCAGGGATACCAAATTCAGACATCGCGGCATATGGCAACTTCCTCTAGTGCTGTTCAAAGTTGATTTAAAGTCGACAAATAGATGGCGTGTGTCGATCCTCTTCCCACGGGATCGGCGTATCGTGTATACCTGGTCGAAGGTAGATTTACAAGTTCTTAAGACACACGGATAAGCTCTAATCAATTCGTTGATGGTTGGCATGAGTCTTTCACACAATATGCTCGATAGAACCTTGCATGAAATGTTAAGTAGGCTGATCCGGCGGTAGTTGGTGCATATTGCATGATCACCTGTTGCTGTTACATTTAGCAAAGTGGGGGAATGTTCCCTCCACAATTTGACACCAGGTCGCCGTCTTGTTCTTACAGAAAATCATATATTGATTTACTTATATTGCAAGGATTTTCCGACGTCCACATATGTTCACATAGTTGGGTACCTACATGTGAGCTGCTATAATCCAACCCCTTACTACCTGTTAATAACAACATCATATAATTACGAAACAACAGACGCTAACTGAACAGAACGGAAAATGGCACTGAAGATGGCACAACACGTAAACCTTTTTGTCTTGTTCCAATATAAATAAATTTTTCACTCAGTCAGAAAAACAGAAGATAAAAAGGCCATTCATATATTTTTAATGCATTACACAGCGCTACAAAAAAGTATGAAGGCGAAATACCTGGGAAGTGATGTTATTTTCCTTGTAGGTCTTATCGAGTAGAACGAGAATCCAATTTTGGAATTTGTCAAACACCACAAAATTCTCCCGCTTTTGCGCCCTTCTTAGCACATATCTTAGCTAATTAATAACCGCTTTTCATTCTAAGAACGGCTTAAGAAAGAAGAAACTCAGACCTTTTGAAAGATATATAGACGTCTTAATAAAGCTGAAGAAATTTACTTGTTTTTGCACAACAAACTTAAATTTTGTTACCCTTTTTCTTCTTTTTTTGACTTTGGCGATATTTTCACACACTATTTTATAAAAACACAAAATGAGTTTTGATTAGTTTCAAAGAGTATTAAATTTATTTAAAAAGGATTAAATAAATGCATTTAATAACCGTTTGTAGATTATGTCTTTGTACACGGGTGAGCATTGCGAATCACGCCTCAATAGAGATATGCAAGAAGTACTAGAAGTATTGGAAACGATATATGTCAGCTCCTGCTCTTCTGAAGACTCGGATAGTTAAAACGAGACACATGAGAAGCGCTCCAATTTTGAAGGTACGCTCGATGCAATGAGTGAGCCAGATTTCAAAATGCACAACAGTCTAAGACGACAAACGGTGAAATATCTAACAAGTAATAACAAAATGTGTGTAAAAGAAATGCATAAACCTAATGCTATATTATTTTGAGTGAAGTATTCGGAGTCTTAACTGCGTACCTGACACATCTGGTGGTGGTAGAACGCGTATATTACCAAAAAAAAATCGGTGTATATGTACATTTGGTATGTAAGCAATACATTTAAGCAACTAGCAAGTTTGTGCGATATCAACGCTGTGACTGACGAAAATACACTTGCACTTGATGAAGGTTTTGAAGAATCAAAAATAAACGCAGCCAGAAGGAAAAACCTTTTTAATCCTTTTTAATTATTTAAGACAACAAAATATTTAAAAATTTCGCTGCATATATATGTGGAGCACCCTGTTTGCTGTTGGTGACAAAACGATCGCCAGAGGTCGCATTCAGCATAGTAAAATAGAAAGCGCGCTGTGATTGGTCCATTGCCCACCGTACGTTTTGTGCGTTAGAAAAATATTCGCATAGCGGTAATTACATTTTTTGATATATATTGGAAACTGTAAAAGACAAATAAGTAAGTCGATCTCCGGTACGCGTGAAGTACACGCGGTGCTCTAACCAAAACTTAATCTAAATTAAGACCGTCTAAGTTTATTAAATAACACAATTTCATTTGAAGTGTTAATTTACCAAGTCAGACTAAGTTTATTGAATAAAATAAGCTCATTAAATAAAACTATTTAAGGTGTTGCTATCCCTTCAATTTTCCTAACCAACACTAAACTGGTGACCCCGCACATCAATTAAGAGAAAATCGCCTACTAAGATGCCCAACGACAGCGGAGTTTCATCAGCACCGCCACTTCAAAATCCCGACTACTCTACGGCGACTCCTCCTACAGCAGAGAGACATACCGCTGCGGTTTATGCCCGTTTGCCGATCCCCGCTATGTCCAGCAAGAATATAGAGGCATGGTTCATCTCGATGGATTTTTGGTTTACCGCTTCGGGAATCACTTCCGACAAACAGAAAGCGGCAACAATATTCGCAGCACTCGACCCCACAGTGATCGGCCAACTGTCCGAGGTAATTGCATCTATGCCTCAGCAAGACAGGTTTGATTACGTAAAAACAAAAGTAATCGAACACTTCGCTGATAGTGAGCAGCGACGCCTGAATCGACTTCTCTCTGAGCTTCCACTAGGGGACAAAAAGCCCTCCGAACTGTATTTCGAAATGAAGCGAGTCGCTGGAAATACATTGGGTGAAGCCGCTTTAAAGGGCCTCTGGACAAAAAGACTACCAGATTTCGCACAACCAGTCGTAGCTGCCTCATCTGGTACCGCTGCTGAGTTTACAAAGATCGCAGACTCGATCATCGACGCAGTCACACCGCATCACGTTAATCGAGTGGAATCGGAAGTAACCAACGAGATAAACCAACTGCGTTCAACTATAGAAGACCTCGGTAAACGCCTCGATAGGTTCTCCGTACGCTCCCGATCGCGTTCTCGTCATCAGTCAGGTAATAGGTTTCGCCCACAAGGTACAAATCGACCGGGACCAAGTAATCCAGTTTTATCCGACAACTCCCAATACTGGTACCACAAAAATACGGCACCAGCGCTCGAAAATGCCGAAGCCCATGCCGCTACAAACACCGTGCATCTGCGGTAGCTACAGAAAATAATCAACAATGACCAGAGGAGAGCTGCGACACGATGGAGCACCTTAACGTTTTTCGCGTACAGGTAAAAGATCGAATTTCAAAAACAACATTTCTTATCGATACAGGTGCCGACGTGTCAATCCTCCCACTAACTACACCATCGTATGACGTTCGACCTTGTTCCACGAAACTTTACGCCGCCAACGGAGCCGCCATTAAAGTTTTAGGAGAAAAGCGACTGAAAATAGATCTCGGCCTTCGACGCGAATTCGTCTGGCCATTTATCATTGCTGACGTCACCCAGCCCATCATCGGCGCCGATTTCATCAAATTCTACGATCTCCTTATAGATATACGGCGGAACAAACTGATCGACAGCATGACGGCTTTAACAACGCCACTATCGCCAACGGTAAGGTACAGCGACACGAGGCTGAAAACTTTCACAGTCAACGAGCCTTTCAGCAAAATTTTATCAGAGTTTCCAGACATCACCAGATTGGCACCGTATGGGTCAAATACAAAATCGACTATTTATCATCGGATCCAAACGACGGGACAGCCAGTGTTCGCTAGACCCCGACGCCTTCCGCCAGACAAATTAAAAGCCGCGAAATCCGAGTACGAATTCCTACTGAAAGCCGGAATTTGTCGCGCTTCCAGCAGCAACTGGTATAGCCCACTCCATATGGTTAAAAAAGGTGATGGTACCTGGAGACCATGCGGAGACTACCGCGTGCTCAACGCCCTGACTCTACCGGATAGATACCCGCTGCCATATCTGACAGATTTCACCAACACTCTCCGTGGAAAATCAATTTTTTCAAAAATCGACCTTCAGAAAGCCTTCCATCAAGTACCCATTCATCCTGATGACGTGCCGAAGACCGCGATAACAACGCCTTTCGGCTTGTACGAGTTCCGCTTTATGACGTTCGGTCTGTGCAACGCTGCAACGGCTAATAAACGAAGTGCTGCGAGGTCTGGATTTCGTCTTCCCCTATATCGACGATATTTGCGTAGCTTCGTCATCTATAGAACAACACCAGCAGCATTTACGTACACTGTTCAAGCGACTACAGGAGAATAAACTGGCCATTAATTTCTCGAAGTGCGAATTCGGTAAGACGGAAATAAAATTTTTTGGACATCTGGTTGACGCGAAGGGAATCAAGCCCCTTCCCGAGAAAGTTTCATCGCTGTTAAATTTCCCTAAACCAACGGTCGCTAAAGACTTAAAGCGTTTTATCGCCATGTTAAATTTTTATAGGAAGTTTCTTCCACATGCCGCCGATTACCAATCGAAATTGCAACAACTAATCGTGGGAAACAAAAAAAACGACATGACGCAACTCAATTGGAATACAGAAGCCGAAGCAGCATTTCAACGTTGTAGAGAAGAGCCGCGAACGCGACGTTGCTGTTTCACCCGTCAGCAAGCGCAGAGTTGTCATTACACACCGACGCATCAGATTTTGCGCTTGGTGCGGCATTGCACCAAGTGATCGATGGCGAGTTTCAACCGTTAGCGTTTTATTCGAAAAAGCTAACACCGGCGCAGTGCAAGTACAGCACGTACGACCGAGAGCTTACCGCAATTTTTCAAGCTGTGTCACACTTTCGGTATATGGTTGAAGGACGACGATGCCATATACTCACGGACCATCGCCCTCTCGTATTTGCGTTCAAACAGAAGTCGGAGAAAACAACCCCTCGCCGCGCACGTCAACTTGATTTCATAGGCCAGTTCACGACCGACATACGCCACATATCGGGAGAAGCCAACATCACAGCAGATTTCTTTTCACGAATTCAATCGCTCAGCCAAGTCATCGATTATAGTGCCATAGCACATGAACAGAAAAGCGACAAGGAGCTACAAACGTTGCTGAAATCAGGTATGAAATCGAAATTTTCGCTATCAATTAAACCTTTCACACTGCCAGGCACCAACGTCGAATTACTTTGTGACACATCGACATCAAAATTACGTCCATACGTTCCAAAAGCCTTTCGTGACCAAATCTTGTCAAAAATGCACAACTTGTCACACCCCGGAGGCGCGCCACTACGAAGATGGTCACTTCACGATTCGTTTGGAAAGGGGTAAAGAAACAAACGTCGGAATTTGTGGAACGTTGCGAAGCGTGTCAGCGATCAAAAATACATCGCCACACAAAGTCAGCACTGGCCAAATACATACCACCGCAAGGCAGATTTACACACATCAACATTGACATCGTTGGCCCGTTTCCATTATGCGAAGGGCAACGATACTGTTTGACGATTATCGACCGTTTTACACGATGGCCCGAAGCAATCCCCATTCCGGACATGACCGCTGAGACTGTCGTAAGAGCACTGATGACAAATTGGATATCGAGGTTTGGTGTTCCGGAACGGATAACGTCGGACCGTGGTCGGCAGTTTGAGTCTTCAATTTTTCAAGAACTTATTTCGATCATTGGAACGAATCATTTACGTACTACATCGTACCATCCTCAGTCCAACGGCTTGATCGAGCGATGGCACAGATCCTTGAAATCAGCCATTCTCTGTCTCGATCCAAGCAAATGGGTACATTTCCTACCATCGATACTCCTCGGCCTTAGAGTAGTTTTCAAACCCGACATTGGTGCATCTCCAGCTGAGCTCGTGTACGGTACAACCTTGAAAGTTCCTGGCGAATTCTTCCACCCAGCTGAGCTCGTCGAAACAAATAGCGAGGCAATACAGGAATTTCGTAAGTCAATGGAAAAACTTCGACCTACTGACACCGCGCACCATTCGCCACCAGCGACATTTGTGTCACCAAAGTTACAATCAGCGACACACGTTTTTATCAGAAATGATTCTGTACGACCTGCGCTGACTAGCCCTTACGACGGTCCGTACGCAGTCACACGTAAAACTCCGAAATATTTTACAGTGATCATCCGAGGACGGCCAAACAACGTAAGCCTTGATAGACTGAAACCAGCTTTTTTAACAACTACCGACTACGAAACGCCTTCAAACGTCATTCATCCTCAACAAGCTGAAGAGACCAACAGCGCTCCGACGAAACCTACGAGTGTGGTTAACCCGGAGAACCAACAACACAAAGAAAACAACATAAGCAGCCCGTCGGATTCGATAATTACCGGTGGCCGAGAATTGCAGACAGATTCGGGAAACGACAACGCTTTAACAAAATTTACTCGAAGAGGCCGCAAAGTAAGATTCCCCAGTCGTTACAGGTAGCTTTCGTCTGGAGGGGGGGTAATGTGGAGCACCCTGTTTGCTGTTGGTGACAAAACGATCGCCAGAGGTCGCATTCAGCATAGTAAAATAGAAAGCGCGCTGTGATTGGTCCATTGCCCACCGTACGTTTTGCGCGTTAGAAAAATATTCGCATAGCGGTAATTACATTTTTTGATATATATTGGAAACTGTAAAAGACAAATAAGTAAGTCGATCTCCGGTACGCGTGAAGTACACGCGGTGCTCTAACCAAAACTTAATCTAAATTAAGACCGTCTAAGTTTATTAAATAATACAATTTCATTTGAAGTGTTAATTTACCAAGTCAGACTAAGTTTATTGAATAAAATAAGCTCATTAAATAAAACTATTTAAGGTGTTGCTATCCCTTCAATTTTCCTAACCAACACCAAATATATATATTTATATCTTTGAATTGACTAATAAAATTATTGACAAGAATTGATTGCATTTCATTCAACTTAAAATCTATAAAACTTAAACAAATTCACAAGGAGTATAACATATAAAATTCAATTCAGATCAATTTCTATTCTTATTGCAAGTAAAATAAAAAACAAAAGCAAGTTTGAAAAAAAATCCAGTTTCAGTGAAAACCTTTTAGTGAAGCTTTTGGACTGTTTTGGATGTAAATTCTTCGTGCTCGTTTTTATAAAACCCTTGGGGAAGATATGTGGAATTTGTAAATAAATTCACGTTACTTCTTCAATCGAAATTAAGTTAAATTTTTCTTTATTTTCATTTAAATTCTTACCTATTTTATTTGAGAATATGAGACTTCATTTGCGGTATTGTTTGGATTTTTTCAAATGCTCGTAGTGTAATATATGTTTTAATAAATGTGTTATTAATTAATTTGAAACTAAAATTGGGCTTATATCTTTTCATAGAGACTTCACCTCCTTCTAGTGTACATATGCTTTCTTATCTCACGAATTAAGATAAGTATATAGTTAAACGTAGTTTAAATGAAATATATTAATTTAATTTTAATATGTAGCACGTTGAAACTAAAAAAAGCTGCAAATATCTTTCCCATTTGAATTTTTTACCTTGTTAACTAATTTGAATTGTCAGTTAGAAAGTTTTTTGAACATTTCGAAAAAATTCGAGCAAATCTTAGGTCGGAATTCGAAAAAATCGAACTTTTCTTCCAACCACCCACCCCTAGCTTCTAGTGATCTTTGACGAAATTAACTACGAAACAGCAGCGCGAGTGGAGTTTCTTTTTTAATGATTAAATTACTTTCTACATATAACTTTTTCAATCAATTAAATAAGTAACTTTAAAACCGAGTTTTCATTTAAAGCGACAGTTCTGACGAAAACCGCCTGTAAGAGGGTTGCAGAGTTTACCCCTCTTGCACTTTTAAATTTTTACCTCTCTTCTTCGGCATCTTTCTTGCTTAACAAAGAGTTGACCAAAGAGAGCATTTTAGTATTTTCAGGTATTATGGCCTTAAGCTCGTTAAAAACTTATTGCAAGAGATTTCTTGGCAGTCGCGTTCGTATTGCGGAGAGTTAAGAGGTGCTACGGTGGCCGACGGGGTAGCGAAACGAATCGGTCAGCGGATTGAGTTTCTGCGGGCCGAAGTACATTTTTACACATAAATTGTTTGTTTGCTTTTTCAACTATTCATTATCCCCGGGCACAACGTTTACACACTTCAGATGAAAAATGTCATGACATTACTCATATTGGTTTTGGCTGACCCCGGTCAACTTTAAGTCCGCACGCTCAAAGCTTGGTAATTTATTAAATAATTAGTGTCCACGTTTATTTGTACCTACATATTAATTTAAAACATACAAAAACCCAAATTTATTCGCCTCCGGTGTTTACGGAGATTAGAGTAATGCAAAAAGGAAAGTAGCTTTCTGCGTTAATGAAAAATAATTCAAACTACATACTTTAAGAGTCAGAAGCAGTCGCAATATATCTAAAGTCGTGGCCAGGCAAGAGGCTATAAGAACACATGAGAAATTTATTACCATGGAACCAAACAGAAAGGCCTTGTTCCGTACCTAGGTACATCGTATTTGCGTGCTAATTTTAATATATGAATTAACCACTTAAAGATTAGACCATACGAATTTTTCACCACTATCTTCGCAATTTCGTGAACACTATTCACTGACATATGGGTTTTGACCACCATTTTGTAGTTAGCAAATTTTGATTATAGTAATGATGCTTGGAAGCATAAAATTCAGATACTTCTTTATTTAAAACATGTTAACAGTTTCTTATTTTTCTTCTTTAAAAATTAGGTGCCAGAACGGACTGGGGTACACTTACCATACGTATATGGTAAGAATATACATAGATAGCCAATGCATTGGCTAGCAACATAAATGTTGCGTTTTGCATATGCATTCATATATTCTTATCATGTGTACATGTGTATTTTTATGTTTACGTGCCTTTTATGCATTGGGAATCTAATACTCATGTACATAAGTTCAAGCGTACAAATTTTATATTTCTTTTGTTGACTCCAAACATTACAAATCCATATTCAAGATATTTGAACGGGAATGGGGAACTCAAACCGTTGCAAATTCCATTAGAAATATACAAAGAAACGTTATTGTGTAAACTTTGCAAAACAATTATTGCCTTAGAACCACCTATAAGAGGAAATAAATAATAAAAAGAGAGAAATCCAAACCTTAATTTTTCCATTAAGCTCCTAGCTCCTTTTTTTAACTCTCTTTAAAATTATCTATAACTTTTTTAACTCCAGAAGTTATCAATTGTGTCATATCATCATGTCATTTCCTCGTAAAAATTTTGACTAAAACTTTTGGGCTTCGTGTTACGACAACTCTTTTTATTTGCGATAAATTTTGGGGATTCTGTTTTCATTAGTACTCACAAAAGGTCCATTACTAATCCAAATATAGTCTTCATTTGGTCATATCGAATGATTTGTTAAAATTAATGAACTCAAACGTCATTTTCGGCTGGAATAATTATAAGCATGCTTCTTCAGAAGATACGATATTATTTATTAAAGTGAAAATATCTTTGACCGCATAGGCGATTGTGGCCGATTTCAACATTTCGCGCCAGTTGGCGCCAGCTAGAGACGCAAAGTGAAGCCAATTCCCTTTCCACCTGGTCTTTCCAACATAGAGGAGCCCTTCCTCTTCCTCTGCCCCCACCAGTGAGTACCGCGTTAAATAGTTTCAGGGCAGGAGCATTTTCTTCCATACGTACAACATGACCTAGCCAACGTAGCCGCTGAATCTTAAGCAAAATAAAAAAGCGCACACAACTCATCGTTCCATCGTATGCTGTATTCGCCATCGCAAAGACGTAAAGATCCAAAAACCTTTCTCTCGAACACCCCAAGAGCCATCTCACCTGATGTTGACAGTGTCCATACTTCTGCATCACACAACAGCACGGGCATGATGAGGGAGTCATAGAGCGTGTTGGCATGAAAAATTCTTCTTTGGATTTCGAGGCTGACATTGTTGTTGGTGTTAATGCTGGTTCCAAGATAAACAAAGACCTCTACTTTGTCAAAATTGTAAATGTCAACAGTGACGGAAAGCCCAGACAAGAATGTGGTGACTGTTGATTAGATGACAGGGGATACTTCTTTTTGCCCTTGTTCACCTCCAGACCCATTAGTTGCACGCTCTTATAAAATATAGTGCCTAATTCTACAGCTTGAATTTTATTTTCCAACATAATGCTAAAGAAGTCACACGACAGGACTCACCCTGTCTGAAGCGTCATTTGGTTTCAAACGACTCGGAGATGTCCTTCACAATTCTGACTGAGGTGGTTGTGTTGTTCTGCGTCATTTTACAAAGCCGTATTAGTTTCGCAGGGATACCAAATTCAGACATCGCGGCATATGGCAACTTCCTCTAGTGCTGTTCAAAGTTGATTTAAAGTCGACAAATAGATGGCGTGTGTCGATCCTCTTCCCACGGGATCGGCGTATCGTGTATACCTGGTCGAAGGTAGATTTACAAGTTCTTAAGACACACGGATAAGCTCTAATCAATTCGTTGATGGTTGGCTTGAGTCTTTCACTCAATATGCTCGATAGAACCTTGCATGAAATGTTAAGGAGGCTGATCCGGCGGTAGTTGGTGCATATTGCATGATCACCTGTTGCTGTTACATTAAGCAAAGTGGGGGAATGTTCCCTCCACAATTTGACACCAGGTCGCCGTCTTGTTCTTACAGAAAATCATATATTGATTTATTTATATTGCAAGGATTTTCCGACGTCCACATATGTTCACATAGTTGGGTACCTACATGTGAGCTGCTATAATCCAACCCCTTACTACCTGTTAATAACAACATCATATAATTACGAAACAACAGACGCTAACTGAACAGAACGGAAAATGGCACTGAAGATGGCACAACACGTAAACCTTTTTGTCTTGTTCCAATATAAATAAATTTTTCACTCAGTCAGAAAAACAGAAGATAAAAAGGCCATTCATATATTTTTAATGCATTACACAGCGCTACAAAAAAGTATGAAGGCGAAATACCTGGGAAGTGATGTTATTTTCCTTGTAGGTCTTATCGAGTAGACCGAGAATCCAATTTTGGAATTTGTCAAACACCACAAAATTCTCCCGCTTTTGCGCCCTTCTTAGCACATATCTTAGCTAATTAATAACCGCTTTTCATTCTAAGAACGGCTTAAGAAAGAAGAAACTCAGACCTTTTGAAAGATATATAGACGTCTTAATAAAGCTGAAGAAATTTACTTGTTTTTGCACAACAAACTTAAATTTTGTTACCCTTTTTCTTCTTTTTTTGACTTTGGCGATATTTTCACACACTATTTTATAAAAACACAAAATGAGTTTTGATTAGTTTCAAAGAGTACGTTTAATACCGAGTGCAACGAATGTTTCTTTTAAAAAAGCGGCCAAAAAGTAACTGAGCTATTTTACTTTTTATAAGATCGAATTTTTTGCAAAAATTTACAACGAACTTAATTTACTAATAAATATTATTAAATGAAAATATATAGATCAAAAGTGCTTTTTTGACCGTTTTTTCCTTAGGTCAGCATCGTCAGTTTCGCATTGTACTGACCAGCAATATTCTGCCATCATATTTATTTTGTTTTTTCCTTCGAAACGCTTTTCGATCATAGCCATTTCTTGGTGGAAGTGTTCGCCTTGATCATCACTGAACCGGCCCAGATTATGTGGGAAGAAGTCCAAATGCGAATGCAAGAAATGAATTTTTATCGACATGTTGCAACCCATTTCACCATATGCACCTAAAAATTCGTTTACAACCGTGATGTAGTCGTAACTTCTGTTGTTGCCAAGGAAATTATCACATAGCGCTACAAAACTTTTCCATGCACGTTTCTCAACACAGCTTAACTTGTTCATAAAGGAAACGTCGCTCATAATTTTGCGAACTTGAGGTCCAATAAAAATACCTATATACACATATTATAAAAAAAATAGAAAACAAGTAGGTATGAAAACAAATTAATAAATACCGGCTTTTATTTTAGCTTCACTTAAATTTATGAAGACAGTTTTAAGATGAAGAAAATCTTCGCTATTAACAACCAATTTCTTTACAAATTGTTTCATGTATCCCAGCTTTAAGTGTAGTGGTGGTAAGATAACATCCTCAGATTTTACCAATGGGAGGCTTAAAACGTTTTTCCTGCCTATCTGATGTGACTCTCGAGATGGCCATGCTTTGCGATCATAGCGATTGGATGCCCGACTATCCCATTCACAAAGGTAGCAAGGATATTTTGTGTAGTCACCTTGCATGCCAATAAAATTGTCAACACTTTTAAGCGAGCGATGGCTTTCCATTTATGCGTGGCATAGTCGATCAACCGTAAAATTTGTTCCATCATTTCATACGTTTCTTTCTTGTTAACCCCATACGCGATTGGAACTGATGGTAAGAGATTTTCATTGTGTAATAACACAGCTTTTAAACCTAAGGGTGACATTACAGACTTCATTAAGGGAACACGAATGTATTTTTTTTTTAGGGTACATACTTTTACACGATCCATCAATGAAAAGTCGCCATTCATCTGCATTATAATTATAATTTAAAGCCGAAAACAATTTGGGTACATTTACACAATGTACTAGATCACAGTCATTGCCATCAGTTTTAAAACTTTCTCCAAGTATCAAAGTGCGGTCGATTTTTCTACCCGATGTTATTTGAAAATATTTTTCCACTAAATTCCATTGCTTTAGTCGTGAACCGAGGACTTCAGATTCTCGTTTCGATAAATGCAAATCACCCACGAGATCGGCGAAATCAGAATTTGAAACCAAATGCCTTTCCGTTGATTTTGATTTACAAGGAAGGAGTTCTTCCTCTACTAAATATGTTTCACCAGCATCAATGGACTCACTTTTTGTAGGCACTTCGGCATTTAAGTATTTTGGTTTTGTAACCGTAACAACACTCGCATATTTTACGTTTTTCCGCGATTTAAAATTGTGACCTGAAACGTTTGTTTTGCAAAAATAACAATCGTCTTGTTTATGATATGCCTGATGATGCCAAGTCATAGGCACAGAAAAGGGCAAAGTAATTGATGGTTGAACTTAAAATTTTTTTTAATGTTGTGCAGCAATATTCACAAATAAATTCTGCCTCGTACCAGCGACTCGCACTATAAAACCTTTCGAAAGTCTTGTTATATATTTTTACAACACCAATATTAATTTTAAAATCACGCCAATGACTTGTATCCGTAAATAAGCCACAAATGTAGCAAAACTTATTACGCTTGTCGCACATTTTAGTTTTACTTTACCACGATTTTTATCCAATTTAACAGCAAACACAACAAAAGATAAACAACACGTGCACTTCAGTATAACGGAAATTTATAAAGGCTTCAAAATTGAGTAACAAATCAAAAATTAAGTGATAATTTCTTTGGGAACAACAGAAGCAAATTTTTGCAAAAATTTCGTTCTTATAAAAAGTAAAATAACTCAGTCACGATTTTTTAAAAGAAGCATTCGTTGAACTCGGAATTAAACGTACTTTTTGAATCTAATCAAAAGTCATTTTGTGTTTTTATAAAATAGTGTGTGAAAATATCGCCAAAGTCAAAAAAAGAAGAAAAAGGGTAACAAAATTTAAGTTTGTTGTGCAAAAACAAGTAAATTTCTTCAGCTTTATTAAGACGTCTATATATCTGTCAAAGGTTTCTTCTTTCTTAAACCGTTCTAAGAGTTTGTTGTTAATTAGCTAAGATATGGGCTAAGAAGTGCGCAATAGCACGAAAAATCGGTTTTTTAAGGTTAAGTCGAGATTTTGGGGGTGTTTGACAAATTCCAAAATTGGATTCTCGTTCTACTCGATAAGACCTTCAAGGAAAATAACATCACTTCCCAGGTATTTCGACTTCATTCTTTTTTGTAGCACTGTGTTATATTATATTTTGACTTTTTATGCATTTCTACGACGTTTATAAAAATGTTACATTTAGTTTGCAATAAAACTTTTTAAACAAATTTGGCGAAATAATGGTTCCAATAGGTAATTTCTGATTTTTGAGAATGCAGATTTCAGCACAGTAAATTAGTTTTAGACTATTAGTTTTTGGTATTGTTTATAAACATGCTCATATAAGCTTTACATGTATCATCTCAATGGATTCGGCCAACCGGCCGGTACATTGCACCAACGAACTACAACAACGACAAGTGCAATTAGGCAACAACAACAACAACATTACCCAAAGAAGATAGTTTAAGTATTTTTGTCAATGTAACTCTTTTTAGCAACTAGGTCAATATATTTTTTTTTTCATCATAGTAGTCAGCACATTTATTAAATTTAAGTATTTTTGCCAATGTAACTCTTTTTACCAATTAGGTCAATATATTTCACAATTATATTAGTCAGCGTATTGACTAAATTCATAGGTGTCTTTGTAAACTAAATTATATTAATAAATTACTTTTATATTGAAAGGACAAGTATCTTATTTAAATCAACATAGTATTGTAACGAGTAATTTTGTGTTGAACCCAAAGAAAATTGGCATTTTCTACAAAAGACCGAGAACCTGGTCAATAAGTAGGAGGATTACATCTTCCTAATTTCCCAAAGATATCCTGGAGGATACTTAACTGGCGCAGTCTAACGGCCAACTGCAGGACAACAGCACCTTGGGGTTTCAACTCCTTTAGCGGTTGAGAATCAACGCTCCTGAAGCAAGCAGAAAGAAGTTCAACGGCTCGAGCCTTCAGCAACAGAGAATGATTTCACTCCTGGGATTCATGCAACTGTGAGTATTGAATGTGGTCTGTCAAAAATCAAAAAAAAAAGTCTCAAAAAAAATTGTGAGAGTATGAGGAGTAAACAAAAAAAAAACACATCACCCTCCAGAAAAGTCAAATAGTTCATAAGGCAACTCAGGAAAAGTAATGATATGTCCATAGTTCTGAAAAAAAAAAATTAAACAAATAAAGGAAAACCGAGGAAAACCTCTAAGGAAATTGTATATACAAGAACTAATAATTAAAAATTAAATGTGTGCAAGAAAAGGATAAAACTTCGGCATAATTCAAATTTTTCGCTACCAAGTGCATCCAAAAGGAGTGTCGCCAGTAGATCGGCACAATAACTTGCTGGCAGAAAACAACTTTAAGGGTTGAGCGAAAATCAAGCTTAGAGAGGCAATTATCCGAAATGAAAATATCCAAAATTAATGTGCACAAACAGTACTTAATAAAATCAGTGCAAACGTGATAGTTCCAAGAATTTAAGACACGAATAGTGTGTGAAAATAAAAAAAGAATTGAACCAATCATAAATTAAAGTACAACTATAAGAAACTAAACACACGACTGTAACTCCATGAAAGGGAGTATAACAGTCAATCAATAAAACTCAAATATCCGATTCCGTAGCCCATAAAGGTAGAAGAGTCCTTCTATTAAAAAGCTGCGATCTTCAGTCCGAGGCGCTCCAGCCGATAATAGTTGTAAATAAATTAAACTGTGAAGAAGTTGCGATCATTTGAACCGAGGGGCACAACAGTAACAGTTGAGTTGAGTTCTAATTCCAAGCTATAATATCACTGAGTAGAAAACTAAAATAAAACTCAAATTGCGGAAACCTTGCATTTTTCAATGTATAAGAAGTAGCCACCACTGAGTAGAAAACTAAAATAAAACTCAAGTTGCGAAAACCTTCCATTTTTCAATGCATATGAAGTAGCCACCACTGAGTTGAAAATAAAACAAAACTCAAGTAGCGAAAACATTGCATTTTTCAATGCATCAGAAGTAGTCACCACCTAATAATGTCGAAGGAAACTAACGGAAAAATAAGATCTAAGTTCTTCCATATATTTAAAACAAGAAGCTTAAATTCAATTCCGGAAGGTTCCTCCTTCCCAGAAACATTTGCACAAGTTTTCACAAGTAGTTGGACTCACTAATAGAACAGGATAACCAAAGCAATATTATGGCAAACGATAACACCCTTCCAAGTACTTCAGCTCGTGCAGCTTTACAAGCCCAAATGGCAGCCCAAATCAATCCCAACCCAACAGATATATTTAACTCTTTGAGAATACCAGATGCAATTAAACACTTGACAAAATTTTATGGGAATCCTAGGACCTTGTACGAATTTATTAACAACGTAGAGGAAATTCTCCTATATGTTAGGGGCACAGACAACACCACATTCGGGAACGTGCTACTAAGGGTGTACAAATGTCCAGACGCCATGTACAAATGTCCAGACGCACGGTTGGATATTTGGAAAGAGAAATTAAAAAGATTTTGTTTAGTTTTAAAATGTAATTGAAATTTATTCAAAGGTATATATGGAGATATACATGAATGTTGCTTTACCTGTGGTGTGAATCCGTGGTAGACCTGTGTCGCTCTTGAAATCCTGTGATCGAGTGAAAGAATGAAAAAACGTACGGTTGCCGTCAACCGCAGTTTTATTGGAAAGGAAGAAATTGGAAATGTGAACAAAAGGAATTATCCGGCGGGAAATGCGGAATAATTCGCAGTTGCACATGTATTCGTATGTGTATAGACGCGCGCATTAGGGCGGTTAGAAAATATTTACGATGCGGCGTAAACATGCCGGCCCCCTTGCGGTAAGCAAAAATCCTGAGCGTTGAAAACAGTCTACTACCAGTTCACACCACATCACATATTTGATTAAAAAATATAATTTTTGTTTGTTTGTTTGTTGAGCCGGTTGCCTGTTGTTTCCTTGAGCCGCTCCGTGTTCCTCCGCCATCGTCTCCTGTGCTCTACTAGGAAGGACGGTAATAGAAAAAAAAATAATAAGGCTGAAAATACGTGTGTTGTCGCGCTAGTTGGGGTAATTGTATGGGGCGTTTCGTCGTAGTGATCGGGAAGGACGTGTTCCCGAGTCAACTTGCCGCCAATTCTTTTGGATATCAGATGGTCGGAAAGAACGTGTTCCCGAGCCATCCGTTCGCTGATGCTGAGCTGGTCGGGAAAGACGAGTTCCCACGCCAGTCGTTCGTCGTTTCTTTTTTTCTGGGCAGACGGTCTGAAAGGACGGGATCCAAAGCCGCGCTGCCTGGGCCGTCGGAAAGGACTGGTTTCCGAGCCGCGCCTTCGCCGTTCATGCTGCAGTGACAGTCGGAAAGTACAGGTTTCCGAGCCGCCACCCGTTGAAAGTGGTCGTAATATTGGGTGGCAAGTGATATAGAAAAAAATTACCAAAGAAAAAAAAAAATGATTTTATTTTATGAAATAATGGCATGACAAAAATTGTATGCATATATATATATGTATTTTATTGTAAATTTTATGTATTTATGTATTTATTATGTATATGGTGCATTTATGCGCCAAGTGTCCAAAAACTTGCATCACCCACTGTAAAAATGGTATTTGGGTGTGATCGTATCGGTACACTTGCGCCCCCCATCGGTAGATGGCGCCTAACTCCAGTTGCTCTTGAGGGTGGTGGACTTGGCTATGTTCCACAGTTGCGAACGTATATGGCATTACGATATATTTGCATATATCGTAAAAACACCTGATTGCATATGATGTTTTTAATATTAAAAAGAAATAAATAATTGATATGAACTACCTATTCCTGTATTTCGGTAATCGCGGAAAGTGCCCCCCACCATGAAATGGCTCAACATTCTGTTTTTTGTGTGGTTTATGTATGTACATTAGATATTTGATTGTGGTGAGGTAGGTCAGCAATCTGGCATCCAGCAATCTGGCCTACCACCCACAAACAGTTTGTATGCCACTGTGCTTAATTTGCTGACCACAGGGCTGTTCCAAAAAAAAATTATTAACACGTGACTTTAAGCGCGAGTGGTAGTGGCAACTTTTTTCATATTTTAAATTAAATTCGTGTTAAAAAAAAGTTGTTTATTAAATAAAACAAGTGAAGTGCGGAAGTGTTTAGTGGTGTGAAGATTTGCTAGTAAGCGAAGTTTTTTAGCAAGACGCCACGAATTAATGAAAAATCGAATGTGAAGTGATTTTTTATACGACGGCAGCTGAAGCAGTGACGTGGGCAGAATTTTGTTTCATCGTTTTGGAAAGAAGAAAATATGATCCGAGTGGGCGTCTTTCCGTATGCTTAGCTGGTGTTACATTGCGTGGAATCTTCCAGCTAAGCACCCGGAAAAAATACGTGTTTGGAACACGTAATTTTGAGGTTGGGGGTACATGCCGCCATGTGCAGCTGGCCAACAGTGCCCGTCGTACATATGCATACATCGCATTCATGGCGATGGTGGGCGCATGCAGGTGCACGGCGGCGATGATCAGGTAAGTGGTATTTATATGTATATTTATACTAATAATAATATAATAATTTTTTGTACATGAATTTTTGAGTTTTTTACGTATGTATATAAGTAGGTACATGTGAATGTATGTACATATATCGATATACATATATCTACATGCACATGGTGGCGTGTTGCGTTCGATAGCGAGGGCACAGTCGGAGGGAGGAGGGGTATGCCATGCGAAGATGGCGGATGATCGGAAGCAAAGAAAGGAGTTTGTAAAGTATTAATGTGGATCGAAATTTTTTTTTTGTTTTTCTTTTTTTTGTGTTTAATCAATTTTGTACACTGAACTAATTTGTTTTCTTTCCCAACAGGTGAACAATTAAATGATTTTCACGATGTGAGGAGCAGGACACCAGTGGAGCTGTAACCAAGTAACTGTTTTGTTCTTATACGTATATATATACATATATATATTTAAAATTTGTATGTGTATAGGGTAAACATTAGTACTTAGATGTTTCCAAAAAATTTTTTTTTTTTTTTTTTTTTTTTTTTAACGGATAAATTGGAAAGATCTAAGTACTAGCAAGAATTTGCAAGTTGGATAAAAAAATCATTGAAAATTATTGAGTTGATCCAAAAAAAAATATAAAGTTGTAATTAAAGTTATTAAAATTTGGAAAATGATAAAATATTTATATATACAAAATGTTTAAATATATCGAAATATTTAAAATATATAAAAAAAAAACTTGCAACTTCTCATTAGTTTTACGTTCTCTCCGCTTCTTGCGTCTTTACGTTTTCTCCGCTTCTTGCGTCTTTACGTTTTCCATAATTGCGTGTTTCTTTCATTGAAAGCAAATTTTCTTTACGCTCTGAAATTTAGTTAGTGGATAGGGTTTTTAGGGTTTAGGGTTTTCACAACTAATGTTAGGGTTGGACGGGGCTGATTTTTGACAATCGGTCATAAATTCCGGAAAATTAACTTGAGCTATTGGTTAGCTGTCGGTTAATTTTGAAATAGTTTCGGATATCAAAATGACCACTTTTCAAAATTAACTGAAACTATTGTTTAGTTTGTCAGTTAGTCTTGTATGGGTATCGGGTACCAAATAACCACTACTTGATGTATGTAAAAAACATGATTTCGCAGATTTCTTTATTTCTGTACGCCATCGTCGTAGGTAATCCATCGGAACATTTTCAAGTTAAGTACTTATATTATTAGAAAAAATGGCAGTGCAGATTTCTTTATTTTTTTGTACTTTAAGTACTGTTTATGAATTTTTTTTTTTTGTTTTTTTTTTTTTGTTTAAGTACTTATCCTTGGGTAGGGGAAGTAGCGGTACTTTCGATGGAGGGCAGCAAAACCAATTTCGTTATTGGTCTTCTGGTTTGTCCCTTCGTAGTATAGATGTCGACGACGCGTACCCGGTTATCCGAGCCTGGGTGTAAGTTGATGACTCGTCCCAGTCTCCACATGTTAGGCGGTAGATTATCTTCTTTTATAACCACAAGATCTCCTGTTTTGATGTTAGTTTGAGGATGTTTCCACTTTGTGCGTTTCTGCATTTCCAGCAGATATTCAGCCTTCCATCTTTTACAAAATGTTTGATGTAGGGCTTTAAGTTTCTGCCATCGGTTTACGATCGAGGCAGGGCTTTCGTTGACTTCTAGTTCAGGTGGAGCTAATAGGTGTCCACCTACTAGGAAGTGACCGGTGGTAAAAGGCTCCAAGTCAGAAGGCTCATTCGAAGAGGGGCTTAACGGACGGGAGCCAAGGCATGACTCGATTCGGCATAAAAGAGATGTGAACTCTTCAAATGTATAACTGAAGCCGGAGGCAATCTTTTTAAAATGGGTTTTACAACTTTTTACCCCTGCTTCCCACAATCCGCCCCTATGAGGCGCTGCAGTGGGTAAGAAATGCCATTTGATTATCTGATGGCTATATTTAATCATTGTATTATTTCGCGCTTCAGTTATAAATGCTTTGAATTCTGATCGTAGAGATCGCGAAGCTCCGACAAAGTTGGTGCCATTGTCGGAGTAAACATTTTTTGGGCATCCTCTCCTGGCTATGAACCTAGCAAAAGCTGCCAAAAAAGATGCAGTGCTAAGGTCATTGGTGGCTTCCAAGTGTATAGCCTTAGTGGCGAAACACACAAACAGGCAGACGTAACCTTTTGAGATGCGACAACCTCTGCCGCGGAAGTTTTTGATATCGAAAGGTCCTGCGAAATCGACACCCGTGTTTGTAAATGCACGCGAATAGGAGGTGCGTTCCTGAGGGAGCACTCCCATAAGCTGAGTTTGGGTTTGTCTTCTGTGGAATCCAGTATTGAGTTCTAATGAGACGCAGCATTAATTGATTCTCGCCATGCAGGGAGATTTTATGGATAAATTGGACAACAAGACGGGCCAATCGGCACTTATAAGGAAGGATTATTGGGTGACGCTCGTTGTACGCTAAATCTAGCGATGCGCCAAGACGACCTCCAGTCCTCATAATCCCATTTTTATCTAAGAAAGGGTTAAGGGGTAGCACTTCGCTTTTTCTATCGATGGGTTTCTTTGACTTTAGGTTCGAATATTCATCACTGTAGTATTGCCTCTGGTGAAGGATTATTAAGCGTTGTGTCGTTGCCTTGATTTCATCGGATGAAATTAAACAAGACTCTGCTCGAAAGGAAGCTTTTTTGTTCGGATGAGTGCTTTGGTGGAATCTCATGATATATGACAAGATTCTCAAAGCTCTCGGTAAATCTGAAAACCTATCGAGAATGTCATCAAAATTTTTTATTGTTACGGTTGCACATAAATGCGCCCTTTTTTCTTCGATGTTGATGTTATAGTTTGTCTCTTGTCTTGGCCAATTTTCCTTGTCTTCTTGCAACCAAGAAGGGCCATGCCACCACAGAGTGTTATCGACTAATTCGTAGGCGAGAACTCCTCTGCTTGCCATATCTGCTGGATGCCGACTCCACATGAAGCCAGTCCGTATTTCCGACTTTGTCGACAATTTTGGTTATACGATGTGCTACGAACGTTGACCACGAACATGGAGGTTTACGTATCCATGCAAGCACAATTGTGGAATCTGTCCATAAGTGCACTTGTACCTGTCCTAGTGGTAGGTTGCCAAGTACCGACTCAATACTTTCGGCGAGCAATACCGCGCCGCATAGTTCTAATCGGGGCAGGGAAATAGTTTTAACTGGAGCAACTTTTGTTTTTGCTACCAGCAGATTCACTAGAACTTCACTACCCTGCTTAACCCGTAAGTATACCGTAGCTGCATACGCTTTTTCTGAAGCATCGCAGAAGCCATGTACTTCGACGTCATGGGCGGGAGAAAAATAGACCTAACGCGGTAACTTAATCCTCTCTATCTCGCGGTAGTGTTTGGTAAAATTTTGCCATTTTTCTAAAGTAGTTGATGACACAGGTTCATCCTACTCTGTGCCTTCCAGCCAAATGTTTTGCATCAATATTTTGGCTACTATTACAATGGGCGCAAGCCATCCTAGCGGATCGAACAGCTTGGCGATGGAAGACAATATCGACCTTTTAGTGATTGTGTCCCTATGCTCCATTGGTCTTGTTAGGAAGTAAAAATAATCCGAATGGGCGTTCCATCTTATTCCAAGAGCCTTAACTGTGCTGGTGTCTTCGAATTCCAAAAAATCTTCGCTTAGTAGATCCTTCTTTGGAATGTCTGCTATTACATCCTCGTAGTTGGCCGTCCATTTTCTTAAGGGAAAACCTGCTGACCGCAGTACCGTAGAAATTTCGTCCCTTGCCTTTATGGTAGATTCGATGCTGTGTCCTCCTGCAAGTACGTCATCTACGTACATGCATTTTCGCAGAATATTAGCTGCTATTGGATGCGAGCTTTCTACGTCATCGGCCAACTGCAACAGTGTTCTTATCGCCAGGTAAGGAGCACAGTTTATTTCAAACGTAACCGTCTTTAGTTCATATAGGCTCGTTGATTCGTTCGGGTTTGCCCGAAAGACGATGCGCTGATATTTCGACTGGTTATCGTTTATCCAGATTTGTCTGTACATTTTCTCAATGTCACTGTTGAAAACATATCTGTATAACTTTAGTTGAGGTACTCTCTGCCTTTGTAACGGCGTGATGTGGCAGGAAGTAATTTTCACATGAGTCCGCTGAAATGTTACTATTTATTCTCGCCATGTGTCCTAGTGTCTCATACTCTGCTAACACCCTTGTTGACAAATGATGTCTAAAACTTTGTTCGATTTGTTACTTTACTATATTTAAGAAACCCTCTGGTACAACCCTGGGTTGTAAGCCAGCGTTTTGCACTCATTCTTCTTTCTTTCTTTCTCCTTACCTACATTCGCCAAAGCGCTGACTAAAACAGCCTTTTATCTTGAACCTTCGAACAGTGAAGAAAGGGTGCAAAACTGCGGTAAGATTATTAAACTAAGTTCACCAATGTAATATTTGTAAATTAATGGATTTTTACAGAATAAACATACACACACCTGAACATTAAGTGTTATCGCCTTGTTTAACGCAAACCCTTTCGCTCAGCCAAGTCGTAGCCACGACATCTTTATTCGCAGTTCTGTTTGGTTTTAACTTTATCGCTTCCACTGCCGAGAAGTTAGATTTGAGTCGTCTAGAATGAAAGAGCCGGATGATATCACGGAGAAACGCCGCAGTCCTCGGCTCAACAAAGTAGAAACGGAGTCTGAGGAAGTACAGGCCAATTCCACATCGACTGCCGTTATCGTAAATGCCGCCGCCACTGCCGTCACCGCCACCGCCAACACCCACACCACAGCCGCCTTCAGATCAGCAGAATCAGTAAGTCCAACGATGGAAATGCAGAAGCAAATCGCCACGCTTCAAAGACAACTAAAGGAATCACAGGTAAAGGTTAAGTGAACAAAATCGCCATTGCCAAAGGCTGGAGACTGCGTTGCGTAGCTCAATGCATCCAGCTAATGTAGCCCCTGTTCGTAACCTCCACACAAATACCCGTCATTGCGTCATCTTTGGCACAAGCTGCAGGTGCTCCAGTACATAACCTGAAACATTTGCCAGCCACTTCTCACGTGCAAAATTTGCCGGCTAGCGCAACAACAAATAACATCACGCCATTTGTGAAGAGTTGTGCACAAGCCGCGACGTCGACTACAGCGAGCAGCACTGCCATGGCGCCAGTGCAGTTAGCAACTGAGAACGGTTGCGTTTTTTCTTCGCTGCCGACGTCAACTGCCAGCGCAGTTTTTACGCCCACATATTCACTAACGGGCCAAGCGCACTGCTCTGGTGCGCCGTACACGTCATCGTCGATAATTTCGCCAACGGCCTTTAATAATTTTATGCGCACGCCTATGCCAACAAATGATTTAAATAATTTTTAATTTTTGACCAATTCTGCAACCGTGCTACGAAAATTGCAAGACCTGCCTGAGTTCAGCGGGGAGCCAGAAGATTGGCCGATCTTTTATACGGCCTATATCCAGTCAACTTCCGTGTACAACTACACCAATCTGGAAACAATCAGCGGTTACAGAAAGCGGTTAAAGGAGATGCGCGCGAAGTAATTAAATCGCTTTTAATTCACCCAGATAACGTCGGTGTCGCTATAGAGCAGCTTCGTTTTCGCTTCGGGCGTCCCGAACAATTAATTCAAAGTCAGTTACGTCAAGCAAGGGATTTCCCTACTATTACGGATAATACATTGTTCAAATTGATACCCTTTGCTAATAAGGTGAATAATTTAGCAAGATTCCTGCAATCAGTGAATGGACAACAACACATCGCCAATCCTACGCTATTGGAGGAACTATTATCAAAGCTACCAATGAGTAAGAAACTCGATTGGGCCAGAGTCGCTGCCTCAATACAGCCGTATCCGACGATCATACACTTTAGTGCTTGGGTAAGTGAACTTGCTAATTTAATATGCACAGTGCAAGAAGTCGACAATAAAGAGCAACGGCGTCGTGTGGTGCTACATACTTCCGAAACACGGTGTTCAGGTTTTTTAGGTGGGAGTCCATTAAAGTGTCCACTATGTCAGGGGCAGCATAAGCTGCAAGATTGCCGCCGTTTCCTAAATGCCGCAGTGCCAGATAGATGGGATGTAGTGAAGAGACAACGTGCTTGTTTTTCGTGCCTAAACGTGGGGCATACCACGCGGAATTGTCGACGTAAGAAATCTTGTTCAGAAGAAGGGTGCCAGCGCAGACACCACGCCCTACTTCACGAATCCATGGCTACAACTTCCACCTCTAGTGCCCAAAAGGAGGAACGAGGTGAAGTTAGAGGAAGCGTATTGAGCTGCGCTAGCGTTGGCAGCACTAAACCTAAGCTACTCTTTCGTGTGCTACCTGTAACACTGTATGGTGAAAAGAAGCGCATCGATACATACGCCCTAGTTGATGAAGGCTCCTCAATTACAATGTTAGACAGCGAGCTCGCCAAGCAGTTAGGAATACGCGGCCGCCCACACCGCTTAAATATACAATGGTTTGGAGGAAGAGCAGCACAAGAGTCGTCTGAGGTTTTCAACATTGAAATAAGCGGTACTGGTAAAAATAAGCGACATCTGCTGCGCAACGTGTATGCCGTAGCCAAACTCGATTTGCCTATGCAGAGTTTATGTTGGGATGATTTAGAGCAGTGCTGTCCAGAATGAAAAATGTGAATGTATGAGTGACAACGAGAGAATGGGAGCAGCCCAGTAGGAAATTTAAACCAAAATAAAAGCATATTGGATTAGAGTAGAAATAAAAAACTCAAGTGTGTTATATGTTAAGCCTACACATTGTTAAATAAGGGCGGTATTTTACAGATTATGTATTTGGTAAAATTCTTGTACCAGCGATATTAATTATTTGATGCAAATTAATTTTTATAAGTGTGTGGACTGATGGGAAAACATTATGACTGGTAATATAAATGCTTTGTAGGTCAACTGAACAATTCAATTTTTTAGGCACATTGCGTCAATATGAATACTTTCGTGGCAGCTTCTTAATAAAAGTACATTCGATAAATGACTTGATGTTAAACTGTGGCGCTGCTTGGAGCAAATGAACTTTAAGTCCGAAAAAATTTTCTCACAAAAATATGTTGTGGGAAAAAGTGAAAGGCACTGATAAGATATTCTTTTCAATATTGGATATGATGATTCTTCTAAATTTTTCCAGAATTCAATATTATCTCCGTGTGGTGGAACGTTTTCGCTTTGCAAGATGATTAGCTCGGACTGAATTGCAAGTTCATACTTACTTATATCGCATTTGAAGGGGTTTTCAAAGATGTCAAGAAATGGTTGAAAAGAAACAAAATCCTGAAATCTGTCTTCAAAATTTATAAGCAATTGTTCGAGAAGTGCAATATGATCACTCGGCTTAACACCCTCATGTTTCGTAATAATAACCGAAGTTTTCGGAAAATGAGTATAATCGCCAGATTGAAGTTCCCTTAAAAGCAAAAATAGCTCTGTTTGGAATTGATGCACATTTTTCACAGCATCGTTTATTCCTGTTTCTTTTCCTTGAAGCTTTAAATTGAGTTTGTTCAAAAAAAAGGAGACATCAGCCAAAAATGCTAAATCCAAAATAAAATTGTTATCTTTTAAAGATCGAACTAGGGTGTCTTCATTACAATTGATTTCAAGAAATTGTAAAACTTCTTCCCTCAACTCAAATAACCTGTTGAGACAATCACCACGACTTAGCCAACGAATGTCTGTATGCATTTTTAGGTCAATATGCCGAGCAGAAGTTGTTTTTAAAATATTTACAAACTTTCTGTGGGTGAGGGAATGGTGCCCCCCCCCCGTATTTCATTGATAATCTGTTCTGCACGTTTCATGACAGGATGACCGCTCAAAAATTTTGAAGCGAGTGCAACTTGATGAATAATGCAATGAAAATGTCTCCCAGAAATTCCATTTTTATTCAATTGGCCAATGAAGCCTTCATTCTTGCCGGCCATAACGTTTGCACCATCCGTGCATACTCCTGCAAATTTGTTTGTATCGAAAACTGAAAAAACTTTTTCGTTTACTACGTCGAACAAGATCTTTCCTGTCACATTCCCACAGAATGTTTCAAGAGAAAACATTCTTTCAGTTATTTCATAATTTACGTTAACTGTCCGAACACATATCGCCAGTTGACATAAATCATTAATATCGGTGGTTTCGTCCAAGCACAGAGAAAACAATTGGCAATCATTAATTGTTTCCTTTACTGCAGATTGAATGTGTATTCCTAGTTCATCAATCCGTCGGGCTACTGTTTGGCGGGACAAGGGTATATTTTTAACTAGTTCTGTATCAAGATTCAGTTTTTTAAAAATTTTCAGACAAATGTTTTTAACAAAAACTCCATCTACAAAAGGCCGGCCTTGTTTAGCAATGTCTAAGCTGATCACGGAAGATAGCTCAGCTTTCAGTTTCAGTTTTCGATTTGATTGCTTAACAACTTCCTCATTTTCTACTTTAGCCAACCACCCTTTGAATTTTTTCAAAAAGACTAACTTTTTTGCTTCATATAATCCCTGGCTAGCTTTTTTGTCTAAAACTTGTATATTTTTGTGGGAGGAATCGAAATGCCTTCTGATATTAGATATTTTGCCTCCTTTGAACGACTTGTAACATAAAAGGCATTGCAAGTCGCCAAAGGCATTTTCTAGCATAAAGAAGTTCTTACAGGGCATTGTATTGCATACACGATTGCATACACTAAGCGTCGCGGACAAGCTTGGTGTTTATTCGTTGCTGGTTCGCTAACGACTGAACGATGGAGAGTAAGCTCAATTGAGCTATGGGATGGACAGCACTGATTTAGAGAGTGGTGATAAATCAATTTCGTCTCTCCCCCTCCATCCATATTCCGATGCCGTACCACAGCTTTTGATTGGGATTGATCACGCGCACCTAGGCTTGCCGACTGGGATTAAAAGGGTTAGTGATCAAGGTCCGTATGCTTGCAACACTGAATTGGGATGGGTTGTTTTCGGACCAACAAGCCGAGAGCCGTTAGCTACCCAATCTTGCTTGTTTGTACACACCCAAGAAGAGGAAGAAGACATGCATAAACTTGTGGCTGACTATTTCAATATTGAGGGTCTCGGTGTTAGACCTTCACCGCCTGTTGAAAGCAACGATGACATCCGAGCTAAGCAGTTACTTCAGGATACAACTAAGAGATTGGAAGGTCGTTTTCAAACGGGCCTTTTATGGAAATACGACAACGTTCGACTGCCCGATAACTATACTGCAGCTTTACACAGGCTTGGAGGTATCGAGAAAAGGATGCAGCGTGATGCGACGTTTGCAACAGCGTACAAAGGTGTCATCGAAGAATACTTGAACAAAGGCTACGCTCGTAAACTTACACATGAGGAAGCTAGAATGCCTTCACCCAAGAGATGGTACCTACCGCATTTCGGCGTCGTCAACCCGAATAAACCGAAAAAATTACGTTTCGTTTTCGACGCAGCCTCTCAAGTTGAAGGGGTGTCTTTGAATTCTAATTTACTAAAAGGGCCGCAGCTCTACATATCACTACCATCGATTTCATTTAATTTAAGGACACGTGCAGTCGCGGTTTGTGGAGACATTAAAGAGATGTTCCACCAGATGCGCACAGCGCTTTCTTTGGCGTGATGGCGAGAATAATAAGCCGCCTGAGGAGTATGAAATGAGAGTCATGATATTTGGTGCCGCGTGCTCGCCCTGCTCGGCGCAATATGTTATGAGACTGAACGCCACGGAGCACCACGAAAGCAATCCTCGTGCAATTAAAGCTATCTTTGACCACCATTATATTGATGATTTTGTAGATAGGTTTGAGACGATTCAAGAGGCCATAGACATCTCAAAGCAGGTTCGTTAAATTCATAGCGACGGTGGTTTCGATTTACGCGGATTCGTATCAAACGCAAAGGAAGTTGTTAAGGCATTGGATGGCAGTACGACAATGATACAGATCGCTGCAGGTGAGAGTAAAGAAAAGGTTCTCGGGTTATATTGGGAGTCGGGTACCGATAATTTTAAATTTAATCTGAAGTTCCATCGTATGGAACCAGCAGTAATGGCGGGAAAGAGGAGTCCTACAAAACGAGAACTCCTCAGCATTATTATGTCAACGTTTGACCCGCTGGGGGTTTTAAGCCATTTCACCGTTGCAGCCAAATCTCTTATGCGCGAGGTATGGCACCGTGAAGTCGTTGGGATGAGTCCATCCCTAACGACGTAAACGTATTATGGGAACAGTGGCGGAAACAGATGTACAAGGTATCGGAATTTCGTGTGCCGCGCTTCTACTTCTCTCGTGGTTTGCGCCGAGGTTTAGAGCTGCACGTGTTTGTTGATGCCAGCGAAGAGGCATTTGCTGCAGTCGCCTACTGGAGGTCAAAGGGGATGAAGACTGAAGTTGAAATTTCGTTAGTCTGTGCGAAAACAAAGTGCGCTCCGCTAAAGCATGTCACCATTCTATGCCTGGAGTTACAAGCAGCTGTGCTAGGCGTACATCTACGGAACATGGTATTGGACAATCACCAAATGCGCCCTCAGCGATGCTTCTTATGGAGCGACTCAAGAACTGTTTTGAAATGGATTGCCAGCGAACATCGGTGCTACAAACCGTATGTGGCGCACCGCGTTGCAGAGATTTTGAACGGGAGTGAAGTTCGCGAATGGCGATGGGTATTAACTAAAGATAATGCAGCTGACGATGCGACGAGAAGCCACGGGAAAGTTGATTTTTCACGAACATCTCGATGGCTACAGGGACCGAATTTCTTGAGATGCGATGAGGATACCTGGCCTACCGAAGAAAACGATGCCAGAATCATTGTGGAAGCGGACAAAGAACTACGCCCCAAATATGCTTTGATTGCCAGCAACAACATTTTTATTGACTACAATCGTTTTTCAAATTTAACTAGGTTAAAGAGAGCAGTAGCGTGGGTGCTTCGCTTCGTAAATCGCTGTTGTAAACGTGAGCTACAATATCATGAATATGGACTAACTGCAGCTGAGATTGAAGCTGCCGAGCACCTTTTATGCGTGCGCGTTCAATCAGAAGTCTTCGCTTCAGAACGTAACTCTATCGAAACTGGTCAAGATATACCAAAAGACAGCGCATTGAAGCAGTTATCACCATACTTAGACGACAATCGACTACTTCGCGTCCAAGGGCGTATAGATGCAGCCAGCTTCTTGCCGTATAACGCCAGAAGGCCAATAATAATACCATATGGGCACATGTTTACGCGATTAGTTGTCAGTTACCATCATTGTCAAATGAAGCACCAGAATCACGAGGCGACTTTAAGCAGTATTCGTCGGAAATACTGGATTCCCAGGATAAGACAGTTGCTACGAAGCGTAATAGCCGAATGTAAAATTTGCCGTATTAGCAAGGCAGAACCCTACGCGCCTATGATGGGCCCCCTCCCAGAAGATCGCCTCGAGCCCTATGTACGGCCGTTTACTTATACGGGCCTCGACATTTTTGGGCCTATTTCGGTTACAATCGGGCGGCGTACTGAAAAGCGCTGGGTTGCGCTATTTACGTGCTTCAGCGTGCGCGCAATCCACCTAGAAATCGCCCACGACTTATCGACGGATTCGTGCATAATAGCCATGCGCAACTTTATGAATCGCAAGGGGTACCAGCACGTCTACGATCCGACAATGGAAAAAACTTTATAGGAGCCAACGAAGAAGCGAAACGTTTTTCGGAAGTTTTTGATACCGAGCGTATTCAAAGCGAATTGTCAACGAAGGGAATTGAGTGGTTCTTCAACTGTCCAGCAAATCCATCTGAAGGGGGAGTTTGGGAAAGGATGGTACAGTGTGTTAAAAGGGTTCTGCGATTTTCATTAAAACAAGGAGCGCCACGTGAGCATGTCTTACAGAGCTTTCTGATAGAAGCAGAGAATATAGTAAACTCACGCCCATTCACGCATTTACCCATCTCTCCCGAAGAAGAGGAACCGCTAACACCGAACCACTTCCTAATTGGCGTAGGTAACGCCCCGAAAACTCCAGCAGCTAATGCGCCTGAGGAAACGGTACTTGGCTTACGAAAGCAGTGGCGCATTGCCTGTAGTCTAAGGGACGCGTTCTGGAAACGATGGGTACTGGAGTATCTACCAACGCTACCCCGAAGAGTCAAATGGTGTCGGCGAACAGCGCCTCTCAGAGAAGGTGATGCAGTATTTATTTGTGATCCGAATATGCCAAGAAATCAGTGGCGACGTGGTATTTTTCAGCGTGTGCACATTGGCGCGGATGGTGTGGCTCGGCGTGCAGACGTGCGTACGGTTGGCGGACTTCTACAGCGAGCGGTGTATAAACTAGCAGTCTGGGACTCATTTACACTCATTCTTCTTTCTTTCTTTCTCCTTACCTACATTCGCCAAAGCTCTGACTAAAACAGCCTTTTATCTTGAACCTTCGAACAGTGAAGAAAGGGTGCAAAACTGCGGTAAGATTATTAAACTAAGTTCACCAATGTAATATTTGTAAATTAATGGATTTTTACAGAATAAACATACACACACCTGAACATCAAGTGTTATCGCCTTGTTTAACGCAAACCCTTTCGCTCAGCCAAGTCGTAGCCACGACAACCCTATTATACTCTTTTTGTAGGACGGGATCCTTGGCTATCCGTGTCTCATTCCGAAAGAATTGAGAGCAGGATTTTTTAAGGGAAGGGCCTAGTTGTATGGTTACTGGAAATTCCTGTCGGAATGGTAACGAGACTATGTATTTTCCCTCATTCTGATAGCGGTCTTTTTATAAAGCTCTTCGCAATATGTGTCATCTTCATTGAGGCTTTTGGTTTTGGGTAAATCTTCTATCCAGCGCAACTCGCTGAAGTACGAAACTATATTTCTTTGTGTATTTGTAGTATCCGTACTACCGGTTATAATCCAACCGAGTACGGTTACTTGGGCTAGAAGTGTCCTCAAGGCGTTTTTCTTTATTCTACTTAATATGATTTGTGGGTAAATGTCTCCACCGAGAATGAGGTATATTTGTTCATTTGCGAAAAACCTTTTATCCGCTAATACCAGGTCCGGAAATTCTTGCCTCGTCGTCGCGCTTATATTTGTTGTCGGCAGATTTCCGGTTAGTTGTGGTAAAACCAGGACAGTGCAGTCAAGGTAAACAACGGGTCGACGGGGGACCGCAATTGTATGTTACATGCTTCTTTAACCTGGGCATTTACCGAGTTTGTGATGCCCGAAACTTGGGCATGCATCTTTTTTGCAGATAGATTGATTCTGGGTGTGAGCCTCTCTGTTATAAAGCAACACTCAGAACCAGAATCAATCAGTGCTCGTGCAGCAAAATCTGTGCCATTGAGACGTATATTAACGCGAGCTGTTCCTAATAGCACACCTGTATTTGTATTCGCAAAGAAGGACTTAAAATTTCTGTTTGCATTTTCAGTTGCTTTATCGGAATCACGTTGTGCTTGCGCCTGCCTCGATGTCGATGGAGAATCTTCGGCAGGCCTCGAAGACGTCCAACCCGTCATTGCCTTTGGCTGAATTGCATTTAGACGCAGGAGCGTGTGATGTCGCGAGTGACACGCATTGCAATTCTAAGCACTTGTGCATCTTGACACAGTATGTCCGGAACTAATGCAATTCAGGCAACAATTATTTTCCTTTAAAAAATTCAATCTGTTTGTAGGTGTTAGCTGTTGGAAACGGGAACAGCTGCGCAATTTGTGCTCGTTTGTATGGCACATTTTACAAGTAAAAGTGGTCACGCTTACTTGGAAGGTGCCAACTCTTTTTGTTGGGGTTTCGAAAGGATGACGTTTGATTTGTAGCGGCTTTGGCACTCTCACAGCTCTACCATCCTTCAACCCTGACAATGTCTCAAGGGTCTGAAAACGATTAGACAGGAACTTGTCCATATCTTCCCATTTGAGTATGTCGTTTTTATGGTCTATGGTTTGTTCCCATAGAGCCAGTGTGCTGTCAGACAGCTTCGTCGAGCAGAGATAAACGACAATTGCGTCCCAGTTCGATATGTCAATTTCATGACTCTTCAGGGCTGATAAGCAATTGTTTATCTCCCGCTGCAAACTGTTTATTGAGCTACCACACTCAAATTCTATTGCCTTTAAGTTAAACAATAGTTTTAGTTGCGTGTTGACTAGAATACGCTTGTTTTCATAACGTTCACACAGGTTTTTCCACGCTGTAGTAAAGCCTTCATTCGTTAGGGGGCACTTTCTTACTATTTCTTTGGCCTCCCCTTGTGTCTTATGGTTGAGATGAAAAATTTTCTCAACCGGGGTGAGGCGCTTATTGAGGATGTAGATGGCCGTGAACATATCACGGAATGTTGGCCATGAAAGATAGTCGCCCTTGAACACGTCTGTATCGCACGGTGGAAGGTGGATATTGTGTTCGCGGACGGACTGCTCCGCTACATCCTTTTGTAAGTTAGTTAATGCTTCTGCTTGAGTAGCCATAGCAGACATGCATTTCACATATGTCGAAAAACATATTCTATATATATTTTTTATCGCCCTAACATCTTCCTTACTTAAACCTTCTGAGTTCGTCTTGCTGGATAGCAAGACCGTGCTTATTTTGTTCGGAGGCGGGAGTGCTGTTGAAGTCAGCATCGAACTCTGTGACAGATTCTGCCAAACGGATGTATGAATCCATAGTGATAGCTAAGAAGGATTTACTGAAGTAACCTAAATCTGATATTTTTAAAAAAGTCCCACAAAATGACAATCACCAGTAAATTTTTATATGTCTGTATCTTTATTTAATGATTTTCTTTTAATTTCAGTCAAATGGTTAATTTTCGTTCGCCGTTTCTTTTTTCTGGGCAGACGGTCTGAAAGGACGGGATCCAAAGCCGCGCTGCCTGGGCCGTCGGAAAGGACTTGTTTCCGGACCGCGCCTTCGCCGTTCATGCTGCAGTGACGGTCGGAAAGTACAGGTTTCCGAGCCGCCACCCGTTGAATTTTGGAACAAAGTAGAAGGACAGGCAAATGAAATATTGAACATGTTCGGAACACCTTTGAACTGGGACGAAATAAAGAAAAATTTGATATTGAACTATTCGGACAAAAGGACAGAAACTTCTTTGATTAGGGACTTGCATAACTTACGACAAGGAAATAAACAGGTCGAGCAGTTCTATAGCGAAATAATCGAAATCCAATCAACACTAAGTAACTAATAACGTACTGATTCATGAGAGACATACAAACGTAGTTGAGGCAAAGAAAAACTAGTATGCGAAGATGTACTTAAATGCTTTCCTCTAAAGATTAAAAGAACCACTGGGATCAAGTATTAGGGCGACGACAACCGCCTTGGCTTTTTGCATTAAAGAACAAAATATCCCTTACTAGAAAAATGAATCATTTAAACCACAATTTAGACAACAGTTCGTAACCTACTTTAAAAGAACACAGAATTATCACCAAATCGTAAGTTTTCAACCCTTTTACTAAAAATCAACCCCAAAAAATCAATGGAAACAGGACCGGGACTCACTAGAAATTCCATGATGTGCCGGAGAACCAATCAAACTTCATCAAGATTCACGGGACAATCCCAAAGAGAAATGTTTAATCTCGACACCCAAGACCAGAAGTTAGATCAAGAGGCAACAATAGACGAGGAGCATCTGAATGAGGATAGCGACAATGAAAATTTTCGGCTATCAGCCAGCACCAACCCACGGAATATCTAGATATCAACGCGCATGGGCACACACTACCCTACATTAAAGTGAGATCACCTACGGGTGTGATACTAAGATTTCTTATAGATACGGGAGCATCGTCCTCTTTTATTAGCCCTGTATTTAAAAAGAAACGAGCTCAAGAAAGATGTAAGAAAGTGACAATAGCAACAATCCTCAAAAAGTATAGTCTAGACAGGAAGGTTACAATGCCCATATTCTCCGAATTCAATATAGACGGCAATTTCACGTTTCTAATTTTCAAATTCCATGCGTATTTCGATAACCTGCTAGGTTTCGATACTCTCAAGCAACTAAAAGAAAAAATAGATTTAGAAAACCAAACCCTCTATACAACTAATGCGGAAATACCTCTAAAATTAAATCCAAATTTTACATCGGGCAAACATATAATTCCTGCCCACTATAATAGTAAAACTGCCCGTAGATTTTAAACATGGAGACATCTACATTAATTCAGTAAAAGTTGCGTATCATCTGGTAATTTCGGCATGGTTATACAGTGCAAAGGATTGGTTCTGCAGCATGGAAGTAACCAATCTATCAAATGAAAGTCAGATTCTCTTCATAGAACAACCGCTAAAAGTCAAGCAAATTAGTAGGCCTTTGCAAAAAATGCAATGAGATTTTGTTCAGAGAGGGTCAATCTCTGACATTCTCCAATGATATAAAACATAGCATAGGGACCACTGATGACACTCCCATTTACACCAAATCCTATAGGTATCCATATATACGTAAAACGGAAGTGAGTGCGCAGATGAAAAAGATGTTAGAACAGGGAATAATTAGGCCAAGTTACTACCCTTGGAGCTCACCAGTATGGGTAGTACCAAAAAAGATTGACGCTAGGGGCAAGATGAAGTGGCGCTTGGTAATAGATTGCCGTAAATTAAACGAAAAAACTATTTCCGACAAATACCTAATCCCATACATTGCGGATATTCTGGACAAACTGGGAAAATGCATGTACTTCTCAACATTACACTTGGCTAGCGGATTCCATCAGATAGAAATGCATCCGAGCGATATCCAAAAAACTGCATTTACAGTCGAAAATGGTAAATACGAGTACATTAGAATGCCTTTCGGCCTAAAAAATGCACCTTCCATATTTCAACGGGTCATGGATAACGTCTTACGAGATTACGTCGCAAAAACATGTTTAGTATACTTAGATGATATCATAATTTACTCGACCTCACTACAAGAGCACATTCAGAATTTAAAGGGAGCTTTTGATAGATTAAGAGAATCAAATTTAAAAGCACAGTTAGATAAATCGGAGTTTCTGAAGAAAGAAATAGCATTCCTTGGCCATATAGTGACAACATAAGGCATTAAACCCAACCCGGAAAAAATGTCTGCTATCAAAAGTTACCCCATTCCTAAAACCCAGAGACAAATTAAAGCTTTTTTAGGATTACTCGGCTATTATAGGAAATTCATGAAAGGTTTTGCAAAATTAACTAAGCCACTGACCAGCTGCCTAAAAATTGATAAGACTATCAAGGTGTCAGGGGATTTCGTTCAAGCATTTGAAACATGTAAAGATATTTTAATGAACGACCCCATATTGCAATACCCGGATTTTTCAAAACCGTTTGTACTTACAACCGATGATAGCAATGTAGCATTGGGCGCAGTTCTATCCCAGAGACCGATAGGTAACGATAAACCAATTTGCTATGCGAGCCGAACTCTAAACAAACATGAAACTAACTATAGCACTATAGAGAAGGAACTCATAGCAATCATTTGGGCAACCAAATATTTTAGGCCATATCTCTTCGGCCGTAAATTCAAGATAGTAACAGACTACAGACCATTAACTTGGCTCATGGGGTTAAACCAAACTCAAAATTAATCAGGTGGTGACTTAAGCTAGGAATTTGACTACGAAATAATATACAAAAAAGGAAAAATCAACACCAACGCGGATGTCCTGAGCAGAATTGAAATAAAAGAAGATACAACCGAAGAGGATATAAACCTCAACGATGCAGCTTCCGAACAGGGTGCACAGGGTACAACAATTAATTCGGCAGCAGAAATCCTTGATGACGGCATCTATATATCGGAGAAACCCCTAAACGACTTCAGCATTCAAATAGTCTTAGAAAAAAGTCAACGGGACTCACCAATATTTTCAGGAACAAACAGAGACTCACCATTCGGCAACCCCTATTCAACGAAGAGGCAATAATAGAAATTCTATCCCCCTAACAAAACCTCTGCAATTTATACATCCGACGATATTTTCCGCAAGGTACAAAAAGTATATTCAAAATTCTTTTCTCAAAGCAAAATGTTCGAACTATTACGTTGCACTCAGGTTCTACGTGACATTAGGTTAGAAGAGGATCAGGAAAAAATCATACAAAAATATCACGAAAACAACAACCACAGAGGCATAAATGAGTCCATATTGCACTTAAAAGGAAACTATGTACTACTTTCCTAATATGAAAGAAAAAAAAACGAAGACAATTAATCATTGCGAGAAATTCCTCACGCTTAAATACAACAGACACCCATCCAAAGTAAAGTTCGAAAAACCCGAAACACCCCCTACACCATTACATACACTACATTTAGATATATACAAGTTAACTGCAGCGACAGCAGTTAATATCCAATCTTCATAATTATTCCCGCAGCTGAATAAACATTGCATTCTTCAAGATGCACTTTCAATTCCAAATAATTCTAATTTGTCTTCCCACACATTATTTCAACTGTAAACTAAATTCTCGGTAGTGGTAAGCTAGATTATAATAATTAAAATAAGAAAACAATGCATTTTGTCAAACTAGTATAAGAGGATGTAACAATCAAAATAAAGTTCAGTTCATATTGGATTCAACAGCAGGACGCAACGCATTTTAATTACTTCCACAATCAATAACAGCCAGAATCTAACGATCACCGATAAGTTTTCCAAATTCCCAGCCGCATACTACCTCCCAAGCAGACATAGTGTAACGGTTTTAAAAGCGTTAAAACAATTTTTGAGTCAATTTGGCATTCCAAACAAAATCGTATGCGCCCAGGGCGCAGAATCCACCAGCAACCTATTTAAAGATTTTTGCAAACAATACGATATTGAACTACATATAACTTCATTCCAACAAACTAGCAGTAGCTCACCAGTAGAAACACCCTATGAACTTTTTAACGGTAGAACACCCAAATTTAATAACGACATCAAATTTAACAATGAACATGAGTATCTAAAGAAACTAAACGAGTACAAACGAATCCTGTACCCTTCGATTCAGGAAAAGCTATCGACAAATATGAACAAAAGAATCGACAAGACAAGCGAAAACAGAGAAAACCCTATAGAATACAAACTTAATACAACAATTATTAGGGAGGAATGCAGAAGGAACAAGATAACTCCTAGATTCACTACTCAAAAAATCAAGTCGAATAGGAAAAACACAGTACTTGCGCTTAATAATAAAAAGCTTCATAAAGCAAGAGTCCGTAGGCGCACATTGACATAATAAAACAATTCATCAAATTATTATTAAGAATTAGGCATTTCCTTTAGCCTCTCCAAATTAACATACATTTTTCCCCTTAGGCTAATTGTGGCAAAAGCCCAAATATTTGAAATACACAAATTAACAGAACAACAAGGAATTATCCCCATCAAACTGGGCACAGCAAAAACAATACTCGTAATATGACATAAAAACTTAATACACATAGTCAATCTAGAGGACTACGGCGAAAACATTACAAGAATTTCACTAACAGTTGACACATTTAGAAAACACACAACACTTGCTAACACTATAGCAATCACACAATTAAAACTCGAAGAGTTTAAACACAAAAAACTCACACTGACACCGACAATAAGACATAAAAGAGGACTTTTCAAAGGAATTGGCACCCTAGCAAAATTTATAACTGGAAATATGGACGCAAATGACGCGGACCACCTAAACAACGAAATACACGAATTACAACGCAAACAAACAAAAGTGGAAAATACACTCTCTGAACAGTCGACACTGAACCAACAAATGATAGAAAGATTTAGAAGTATAACTGCACACGTAAACAAGGAACAAGACACAATACTAAACTATATCGAAGCTACAGTAAACCAAATCAAAGATGATTATGAACTAATAATAGAAGCTCAATTCCTCAACCAAATTAATTACAGCATAGAGCTTCTTACCACCCACTTGACAGACATTTCGGAAATCATAATACTAGCTAAACTAATTATAATACCTAGAATCAATAGAAATTCAATCTGAGGAACATATCTATGAACTATGAAAGAAACTTACAAGCATACTACGACAACACAAACATAATATTCAACATTCAAATACCTTTAATACACCCTCACATTTACATATTCCACTACATCATAACTCCTCCAATCAACGGCACTAAACAAGTCATAACAAAGCCTTATATATCGTGTAACGACCGTAACATTCTATATTTCGATAAGCCATGCTTCTTAGTAGAAAAGACATTCCTCTGCAACGAACCAGCGAACGAAGAAGCAACACAGAACTCTACCTGTATTGGCAAACTGGTGCAAAATCAACCCGCAGAATGCCACCTCAATGATGTCGGTCACATAGAATCAATCTTCCAACCGTCATTTTCAATGCACAACAAATACTAATCAAGTCTAGTTGCAGAAACACCACCTACATAATTGAGGGTACAGCAGTAATCTACCACAACAAATGCCAAATTGAAATTAACGATATCACATACTACGATGACCCAATCGTATTCAACGAAGAGCCGATCTATAATCCCCTTCCAACGGTCAGAATTGAAGCCAAATCTGCAAACAAAAAATTAACTCTGCAAAGACTCAACGAAGACCATATGATACTACGACAAGATATGCAATTCGAGCAGACAGACACGAAAACGACGCAAGCTTACACCACAGCCGGCATACTGATAATCAGCATCGCAGTAGCAACTCTCCCAAAAAAGAAAATGATCCAGATGATCAACTATGAAGTCAGCTCCGACCGACAGCCTAGTATTACTCCGACCACAATGACATCATTGTGGCCCTCGCTCTGCAGAAGGGGGGAGGAGTTACGCCCCCACCTACAGAGGTGACATCCCATACGCTACCACCACCTGACAAACCACCCAGAATGCCGACCCAACCAGTGTAGCGCAGCTAAACTGAAGTCAACAGCCAACCGGCCGGTACATTGCACCAACGAACAACAACACCGACAAGTGCAATGAGGCAACAACAATAACATTACCCAAAGAAGACAGCAGACAGCAGACGCAGCAGAAACAGCTGGTAGAATAAGCTAGTTTAAGTATTTTTGTCAATGTAACTCTTTTTAGCAACTAGGTCAATATATTTTTTTTTTTTCATCATATTAGTCAGCACATTTATTAAATTTAAGTATTTTTGCCAATGTAACTCTTTTTACCAATTAGGTCAATATATTTCACAATTATATTAGTCCGCACATTGATTAATTTATAGATTTCTTTGTAAACTAATTAATATTAACAAATTACTTTAAAATTGGAGTTCAAATTGAGAAGACCTGTTTCTTATTTAAATCAACATAGTATTGCAACGCGTAACTTTGTGCTGAACCCAAAGAAAATTGGCATTTTCTACAAAAGACCGAGGACCGGGCCAATAAGTAAGAGGATTAAATCTTTCTAATTTCCCAACGGTGTCCTGGAGGATACTTAACTCGCGCTCAGTGACACGAGGAAAGCTGGACGTGCAAAAGCTGCAATCAAAACAGATAGCCAACCGTTTCGAAACTCGGCTTGCACTCCAGCTCTCTGAGGGCAATGTTCAACAATCGGATAACTGCACGCAATGGGACCACATTTATCGCTCAATACGTACCGCCGCTGAAGAGGTAATTGGTTTTCAGCGAGCCGGAAAAAACGACTGGTACGATGAGGAATGCCACGCCGCCATTGAAAAGAAAGATGCCGCATATAGGGCCACACTGCGATCGGACACAACGCGAGCTGTGGGGGAGATATATCGGGAGTTGATGAAGGAAGCGAGGCGCATTTTCCGAGAAAGAGAAGAGAGAGGCCGAGATGCGCGAGTGCAAGGGGGTTGAGATGCTAGCCGATAGGAAAAACGCCCGAAAATTTAACAGAAGGTACGGTGACTTACAGAAGGCTTCAAGACCAGGGCAATTTCCTGTAAGAATGAAAACATCGACCTGATGACCGACATCGAGAGTACACTCAAACTATGAAGGGAGCACTACTTCACGCTATTTAATGGTAGTAGCGCGGAAAACAAAATATGGTCGGACGAACGGATGTCTGCTGACTGAATAACTTCTCCGAGCCGTTTACAACCAAACGAGATTTCAGATAGGGTGACTCTCTTTCGTGCGACTTCTTCAACCTAAAGATAAAGATAATTCGAACTCCAGATTTGAACCGTTCAGGCACCATATTTTATAAGGGCGTTCAACTTCTGGTGTATGCTGATGATATCGATATCATCGGCCTCAGCAACCGCGCTGTGTAAAGAGTGAAACGTATGGGTCTGAAGGTGAACTAAGTACCTCCTGTCCTTCTTGTGGAAATTTACTTTAAAAATTAGTGTTCTGTTTGCCAAACTTATAGAGCACTTCGTGAATTGTATGGTCCACATAATCGAGCATCAGAGCAGCCTATTCGTCGAACTGTTGATAAATTTCGAAGAAGATTTACTCTACTCGATGGAAAACCAACAAAAAAGACAAAGAACTGTACGTATAGAAAAAAATATTGGTGCTGTAAGTGATAGTGTTGGAGAAGACCCGAATTTGTCTATTCGCCGCCGTGCTCAACAAGTTGGACTCTGTCCATCCACAACATGGAAAATTTTGCACAAAGATCTTGGTCTACACCCATACAAGATCCAACTGGTTCAAGAACTGAAGCCGCAAGACCATAACAAGAGTCGATTTTTTGCTGAATGGTGCCTGAATCAGTTGGTAATTGATCCATTGCATCGGATGAGACGACCCGTAAAGTGTTCGAGAGAAAGATTCTCCGAAAGATTTATGAACCTCTACGTCTTTGCGATGGCGAATACCGTAGTCGATGGAACGATAAGCTGTATGATCTTTACCGCGACATAAGTTATGTTTTCGTATTCTTCAGTAAAAAACTGTCCAGTAACTTCCCAGCGACGAAATATCTGAGCGTAAGTAAAATTTGAGAGAAACATGCAAGAAAGTACGAAAACGCAAAACCAGTAAGAAGCTGAAAGTTTTTGTTACAGCTGATTTTTGTTGGGCGCGAGATTTAAAACATACGTACTTAAAAAAAGAAACAGCTCCACAACTCATAATTAACGTCTCGCAATTGTTAACTGCAGCCACTGCGGATAAAGATGCAGGACTAACCTTGCAAACACACAGATTCTGGGCGTCTTACTGATATAAGTATGTACACAATAAATTTCATAAACTTAGTGTACGTTTATTTATTTATTTACGCACTTTTTCTATTTTTCACCCTTTTTAATGAAAATAGTAAGCGATTTTAATAACTTTTTTCTACTTGTGATCAACTGAATAATTTCAATCAGCTGTTTATCTTACTGGCAAATTCTTGCTGGTAGAAATTTATCCAGTAAAAATACAGTAAAACTTGCAATTTCAGCTGTCATTTTCGCTCTCTCAATTTCCCCTACTTTGCTAGTTTTGGCGTAGGAAAACACTAACCAGTAAAATTATTACTGGTTCTTGCTGCTGTTTACTGGATAGTGAATACGATAACAGAACTATAGAAACAGTCCAGCGAATTAAAATACAGCGGCTACGTTGGCTGGGACATGTCGTGCGAATGGAAGATAATGCTCCTGCTCTGAAAGTATTCAACGCGGTACCAGCTGGTGGTGGTAGAAGAAGAGGACTGCCTCCTCTGCGTTGGAAAGAGCAAGTGGAAGAGGACTTGACGTCACTTGGTATTTCCAATTGGCGCCAGTTGGTAGGAAGAAGGAGTGACTCGCGCAATTTTTTGAACTCGGCCAAAATCTCCTAAGACGTTATAGCGCCAACTAAATAACACGAAATTAATTTCAACCGATCGCTTCAGTTTGTTGTCAGCTTTTAAGGTAGCAAGATATTTTAGTGACATAATCAGTACCGTTGGGATCATAAATCCGAACAAATCCATAAAACATTTTTAAGCATCTTTTTCGTTTATCAACAATATTATAGCCAAATAACAGCACCTTAGTTTAACAAAAAATAAGTAATAAACATTTAAATACATTAGTACATAGCATTCAATATAACAAGTCGTTGATTAAAACAAAACAAAGGTATTACCTATGTATGTACAATTGTGTTCACAAAAATAGTAGCAAAGTTTCTTAATTTAAACTTTTAAAAAAACGAAATGTGAAGAATGAAAATGTATGAAAGTCTTAAAAAAAATTAATAAGAATATCTATCTTTTAATCCAAAAAACAGTATTATACCCATTCAGTTTCAGTATAATAAAGCACCAAGCGCAAGTTGCTAGAAGTACTTGTTGATTCTTGATCATTTTATTTGCAGTATTTTCCAGGGACCGGAAATAAAAGTTATTTTTAAATTTTTGAATAAAAAAATCATATATAAACGAACATCGTAGAAAAGTTGTGATTACACCATCATGATTTTTAGGTGAACTATATGCAAAATATTGTATGATTTTTTAATTTTTGATTTTTATATATTTAGATCAAAAATAAAAGTTATTTTTGATTTTTATTTTTTTAGATCAAAAATAAAACTTATTTTTGATTTTTATTTTTTTAGATCAAAAATAAAAATTATTTTTGATTTTTATTCTTTTTGATGAAAAATAAAAGTTAATTTTGATTTTTATTTTTTAGATGAAAAAATAAGAGTTATTTTTGATTTTTATATTTTTATATCAATAATAAAAATCAATTCAAAATTCGTGACATAATATGTTTCTTAATCACTATATAACAAGTAGAAAACCCGTGGGGAAAGTCCTTCATGGGGTTTGATGTACAGATCGTCACCACACTGTTTTCACAACGCAGGGATGCATATGAAATGTTATAAAATGACAAATAAAAAAGGTTTTATAAAAATTCTGTTAAAATGAAAATAATAGTGTTTTTCTACGTACGAGTTTATGATAGTTCGTAACAATTGTTACGAATTATCATCTTTTGGCGTTTTCTTACGCAAAAACTTGCAAGAAACTTGCAAAGTTGGGGAAATTGAGAGAGCGAAAATGACAGTTCTTTGGAGGGGAAGTTACAAGTTTTTACTGGATAAATTTTTACTCGTAACAATTTGCCAGTACGGAAAACAGCTGATTGCAAGTATTTGGTCGATCACAAAAAGAAAGCAAATATTAAAAATTGCAATTATTTTAATTTAAAAAGGTGAAAAATGGAAAAAGTGAGTAAATATATCGTCGCCCCAGAAAACGGATGGCGAATGTGAAAAAATGTGATTTTGGGGTTTTGATGCAGATTTACTAAATTGGACGTGCTCTTTCGATTTCTGTAATCTATTTTTTCATATCTCCTTTAGTTTCCGAGATATTGAGTATGCAGTTTGTCGTATGTTACTTAATATTAATGCTTGGGTATGATTTTTGTTGTACGTGCTTGAAATAAGTCACATACGACAAATTTCCATACAAATCAACCTTTTTTTTAATCATTAAACTTTTGTCGCATGTGCTGAAAAACTTCGCACATACGACATTTGTATATAGTCAAGTTATAAGCAATTGTTGTATGTGCGCAAAGCTAAAGCACTGTATTACATGGCTCTCCTTCAGTCGGCTGCTTGTCGTCGCGCTAACAAGATGGGAGAGTCGTCGCCTGCACCAAATTTAGACGAGGCTCTAGAAACGTAAGTACAGCAAATAGTTTTTTTTTTAATTAAGATATTTTTAAATAGTTTCTCATTGTATTTGTAAACATTATAGGATAATGGATGGTATATTGACGGACTCAACTCGCAACAGTGAACCAAGTGACATATCGTTCGAGTAAGTAAATCGATTGTTTGTTGCAAAAAAAAATTAACACCTGTCTTTAAATTCAAAGAATAAATAGTTCTAATCAGTCATCTGATGAAGAAAACAGACAACCCTGCAGGCTTAAACACTTTTACGAAAATGCGGGGGATCTTCTAGGTGTTAATGCCTTATCCAGCTCTTCGACGTACATCTTACGATCGTTGCCTTCTGACTACAGTTCGTGTAAGTTGTTCGGAGTTACTGAAAATATTTATGACTTTAATATATTGGTTCAGCTTTCGCCGAGTCCCCAACCCCTACAAGGAAGCGCCAAAGAAATCCGAGTTTGTGGAAACAAAATATCCGAAAACGTCTGCGAGAAAATGGAAAGCCCTATACGGATAGGAACGGTATACAAAGGCCAGGAAGAAAATTGGGTGTACCATGCGGCGGTAAATGTTTTTATCAGTGCACGAGAAATTTTACTGAAAACGATCGCGAAGAACTTCACGGCAAATTTTGGAATCTCAATGATGCAGAAAGGACATCCTATTTGTTTTCATTTGCCAAGCCATCTGAAACAAAACGTCAGCGGAAATCTTTTGAAAGAGCTGTCTCGTTCCGTAAAAACGATCTTTCCATTATTATTTTAAAAACAATGACACAACTTTACAAGTTTGTAAAAAAATTTTCCTTACCACCCTCGGCACATCTGAAAGAAAAATTTATTATTTATTTAACGTTTCTACAGATGAGCAGGGAATTCCCTCTCAATCAAGAAAAAATCATGGTAGAACGAAAACTAGTTCTGATAAAATTCAAGAAGTAAAAGAGCATATACTTAGTTTCCCCACTATTGACTCCCACTACTGTCGTTCGTCAACTTCTCGTAAATATTTGGAGAGCCACCTAAATGTACAAAAAATGTATGATTTGTACAGACAAAAAAACACTGAGCCTGTGTCTCTTAACGTTTATAGAAATGTATTCAATAATTCATTTAATTTATCTTTTTATTTCCCAAAAAAAGATCAATGCGATCGTTGCGTTCGGTACAAAAACAACGAAAAAGAATGTTCTGATGAAAAAAAGCTTGAATATTGTAAGCATATAGAAGAAAAAAAATTTTGTAAGGCCGAAAGAGAAAAAGACCGCCAAAATATTGATCAATCGATTGCTATTCTTTGCTATGATCTCGAAAATGTAATAACTTTACCCAAATGTTTCGCTTCAAATTTTTACTACAGGCGAAAGCTTAATATGTTCAATTTAACATGGACATTAATTAAAGCAAATGATTATAAAGAAACCTATTGCTATTTATGGAACGAGACTTTTGGAGCAAGGGGAGGAAATGACATAGCAAGCGCATTGATCAAGATTTTGAGCGCTATAGAGAAAGACCACACGGATATTAAAAAAATTATCTTAAGGAGTGACTCATGCATTCCTAAGAATCGAAACTTTTTGAAAAAATCTTCTATTACTAGTATAACACAAAAATTTTCAGAACCCGGACATTCCGTTATCCAGGAAGTAGATTGTGTACATAGCACTATTGGAAAAACTTTTAAAAATTTAGAAATTTCGAGTCCATTAACAGTAGTACGCATTTTAAATAACTTGAAATATCCCAACGTTCGTTTGAGAATTCTTCAAATGCTTCCAGAAGATTTCAAAAATTACTCACAAAAATCAGGGCTTTTGAATTTTACCATCGTGCCTTTTTCGAAAGTAAAATATTTAGAATACAATAAAAATAATTTGTGGAATATAGGATATAAAACGAGTCACCAGGAATGTGACGTTAATTTCCCATGCATTAAAAAACACTCTCGTGAACGTTTTATGAATGAAACTCCAAACAATTTGTTTCAGCAAACATAGCTTGTGTTAAGTAAGCCAAAATTGGACAAAAAGAAAATAAAAGACTTAAATGAAATGATACCGTATCTTGAATCTGAAACTGATACAAGTTTTTTTTAAGCAATACTAACAAATGCATAAATGAGTTCCTTTAAAAATAGTTGTAAAACCTGAAAAAGTACAAAGAACTGAATTTACGAGTATTAATTTTATTTTATAAAAAATTATATGTAAAACATATGAACATGCATTTTTTCATATACTTTTGTTATATTTGTTAAATAAATGATGAACTATTGATAAAAATTATATGATTATTTATCTGAAGTCTGCTGATGACATTAAATAAGGTTCCAAATATTGTCGTATGTGCTATGGACAAAACAAATATGTGTGCAAACGTTACATACGACAAATGCATATGGATTAAAAATGCAATTTTTCAGGAAGTTTAAAGTATATTTAATTTAAAATTGTTGGAATTGAAAACTAACAATACCATTTACTTGTCTTCCAAAAATAAGAAAATTCTACCGTATAGTTTCGAAAAAATACCACTTTAAACTTTAAAGTCGATTTTCTCAAAACTAGGTTTTGTAACATTCGCCATCCGTTTTCTGAGGCGACGATATATACGTGAAAATGTTTGTGAAGTTCATTATGTTAATATATTAGGAAGAGGGCCGGAATACGTGTGTTTGCGAAGATGGTGGTGCCCCTTCGGCCGAAGTGACTGCAAATAGCACTTGTGAGGAGCAGATTGTGAATTGTGAAGGCATTTCAGTATTTTATATCTGTATTTTAATTTTGTAAGTAATTTTTGTTATCATATGTGTAGATGCGAGCGGGGAAACTGCAAGGAAACATCTTATTATTACTGCAATTTCAATGTTGATGGAGACGTCTTCATCTGAAAGCGAAGATGAGGATGAACGTTTGATCATACAGAGATTAAGAACAGATGACATTTTATTCTTAAAGGGCAAAAATAAGCGAAATTGTGTGCAGAACTACTTACTGTTGACTGTGCCAACTTACACGGAGCAAGAGTTTCGTATGCACTTCAGGATTTCTAAAAGTTTATTTCGATACTTTTTTTGTTATTATTTTCCATTTTACAATAGATTTTTAATATTAATAAGTTTTTAAATTGCAAAATATTATACTTTTTCTTTTTGTTTGATTTGCGCGCCAAACAAGAATCAGCTGTCAGAAAAACTTGCAAGTTCTTACTGGTTTTGCGTTTTCTTACTTTCTTGCAAGTTTCTCTCACTGAGAGCAAATTTTGCTTACACTCTAAAATTTAGTTACTGGCAAGTTACTGGATAATTTTGTACGTGTATGCACCTAATGTGTTTGCTTCTAAAGATGCGTATTTATTTAAATGAATTATTGGGAAGGAAATTTATATGTAAAAGAAAAATTATTTCAAATAAAATTGTGTTTTAGATCGCTAACAGCGATGCCACTTTCAAGATCATTACCAGAAAAACATTCATGAATTTTTAGTTTCCTTCAGCAACGGGTAAACCCTAAAAAGATGGGTGTTTTATAAAGTTTTTCTATGCTCATTAAGCATACGTAATTATTTTCGAGAAGTAAATTGAATGCCGTGGCAGCACTAAGTTCTCTGCGGAGGTGAGTTTTGTGGAAATTATAGCTACAAAAACTCACCAAATTCAGAAGCTGTTCTACTGGTTATTCCGTGTTCTTAATCTCTGTTAGGCATTAAAGTAAAACTAAGGTGTACGGTTATAATAACAACAAAATGTTTGTAACAAAGTTTCTAACTTATGCTGTGCATTGCCCCTGAACTTGAAATAACGCTATTATTTGTTCTTTAATTTTTGTTGTTGTTATTATAACCGTACACCTTTTATTATTAGCGTAATCTTATTGTTGTTTTCATTTTGCTAATTTCAATGCATATTGCATATTACATGATAGCATTCAATCGCGAGGGAGAAGTTTTGATGAGCACTGCTTATTTATAAAACTGAAAAAGTAAAAGTTTGCTATAATTTCATAATGGGAAGAAAACGAAATGTATACATACGTGATTTTTATATTATTGAAGGCTCCAATGGAGAATGTAAACTTTGTGAAAAAAAAATTTCTGCGCTATGTTTAACTAATATGAAAAGACATTTACAAACGGATCATAGTGATATATGTATGTATATGATGACAAAAGGGCTAAAATAGAAAGCAGTGCAAAAACGATAAAAAAATTAAATTTACCGTTCAAATGTCCGTGAATGAAGTTGTTAATTCTTGTATCAGTTTGTTAACTAAACAATCAGTGCCCTTGTCACATTTTTATAGTGAGCCATTTAATACATTAACAAAACCAATATTTGATGGTCTAAATATTCCAAAAATAAACTCTAGAAATATTTTACAACATTTGAAAGATCAGTGTGATAACTTAAAAAATAACATACGAAATTTAACAAAAAATAAAATACTTTGCATAAAAATGGATACAGCTACTCGCCATGATCGGGCCATTTTGGGCATAAATGTGCTAATAATCACATCCAATAAATTTGAAATATTCACACTAGCCATGCTTGAATTGAAGCAGAAACATACTGCGCAATATTTAACCACTCAAATTGAAAATGTTTTGGAAAGTTTCAATATAGATAAGGCGCAAATTTATGCAGTAACCACTGATAACGGCAGAAATATGGTGAAAGCTGTGGAGCTGTTATCATTGCATAGTGATGACGAAGAAAGTGAAAGTGAAGACAACTACGAAAGTATTCTGTGCAATGTAAGATTCGAAAACATTATTTCTATTAAATGTGCTGCCCACACATTGCAGTTAGCTGTTAAAGACTTTTTAGATAACTTAAATACAAATGTAGTGAATAAGTCACGGAACTGTGTAAAATATTTGAGAACACTTTCCATGTACAAAATGTGTTTTTGTTAAATGTTTCATTCTATTCCAGACATAGTATAAGAAGTAGCCAAAACCTCAAACCAATAATGGACGTACCAACACGTTGGAGCTCCACTTATAATATGTTGAAGCGACTTATAGACTTAAAAGAATTTTGCTGTGAACATTTGCCATTATCCGAGCAACTCCAAACACATGAGTGGGCGGAACTAGACAAAATTATACAGGCTCTACAACCAGTAAATACTCTGACGCTGAAACTACAAAAATCTAATTTATTGTTCGGAGATTTTTATAAAAATTGGCTAGAGCTTATTTTTACTCTAAAAGGCTTCAATACTGAGATGACCAGACAACTTCTGGATCACATCGAAAAAAGGCAAACAAAGTTGCTTGAATGTGACACTATGTATGCAGCCTTGTTTTTAGACCCCAGATTTAAGCGTGTGTTGTCAAATGAGAAAATAAATTCGGCAAAAAATCATTTAAAAAAAATGGTGATCCAGCTAGTAAACGTGGTGAGCTAAGACAATAAATTTATAATGATTTATAATACATTTTTAATGTTTTTTTATTTGTATTTAAGCAAAACACTGAAACTCAGCGATTTTCCTGCGGTACGCCACCTGTTGCAGAAGACTTATTTCTAATAGATGAAAGCTCTGTTACAAGCTCTCGATCTTTATTAGCAGACGGTTTAAAGTCAATGGAGATGAATTATTCGTCTTCGGACGACGATGATATTCCTACGTCAATAAATGACAGCGTCCGCAAAGCGTATTTTGAAATAGACAATTATAAAGAAAAACGTTTGGATACTTCTGCTAATTTATTGGAATATTGGAAGAGCAAAAAATTTGCGTTTCCATGGCTTCAAAAATTAGCTTTAATTGTTCATTCTGTACCTACCACTCAAGTCAGTGTAGAAAGGTCATTTTCGGCACTCAGATTGATATTGGGAGATTTGAGATACAATTTATCTGAGGAACATTTAGAATCAATTATGATGGTAAAATTGAACACCTGAAAATAGCTCTTAACACGGACTTGAATGGCTGCCAAAACTTATAAGCCTTTCGCAGTAGTAACCATTACTTTTTAAGTTTTACGTAAGCTAAGAATTTTAGAATTTTTTCTATTTCGCTCTATTCATGTTTTATAGCTGATACATTATGCATAATATTTTCATAATTGTCTATATTTTAATTGTCAGTTTCTTCTTTATCACTACGCCTAAATTTGCTTCTTCTGAATACTGTTTTATTTCAAGCATTGCCACCGTGAATATATCTACGTAGTTTATTGGATCTTTGATAATGGATAAGTCGCATATATTCATATATACAAATTGGAATGAAGCAGCATATTGTAATACATACGGCATAAATAAATAAATAATAATTTTGAATTGATTTTTATTATTGATATAAAAATATAAAAATCAAAAATAACTCTTATTTTTTGATATAAAAATATAAAAATCAAAAATAACTCTTATTTTTCATCTAAAAAAATAAAAATCAAAAATAACTTTTATTTTTGATCTAAAAAAATAAAAATCAAAAATAAGTTTTAGTTTTGATCTAAATAAATAAAAATCAAAAATAATTTTTATTTTTGATCTAAAAAAATAAAAATCAAAAATAACTCTTATTTTTTGATTTTTTTGATAAATGTCATAAGAGTTACGGTCCCTGGTATTTTCTTCTTATTCGTTAAAATTTTCAGTCACTTCCACCTTGCACATTATGACCAAAAGGTTTAAGATTTCGAAGCTAATTTGTTGAATTTTTATGAATTTTCTGGAAAGTTTGAAACTTCGACTTGCATGACTTTTGTTACAGAACTAACTGTACTTTTATTAAAAGGTATTACGTTAAATAAGGCAATAAGGAAATTTCTTTGCTTTCACAGTTTATAAAAATTTTGAAAACTCTGAGCACGACAAATTACAGGCGTTTATATTATATGATAACTTTCTATAGCCTAAAACACAAGCATATTACGTACTATAAAATCTGCTCACACGTGTGAGTTGTCAAAAACCATTTTTTTATATGTTGACCTAAAGTAAATATTAATTATACCAAAATGTATAAATGTACAAAATCCGTACAAACGCAGAAAATCAATTGATCTTGCTTACTGATTTCGACTTTTTCCAAGTCACATCTGGCCACCCTATTCGTTTGTTGCCGGCTTAAGCATACTGTTGCCAATATTCTACGTTATTGTGCGAAGGAGGCGTGACACTGCAAAACGTTTTTCCTTAAAATGCGCTGATTTAAAAACTATTACAAAATGGCATGAACTCGAGCATAAGCAATGCATACGTAAATATGTAAGTATCGTATATGATAGGAGGAAATTAGGATGTGGGAATGCCCATTGGGTGAATTTCATTCAAACGGTTCCGTAACTTATTACCTTTTTAATATTTTACTACAAATATCACAGATTAAATTTGTAAGATACTTACTGGTTCCACGTGCTCCGACGGCATTGCAAGTATCATTTGATTTTTTAATGTACTCGCTGGCAAAGTCATTGGCCTATAAATAACTTGACTTGGCACCACACGCAGTTGCAGTTGATGATGTTGTTGCTGCGGCAAATCTTTGGTCGCGATCTCAGTGGCTACATCAGCGCCTGTGAGTGTAGTCTTACTTTTGTCACTAGCAATGATAACTTCTACGCCATTCGACATGACACGTGTCGCTAAATTATAGCGAGCCTCGTCTAAAAAGTCATCCATTATATCAGCTTGTTCGGTATTCGTGACGCTATATGCGCCATTGTCCAGTTCGCTGGCATAGTCAGAAACCTTGAAAAAAATTTACTAGAAGTTAATATGAAGTGATTAAGTAGATACATATATTACGATTGTGTACTCGTATTGTTACCGTATGTATTTTTTCAATATAGATAGCTTTTATTTACCATGCGTGGAAACTTATTATCTTTATTGGAATTTTTAGTTTGGCTAATAGACTGCCATAATTGCCAATGGGGATAATCAGTTGGGTTAATTCGTTTGCTCAATTTCCTCGTAACCTCGGTCGCTGCCTTAAAACTGCGTTTTTCCAGTACCGTATCGAAGCTGTTATACAGATCTGAAAAATATGACCGAAACGTTAACAAAACTACAAAAATTTCTCTTTGTAGTTAAAAATATTAGAACATATAAAACTTAGTATACATATATTACAAACCTACCTGTCAATAATAATAATCCAAAATGTAATGCATATATACATACATATACGTACAAACTATACATATATATTATGGCGGCGTGTATTTAAATTATTTACGAATAATCATATTAATATTATAAATGTGGGTGTGACAGGGAGTGTGAGTGTGCTACCTTTTCAGACCCCAACGCTGGAAGGATTTTTTCATAACTCCCATAACCGGGATTAACATAAAGGGTATATTTTATAGAGAGTTGCAACCCGTTAAAAAGTTTATAGTAAATTATAAATAAGTTAAATCATATATTGGTATATAGCAACTATACAGATTTAACACATATGTGTGTATGTATGTATGTATATGTACAGGGGTGGGCAGTTGAAATGTCACCAACGTTACAACGAATATATTTGTTAAACCACTCATGACTATTACCTCAAACTTATTCTGGTGAAAGTTAAGGATAGTTAGAGTTAACGTAATTCCACACAAAAATATAGGGACTGTTGTATAGGGCACGGGGACAGGGACCCACGGGCCTAATTTCAAAATGGCCGGTATGGGCATGTTCAGGAGGTTCTTCAAAAATTTGCTGGCGGGACGGGAAAAACAATCCATTCCCCACAATCCCAATAAAATCGAGTGTTTTCCACTTCTAATAATATCTTACAAAAAAGGAGAACTCGTAAATTTGGAAAAAACTTCCGAAAAATCCTTTTTTGGAATAAGAATTCAAACAAGTAAAAGTAACAAAGTCGCACACAGCGAATATTAAAAAGTTAAGAATACGAAAGATGTTTTGTGCGAAGCAGATACAAAAATTTGCATACAAATATTATGTTTATTTGGTCATTGGTTAGTATTTCAGTTGCTATTACTAATATCAATGGCTTGTGGTAACTGAATAAAATATACTAAAATGTTTTATTATGATGACCTGAATGTACTTATGTATATACTCTTAATTACTAAAACCCTATATACACTAGATATGTATTGTACACATCTACTATCTGACACCCGCGACTTCGTCAGCATAGCTTAATACTTTTACATATATGTACTTGCAGCAGGTTTGTAAAGGTAAAAAGGCAGATCTAATGAAATTAAACAGACCTTGTCAAAAAAGTATGTTAGTTACATGCACACGATGAGAAGCAGCCAATCCATATAGCTTATGCTTCCGCATCATCAAAGAAAATTTGAGTTTAATGTTAGCTGTGAAAGACAACGGACAAAGAGTGCATGTATTATAAGAAAATAATTAATTATGTGAATTCATTTTCATAAATGCAAAAAAGCGAAGAAGATCATTTGATCAACGCAAAAATAACCGACAAACTGACCAATATTTTGAGCTAATTTTCCCGCTGATATAACCGATAGTCCCAATAGAGTGTGAGGGAATATACTATATATATAAAATACTGTTGAGGATATTGTGATACTTGTATTTGACCGGTGTCTTTGCAATACATTTTCCTTTTCTTATCAGAAAATTCAAAAAAGTTTATTTTAAACAAACCTTCTTGGACCGTTACACTTCATACAACGTTTCCAATGATACAACCACAGAGAACGTACATTCATATATTAGACAGAAAAGTTCTAGGTTAGGATGACGGTATGAATTGTCAAAATGCATCAATATTTCTCGTCCAATCTCACCACCTTAATGGCCGACTGGGGAAATGCGAGAATGCAGAGTTAGCAGAGCTGGTCAAAGGCAAAATTTCTTTAACACAATCCAATTAATTCATTATGTTTGCTTATCATTATAAACGCCTTTTGCATGAAATCATGCTATATATGTTATTTAAGACCCTCATATTATTCTAAATCGGCGCCACCAAACTCATAGGCCGGGCTAGCCGCTACGCCTACTTGCATATACATAGATATGTATGTATATGCATATCACAAGTATGTATGTCGTCTAAATTTTGGTCGCATTTATGTAAGCAGAATAATAAATTTAGGAGTCGAAAATCTACCACCTTTAACAAATTATCTACGTCAATGACCTAAATAAAAGACTTTCAACACAAAATTCCAAATAAACCGTACCATTATTACTCTGAGTGTGTAAAAGGTCTCAGAATTTTACACGGCTATTCTGGCAACTGTCTTTTAACTCCCAATAGTCTTTTGCAACACAAAAGTCTTATGTAAGAAAAATATCTATTGTGGTATCTGTCTTGAAAGCTCTTTATATCTTTCGCAGGACGAATTGAAAGATGTGCTAGGAGTAGGTCTTAGGGTTGCATTGTTTTCATTTAAGCAATTATTTATTATACGCTATGTATATAATTAATTTGGCATTTAAACATTATGCTATAGCAGAATTAATACTTTTATAAAAAATATTAAAAGAACTGATACAATCAGGAAATCTGAGGTATTTACAATAAAATTTCAAGAATGCAAATTTCAAAATTGAGAAAACATCGTATCTCCAGTAATCACTTTTTTCTTTCAACCATCAATATACAATGTTCTGATGAAATATTTTAAGGAATATTTGAATAAGGCTTTAGTTAAGCAGACCGTCTTTGTAAAAGTGTGTGTGAATGATCAGAATTTAATAGTCTAAATACAAAAATGTTAAAGCCAAATAAGCTGTTGAAGCAGTTGCTTCTGACCGCAATTCACAAGAAAAAGCAACTTCGCAAAATCGCCATCATTACTTAGGGTTGAATTGAACTAATATTTATTTGAGGTGAAAAGAGTGGAGTAGAATAAAAATATTGATTCTAGATCGAATAGAGGAAGATCTGAAAGAAACTTCTTGCAAAAAATAAATACATAAGACGATATTATGTTTCACTCCACAGAATTAAATATGTAATTAAAATTCTGAAGTCTTATACAGGTTAAGTGTAAAAATAGTACGTTTTATTTGAACTTTTCAAATAAAATCCTGTTGTATAGGTCATTGACGCCCATCAATGTTTCGGGAAGACGCAGCAGTAGTACTGCCAATTAAATGTTTCAGGAAGACGCAGAAGTAGTACTGCCAATTAAATGTTTCACAACCACAATTGTTCTTGAAAGGTGGTAGATATTCGAGTCCTAAATTTATTATTTTGCTGCTTGTGCTATATTTGTTATACGACGTGAACAATGTGTATGTCTCTAGCTCGACCTATGCATTTGGTGGCGCTGATTTGGAATAATATTATCTTTTAAATTACATATATTGCAGGATTTTGTGTAAAAGTCGTTTTAATGATAACTAAACACAATAGATTAATAATAAATGCATTTCTTTATGAAATATTTTAAGGGTACAAACGTGCCGGACGGGCCAAAATCCAAAAACAAATCAATTTCATGCACTGCAATAACTTGCATTTGCGAGACATTAACTAAATTTAATCTTTTTTTATAAAAGAAATATAATCATTTGATATGCACATGTGGCGTCCGCGAAACAACAAAGTAATCAATATTTATTAGAATTTATTATCTGTTCAAAAATATTGTTTCTGCTCAGTTCTGTTAACTTGCCGCTCGCCATTTTTCCTCTCCTCTACAAATGTGGTGTAGTTCGCTGGGTGGGTTTATAGAAGACTCTACGGCTTTTGACAAATCGCACCGAAATCCGTGAGCCGTGACATATCTTTTCTAGTTAATTTGGGGTCGCTGATAACGCTGATAAAGCTGCGGTTATAACTTTGTGGGCGTGGCATTAAAAATTTAAAAAACTAGCCTTTTTCTGACATTTTTTGGTCAATGCATTATAAAAGATATTAATTTCAATTTTTGGCATTTGTTAAGAACTAGATTTACAGTGGATACTTCAATGCTGAAAACTGTATACTCAGTTATGAAGGTTCCATTTAAATCTTCGAGATACAGCACATGAAATTCGAAAAATGATCGAAAATGGTTTTTTTTTACAGATTTGAATATATTTTTAACAACCAATGCCTATATTCCAGAGTTTTTAGGTTTAATCTGTAGCTGAGAAAAATACATATTAAAAAAATCTCATTTACTTTTCGAAATATTGCACTTTAAAGTCCAAAAAATATGGGCAAACTGTAGCGTAATATGTAGGTGATTAGTTTTCATGAATAAGAACGAGACGGTTCACGATCGTCGTGGTTTAATAAAACAACAACAATTTTTGCAAATATTCTTAGAAACTGTAAAAATTTGTAAAATTGTCATAAGCAACGGTACTTTAATGTTTCTTTTGATTTCTTTTTGTCCTCTTGTTTTGTCGTGAATTAATGCCATGTAAACATTGTATTTTTTTACTTTTACGCACAATGTCATCAAGAAATTGCAAGCATTCTGCCAATTCACCTAGGTATGTAGGTGAGTATATTAACCCTTAAACCACTGAAATTTAAATCTTGAATATTTTGCTATGAAAATTTTAGTTTTAGTATGATTTATGAGTGAAAAAAACGAATCTAAAGTTTTTTGATAAAAAAAATTTTTCCTGGAGGCGCTAGGTGAAAAAAATTAAAGACCGTCTGTAGACGGCTATAGTGGGTTAGCTGAACAATTTTAAAACATGCACTTTTTAATTTATGCACAAAAAACTTATTTTTATTCAAGGTAAGTATTTAATTCATTAACAAAAATATGTAAATTCTTTTGTAACGTAACTCATTTTTCTACATGATATTTTGTAAAACAGTTGTTTGCTTTGGAAAAACACAAATGGATGTTGCATTTCGTACAAAAAGTGTGAGTTTCGGATTTTTTGCACAATTTGCACGATTTTTTCGATTTTTTGTTGAACACATTTGTTCATCGACGCTTAACCTGGCATTTTTAGGAATAGAATCAAACCGCTCAATCAAATATGTCGCCACCTTTCGTATTCGAAAAATTGGATCATAACCTTTAGCGCAACCTTTTTTTACGCGCTGCGATTCATCGTTGAATGACAAGTATTTCCTTATTTGTTCAAATTTGTTTTTGGACATACAATCTGGTATGTTTTTAAATACATATTCGCTCCAATGTGATTCGGTGTTAGGATAGCGAAATCGAAAAATCGACATAAACATCAAAACCCCAATATAACGACGAATCCCATGTTTATCTATTTTGAAACATGTATTCACATTTTCTATAATTGCAGCTCGATTGGTTTCTACGCTTATCAGCTCAATAAGCTCATCGGTAAAATAATAAGTGAAAAAATCAATTGGGGTTTCTAGCTCTTTCACTTCAGATGGCAAATCTGGTTTACCTCTGAATGCAAATTCGTTCACCTGCAACTGCATACATATTTTACGCCAAACAATGCTTCTGAATTCAGGTGAATCTCTGTTGATGTTATCTAAGTCTGAAAGAAAAATAATAAGTGCATTATCTACTTATTCAATTTAGATATAAGAAAATTTTTGAGGTGCTGACCACCTCCATTAAATCCACCATCTGATGGTAATATTTGCGGTCCTGAGGCTTCTACAATTGGTAGTGGGGAACGAGCTCTTTTCTTTGGCTTGTATGATTTCGGCGCTTCTGGTTGGGGGTTATCTTGTCTAGGAACCGATTTCGCTACTATTTCATCCAGTCGCGTTGGACGCACCTCTTCGTTAGCTACCGCCTCCTTTTCTGACGTTTGTTGTGGTTCCTCAGTTAGATTGCTTACAATCATAGACAAGTTAACTGCACTCTCAAATGATGAGGAGTCCAATACTTCCAAGCAATCATTTATCATCTCATCATCTTCTGGTTCGATTTGATCACAAATATAATTTGGATCTTCGATGCTGTCATCAGAATCTTCGAATTCTTCATCTACTTCAACTGAATCCATCAAAGCTTCAATTTCGGAATCAATCATTGCAGAGAAATTGACTTTTTTCTGACTGTTCCAGCTTTTATTTCTTTTGAATTGGCGCGACATTTTTTAATTACAACAGAACACCTGAAAGCACTTTTGTTAACAATGAATGTAAAACAATCAGATAAGATAAAAAACGAAATAGCTCGAATATGAAATAGCGTTTGAGAAACTTTTTTTCACCTAAGCTACTAAGACCGTCTAGAGACGGTGTTCGCAAAACACTCCAATAACTCAAATTGTTCGCTTCAGAAATTAAATACCAACAAATTATCAAAGTATCAGTTAAAACAACTTACCAGAAAAATTCTCGATTCAATTGCGTTGTAAGAAAATATTTTTTTTTAAATTGTAAATTGCACTAAACTCACAAATAATTTTTTCGCCACTTTCCACAAAACTTTTGACAGAAATATCAGAGCGCCAAGTGTGCCTACAACATATTTAACGAACCTGATTTCAATGACTTAGTTTACAGCAGAGGAATTTGCTTGATTGTAGCGTGAAAATTACAAAGCAAAGAGACCGTCATAAAGTATTTTCTTCATTTTTCATCAAGAAAGATGGGCTTTGTTATTGCAATGACATTAATGGGTTTTTAAAAAAAATTGGAATACCATACACTCCTTCTGACTGGCGCCTTTTAATTGACAGTTCTTCAACCAGCTTAAAAGCTGTGCTTCTGAACAATGGCAATAAACATCCATCTCTTCCTGTGGCTCACTCTGTTATGTTGAAAAAAAATTACGACAGTGTTAAAATGCTGGTTCAAAAATTAGAATAGAAAAAATTAGAAAGAAAAGAAATCAAAAGAAACATTAAAGTACCGTTGCTTATGACAATTTTACAAATTTTTACAGTTTCTAAGAATATTTGCAAAAATTGTTGTTGTTTTATTAAGCTACGACGATCGTGAACCGTCTCGTTCTTATTCATAGCTGTTGTTTTCACCTACATACATATTACACTACAGGTTGCCCATATTTTTTGGACTTTAAAGTGCAATATTTCGAAAAGTAAATGATTTTTTTTTAATATGAATTTTTTTACAAAATGTTGAGATATAGGTCTCAGCAACAGATTAAGCCTAAAAACTCTGGACTATAGGCATTGGTTGTTAAAATATATTCAAAAAGGTAAAAAAAAGCCATTTTTGATCATTTTTCGACTTCTGTGTGCTGTATCTCGAAAATTTAAATGGAACCTGAACTGAGCTTACAGTTTCCAGCATTGAAGTCTCCTCTATAAATCTACGGCTTAACATATGCCAAAAAACTGAAATTAATATCTTTTATGATGCATTGACCAAAAAAGGTCGGAAAAAGGTTAGTTTATTAAATTTTGAATGCCACGCCCACAAAGTTAAAATCACAGTTTTTGACGGTGATATTCGATATCAGCGACCCCAAATTAACTAGAAAAGATATGTCGCAACCCAGAATAATTTTTGAGATTGGAATTTGTTGTGTAGTGTACCTAATTCACGTACTCCTGTTTTAAGGGGAATTGCGAGAATTTTATATTTAGTTATAAATGGAGAAGATAGCGAGGGGATATGTCGGTTGTGAGTTAATAAATGCAAAGAATTAAGGTTTCCGTTTCGAGTACAAATATGAATATGTTAAATTTTGTTGTTTGCTATGAATACAGGAAACACAAATTTTAAAATAAATATTTATATTCATATGTCTATGATTATCGTTTAATAAATATTTATATTTTAATGCTGTTTACTTGGCTTAAAACGCCTTACTTTTGACGGCAAAAACGAATGCAAGTAACCTGCCGTAGGTACTCCATGGATTAATATCATAAAATTGTTTTGTGTTGTGTATGTATGCAGGGAGCACTCGCGATTTTCGCGAGTAGTTCTGCGAATGCCAAGTTGCGATATACTTAGATACGGAATTGCAGAGTTGCCTCCATAATAATTTTACTAAAACTAATGTTTTAAGACGTAACATGGTTAATAACGTGAAACATGTACATAGTTTAGATAAAACCGAGTGTAAAATAAACACAAGTTTCGCACAGTAAACTTTTACTGCTATACAATTGTTTTAATTATTTTTTTTTAAATGAAACAATGTTATTTTTCCTTCTTGGCAACACAGTCAAACAAACCTCGTGTAATAGTTACGATCGTTAAATCACGAGCAATTGTTAACAGTTAGATGGTTTGGTGACATTAGGTGATCCGCTACTGCATTACATAGGAACATAATTGGACTCACTAAAATGTGTTGATACTGCGCTGTGCTGCATTTCCTTGCGCCTGCGGCTTTGGTGATAGAAGATAATAAGCCATACGCTACGTACATTGCAACCGATAAACCGAACAAATTTAATCGCCCGATATGATCGTCCGAACTGTGGTAAAGTTGAACCGATTTATTTTTTTATAATACCGCCGGTTTTGATCACAATTTATTAATTTTGCACAGTCCATTCTAAACAACTAAAAACATTGATCGACAAAATAAAACTAGTGCTAATTTATAAGATATATCGGACGGCAACGACCGATAGCAAATCGGTTATCGGTTCATATGCATGAATGCTCAATTGGTAACAAGTGTTAACATAGATAAATAGATACGAAACTCTTTTATTGGTGAAAGCACTGTCAAAATCCACATTTTTTGTAACACTTTCCAATGGTGTCACTATGGAAGATACAAATATTGGCGATTTCCAAATAGCATTCAGGGAATTTTGCAGTTTTCGCACTACCGTTGAAATATATTGAAATATAAATGCAATAAAAAATCAAACCGGATAGGAAGAATAAATAGAACTTCGTAAAACTATCAAAAATTCGGGATGAACATGATAAAATTAAAATATCAAAGAAATTTATCTGTTTTCAATAGCTGATAATGCCAATATAAGTTTTACATACATATGTATATATGTATATATAACAGGATATACTAAGATATTCGTACGTATGTTTATATAACTTTTAGAAGCATTTAAACTTCCATCTATATCCTGTTGTGTCAAAAAAGATCCTTTAATCGACATTATTAGTGACATTTTTTAAATAAACGGATTAATGGCATGTGAAATTGAACATTATAAACTTTATTATCGTTAAAAGTATAATGCACCTGTTTTTTTATACATTAATATGCATCTCGCGATAACTTATCAAAAAACCATTCACTCCCTTCTTCCATTCAATCTAAAACCCACTGATTCTGACAATTATTTCGCATATTTGAGTCTGGTAGGGCGCCTTTTCGCTTGCCAGCTGTTCATCCGCCCATGACTCGGGTTTGTTGCCAGCCACAAAGATTATGGGACGCTCTGATTGGTCACCCTAGGGAGTCTCATATCAAGGAAACTTTTGTCGCGGCAACTCGTTACTTGTAGGAGAGAGAGGGACAGGGAAAGGGGAAGGGCACCGAGTTGATCGTGCTCGGGCGACACGCTTTGTGTTCTTATTCGTCTCAGTCGGCAGCTAAGAAATTTGACATTCCTTTTCATTTATAAATTCTTTCAGTGGTTGCAGTTTTGTTGAGTTTTAAGTGAATACATACGGTAAGTTGGGAAATGAAGCTTTGTTCTTATTTTTTTGCGATTAAATATACACATGTGTATGCATATACTATACATATTAACGTAAATTATGTTAAAACTTAATTTTTCAACACCTTTTACTTATAATCACAAAATTTATCAGAATGGTAAATGCCGCTTAAGCGAAGCGTACAGAAATTTGCGAAAATGATATAAAATGAAATGCCAGAAAATCGCCTGTACAGAGTTGCACTGTGTGAACGCAACGAGCAACACCAAAAGGGAAATCGCCGATAATAAGCAACAAAAGTTTCCCCGTTTGAACACTGTCTTAGAGTTGTGGCAGTGTGGCTTGCGTTTTCAACTTCTTCATTCAGTTTGCCATCTGTTTTTATAATAAATATTAAAATAGTCGCGGGTAAACCAACTCGGCTAAAATGTACAGAGCTTTTCATTTGTTTATATTGAGTAATCCATAGACTGCGTATGCCTTTGCATTTTTAGCCTAAAAGCTAAGCCTAAAAATATTCACCATGAGAATTATCAGCAAAAAAGCTTTTCACCTTGAATGTTTGTGCCAGAATACAAAAAGTCTTTTAAACTGTCTTTACAATGGTCTTTTGAAAGACTCTAAACTATCTTTGCCAGAATAGGCCTGTAAGTTTCGCGCATATCGTCTTCGATCGGCGTCGTTCCTTTCCTTCCGTCGTTCTCGTTCCTCGTCGTCTTACTAGTTCTTCATCGTAGTCTCCTTTTACGAGATTTTACCATTTTTGAAATCGTCTTATTTCAAATCAACTTCACAATTTACTCCCACATAAGTACATATAAGTTTATAAAATAAAGTTCTAACGGATTTTAACCAAATTCATATAATATATTCTTTAGCAGGAACATAGGCTATATTTCAGATGGCGCATGAGTCGAGAAAATTAAGGGTCGCATTACGTGTTCAGTGAACGAAACTCAGGTTAAAGTAAAAACATGCTTACTAAATTTGAAAAAAAAAAATGTATAAAAACCCATTAGATCTGTCTACTTACTTCAAGTATAATATGCTTTGCTTCCTACATATGTATGTACATAATTAGATATATCTAATGGGTTTTTATACAATTTTTTTTTTTTCAATTCTACTTTCACGTAGCCACATTATGTGCAGGCCAAAGCGACTGCTTCAAGACTTTCCTAATAAAATAATAGCTCGGCATCCATGATATTCAAAATGTATCGTAAGCTTTTGTGCAATCATTGAAATGACATTTTTTTGTCAGAATATCTATTACAATTATTTTAGAATCTAAAGCACGTAAACGTATCTCGTAATTCCAAAATTATAGTCACGTTAACTATTCCGATTGCCGTTTCGTTCACTGAACACGTAATTCGACCCTTAATTTTCTCGACTCATGCGCCATCTGAAATATAGCCTATGTTCCTGCTAAAGAATATATTATATGAATTTGGTTAAAATCCTTTAGAACTTTATTTTATATACTTATATGTACTTATGTGGGAGTAAATTGTGAAGTTGATTTGAAATAAGACGATTTCAAAAATGGTAAAATCTTGTAAAAGGAGACTACGATGAAGAACTAGTAAGACGACGAGGAACGAGAACGACGGAAGGAAAGGAACGACGCCGATCGAAGACGATATGCGCGCAAACTTACAGGCCTATTCTGGCAAAGATAGTTTAGAGTCTTTCAAAAGACAATTGTAAAGACAGTTTAAAAGACTTTTTGTATTCTGGCACAAACATTCATGGTGAAAAGCTTTTATGCTGATAATTCTCATGGTGAATATTTTTAGGCTTAGCTTTTAGGTTAAAAATGCAAAGGCATACGCAGTCTATGGATTACTCAATATAAACAAATGAAAAGCTCTGTACATTTCAGCCGAGTTGGTTTACCCTCGACTGCCATTCCTATAATGCAAGGTTTGATGCTTGGGCATATGGAATCAAGTTACGGATTTTTTTATTTGTTTTATTTTTTCAACTAGCTGGCGTATATTTACACATTTTACTTTGAATTTGCATTCTTGAAATTATGTTGAAAATTTGTATACCTTATGTTCCCTGCTTTAAGCGACTATTTTAATATTTATTATAAAAACAGATGGCAAACTGTATGAAGAAGTTGAAAACGCAAGCCACACTGCCACAACTCTAAGCGGAAGATAATAAGATATGAGACTCCCTAGGGTGACCAATCAGGGCGTCCCATAATGTTTGTGGCTGGCAACAAACCCGAGTCATGGGCGGATGAACAGCTGGCAAGCGAAAAGGCGCCCTACCAGACTCAAATATGCGAAATAACTGTCAGAATCAGTGGGTTTTAGATTGAATGGAAGAAGGAAGTGAATGGTTTTTTGATAAGTTATCGCGAGATGCATATTAATGTATAAAAAAAAACAGGTGCATTATACTTTTAACGATAATAAAGTTTATAATGTTCAATTTCACATGCAATTAATCCGTTTATTTAAAAAATGTCATTAATAATGTCGATTAAAGGATCTTTTTTGACACAACAGGATATAGATTGAAGTTTAAATGCTTCTAAAAGTTATATAAACATACCTGACACCGGGCCACCTCAGGGAGTATGTTTGGCCTTACCGCGGCAAGGGGCGCTGTCGTGGTGTACCCCCCTTTTCCCCCTTATATTTTTCAGACCACTGCGCTTGCCTCGTTAAGCAGGTTGTCGTACGACCAAGATGAACACAAATAAACAGAAAAATTCAAAAAACTTGTCTTCCCCATCTCGGGGTAAGACTATGCAGGCGCGAGCGCCTAGCATAAAAACTTCTTCTTCCCCATCTCGGGGTAAGAATGCGCAGGCGCAAGCGCCTAAAGCGCCGCTTCGCTCCGACAGGGGCTCTTCCGGGCTGGAGGTTGCACGCCGTCCCGTGACTATGGGTGTTATGGCGGGGCCTAGCACCAGCAAAGCTGCGGGGATTGTGCTGGAGACGGCAGATCGTTCCGTGGCGGTAGGCACTAGGGGCCCGCCAAACACCGGCGTGGCTGCGAAGCCTAATCTTGCGAAGGCGGAGGCCCGAGGGGATTAAGGCGGCAAGCAGCTACACATGAAATTATGGAGGGGGTGGCAGCGATGGAAACTACGAGCCACGCCCCTCTGAAGTTGGAGTCGGAGCGGCTCAAATTCGCTGACAAGCGAAAGGCCGCGAAGACGCTAAGGAGATACGACGGGGTCCCGTTGGAAACGCTGCCCCAGAGCGCGAAGGAAGCGGTGGAAAGGGCGAAATCCCTGCTGCCTAACTTCCGGGTCACTGGGGCTTCAGTGGAAAACCGGGTGCCTTCGTCTAAACGACAAAGATCGGCGGAGGACCAAACTCCGGCGACGAAAAGAATCCGGCCGCACTCCTGGGTGGGCAGGCCTAGCTTTGCCGAGGCTGCGAAGGACAGGATCCTTATTGGGGTCCTGGACCGAGGCAACGAGCTCGGGTCCTTACCAAAAGACCAGTGGAGGTGGGTGAAGGCAGCTCTGGCGAACGTCATCTTTGACGCTCTGCAGGAAAACCTCGGAACCCCCCCGGCCTGTAAGGACGCTGGCCATATTAAAGTGGTAGCCTGTGAGGACCAGAGATCGGTGGCGCTGTATAAGGCCGCCGTTGCAAAGGTGGGCCCTGTCTACCCAGGGGCTAAGTTGGAGGTGGTGGACTGGAAGGACATTCCAGTCAGACCACGGGCGAGGGTATGGGTTCCGGTGACACCATCGGCACCGGAAAGCATCCTTAAGATGCTCCAGGTGATGAACCCATCCCTCCCGACAAGTGATTGGAGGGTCGTCCGTGTCGAGGACGCGGAAGGCCCTTCCAGACAAGTGGTATTGTCCCTTAATAAGAAGTCTATTGGGCTTCTGGAGAAGAGGCAAGGCCGCGTTTCGTATGGCCTCGATGAGGTCATTATCAAAGTGTACCGCGGGGACGCTCAGCGTGCCTCTGGGCCGGGTGAAGCAATGGACGTTGACATTGAGGCACCCGAACCGGAGCCGGAACAGGAACTCTCCGACGCTGAGGGCAGCGTCTCCTCCCAGACGAACCTTGCACCAACAATGCATAGGATGTTTGCGGAGGAGGAGTTGCTTCTCAGTGACGGGGAGGGTGAAGCTGACGTCACCGTTGTAGCTGGAGGGGAGGAAGCGGCTGTCTCGCATGAGGGTGCTGCAAATAAACCTCCATCATTCTAAAGCAGCTTCAGCTGCTCTCCTGGGTCGCCTAAGCAAAGGCGACATTACGGTGGTACTCATTCAGCAACCTTGGGTTTGCAACTCAAGGGTATGTGGGTTGAGTGCTACCGGTTTTAAGCTCCTCGTGGAGCATGGTAAAGGTAAAATTAGAGCCTGTATTCTGGCTAAAGCAGACTTAAATATCTTTCTTTTACCTAATTACAGTGATGGCGACGTCACGGCAATTCTCGCGGAGATAGGGGGTATGTCGATTGTGCTGGCATCGGCCTACATGGCATACGAAGCCGAATACCCTCCTCCCTCTATGGTTCGGAACTTGGTGTCCAGGTATGAGAGCGGACACATGTTGGTCGGCAGCGACTCTAATGCTCACCATGTCAACTGGGGGAGCACGGACATTAATGATCGAGGTGAGTTACTTTTCAACTACCTTCTAACTACTAACCTACTTATATGCAACAAAGGTAGGGATCCCACCTTCATTACTAGGAATCGTAAAGAAGTTTTAGATATAACTCTATGTAGTGTTAATCTATCTGAACTGATCGAGAGTTGGCGGGTTCTAGACGAACACTCCTTCTCTGATCATCGTTATATTGAAATCGTATTGAACTTTTCTTTTACCAGCCCAAAAGTGCGCAAAAACCTAAAAAACACGGATTGGCGCTCTTATAAAAGGTTATTTGAGGATAGGCTGACCAGCGAACCTCTTATTGAACCTAACTGCATCGGGGATCTAGAGAACATGGTGAACGTTTTTACGATGACCTGCTCAAATGCCCTAGATCAGGCTTGCCCTGAATCTAAACAATGGGGCAAACGTAAACCCCATTGGTGGTCACGTGAGTTGGACTCACTTCGCAAATCTTGTAGGAAAAATTTCAACAAAGCCAAAAGACTTAATCTCGAACTGGTATGGCAGGAGTACAAAAAGTCTCTCCAGACCTATAAAAAAGCTTTAAGGGCGGCAAAGAGATCTTCGTGGAGAAACTTCTGCGGCGGCATCGAGGGTGTTTCCGAGACAGCCAGGCTAAGGAAGGTTCTCTCAGGATCCTCTAACCCGATAGGTTTCTTGCAGCGGCAAGACGGTTCCTGAACCTCTACGGGAAAGGCAACCCTTGAACTGCTACTAGATACTCACTTCCCTGGGAACACAACTGCATACCGGGTTCGGAAGAAAAGGTTAAATGGGCTATCCAAAGCTTTAAGCCATACAAATCTGTAGGGCCGGATGGGATAATACCTGCTCAGCTAATTAAGATACTGGAGGTGTCTGCAAAATGGCTCTCTACTATTTTCAGAGCCTGTTTCAAACTTAATCATATACCGTTGGCATGGAGAAATGTCACGGCTGTTTTTATTCCTAAAGCTGGTAAGGCCTCATATACTAATCCAAAGGATTTTAGGCCTATCAGTCTATCATCATTTGCTTTTAAGGCACTTGAAAGGATTGTTAGTTGCCACCTGCCCGATACCATCGACAGTCAACTACTGTCTAATGACCAACATGCCTACCGCAAAGGCAAATCTACTGAGACTGCACTCCATAGCTTGGTCGGCTATATTGAGAAGTCTCTCAGTGCCAAGGAGTTCTGTCTTGTGGCCTTCCTGGACATTGAAGGCGCCTTCAATAATGTGCTTCCAGAAGCCATAACTGGCGCCGTTAGGGATCTAGGAGCTGAATGCTCACTGGTTGAGTTTATAGGCCAGCTACTCAGTTGCAGAGTAGTAAGGGCTAAGCTGGGTGCGAGCGAATTGTCGCGGCACGTGTCGAGGGGGACGCCACAAGGAGGTGTCCTATCCCCACTTCTGTGGAACCTCACCGTTAATACGCTACTGCGAGATACGGTTTGGGGTGGCGCAAAAGTTGTCGCGTACGCTGATGACGTCGCGATCGCACTCAGGGGAAAGTTTCCGCAGACACTATGCGAGCTGATGCAACGAGCGCTTCGGGAGGTATCCAAGTGGTCCACCCATTGCGGGCTCAGGGTCAGCTCAAGTAAAGTGGAACTCGTACTCTTCACGAGAAGGTATAAAGTGCCTTCGGTGACCCCACCGGTACTTAATGGTACCCGGTTAAGTATTTCTACAAGTGCCAAATTTTTAGGCGTTGTTTTAAATAGGAAGCTGAACTGGAAAGAGAACCTGGTTCAACGTCATGAAAAGGCTTCCATAGCCCTCTACACTTGTAAGAGAACCATAGGCAGGAAATGGCGATGACTGCTTTGAGACTAAGAGAGACATCCCAGTGGCACCCTGAATGCCAAGGGCACTCTAGTATTTTGAACAAGTTCTGCTCTATTCCGAGCAGCACGGACCGGTGTGCTTGGACATCGGTAAATGAAAGTAACTTTACTACACGAATTCCAAGTAGGGAAGAGTGGAAACCTGAGTTTCACACTCCACCTGAGTGACAGCCAGGCTGCAATCAAAGCTCTGAGCTCTCTCACGTTTAACTCGAATATCGCGCTGGACTGCCGCCGATCTCTACAGGAGATGGCTAAGCAGAACAGACTGTACCTCATTTGGGTCCCTGGTCACCGGGACATAGAGGGAAACTGCATGGCAGATGAACTTGCAAGACAAGGTACGACCAAGCAGATTCTTCAGGACAAAGAACGCATTGGTATGCCGTTTGCCACTTGCAAAATGCTACTCAGAGATTTTACATATAAACAAGCTGACAATAGATGGAGGCAAAATACGGCCTGCCGAACCTCAAGGCAGACGTGGCCTAAATGGGATCGGAAACGGTCGCGCAGCATTCTCTCTCTAAGAAGGGAAAACATTTCGAACGTGATCGGTGCTCTAACAGGGCACTGTCTGATAGGTATACATGCTGAAAGGTTGGGAGTCCCCTTCCGAAGATGCTGTAGGAGCTGCAAGAATGACGAGGAGGAGGAAACGATCTTGCATCTACTGTGTAAGTGCCCTGCACTGTGTAAAAGCAGGATGCGACATCTGGGATCACCGTTTCTGGATGACCTTAGTAAGGTTTCTAGCACCGAGGTAAATTGTCTGTTGAAGTTTATCAATGAGGCAAACTGGTTTAGTAAGGGGTAATTTTTCTTTTTGGGATGGTACAAAACTTTTCTTTGTGGTAACACAATCGGCCTAATATTGGCCTAAGTGAGCCGCTGTAGGCGGCTGCCACTCCAACCTAACCTAACCTACGTACGAATATCTTAGTATATCCTGCTTTATATACATATATACATATGTAAAACTTATATTGGCATTATCAGCTGTTGAAAACAGATAAATTTCTTTGATATTTTAATTTTATCTTGTTCATCCCGAATTTTTGATAGTTTTACGAAGTTCTATTTATTCTTCTTATCCGGTTTGATTTTTTATTGCATTTATATTTCAATATATTTCAACGGTAGTGCGAAAACTGCAAAATTCCCTGAATGCCATTTGGAAATCGCCAATATTTATATCTTCCATAGTGACTCCATTGGAAAGTGTTACAAAAAATGTGGATTTTGACAGTGCTTTCACCAATAAAAGAGTTTCGTATCTATTTATCTATGTTAACACTTGTTACCAATTGAGCATTCATGCATATGAACCGATAACCGATTTGCTATCGGTCGTTGCCGTCCGATATATCTTATAAATTAGCACTTGTTTTATTTTGTCGATCGATGTTTTTAGTTGTTTAGAATGGACTGTGCAAAATTAATAAATTGTGATCAAAACCGGCGGTATTATAAAAAAATAAATCGGTTCAACTTTACCACAGTTCGGACGATCATATCGGGCGATTAAATTTGTTCGGTTTATCGGTTGCAATGTACGTAGCGTATGGCTTATTATCTTCTATCACCAAAGCCGCAGGCGCAAGGAAATGCAGCACAGCGCAGTATCAACACATTTTAGTGAGTCCAATTATGTTCCTATGTAATGCAGTAGCGGATCACCTAATGTCACCAAACCATCTAACTGTTAACAATTGCTCGTGATTTAACGATCATAACTATTACACGAGGTTTGTTTGACTGTGTTGCCAAGAAGTAAAAATAACATTGTTTCATTTAAAAAAAAAAAAAATTAAAACAATTGTATAGCAGTAAAATTTTACTGTGCGAAACTTATACTTATTTTACACTCGGTTTTATCTAAACTATGTACATGTTTAACGTTATTAACCTTGTTACGTCTTAAAACATTAGTTTTAGTCAAATTATTATGGAGGCAACTCTGCAATTCCGTATCTATATCGCAACTTGGCATTCGCAGAACTACTCGCGAAAATCGCGAGTGCTTCCTGCATACATACACAACACAAAACTACTTTATGATCAAGAATGATAGAATACAAGATTGCGCCTTCCCGCGGTGAAATGACAGATCTCGCCTTTAGTAAACAAGAATACGGGAGAGAGAAAATTGAACAACTTCCAATATTTCATTGAAAAACGTGTTCTAATTGTTCTAAAGTGTAAAAGTATGAATTTATAGGCAGACATTTAATAAATAAATTCGCAAAATACTAAAAAAAGTGTCTCTCTTTCTTAATTTGTGAAAAAAGCTTTGTCTAGTTGAAGTTGAGAATTGTCAAACCCGGCAAAACCAAAGTAGCAGTACTTCTAAAGGCGTCACCTTCAGTATTCAGTACACCGTGCTTTATGATATTAATCCACGGAGTACCTACGGCAGGTTACTTGCATTCCTTTTTTGCCGTCAAAAGTAAGGCGTTTTAAGCCAAGTAAACAGCATTAAAATATAAATATTTATTTTAAAATTTGTGTTTCCTGTATTCATAGCAAACAACAAAATTTAACATATTCATATTTGTACTCGAAACGGAAACCTTAATTCTTTGCATTTATTAACTCACAACCGACATATCCACTCGCTATCTTCTCCATTTGTAACTAAATATAAAATTCTCTCAATTCCCCTTAAAACAGGAGTACGTGAATTAGGTACACTACACAACAAATTCCAATCTCAAAAATTATTCTGGGTTGCGACATATCTTTTATAGTTAATTTGGGGTCGCTGATATTGAATATCACCATCAAAAACTGTTATTTTAACTTTGTGGGCGTGGCATTAAAAATTTAATAAACTAACCTTTTTCCGACCTTTTTTGGTCAATGCATCATAAAAGATATTAATTTCAGTTTTTTGGCATATGTTAAGCCGTAGATTTATAGAGGAGACTTCAATGCTGAAAACTGTAAGCTCAGTTCAGGTTCCATTTAAATTTTCGAGATACAGCACACAGAAGTCGAAAAATGATCAAAAATGGCTTTTTTACCTTTTTGAATATATTTTAACAACCAATGCCTATATTCCAGAGTTTTTAGGCTTAATCTGTTGCTGAGACCTATATCTCAACATTTTGTAAAAAAATTCATATTAAAAAAAAATCATTTACTTTTCGAAATATTGCACTTTAAAGTCCAAAAAATATGGGCAACCTGTAGTGTAATATGTATGTAGGTGAAAACAACAGCTATGAATAAGAACGAGACGGTTCACGATCGTCGTAGCTTAATAAAACAACAACAATTTTTGCAAATATTCTTAGAAACTGTAAAAATTTGTAAAATTGTCATAAGCAACGGTACTTTAATGTTTCTTTTGATTTCTTTTCTTTCTAATTTTTTCTATTCTAATTTTTGAACCAGCATTTTAACACTGTCGTAATTTTTTTTCAACATAACAGAGTGAGCCACAGGAAGAGATGGATGTTTATTGCCATTGTTCAGAAGCACAGCTTTTAAGCTGGTTGAAGAACTGTCAATAAAAAGGCGCCAGTCAGAAGGAGTGTATGGTATTCCAAGTTTTTTAAAAAACCCATTAATGCCATTGCAATAACAAAACCCATCTTTTTTGATGAAAAATGAAGAAAATACTTTATGACGGTTTCTTTGCTTTGTAATTTTCACGCTACAATCAAGCAAATTCCTCTGCTGTAAACTAAGTCATTGAAATCAGGTTCGTTAAATATGTTGTAGGCACACTTGGCGCTCTGATAGCTGCATACTGATGGAACAGGTGAAGAAGTTGATTTGAAGGGAGAGTAATGGGTTCATCTACATTATAGAACACTGGAGAAGACAATGAACGTAAATCCGGATATATATTATTCTTTGCCGCTCTACCTCTTTTTGGCTCAAGTAGGTTCTCTCCATATTCTGGGAACTGAAAATCGTAAATGTTTTGAATTTCCATTATACCAGTCTGCAACAAGAAATTTATGTAAATGCTAGTATAGTACTACTACAATATTTGGTTATACTTACTTGATAAAGTTGATTTGCACTGGTAACAACAGAAATTTGGTGTCCATTTCTTATCTCGGTTCTGAATAGGTAGCTTGAAACAAGCCTGCCCTCGCAAACCTTATTATTCGAAGCTAAATCAATTTTTTTTAGCTTTTACATTAATATACTCACCTACATACCTAGGTGAATTGGCAGAATGCTTGCAATTTCTTGATGACATTGTGCGTAAAAGTAAAAAAATACAATGTTTACATGGCACTAATTCACGACAAAACAAGAGGACAAAAAGAAATCAAAAGAAACATTAAAGTACCGTTGCTTATGACAATTTTACAAATTTTTACAGTTTCTAAGAATATTTGCAAAAATTGTTGTTGTTTTATTAAACTACGACGATCGTGAACCGTCTCGTTCTTATTCATGAAAACTAATCACCTACATATTACGCTACAGTTTGCCCATATTTTTTGGACTTTAAAGTGCAATATTTCGAAAAGTAAATGAGATTTTTTTTAATATGTATTTTTCTCAGCTACAGATTAAACCTAAAAACTCTGGAATATAGGCATTGGTTGTTAAAAATATATTCAAATCTGTAAAAAAAAACCATTTTCGATCATTTTTCGAATTTCATGTGCTGTATCTCGAAGATTTAAATGGAACCTTCATAACTGAGTATACAGTTTTCAGCATTGAAGTATCCACTGTAAATCTAGTTCTTAACAAATGCCAAAAATTGAAATTAATATCTTTTATAATGCATTGACCAAAAAATGTCAGAAAAAGGCTAGTTTTTTAAATTTTTAATGCCACGCCCACAAAGTTAAAACCGCAGCTTTATCAGCGTTATCAGCGACCCCAAATTAACTAGAAAAGATATGTCACGGCTCACGGATTTCGGTGCGATTTGTCAAAAGCCGTAGAGTCTTCTATAAACCCACCCAGCGAACTACACCACATTTGTAGAGGAGAGGAAAAATGGCGAGCGGCAAGTTAACAGAACTGAGCAGAAACAATATTTTTGAACAGATAATAAATTTTAATAAATATTGATTACTTTGTTGTTTCGCGGACGCCACATGTGCATATCAAATGATTATATTTCTTTTATAAAAAAAGATTAAATTTAGTTAATGTCTCGCAAATGCAAGTTATTGCAGTGCATGAAATTGATTTGTTTTTGGATTTTGGCCCGTCCGGCACGTTTGTACCCTTAAAATATTTCATAAAGAAATGCATTTATTATTAATCTATTGTGTTTAGTTATCATTAAAACGACTTTTACACAAAATCCTGCAATATATGTAATTTAAAAGATAATATTATTCCAAATCAGCGCCACCAAATGCATAGGTCGAGCTAGAGACATACACATTGTTCACGTCGTATAACAAATATAGCACAAGCAGCAAAATAATAAATTTAGGACTCGAAAATCTACCACCTTTCAAGAATTTTTTCTACAATTGTCTAAATCAAAGCAAACATTGATACACTTAATTGTGGTTTGTGAAACATTTAATTGGCAGTACTACTTCTGCGTCTTCCTGAAACATTTAATTGGCAGTACTACTGCTGCGTCTTCCCGAAACATTGATGGGCGTCAATGACCTATACAACAGGATTTTATTTGAAAAGTTCAAATAAAACGTACTATTTTTACACTTAACCTGTATAAGACTTCAGAATTTTAATTACATATTTAATTCTGTGGAGTGAAACATAATATCGTCTTATGTATTTATTTTTTGCAAGAAGTTTCTTTCAGATCTTCCTCTATTCGATCTAGAATCAATATTTTTATTCTACTCCACTCTTTTCACCTCAAATAAATATTAGTTCAATTCAACCCTAAGTAATGATGGCGATTTTGCGAAGTTGCTTTTTCTTGTGAATTGCGGTCAGAAGCAACTGCTTCAACAGCTTATTTGGCTTTAACATTTTTGTATTTGGACTATTAAATTCTGATCATTCACACACACTTTTATAAAGACGGTCTGCTAAACTAAAGCCTTATTCAAATATTCCTTAAAATATTTCATCAGAACATTGTATATTGATGGTTGAAAGAAAAAAGTGATTACTGGAGATACGATGTTTTCTCAATTTTGAAATTTGCATTCTTGAAATTTTATTGTAAATACCTCAGATTTCCTGATTGTATCAGTTCTTTTAATATTTTTTATAAAAGTATTAATTCTGCTATAGCATAATGTTTAAATGCCAAATTAATTATATACATAGCGTATAATAAATAATTGCTTGAATGAAAACAATGCAACCCTAAGACCTACTCCTAGCACATCTTTCAATTCGTCCTGCGAAAGATATAAAGAGCTTTCAAGACAGATACCACAATAGATATTTTTCTTACATAAGACTTTTGTGTTGCAAAAGACTATTGGGAGTTAAAAGACAGTTGCCAGAATAGCCGTGTAAAATTCTGAGACCTTTTACACACTCAGAGTAATAATGGTACGGTTTATTTGGAATTTTGTGTTGAAAGTCTTTTATTTAGGTCATTGACGTAGATAATTTGTTAAAGGTGGTAGATTTTCGACTCCTAAATTTATTATTCTGCTGACATAAATGCGACCATATACATATAGCATGATTTCATGCAAAAGGCGTTTATAATGATAAGCAAACATAATGAATTAATTGGATTGTGTTAAACAAATTTTGCCTTTGGCCAGCTCTGCTAACTCTGCATTCTCGCATTTCCCCAGTCGGCCATTAAGGTGGTGAGATTGGACGAGAAATATTGATGCATTTTGACAATTCATACCGTCATCCTAACCTAGAACTTTTCTGTCTAATATATGAATGTACGTTCTCTGTGGTTGTATCATTGGAAACGTGGTATGAAGTGTAACGGTCCAAGAAGGTTTGTTTAAAATAAACTTTTTTGAATTTTCTGATAAGAAAAGGAAAATGTATTGCAAAGACACCGGTCAAATACAAGTATCACAATACCCTCACCAGTATTTTATATATATATATTCCCTCACACCCCTATTGGGACTATCGGTTATATCAGCGGGAAAATTAGCTCAAAATATTGGTCAGTTTGTCGGTTATTTTTGCGTTGATCAAATGATCTTCTTCGCTTTTTTGCATTTATGAAAATGAATTCACATAATTAATTATTTTCTTATAATACATGCACTCTTTGTCCGTTGTCTTTCACAGCTAACATTAAACTCAAATTTTCTTTGATGATGCGAAGCATAAGCTATATGGATTGGCTGCTTCTCATTGTGTGCATGTACAATCGATAACTTACTTTTGATATGGTCAGGAATTTTTTGCAGGGTGGCGGTAGAAAAACTACTATTATTTGATTCTCATTCAATGAACGACTGTGAATATTTTCTCGATTATCATTCTACAACTGTTGGTTAGACGCAAATTTTTTCACAACAAAATAATCGACTGTAATCGAGATTCGCAATAGTGGTGCCAAAACTTGCCAAACATTTTTCAACGGCAGTTTCAATAGTTATACCACAGTTCAGCATTACGTACCAAACAATATATGTTATAAATGTATACACCAGGAGACTTCTGTTCCCTCAGCTTCAGAGAGAATATACAATAATAGTCATTCTCAAGCGTTAAATCTAGCTAAAAGGTGATGTGGCAAAACAGTACTTAGAGGTTCGACTACTATTAAAATAATATTTTAGTCAGTTTGGTGGTAATAAAACTAACTTATTCCCCTTTTTAGTATTCTTCAGCGGCTTTGTTTTATTTTTCTGTCACAAACAATGTAAAATAAAGTAACATTGCAAAAAGATATACTAAATCAAACGTACACACATATCCATATATAGAATAGAAAGTCTTAGGATAATCGAAAGAAGAGAAAAAACAATAAAAGTGAAGACACAGACAACATTGCGAGCGCTTATTGTCCATTTTAATAACAAAAAAAAAAGATTGAATTAAAAACAAATTGGCTTACGGATGGTACTGAAATTTATTTTAAATTTTAAGTTTTTTAACAATTTCAGTGATTTAATGTTAACGTAAAAATAATGTAAGTCGATGTATTTTTAATTCAATCTTTTGTTTTTTGTTGTTTTTTTGTCCTTGTAATTTGAACTTGGTCCCATTTGATCATTATAATTTTAGCAGCTAATATTTTTGGTATATTAGTGAATAAGGAGAATACATTGAACGAGACTAACAAATATTCATCACACACATGTACATACATATGTATATTGGCTAATTTATCTTTAAGGTTGAGTGCACTCTTTAACATTATATTTTTCCGAAATTAACGATAGCAAAATCTTTCCGATGTATTTAGACAATTTGTAACGGGGGACCATATTAGAGGAAAAAATAGGGGGTAGAGGGACTTATGCTTATGAATTTTAGGTAATCCATAAAGTCTAGGTTATGGCCGCGGTGCATGTCTTTTCCTTTGAAAAGTTTAGATACTTTTTATTTGTTTTTCTTTGAGAGTGTTTGTGGAGTCAGCTCTTATTCTTTTGTATAGACGTACATATGTATTTTTGTCCTCTATTAATTTGTTCGTCTTTTCTAGGTACTCTTCCTTTTCTATTTCCTGGTGACAGTATTGGTTGTTCCATTTCCTCTATTTATCTATTGCTGAGAAATTTGATTTTGTTGTTGGTAAATTGAATTTCTTCCCAAAGGAGATTATCCACTTAACATCTTCGGGAAATACGATTGAGGTTTTGTTTACGAACCAGATGCCGTCAGTTTTGCCATTTGTTCACATTTAAGTTTTTTCTTTTCGAATTATGTGTCAGTCTTTTCTTTTCCGCGATCCTGTGGCCGTGAAAACTTTGTTTGCTGACAGCTTCTTTCATTGTGGTTATATAATTTTGATTAAAAGATGTGGTGAATTCTGAAATAGCTATAACTTCTACCATTGTTGTTTTTTCTATAATTTCTATACCCGAGCGCATTGGTGCTCAGGGTATTATAACTTTGTTCACTTAACGGTTGTTTTCAACAGCCATAACCAGATACAATATTGAGCTTTATTATCGAAACTTGGTATACACATTGCCTTGGACCCAAGGTACTTTGGTATTGCAAATTGGCGAAATCGGTCAATAACCCCCACATAACGGTATTTTGTGAAAATCAAAAGACCGCGATATCTCAGTAACTGTTGCAGCTAATATGCTCAAATTTAAAACATATGATTGGATTTGGGCGCGTGGTGCTGCCCACTTTAAAGCAAGTAAGTATATCTCCGGAACTATGCTCCCAAACTCTAGAGTCTAGACACATCACAATTGGTGTAAGTAATCGAAATTCCAAAAATTGTACAAATCGTACCAAAACTACGCCTACCTCTCATATAACGGTAATTTACACTAATCAAAATGTATAATATTTTTTAAAATCATGTCGCGTATTCTTTCCAATATTGATATAAAGAATTTAATTGGGCAAAGAAATTAAAATCGATACTAATTTCCGTTTTTTTATTTAAATCAATAAACGACGTTTAAAATTTCAAAATTTTGTTATATTAGCGAACACGGTAGTTTTCAAAAATCAGAAAAAGCGCGATATTTAAGTAACTATTAAAGATAATTTGCTTAAATTTATTATTTTAAATGAGGTTGCACAAGCAAATACACGGGAAAAAAATGGTAATAGGCGTGGCACCACCCACTTTCGAACAACCAGGTACATATGTAAATCTCAAAAACTATGCCACCAAACTCCACCAAATTTGCACATTGCACACATTGCATTGCATTTCAAGTCAATAAATCGAACAAAAACTATGTCCCACCTCTTATATAACTGCAAAAAACTCCGATATTAACAATATTGATTATGAAATACATGGAATCATAACTTTTGGGACTATGGTATCGCTCACCTTGGGGCAAATGGGTATATCTCCGAAACTTCTTTGTCAATTTCTACCATATTACGTACACTTTGCATTTGTAGTCAGAATACTCAATTTCGAAAACTATAGAAACCAGACTAAAACCACGTCCACCTCTCATATAACGGTAATTTACACCAATCAAAATGCACAATATTTTATTAAATCATGACGCGTATTCTCTCCAATATTGGTATAAACAATTTAATTGAGCAGAGAAATAATCAATACTAATTTCCGTTTTTTTTTTTATTTAAATCCATAAACGTCGTTTAAAATTTCAAAATTTTGTTATATTAGCAAACCCAGGGGATGAGTCCGCCTTTTTACCCAACAAGTAATATATTGCCTCATATATAGGATCTATATAACGAATATTGTGCATCTGCATCACATATTTGTGGAGTTACAAGGAATTTGGCTTTTTTTTACTGTATATGGCGTGGCACCGCCTATTTTTACAAAATGATACACAGTTTGATCTATAAGACATATGTATGTATGTACTTATATAGATCCTACTACTGCACAAATTTCATTAAGATCGGTTGAGTAATTTGGACGCCTATAATGGACTCACATTCATTTTTACATATAAGATTAACTTTGAAATAAAAACCTGCTCCGTTTATTTAAAGTTCGGTTGAATCCGATATTAGACTCTCCTTACTTTTAATACCCGGGAGCAGTGGTGCCCAGGGTTTTATAAAATTATTCACTTAACGGTTTTTTGTAACAGCATAAAGCTTTACTTTTCAACTCAATAACAAACTTTTATAAACTTATGTAAGCCAGTATATCCTTAGTAATGACATATGTAATCAGAGTCATAATTTTTGGGGATTTTAAACTATGCCTAAAGCCTACTGAGAATAGAATAGAAAAGTTTCTTACGGAAAGCAGCTTCAGATCGCTGTTACGTCTAGAATGTTCTACTATACCTGCATTGACGCAAATTGACCACGCGTTTTTAAATTTGTGTGTTAATATGGTTAACCCAATTACTTATGAAATGGTTCACAGTTACCACGATAGTATTTGCATTTCCTAAACATACATATAACTGTACGTAAACACATATATTAATTCGATTTAGCCTTTAGTTAAATAAAAAAAAGCCTTAGTAAACCAAGTAAACTTTGCGAATGAGTTTGTTTTATTTATTTACTTATTTATGTATTTATTTATTTATTTGTTTATTTATTCATTACGACTTCTTAGAGCCTAGTTCATACAAAACATTTAAAAAATAATATCACATTAATAATCAATATGTACAGTATTTGAATGTAAAGTATTAAAATGTTGAAATATGTACCACAAATCAACACAAACCACAACATCTATCTTATCCTCAACGACTTCGTGTTATCCTATAATCCGTTATTGAATAAGATATTATCTCCATTTTTAATATTTTCAGGTAATTTAATAAAGCATTTTAATCCTATTAAAAAAATATTTATTTAAGATTCTGTTTTATAATTGGGCAATTTGAAATCATTTTTCTGTCGTGAAGCTCGTAGTTAAATTTAGTATATACATGTTCTTAGATAATCAGGCAAATGTCCGTTCTTAATTTTGTAATTAAATTTCGTTGTGTAAAAAAATATTTGCTGTTTTACGCGCATGCAATTTAAACTGAGAAACATTTCTTTTATAGGAGTATCATAAGGGATTTTAAATATAAAGCGCATAGATTTATTCTAAATTTTTTGTAGTTTTGCAATTTGCAAGTCTTTCATAATAAAGAAAACTGTAGGACAATAGATAATGTAAGGCTGAACTATAAATCTATATACTTTGGCTTTATAATAATAACATATATTTTTGCAGGTTCTTTTAATAAACCATATTTTTGATGCTATTTTACTTATTGTGTTATCAATATGGGCATAAATTTTTAATTTGCAATATATTAGAACTCCCAGGTATCTAATTTTCTGTACGTTTTCAATTGCCATATTATTACTTTCAGCAATATTCTCTCTCATTAGATCAATGAAAATTGCTATTATCGACTCTTTATTAATAAGTTCTTCTTTCCATTCAGCAAGAACCATGTTCAATGCTGTTTCACAAGAATGTTTTTGTCTAAATCCTGATTGCTGAGGTATGAGTACATTATTTCTTTCTAAATATTTCACTTATTTGTTTTTTACTAGAAGTTGTAAAATTTTTTCATTTGCCAATGTATTAATTGGTTGCAACTCTGCTTTTATAGTATTTTTAACTTTTTCTATTGGGACAATAATTGAAGTTTCCAAATACTTGGAACTATGCCACTACTTCTATTGGGACAGTAATTGAAGTTTCCAAATACTTGGGACTATGCCACTACTTAAACCTTAAAACCCTCTTTGCTTCAAATTTCAAAATTCGATGCCATTCGTTCTAACATTCGAAAATTTTAAAACACAATTTGGCTGACTATTTATATTACCGACTTTATCAAATAATTCCATATTGCTACAAATACCTGTAATAAAATCTACGAAATACTTATTTAATTTGTTCGCAATTTCAGATTCCTTTTCATATCTTATACCGTTTATTAAAATCTTGGATTGATGAACTTTCATTAACCATACTTATTGTCTGTTTCCGATGTTTCCACATCCCTTTACTATCATTGCTGTTATTATTTATATTGTCTTCCATATGCTTAATTCTTTTAACTTTTACTTTTTTCTACATTTTTTAAGTCTCTATATTCAGCCCAATCACCAGATATTTGAGGCAGTTTATGTAGTTCAAATTTACATTTGTTCATATACGATATTTATAACGTTTCTCATTTTAAATTAAGGGTTACTTTTAAATTTAAATTAGATTGTTTCATGATCAGACATTTGATGTTTATCTAGTTTTTCGCACACAACATCATTAGTATTAGAAAAGAGTAGATCAATTCTTGTTTTGGATGTCTCGGTTATACGAGTATCAAAATCAACTTTTTGATGCATCGAATGTGATTTAAGAAGTTCAATTAACTGTGTACTATAAGTTGATACGTTATTTAAATTAATATTAAAACAATTTTAAATATTCTCTTAATCTCCCTCTTATATTTAGTTTTCTCCATCTCGTGGTCGTTTTCAATTTGTTCCACTATTTTCTTCTGTCATAGTTCGCATGATTCCTGATTCTTGCATTGCACGACCATCCCGCCGTTGTTAATCTATCTCACAGTAGTCACATGACATTCGGTTGGTTCTATCCAGAGAACGTACATATAACGAGAAGGCTCATGACCGAATTTCGGTGTGAATTGTCAAAAGCCGAAAAGTCTTCTAAGTATATACCCACTCATGGAACTACACCACATATGTAAGGAGGGGAAAAATTAGGACCGGCACGTTAACAGAGCTGAGCAGAGACAATATTTTTTAACAGAGTATAAATTCTAATATAATATAATGATGTTGATTTTTTATTTTATTTATTTAAAATATCATAAATAATCAAATCACTTATCTAATAAAGCACTGGCTGCCAGAGCCTTCTGGGATTGGTATATAAAAGGGGAAGAGAAATTTTTTGGAATCATAAATGTTATGTTATGTTATGTATCGCTCACCTTAGAGCAAATCGGTATATCTCCGAAATTTCTTTGTCAAATTCTACCATGTTACGTAAACTTCTCATTTTTAGTCAGAAAGCTCAACTTCGAAAGATATAGATATCAGACTAATACCACGCTCATGTAACGGTAATTTTCACAAATAAAAAAGGCGAGCTTTAAGTCAACAGAAAAGGCAATTCGCTCATATTCACTAGCATACACCACCAAAAACACCGAACCAAAAAAATTAGTATATCTCTGAAACCATGCTACCAAAGTGTACCATATTTGCTGGACATATCACATTTAATATGAGTAAGCAAAATTCCACATTGTACAAATCGGATCAGAATTAGGTGCACCTCTCATACAACGGTAATTTCCAAAAATCAAAAAAACGAGGTATTTAAATAACTTTTAAAGAGAATTTGATTTAATTAAAATGAGGAATGAAGTTCAACAAGCAAATACACGGAATAAAAAAATAATAATAGGTGTGGCACCACCCACTTTCGCATTACATTTCAATTTCAAATCTTCAAATCGTACAAAAACCATATGCCCCATTTCTCTTATAACGGTAAAAAACTCCGATATTTATTAACAATAGCAAACCCGGCTTGCCTTGTGGCGCCAATAAAAACATGTTTTGTAGATATTGAGCATTGATTTTGTTCTTAAAATATACTTTATACCTTGCTCTTAAGGAAATGTGTATGTATCGAATATCAAATATCTTCCTCAAATAGCTGAAAAGATATTATGAATAATAATTTCGTCTTAAATAGGGACATGAGTCCACCTTTTTCTCCAACAAAATATATATAGCCTCATATTTAGGATCTATAAACCAAATATTGTGCATCATAGTTGTGGAGTTTCTAGGGATTTGTATTGTATAGGGCGTGGCCCATTTTTCCAAAATGATACAAAATTTAATCAATAAGACATATGTATGTATATACCCAAATACCACTCATCTGCACCGCATAGATGCGAATATAAGACGAATTAAAATTTTCTCTTCCATGTCGGCGTGGCACGGTCCACTTTTCCAATACCTTACGTTTGGCCCAGGGATCACTTGTATCTACTATGCAAATTACATAGATATCGGTTGAGTAATTTGGACGCCTATAAAGGACTCACATTCATTTTTATATATAACATTAACTTTGAAATAAAAGCCAAAGCTAGCCAGATAAATGTAGACATAGACACGCTTTGCAATGCAACTGAGAAAGAAACCTTTTGAAAATAATATAAGCCGCGATATATTTGTAATCAGAAAGTCATAATTTTTGGGGATTTTAGTCTATGCCTAAAGCCTGCTGAGAATAGAATAGAAAAATTTCTTAAGGAAAGCACATTTAGATCGCTGTTAGGTCTAGAATGTTCTACAACACCCGCAGGTACGTAAATTGGCTGGTTGTTTTTTAAATGTGGAAGGTAATATGGTTAACGCAATTACTTATGACGCGGCTCACAGTTACCATGATAGTATTTGCATTACTGTCTTTGACTGAATTCCCCTATTTTCATTTTAAGAATAGCATTAATAAACTTTATATACACTTACACTTTAGAATAAAGGTATAATTAAAAGTATTTATATTTTGCAAGTAATATAAATATAATATAATAAAGAATAAGTATTTCCAATAAATAAAATATTTTAAATCTACTAGTTTAAGTCGTTTAGTTTTTCAAAATAAAGATTTTTAGATTCACTGGTTTTATTGCTTACAACAAGCACGGTTTATTTGAACTGGAACTTGCACTGGGTAGTTAAAGTTCGGTGGGACCCGAACTTAGACTCTTCCTTACTTGTTTTTTTTTATTTCCAAATAATTTGAAAAGAACAATGCATTCAAATAATCAAGATGAAATTTCAAAACCCACTTTTGGGTTTACTTATACTCCATTTCCATTCTAGCATTTAGGTACATCATGAGAGATCAGAAGCGCGGTCAATATTGCATTAAGATTATTTGAAGTATTTGATTAATAATGCTTCTTGGTGGCTGCGTCACGTCCAGTTTATAATATAATGACGGCAAGCCTGCCTCAAAAAATATAAATTTTTTCCATCAAGTGATTAAACAGTTAAACAAAAAATACGGACTTTCACTTTCTTCTGAGATTTCAAGCTTCACCAAGTAATTAAAAGGTAATTTTTCGCTGTGACAGGCAATGACAGATATACTGTAGAGGATTAAAGTCCACCAAAACATATTTATGTATATATGAGTGGTGAGCGTGGTTTTAGTATGATTTGTATTATTTTCTAAATTCAGCTTCCTGATTCGAAACGCGAAGTGTACGTAATATGGTAATATGGGTTGACAAAGAAGTTTCGGAGGTATACAAATTTGTTCAAAGGTGAGCGATACCATGGCTATTTCAAAATCCTTTTGATTCGGTGTATTTGCTAGTGCAGGCCCATTCTATAGGCTACTGCCATCGCCGACTCCGACCCGTTAAAACCTGGCAGGTCTCAGAGTACGTTCTAATTCCTGTCGCCATTATCATGGGACCATTTCTTTAGGACGACTAAACTTTCGGGTTTTGGCGGTTTTGGGTTGGGGCCTTGTAAACCGATGAATTCCAAAAGTTTTAAAAATTCGGGTAAATATTCGAGCGGTCGAGGGGCGTCGAAGCCGATCCCTAAAACTGGCTCATCGCTGCGGGTGGCAGCTTCGCGAACGAGGGGAAGGGGAAACCGCTTCCCTCCGCTGGTTATGTGCGGGGGACGGCCGTTGTGGCCAAAGCTAAAGGTGGTGAAAGAGTGTCGGAGCCGACACCCAAGGTCGCGGTGAAACCGGGGGTACTGTTACTACCACCCACGTTGTTGGGGGGGAGAATCGAAGCCGACCTCCGTAGCCTCTAAAGTAGATGATGGAATTCCGCCTGGGCGCGCAGGCGGGTCGCAGGGGGAATCGCCCGCGACCTATGTAGGGGGGTAGGGGGGTGATTGGACGAGACTGCTAGTACCAGCGAAGGTCTATCCTGCAGTGTACCGGTACAGTAGAGGGCGACCCAAAATTCGCCCGCCGAGGGACCTAAGCGGCGGATGGGCACTGGACGGAGGGCCCAACCTGATCGTCGCATGGCCACCAAGTGGGCTGGAGGGGACTAAAGAGCTTCAAACCCCACTTCCGTAAGGTAGCCAACAATATGCGGTTCACGATGGAGGAGCTCTCGACGTTGCTGGCCAAGCTGAATTCGAAACCAATAAGCCCGCTTTCCGACAACCCCGAGTCCACAGAACCCCTCACGCCTGAACATTTTCTGATCGGCAGTCCGCAACTCGCGATTGCGCAACCTGAGATCAGGGGGAACCCGATGACGATGGCAAAAGATGAAGGCAATTCATCAAGTGAGACAAGGATAACTTACCCCCGAACGAGTGGCAACTTGGCAGAGTTGTTAAGGTTTTTTCAGGAAAAGATAGCCGCGTACGGGTCGTTGACATACGTATGACAAGAGGCATAATTACACGCCCAATCGTGAAACTAGTGCTATTATATCCAGTCAGACCAACTTAACGATTTCTCTATTTTCAGAAAATACCCACGATGATACGAGTAGCACGAGATCAAAACCGGTGCCCAGTTTGCAAGCACAATCATAATCTGCTGTTCTGCCGTCAGATGCACCGCATGGAACCAGAGGAGAGACTGCGTTCTGTCCTCCTGCATGGCCACTGCTCAAACTGCATGTCGCCGCGTCATGCAACCAACGAGTGTCCGTCGCCGCGGGCGTTGTCAGGGACGACACCATAGTCTCCTCCACCTGTGGGAATCTCCCAGAAGCGGGGAGACGTGTTAGAAGGACACAATGCGGTAGACGAAGGTGTATCCGGCCGGCAGTCCTGCGCCCTCCATCACGATCAGAGAGCAGACGATCGCACTCTCGTCAACCCGTTGTCCGTAACCACCGCGGACGGGTAAGAGACTCCCGACGATAATAGTAAAGGTGATGAGAAGTGGGAGGACGCATACAGTACGAGCTATACTCGATCCTGGTCCAAGCACCACGACCATTTCGAGAGCCCTTGCTCGGCGACTACACGCAGTACCTCAAAATGGGAAGAAGTGCTCGCTTACGCTAAGAGGTTGGCACGAAAGGCTGGAAATAAGAGGGACGGTGGTAGCCAGCCTGAAAAGGATCACTCCAGAGCGTACCGTACTGATAAATTGCAGTGATACTGCAAGATGGGGGCATGTTAAGGTCTGCAATTAGTCATAAGAGAAAATTGTCGCAATGAGATGTCGCTGTAAGCTAATCGCTGACAGGACTCGTTACTTGCTTTGCTTTTGCACGAGTCCTTTTAGCTGAGCCCGTTGCCAGATGTGGAGCTATAAAGCGGTCGGCAACCATCAAATGGTCTTACTTTTCTAACAGCGACGTCTCAGGTAAATGCCAATTATTTTGTAAGTACGTACATTGTTCCAGGTTTTTACAGCAATAAACGGTGACTTATATACAAACAGAGGTTCTTTTTAATTTATCAGTGTGTGTGCACACAATTGAAGTGAAAAAACAGGTAATCATCTGTATAGAGGTATCGGCTTGTGTTTTTAGATCCTCGTTACCAGAATTCACGAGGAATCCCTTTCATACATTTTTGAGAAGGTAGTAGTGCCCAACTTGTCATCGAAATCAATCTCATCTTTGCGTCTACTGAGATTTACCAGCATTAAGAGGTAAAGAGTTAGCATCACACCAACCTTGTTAAATCCTTTTGAATTCTGATGCAGTCAGTTACATTACATATACGACTGTATATTTTCAAGTCATCTCCATACTTCAGACAACGCGATGTCAAAAAAACATCTGGAATATAATTAATAAAGATTAAGAAAAATTATGGCCCAAGATGGCTGCCTTGAAGTATGTACACCTGAGGTAACTTTAATATCATCAGATTTTATATTGTTGATACGAACAAATTGAGTCCCATCAGTCTGATAAGATGCAAACCACTCAACTAAGCTTGCATGAAATCCAACTGATTTTCTGCAAACTAAGATGAATACATACAATTATACGAAGGTTCCCACATAACCAACGCAGACGACAAAGCGAAACAGAAAGTTCGCCAAATCTCAACCGCATCACAGATAGAAAACTAAGGCTTTGCGTGACATTTGTAACTTTGCTCGATAAGCGAAAAATACAAAACGGATGCCACAATAAACGCTTTGACACCACTCATTTATATCTTGTGAAAGGCTGGAAACTATAATTCTTAGTACTATAAATCTCAGCTTGGCTTCGGCGCTAGCGTTGCTTATGTGGGGCACTTCTTCGAATTGTAAGTAGTCATTTCAGTTGTCAATGCATTGCAAGTTTTCTATCTAGCATAACTTTGATGTCTTAGCGCGCATTGAGGGTCAACTGGTTTCATATGCCTGTTATTCATCATATTCGCTAAGAAGCAGACGCTACACTTCAAGTTCCAACAAAAATACATGATAAATTTAACCAAAATAAATTCTCTATTTTATAGTTTTTTAACTTTTTCGATTAAACAAGTGAGTGTTGTCAAAGCATTTATAGTGGCATCCGTCGCCTTTCGGACAAAGTTACAATTATATTAATGAAAGTGCTGAAAATAACTGTTTATTACTTATTGTACATAATTTATGATTTCATGTTATGCTGTGTTTAAACCCAAATATTTTTAACTTGCGTTTTTATATATATATATAGACTATACTGAAAATTAAGCAAACCAGTAATGATAATAATGAATTAAAAGAATTAATCACTTCAAACGATTTGGTACTGCTGTAACGTTAGTATTGAAACTTTGCTACTATTCGATTGGTTAACATGTCTATCAGAAATGTGATCTGCCTTTTCTTTCCCATTTCTTTACATTCGTGTTACAAAAGTGAACAAATTGTTTTTTGAAATCTGACATTTTGGCGTAGAATACGTCTTACCTTACGGTATGGGCACCAATGTCAGGTTTTTATTGTTGTAATCTCTATTTCTTTAATTATAAGGAAACGGCTCGATAAATTTTTTTTTTTTTTTTTTGTAGTCAAATGAAGATGTTAGCTTTCGTTTGACATACATTTCATGTTGGTTGATATCTTCCTAATATTTAAATTTTTCAAATGAAAATTGTATAAACACATGCACACAAATATGTGTGTGGTGTTTGGTTGAGTGTTTGCTGTTGGGCGATTTAAATGTACTCGTGCAGCCCTTTCTTTGTATTGCATAATTTTAGGCGGGCAAGTTAAAGTAGAGCAAAAGAAGGGAAAATGCTGCCAAGCACTGCAAAATAACAATGCTGATTGATGCTGTTCGACAACAGCTGGAAGTTGACGTTTAGTATGTTAAAATATAAACCACGCTTCATCATAAGCTTATGTATATCATCCAAAGTAACTATCAAATAAAGAAATTCATTTGCTTGTATTATTTATCATTTATTGTTACATATGTTTTCTGTCTTATCGGATGGCGTATTCTACGTTAAACTTAATGGCCGTGTCTCTGACACAGCCTGCTTCTTTTTTTGTTGGCTTTGTGATACCATTTAAATTGATGCGAAGCTTTAATTGGTCCTTTAAAAAAATAAAAAATTGTCATTAAAAATAACATGGTACCGTACATAGGTATATATCAAAGTAGTATAAAGAATTTTCTGACAAAAGTTTCAGCTAATTTACAATACCATTCCTTTGCCGCTTAATATAATTGATAGTAAGCGATAACTGAAAAGTAATTATATTCTTATATTAATGTTATTCCATTCAAAATACCCGAAAATCATTTCGGGAACGCTTCCATTATCCATTCAGGGAAAGTCAATTGGTCAAAAACCATGTCAAAGTGGATTGAATTTGAGTAACTAAATTCGTAACATTGCTTACTGAATAAATTAAAAACTTCTTTATTTGTGTTTAATTAAAAAGTTTTTTGCAGAAAAGTTTTTCACTAAACGTGTCAGGTTGCACTGCTAAATATTAAATTAAATAGTCACGGCAACTGTAGCATAATCTCCAATCCCTCAAAAGTGTGTAATTTTATGCTCTGCCCGGAATTAAACGAAATTCACAACTCACAATTCATAACAGTTAAAAATCAATTTAATAATAAAAAGTATAATTTTTTATTTCTTAGAACTTAGTTGCTCTCCATTTTCTATTAACCTTGGAAGTATACAAATAAATTGATTTGGAAGATTTAAGTATTTGTTAACTTTAAATATGTCGTTTAACATATGTATATATATATATTAGGGCGGGTCGATTTTTTTTCGCATAAAGCGGCTAGCAAAAACGAAAGCTACAGAAAATTCTAAGAAAGTTTTGCCAAGAAACCATGGGTCTAAAATTAATTCCCAGTTCGCGCAGAGCGACTTTAGATTTTGTGGTCATACTTATTAAATTGTACTCAAAAACCTATAGTTTTAAAAATAACAGCATGCCATGCAATTAATGCAATAATAGTAGGCTTTTGTAACTTATTTGTTTTTTCACGTGGCTGAGCAAAAAACAAAAAAAAAAAAGTAATCGTACGGTACTCTTACCACACAAGTGGGCTGCGTTGAATAAACAATAGTGTGTTCTAAATAACTTTTTTCAAGTTTTAAATAGTTTTCGATTAATAAATTATAATGGAAACGTCTGCAATGTCAGTTGATTCCACCAATTCAGAAATTGATACAATTTCAATGAACTCCGGGTCTTGTGCTCTTCCCAGTCTGAATATTGGCTTGCCAAGAGATTTAAGTGATCTAAATCTACCAAGTAATCGTGACGTATTAAAATACTATTTATTTTTACGCGTGGCTGAGTGTAATGTCTGAGCAGAATTCATGCACTCAGAATGTCTGAGCGGAATTCATGCACTCATAATTAGAAATTGCACTCATTCTCTCACTGCAGCGTATAGGTATATATAGCGATAGATGAAGCTAAAAGGGGAGTTGCGTAGCGAGAATCACTAAGCAAAGATTGTATTCTACTTATATATTAAATAAAGTTGTTGTATACTAAACTGGCGCAGTCGGTAGGATACCGTAATAGATAATCATTAGTATACAATAGCGCATAACATTGTTGTTGCTCGCGCGCCAGCTGAAACGTGAACATTGTGTGAAGTCACTGCAAAAGGGCAAACCAAAGTCACCTTCAGCAATCATACGATTTTCTTCAGCACATGTCGATTGCGGAAGACCAAGCAATGGCAGTTGAACAAGAAAAAACAACCAACAGCGCAGTTAACACCGCAGCACGTACAGTTTGAGGGGAAAATAGTTCGCCACATTATGTCGACCCTTGGTAATTTGGAGCCATTCAACGTGGAACACCCGGAAAATTGGTCTACATATATTGCGAGGTTCGAGCTCTACTTGCTGGCCAATGACGTGCAGGGCGACGATCGGCAAAGAGCCGTATTTCTCACCTTAGCCGGAGCGCCATTATACGACCTCCTGTCGTCATTGGCCTCGCCGCGACAGGTGAGTCAACTTAGCATAAATGAAATCAAAGTGATCTTAACAAATCATTTTTCTCCTCGACCCTCGGAAATCGCGGCGTACTATAAATTCCACAAACGGGACCAACAACCAAATGAGGGATTTTCCGAGTATGTTGCAACATTGCGCAAATTGGCCGTTGATTGCAATTTTGGTACGGCATTGGATCGCATGCTCCGGGATCGCTTGGTGTGTGGGTTGCGTGATGAGGCGTTGCAGCGCAGTCTATTAGTGGTGCCCGACCTGAAGCTGCAAAGGGTCATCGATCGTGCTGCTACCGCCGAAGCAGCGATTAAGCATGCATCTGAGATACGGCGTTCCGAACCAGTCCATCATCTAGCATGCAACAACTCTCATCGCCAAGATCGTTTGAAGGCGCGTACCAATTCCAACATTCAAACAATACCATGCAACGGATGTGGTGGCTTGCATGCCCGTTGTCAGTGTCCGTATCGAGAAACAATCTGCTCATCGTGTGGAAAAAAGGGGCACCTTCAGCGCGTTTGTCGCTCATCAGCACCTAACTCTCGTCAACAGAAAGCGTCGCCTTCCTCAGGACGGTTCAAAAAGCCGCAACCGCAATCAATCAATCAAATCTTACCTCTAATCGATTTAAAAAAATCAGCAACCATTAATATCAATGGCCATAATTGCACATTCGAAATCGATTCGGGTTCAAACTATACTATAATGTCATCGATCACATTTGAACGTGTGTGGCCAGCATGTAAGCCGATCATGCACACCAGTCATCTTCAACTTGTCGATTTTCAACGAAACAAAATTCCTATAATGGGCGTGGTTGATACAGATGTATCATATTGCGGGCGTGAGATCAGTTGTTTACCCATCGTTGTCGTAGACGGAAAGCGTTCAAACGTATTAGGGTGTAACTGGTTCGCCCCACTGGGCATTAGCATTCAAGGCGTCAATACACTTGAAGAAGCATCGTCAATTAAGGGTATCCTAAGTCGTTATAATCATCTTTTCGCAGAGGAGCTGGGGTGTTTCAAAGGAACCCCAGTTTCCCTCTACATCGATACGTCAGTTCAACCAATTAGATACCCACCTCGGCGTATACCAATAGCTACCAAAAGCCTTGTCGAAGCTGAACTAGACCGCTTATATTCACAAGGGATCCTGGAGCCCGTTGAGTAGTCGGACTGGGCTACACCCATTGTGCCGGTTCCTAAAAGCGACGGAACAATTCGCATTTGTGGCGATTATAAGTCGACACTCAACAAAGCATTAAAGCCGCACAACTTCCAGATACCATCTATCAATGCATTACTTTCGTCTATAGAAGGAGGCAGCATTTTCGCCAAAATAGATCTCGCGCAAGCATATCAGCAACTGCAGGTCGACGAACAATCATCCTTGTTGCAAACAATCGTTACTCACAAAGGGGCGTTCAGAGTTACGAGGCTCCAATTTGGAATCTCTTCAGCAACAGGTATATTCCAAAATTTCATAAAAACACTTTTAAGAAATATTCCAGGGGTGTTGCCGTATTTCGACGATATTGTGATAATGGGCAAAACAGAGGAAGAGCTCGCTGGTCGGCTGGAAGAGGTATTTCGTGGTTTCGACAACGCTGGCCTTAGGCTACGGAAGGATAAGTGTTCCTTTGGAGTCTCAACTATTGAGTTTCTGGGATTCAAGCTGGATTCATTGGGAATTCGGCCATCACAAGATAAAGTCAAGGCAATCCGAAACGCCCCGGCGCCTAAGGACAAAAAACAATTGCAAGCGTTCTTGGGCCTCCTAAATTTTTACCATTCATTTTTACCCAACAAAGCAACGATTGCTGAGCCACTACATCGTCTCCTTGATAAAAACTGCCCTTGGTTGTGGGAGAAGCAGCATCAGCTGGCATTCAAAAATCTCAAGCAGATCGGGGTATCTGAACGCGTTCTAGTTCATTACAACCCAAAATTACCATTGGTGGTAGTTTGCGATGCATCGCCATATGGGATCGGTGCTGTCCTCAGTCACCGCATGTCTGATGGGTCGGAGAGGCCTATAGCATTCTACTCTAGGACCTTATCGAAGCCAGAAAGAAATTACGCCCAAATCGACCGAGAAGCTGTAGCTTTAATTGCCGGCGTGAAGAAATTTCACGATTATCTATATGGGCGCAAATTTACACTCGTTACTGATCATCGACCCTTATTGGGTATTTTCAACACAACCAAGCCTGTACCTAATGTGATATCTACGCAAATGCTTCGCCGTCGTATTTCCCTTAATTCGTACGATTTTGAAATTGCTTACCGTTCGGGCAATAAGTTGGCGAACGCTGATTTTCTGAGTCGATTACCGCTAATGGACGAACAACGAGCGGTTAAAGAAGACGTGTTGATGATAGAAATGATCAACAAGCCCGTAGTGGACGCCAAGCAAATCGCTGTCCAAACTGCCAAAAATGCGGATCTGGCAAAAGTTTTCAGCTGGGCGTTAAGGGGGTGGCCACCCAATATGAGTCGGTCAGATGAGCTGTATCCTTTTTATGTTCGCCGACAGGAAATCTCATCAGTAAAAGGTTGCTTACTCTGGGGAAATAGAACAATCATCCCGCCAGAAAGCCGACAGGCAGTTCTCAGTGCATTACACACTGGCCATCCAGGCATTGTGCGAATGAAGGCTTTAGCGAGAAGCTATGTCTGGTGGCCCAATATGGAATCTGAGATTGAAGGTATTGTAAAGATGTGTGCACCATGTCAAACTACTCGACACGAGAATGCTCATGCTCCAGTTCATTGGTGGGAAACGACCAAACTTCCATGGACACGTCTCCATGTTGATTTCGCAGGTCCGTTTCAGGGTAAGCTTTTCTTCATCGTTGTGGACTCGTTCTTAAAGTGGCTTGAAGTTTTCCTGGTTAAGTCAACCTCATCGCAATCGGCTATAAAACCACTTCGATCACTCTTCGCAACTCATGGGCTACCGGATGAAATAGTGTCAGACAACGGGACAGCTTTCACATCCGAGGAATTTAAAACATTCGTGCAAAACAACTTAATTCGTCACATTCGCTGTGCCCCGTTCCACCCGTCGTCAAACGGCCAAGCGGAACGTATGGTGCAGACAACGAAGGAATTTCTGAAGAAAACACCAGAATCGGCGGACATCGACTTAAAGCTGTCGCGCATTCTATTTAATCAACATATCACACCTCATACATCGACAGGTCGTTCACCTGCAGAGCTTATGTTCAACAGACAGCCAAAAACATTTTTCGACAAAATCCATCCACATGAACTGCCCACTGCAAATCACAAAATTGGCAGAGTGAAGTTTTTCAACAATGGGGACCCAGTGTGGGTACGAAACTACTCTTCAGGAGCCAAATGGGTACCAGCGAAAATAAGTTCAAGGAATGGACTAATATCTTATGCAATTCAGTTAGATGACGATTCACGGATCGTAAAACGACATCTTGATCAAATACGAAGTCGACATGTAGCAGAAGGATGCGATGCCTTAGCACTTAACAAAGACGTTGCTGGATCAGAGACCTCATCGGAGTCAGGGTATGTTGCAATAGATGAGGGCAGTCAATCTTATCCACATCAATCGGAGCCCGTTTCAGAAGGTTCTTTGCAGCATCAGTCAGCCCCCTCCACTACAGCAGATCATTCGGCACCACTGGATAAAAGTATCTCATCTGACCTGTCCTCTCCCCGACGTTCCAATCGAGCTCGACGTGCGCCAGATTTCTATACTGTTACTGGGCGTTAAGGGGTGCAATGTCTGAGCAGAATTCATGCACTCAGAATTAGAAATTGCACTCATTCTCTCACTGCAGCGTATAGGTATATATAGCGATAGATGAAGCTAAAAGGGGAGTTGCGTAGCGAGCATCACTAAGCAAAGATTGTATTCTACTTATATATTAAATAAAGTTGTTGTATACTAAACTGAGCAAAAAACAACAAAAAAAAGCAATCGTACGGTAATCTTAACACACAAGTGGCAAAAAAAGTTTGGGAAATTTGGAATAAACTAAACATTCCGTTAATCAATGAAAAAACTGCCTCGAAAAAACTGAAAACATTGCTAAATAAATATCATAATGAAATAAAATTTAAAAGTAGACCATGTAAGTCTTCAAGGTTTCGGGAAACAATTGATAAAGTGTTTTATATTGGAAAATGTCAGTGCGCAAAAACATTGCCTTGCTGCTGTGGTTTAAGACCCATTGAACTCCAAGAGTTTATGATTGATCAGCACAGTAAGAGGAAGCTAACCATTCCCGAATTCGAGGCGATTGCTGTTGACCAACAATCAACACTGGCGCCAACTAGTCTTGATCCAACTTTTTTTCCTGGCTCAACAAATATGGATGTTGAATCAGAGGTGATGTTTGCCATGCCAACTGCAAGAGAGCCAAGTTCGTCGAAAAAAAAAATTAATACCAAAAGGTACGATACACCTCATTTCGCTATGGCGTGCGATAGGTTTGGAATCGGGAATAGGGTTGCTTCTTTTTTGGCCACATCGCTTTTCAAAGATATTGACTTTAAAGATGTAAATGGGGAACCAATAATTATGGACAAACCTAAAGTTTCACGTGAAAGAAAGAAATGTAGGGATTCTCTTCGAAGAAAGCAACGCAATGACTGTGATCTGGTAGCCTTCTCCTTTGATGGCAAAAAAAAACAACTCTTTTGAAAACTTAATTACAATAATACAATTTTATTTTCGATCCACCGTATTTTCCACAATTTTAGCATTATTTAAAAAAATATGGGAATATCTGTATGCTGCATACATAGAAGCACAAACTTTCGTTATAATCGAAGAAACCAAGCACAATTTTTCGGATCGCTTTTTATGAAAGTATAGGTTTTTGAGTACAATTTAATAAGTATGACCACAAAATCTAAAGTCGCTCTGCGCGAACTGGGAATTAATTTTAGACCCATGGTTTTTTGGCAAAACTTTCTTAGAATTTTCTGTAGTTTTCGTTTTTGCTAGCCGCTTTGCTGGTTTTTTCCACCCATACAAATCGACCCGGCCTAATATATATATATGTATGTACTTTAGTATATGAACATACATATGTATGTAGATCTGTACTGTCCAACAGTAATAAATTATACATGATCTATGTATGTATATACTAATAACCAGATTTTAAAAAGCGTTTTGAAGCTATGCTAAGTTTGTGTCAGCGGTTAATTTTTTTAAGGACTAGCTATACCTCTCGTGCTTATTTTTATTTCAGTTGGAAATAAGAACAAGTGATCGAAAACGAAAAATACAAACCATTATGCCGTTGAAAAAATAAAATTGATTTCCAAATTGTAAAAGCATATCGGAAAACATTTGAGCATTTCTGTTACTTCCTTCATAACCCACTTCCGTAAGGTAGCCAACACTATGCGGTTCACGATGGAGGAGCTCTCGACGTTGCTGGCCAAGCTGAATTCGAGACCTATTAGTCCGCTTTCCGACAACCCCGAGCCCACAGAACCTTTCACGCCTGAACATTTTCTGATCGGCAGTCCGCAACTCGCGATTGCGCAACCTGAGATTAGGGGGAACCCGATGACGATGGCAAAAGATGAAGGCAATTCATCAAGAAAGACAAGGATAACTTACCCCCGAACGAGTGGCGACTTGGCAGAGTTGTTAAGGTTTTTTCAGGAAAAGATAGCCGCGTACGGGTCGTTGATATACGTATGACAAGAGGCATAATTACACGACCAATCGTTAAACTAGTGCCATTATATCCAGTCAGGCCAACTTAACGATCTCTCTACTTTCAGAAAATACCCACGATGATACGAGTAGCACGAGATCAAAACCGGTGCCCAGTTTGCAAGCACAATCATAATCTGCTGTTCTGCCGTCAGATGCACCGCATGGAACCAGAGGAGAGACTGCGTTCTGTCCTCCTGCATGGCCACTGCTCAAACTGCATGTCGCCACGTCATGCAACCAACGAGTGTCACCATAGTCTCCTGCACCTGTCGGCATCTCCCAGAAGCGGGGAAGATGTGTCAGAAGGACACAATGCGGTAGACGAAGGTGTATCCGGCCGGCAGTCCAGCGCCCTCCATCACGATCAGAGAGCAGACGATCGGACTCTCGTCAACCCGTTGTCCGTAACCACCGCGGACGGGTAAGAGACGCCCGACGATAATAGTAAAGGTGATGAGAGGTGGGGGACGCATACAGTACGAGCTATACTCGATCCTGGTCCAAGCACCACGACCATTTCGAGAGCCCTTGCTCGGCGACTACACGAAATACCTCAAAATGGGAAGAAGTGCTCGCTTACGCTAAGAGGTTGGCACGAAAGGCTGGAAATAAGAGGGACGGTGGTAGGCAGCCTGAAAAGGATCTCTCCAGAGCGTACCGTGGATGCTCGCGTTTTCAACGAATTTGATAACCTGCGATTGGCAGACCCCAAATTTTACCGCGCGTGTACGGTATCCTTGGTCTTAGGAGCGGAGGTATATAGGGTCATTATACCACCGGGACTGATGCCCGCAACACACAACAAGCCGCTCAAAACACAATATTTAGATAGGTTATATCCGGCGGAACCCCGTACTGAATTTGATGAAGGCGACACAAGATAGCGGTATTAGTTCTAAGTATTTTTTGTTAAAAATGAAATTGAAATTTGTTATAATAATAATCTGAATGAATTATAAAATGTGATAAATTGCAGTGATACTGCAAGATGGGCGGCATGTTAAGGTCTGCAATAGTCATAAGAGAAAATTGTCGCAATGAGATATCGCTGTAGGCTAATCGCTGACAGAACTCGTTACTTGCTTTGCTTTTGCACGAGTCCTTTTAGCTGAGCCCGTTGCCAGATGTGGAGCTATAAAGCGGTCGGCGACCATCAAAAGGTCTTACTCAGGACGTCTCAGGTAAATGCCAATTTTTTTGTAAGTACGGACATTGTTCCAGGTTTTTACAGCAATAAACGGTGACTTATATACAAACAGAGGTTCTTTTTAATTTATCAGTGTGTGTGCACACAATTGAAGTGAAAAAACAGGTAATCATCTGTATAGAGGGATCGGCTTCCGTTTTTAGATCCCCGTTACCAGAATTCACGAGGAATCCCTTTCATACATTTTTGAGAAGGTAGTAGTGCCCAACTTGTCATCGAAATCAATCTCATCTTTGCGTCTACTGAGATTTACCAGCATTAAGAGGTAAAGAGTTAGCATCACACCAACCTTGTTAAATCCTTTTGAATTCTGATGCAGTCAGTTACATTACATATACGACTGTATATTTTCAAGTCATCTCCATACTTCAGACAACGCGATGTCAAAAAAACATCTGGAATATCATTAATAAAGATTAAGAAAGATTATGGCCCAAGATGGCTGCCTTAAGGTACACCAGAGGTAACTTTAATATCATCAGATTTTATATTGCTGAAACGAACAAATTTAGTCCTATCAGTCTGATAAGATGCAAACCACTCAACTAAGCTTGCATGAAATCCAACTGATTTTCTACAAACTAAGATGAATATATACAATTATACGAAGGTTCCCACATAACCAACGCAGACGACAAAGCGAAACAGAAAGTTCGCCAAATCTCAACCGCATCACAGATAGAAAACTAAGGCTTTGCGTGACATTTGTAACTTTGCTCGATAAGCGAAAAATACAAAACGGATGCCACAATAAACGCTTTGACACCACTTATTTATATCTTGTGAAAGGCTGGAAACTATAATTCTTAGTACTATAAATCTCAGCTTGGCTTCGGCGCTAGCGTTGCTTATGTGGGGCACTTCTTAGAATTGTAAGTAGTCATTTCAGTTGTCAATGCATTGCAAGTTTTCTATCTAGCATAACTTTGATGTCTTAGCGTGCATTGAGGGTCAACTGGTTTCATATGCCTGTTATTCATCATATTCGCTAAGAAGCAGACGCTACACGTCAAGTTTCAACAAAAATACATGATAAATTTAACCAAAATAAATTCTCTATTTTATAGTTTTTTAACTTTTTACATTAAACAAGTGAGTATTGTCAAAGCATTTATAGTGGCATCCGTCGCCTTTCGGACAAAGTTACAATAATATTAATGAAAGTGCTGAAAATAACTGTTCATTACTTATTGTACATAATTTATGATTTCATGTTATGCTGTGTTTAAACCCAAATATTTTTAACTTGCGTTTTTATATATACATATATAGAGTATACTGAAAATTAAGCAAAACAATAATGATAATAATGAATTAAAAGAATTAATCACTTCAAAAGATTTTCTACTGCTGTAACGTTAGTATTGAAGCTTTGCTACTATTCGATTGGTTAACATGTCTATCAGAAATGTGTATCTGCCTTTTCTTTCCCATTTCTTTACATTCGTGTTACAAAAGTGAACAAATTGTTTTTTGAAATCTGACATTTTTTGTTGGCCTTGTGATACCATTTAAATTGATGCGAAGCTTTAATTGGTCCTTTAAAAAAAATAAAAATTGTCATTAAAAATAACATGGTACCGTACATATGTGATATATATCAAAGTAGTATAAAGAATTTTCTGACAAAAGTTTCAGCTAATTTACAATACCATTCCTTTGCCGCTTAATATAATTGATAGTAAGCGATAACTGTAAAGTAATTATATTCGTATATTAATTTTATTCCATTCAAAATACCCGAAAATCATTTCGGGAACGCTTCCATAATCCATTCAGGGAAAGTCAATTGGTCAAAAACCATGTCAAAGTGGATTGAATTTGAGTAACTAAATTCGTAACATTGCTTACTGAATGAATTGAAAACTTCGTTATTTGTAAAAGTTTTTTGTAGAAAAGTTTTTCACTAAACGTGTCAGGTTGCACTGCTAAATATTAAATTAAATAGTCACGGCAACTGTAGCGTAATCTCCAACCCCTCAAAAGTGTGTAATTTTATGCTCTGCCCGGAATTAAACGAAATTCACAACTCACAATTCATAACAGTTAAGAATCAATTTAATAATAAAAAGTATAATTTTTTATTTCTTAGAACTTAGTTGCTCTCCATTTTCTATTAACCTTGGAAGTATACAAATAAATTGATTTGGAAGATTTAAGTATTTGTTAACTTTAAATATGTCGTTTAACATATGTATATATATATATTAGGGCGGGTCGATTTTTTTTCGCATAAAGCGGCTAGCAAAAACGAAAGCTACAGAAAATTCTAAGAAAGTTTTGCCAAGAAACCATGGGTCTAAAATTAATTCCCAGTTCGCGCAGAGCGACTTTAGATTTTGTGGTCATACTTATTAAATTGTACTCAAAAACCTATAGTTTTAAAAATAACAGCATGCCATGCAATTAATGCAATAATAGTAGGCTTTTGTAACTTATTTGTTTTTTCACGTGGCTGAGCAAAAAACAAAAAAAAAAAAGTAATCGTACGGTACTCTTACCACACAAGTGGGCTGCGTTGAATAAACAATAGTGTGTTCTAAATAACTTTTTTCAAGTTTTAAATAGTTTTCGATTAATAAATTATAATGGAAACGTCTGCAATGTCAGTTGATTCCACCAATTCAGAAATTGATACAATTTCAATGAACTCCGGGTCTTGTGCTCTTCCCAGTCTGAATATTGGCTTGCCAAGAGATTTAAGTGATCTAAATCTACCAAGTAATCGTGACGTATTAAAATACTATTTATTTTTACGCGTGGCTGAGTGTAATGTCTGAGCAGAATTCATGCACTCAGAATGTCTGGGCGGAATTCATGCACTCATAATTAGAAATTGCACTCATTCTCTCACTGCAGCCTATAGGTATATATAGCGATAGATGAAGCTAAAAGGGGAGTTGCGTAGCAGAATCACTAAGCAAAGATTGTATTCTACTTATATATTAAATAAAGTTGTTGTATACTAAACTGGCGCAGTCGGTAGGATACCGTAATAGATAATCATTAGTATACAATAGCGCATAACATTGTTGTTGCTCGCGCGCCAGCTGAAACGTGAACATTGTGTGAAGTCACTGCAAAAGGGCAAACCAAAGTCACCTTCAGCAATCATACGATTTTCTTCAGCACATGTCGATTGCGGAAGACCAAGCAATGGCAGTTGAACAAGAAAAAACAACCAACAGCGCAGTTAACACCGCAGCACGTACAGTTTGAGGGGAAAATAGTTCGCCACATTATGTCGACCCTTGGTAATTTGGAGCCATTCAACGTGGAACACCCGGAAAATTGGTCTACATATATTGCGAGGTTCGAGCTCTACTTGCTGGCCAATGACGTGCAGGGCGACGATCGGCAAAGAGCCGTATTTCTCACCTTAGCCGGAGCGCCATTATACGACCTCCTGTCGTCATTGGCCTCGCCGCGACAGGTGAGTCAACTTAGCATAAATGAAATCAAAGTGATCTTAACAAATCATTTTTCTCCTCGACCCTCGGAAATCGCGGCGTACTATAAATTCCACAAACGGGACCAACAACCAAATGAGGGATTTTCCGAGTATGTTGCAACATTGCGCAAATTGGCCGTTGATTGCAATTTTGGTACGGCATTGGATCGCATGCTCCGGGATCGCTTGGTGTGTGGGTTGCGTGATGAGGCGTTGCAGCGCAGTCTATTAGTGGTGCCCGACCTGAAGCTGCAAAGGGTCATCGATCGTGCTGCTACCGCCGAAGCAGCGATTAAGCATGCATCTGAGATACGGCGTTCCGAACCAGTCCATCATCTAGCATGCAACAACTCTCATCGCCAAGATCGTTTGAAGGCGCGTACCAATTCCAACATTCAAACAATACCATGCAACGGATGTGGTGGCTTGCATGCCCGTTGTCAGTGTCCGTATCGAGAAACAATCTGCTCATCGTGTGGAAAAAAGGGGCACCTTCAGCGCGTTTGTCGCTCATCAGCACCTAACTCTCGTCAACAGAAAGCGTCGCCTTCCTCAGGACGGTTCAAAAAGCCGCAACCGCAATCAATCAATCAAATCTTACCTCTAATCGATTTAAAAAAATCAGCAACCATTAATATCAATGGCCATAATTGCACATTCGAAATCGATTCGGGTTCAAACTATACTATAATGTCATCGATCACATTTGAACGTGTGTGGCCAGCATGTAAGCCGATCATGCACACCAGTCATCTTCAACTTGTCGATTTTCAACGAAACAAAATTCCTATAATGGGCGTGGTTGATACAGATGTATCATATTGCGGGCGTGAGATCAGTTGTTTACCCATCGTTGTCGTAGACGGAAAGCGTTCAAACGTATTAGGGTGTAACTGGTTCGCCCCACTGGGCATTAGCATTCAAGGCGTCAATACACTTGAAGAAGCATCGTCAATTAAGGGTATCCTAAGTCGTTATAATCATCTTTTCGCAGAGGAGCTGGGGTGTTTCAAAGGAACCCCAGTTTCCCTCTACATCGATACGTCAGTTCAACCAATTAGATACCCACCTCGGCGTATACCAATAGCTACCAAAAGCCTTGTCGAAGCTGAACTAGACCGCTTATATTCACAAGGGATCCTGGAGCCCGTTGAGTAGTCGGACTGGGCTACACCCATTGTGCCGGTTCCTAAAAGCGACGGAACAATTCGCATTTGTGGCGATTATAAGTCGACACTCAACAAAGCATTAAAGCCGCACAACTTCCAGATACCATCTATCAATGCATTACTTTCGTCTATAGAAGGAGGCAGCATTTTCGCCAAAATAGATCTCGCGCAAGCATATCAGCAACTGCAGGTCGACGAACAATCATCCTTGTTGCAAACAATCGTTACTCACAAAGGGGCGTTCAGAGTTACGAGGCTCCAATTTGGAATCTCTTCAGCAACAGGTATATTCCAAAATTTCATAAAAACACTTTTAAGAAATATTCCAGGGGTGTTGCCGTATTTCGACGATATTGTTATAATGGGCAAAACAGAGGAAGAGCTCGCTGGTCGGCTGGAAGAGGTATTTCGTGGTTTCGACAACGCTGGCCTTAGGCTACGGAAGGATAAGTGTTCCTTTGGAGTCTCAACTATTGAGTTTCTGGGATTCAAGCTGGATTCATTGGGAATTCGGCCATCACAAGATAAAGTCAAGGCAATCCGAAACGCCCCGGCGCCTAAGGACAAAAAACAATTGCAAGCGTTCTTGGGCCTCCTAAATTTTTACCATTCATTTTTACCCAACAAAGCAACGATTGCTGAGCCACTACATCGTCTCCTTGATAAAAACTGCCCTTGGTTGTGGGAGAAGCAGCATCAGCTGGCATTCAAAAATCTCAAGCAGATCGGGGTATCTGAACGCGTTCTAGTTCATTACAACCCAAAATTACCATTGGTGGTAGTTTGCGATGCATCGCCATATGGGATCGGTGCTGTCCTCAGTCACCGCATGTCTGATGGGTCGGAGAGGCCTATAGCATTCTACTCTAGGACCTTATCGAAGCCAGAAAGAAATTACGCCCAAATCGACCGAGAAGCTGTAGCTTTAATTGCCGGCGTGAAGAAATTTCACGATTATCTATATGGGCGCAAATTTACACTCGTTACTGATCATCGACCCTTATTGGGTATTTTCAACACAACCAAGCCTGTACCTAATGTGATATCTACGCAAATGCAAATGTATTTCCCTTAATTCGTACGATTTTGAAATTGCTTACCGTTCGGGCAATAAGTTGGCGAACGCTGATTTTCTGAGTCGATTACCGCTAATGGACGAACAACGAGCGGTTAAAGAAGACGTGTTGATGATAGAAATGATCAACAAGCCCGTAGTGGACGCCAAGCAAATCGCTGTCCAAACTGCCAAAAATGCGGATCTGGCAAAAGTTTTCAGCTGGGCGTTAAGGGGGTGGCCACCCAATATGAGTCGGTCAGATGAGCTGTATCCTTTTTATGTTCGCCGACAGGAAATCTCATCAGTAAAAGGTTGCTTACTCTGGGGAAATAGAACAATCATCCCGCCAGAAAGCCGACAGGCAGTTCTCAGTGCATTACACACTGGCCATCCAGGCATTGTGCGAATGAAGGCTTTAGCGAGAAGCTATGTCTGGTGGCCCAATATGGAATCTGAGATTGAAGGTATTGTAAAGATGTGTGCACCATGTCAAACTACTCGACACGAGAATGCTCATGCTCCAGTTCATTGGTGGGAAACGACCAAACTTCCATGGACACGTCTCCATGTTGATTTCGCAGGTCCGTTTCAGGGTAAGCTTTTCTTCATCGTTGTGGACTCGTTCTTAAAGTGGCTTGAAGTTTTCCTGGTTAAGTCAACCTCATCGCAATCGGCTATAAAACCACTTCGATCACTCTTCGCAACTCATGGGCTACCGGATGAAATAGTGTCAGACAACGGGACAGCTTTCACATCCGAGGAATTTAAAACATTCGTGCAAAACAACTTAATTCGTCACATTCGCTGTGCCCCGTTCCACCCGTCGTCAAACGGCCAAGCGGAACGTATGGTGCAGACAACGAAGGAATTTCTGAAGAAAACACCAGAATCGGCGGACATCGACTTAAAGCTGTCGCGCATTCTATTTAATCAACATATCACACCTCATACATCGACAGGTCGTTCACCTGCAGAGCTTATGTTCAACAGACAGCCAAAAACATTTTTCGACAAAATCCATCCACATGAACTGCCCACTGCAAATCACAAAATTGGCAGAGTGAAGTTTTTCAACAATGGGGACCCAGTGTGGGTACGAAACTACTCTTCAGGAGCCAAATGGGTACCAGCGAAAATAAGTTCAAGGAATGGACTAATATCTTATGCAATTCAGTTAGATGACGATTCACGGATCGTAAAACGACATCTTGATCAAATACGAAGTCGACATGTAGCAGAAGGATGCGATGCCTTAGCACTTAACAAAGACGTTGCTGGATCAGAGACCTCATCGGAGTCAGGGTATGTTGCAATAGATGAGGGCAGTCAATCTTATCCACATCAATCGGAGCCCGTTTCAGAAGGTTCTTTGCAGCATCAGTCAGCCCCCTCCACTACAGCAGATCATTCGGCACCACTGGATAAAAGTATCTCATCTGACCTGTCCTCTCCCCGACGTTCCAATCGAGCTCGACGTGCGCCAGATTTCTATACTGTTACTGGGCGTTAAGGGGTGCAATGTCTGAGCAGAATTCATGCACTCAGAATTAGAAATTGCACTCATTCTCTCACTGCAGCGTATAGGTATATATGGCGATAGATGAAGCTAAAAGGGGAGTTGCGTAGCGAGCATCACTAAGCAAAGATTGTATTCTACTTATATATTAAATAAAGTTGTTGTATACTAAACTGAGCAAAAAACAACAAAAAAAAGCAATCGTACGGTAATCTTAACACACAAGTGGCAAAAAAAGTTTGGGAAATTTGGAATAAACTAAACATTCCGTTAATCAATGAAAAAACTGCCTCGAAAAAACTGAAAACATTGCTAAATAAATATCATAATGAAATAAAATTTAAAAGTAGACCATGTAAGTCTTCAAGGTTTCGGGAAACAATTGATAAAGTGTTTTATATTGGAAAATGTCAGTGCGCAAAAACATTGCCTTGCTGCTGTGGTTTAAGACCCATTGAACTCCAAGAGTTTATGATTGATCAGCACAGTAAGAGGAAGCTAACCATTCCCGAATTCGAGGCGATTGCTGTTGACCAACAATCAACACTGGCGCCAACTAGTCTTGATCCAACTTTTTTTCCTGGCTCAACAAATATGGATGTTGAATCAGAGGTGATGTTTGCCATGCCAACTGCAAGAGAGCCAAGTTCGTCGAAAAAAAAAATTAATACCAAAAGGTACGATACACCTCATTTCGCTATGGCGTGCGATAGGTTTGGAATCGGGAATAGGGTTGCTTCTTTTTTGGCCACATCGCTTTTCAAAGATATTGACTTTAAAGATGTAAATGGGGAACCAATAATTATGGACAAACCTAAAGTTTCACGTGAAAGAAAGAAATGTAGGGATTCTCTTCGAAGAAAGCAACGCAATGACTGTGATCTGGTAGCCTTCTCCTTTGATGGCAAAAAAAAACAACTCTTTTGAAAACTTAATTACAATAATACAATTTTATTTTCGATCCACCGTATTTTCCACAATTTTAGCATTATTTAAAAAAATATGGGAATATCTGTATGCTGCATACATAGAAGCACAAACTTTCGTTATAATCGAAGAAACCAAGCACAATTTTTCGGATCGCTTTTTATGAAAGTATAGGTTTTTGAGTACAATTTAATAAGTATGACCACAAAATCTAAAGTCGCTCTGCGCGAACTGGGAATTAATTTTAGACCCATGGTTTTTTGGCAAAACTTTCTTAGAATTTTCTGTAGTTTTCGTTTTTGCTAGCCGCTTTGCTGGTTTTTTCCACCCATACAAATCGACCCGGCCTAATATATATATATGTATGTACTTTAGTATATGAACATACATATGTATGTAGATCTGTACTGTCCAACAGTAATAAATTATACATGATCTATGTATGTATATACTAATAACCAGATTTTAAAAAGCGTTTTGAAGCTATGCTAAGTTTGTGTCAGCGGTTAATTTTTTTAAGGACTAGCTATACCTCTCGTGCTTATTTTTATTTCAGTTGGAAATAAGAACAAGTGATCGAAAACGAAAAATACAAACCATTATGCCGTTGAAAAAATAAAATTGATTTCCAAATTGTAAAAGCATATCGGAAAACATTTGAGCATTTCTGTTACTTCCTTCATAACCCACTTCCGTAAGGTAGCCAACACTATGCGGTTCACGATGGAGGAGCTCTCGACGTTGCTGGCCAAGCTGAATTCGAGACCTATTAGTCCGCTTTCCGACAACCCCGAGCCCACAGAACCTTTCACGCCTGAACATTTTCTGATCGGCAGTCCGCAACTCGCGATTGCGCAACCTGAGATTAGGGGGAACCCGATGACGATGGCAAAAGATGAAGGCAATTCATCAAGAAAGACAAGGATAACTTACCCCCGAACGAGTGGCGACTTGGCAGAGTTGTTAAGGTTTTTTCAGGAAAAGATAGCCGCGTACGGGTCGTTGATATACGTATGACAAGAGGCATAATTACACGACCAATCGTTAAACTAGTGCCATTATATCCAGTCAGGCCAACTTAACGATCTCTCTACTTTCAGAAAATACCCACGATGATACGAGTAGCACGAGATCAAAACCGGTGCCCAGTTTGCAAGCACAATCATAATCTGCTGTTCTGCCGTCAGATGCACCGCATGGAACCAGAGGAGAGACTGCGTTCTGTCCTCCTGCATGGCCACTGCTCAAACTGCATGTCGCCGCGTCATGCAACCAACGAGTGTCCGTCGCCGCGGGCGTTGTCAGGGACGACACCATAGTCTCCTCCACCTGTGGGAATCTCCCAGAAGCGGGGAAGACGTGTCAGAAGGACACAATGCGGTAGACGAAGGTGTATCCGGCCGGCAGTCCTGCGCCCTCCATCACGATCAGAGAGCAGACGATCGGACTCTCGTCAACCCGCTGTCCGTAACCACCGCGGACGGGTAAGAGACTCCCGACGATAATAGTAAAGGTGATGAGAGGTGTGAGGACGCATACAGTACGAGCTATACTCGATCCTGGTCCAAGCACCACGACCATTTCGAGAGCCCTTGCTCGGCGACTACACGCAGTACCTCAAAATGGGAAGAAGTGCTCGCTTACGCTAAGAGGTTGGCACGAAAGGCTGGAAATAAGAGGGACGGTGGTAGCCAGCCTGAAAAGGATCACTCCAGAGCGTACCGTACTGATAAATTGCAGTGATACTGCAAGATGGGCGGCATGTTAAGGTCTGCAATTAGTCATAAGAGAAAATTGTCGCAATGAGATGTCGCTGTAAGCTAATCGCTGACAGGACTCGTTACTTGCTTTGCTTTTGCACGAGTCCTTTTAGCTGAGCCCGTTGCCAGATGTGGAGCTATAAAGCGTTCGGCAACCATCAAATGGTCTTACTTTTCTAACAGCGACGTCTCAGGTAAATGCCAATTATTTTGTAAGTACGTACATTGTTCCAGGTTTTTACAGCAATAAACGGTGACTTATATACAAACAGAGGTTCTTTTTAATTTATCAGTGTGTGTGCACACAATTGAAGTGAAAAAACCGGTAATCATCTGTATAGAGGGATCGGGTTCCGTTTTTAGATCCCCGTTACCAGAATTCACGAGGAATCCCTTTCATACATTTTTGAGAAGGTAGTAGTGCCCAACTTGTCATCGAAATCAATCTCATCTTTGCGTCTACTGAATAACAAGGGCCGGCATTTACCAGCATTAAGAGATAAAGAGTTAGCATCACACCAACCTTGTTAAATCCTTTTCAATTGTGATGCAGTCAGTTACATTACATATACGACTGTATATTTCCAAGTCAACTCCATACTTCAGACAACGCGATGTCAAAAAAACATCTGGAATATCATTAATAAAGCTTAAGAAAGATTATGGCCCAAGATGGCTGCCTTAAGGTACACCAGAGGTAACTTTAATATCATCAGATTTTATATTGCTGAAACGAACAAATTTAGTCCTATCAGTCTGATAAGATGCAAACCACTCAACTAAGCTTGCATGAAATCCAACTGATTTTCTACAAACTAAGATGAATATATACAATTATACGAAGGTTCCCACATAACCAACGCAGACGACAAAGCGAAACAGAAAGTTCGCCAAATCTCAACCGCATCACAGATAGAAAACTAAGGCTTTGCGTGACATTTGTAACTTTGCTCGATAAGCGAAAAATACAAAACGGATGCCACAATAAACGCTTTGACACCACTCATTTATATCTTGTGAAAGGCTGGAAACTATAATTCTTAGTACTATAAATCTCAGCTTGGCTTCGGCGCTAGCGTTGCTTATGTGGGGCACTTCTTAGAATTGTAAGTAGTCATTTCAGTTGTCAATGCATTGCAAGTTTTCTATCTAGCATAACTTTGATGTCTTAGCGTGCATTGAGGGTCAACTGGTTTCATATGCCTGTTATTCATCATATTCGCTAAGAAGCAGACGCTACACGTCAAGTTTCAACAAAAATACATGATAAATTTAACCAAAATAAATTCTCTATTTTATAGTTTTTTAACTTTTTACATTAAACAAGTGAGTGTTGTCAAAGCATTTATAGTGGCATCCGTCGCCTTTCGGACAAAGTTACAATTATATTAATGCAAGTGCTGAAAATAACTGTTCATTACTTATTGCACATAATTTATGATTTCATGTTATGCTGTGTTTAAACCCAAATATTTTTAACTTGCGTTTTTATATATATATATAGACTATACTGAAAATTAAGCAAAACAATAATGATAATAATGAATTAAAAGAATTAATCACTTCAAACGATTTGCTACTGCTGTAACGTTAGTATTGAAACTTTGCTACTATTCGATTGGTTAACATGTCTATCAGAAATGTGTGTCTGCCTTTTCTTTCCCATTTCTTTACATTCGTGTTACAAAAGTGAACAAATTGTTTTTTGAAATCTGACATTTTTTGTTGGCTTTGTGATACCATTTAAATTGATGCGAAGCTTTAATTGGTCCTTTAAAAAAAATAAAAATTGTCATTAAAAATAACATGGTCCCGTACATAGGTATATATCAAAGTAGTATAAAGAATTTTCTGATAAATGTTTCAGCTAATTTACAATACCATTCCTTTGCCGCTTAATATAATTGATAGTAAGCGATAACTGTAAAGTAATTATATTCTTATATTAATGTTATTCCATTCAAAATACCCGAAAATCATTTCGGGAACGCTTCCATAATCCATTCAGGGAAAGTCAATTGGTCCAAAACCATGTCAAAGTGGATTGAATTTGAGTAACTAAATTCGTAACATTGCTTACTGAATAAATTGAAAACTTCGTTATTTGTGTTTAATTAAAAAGTTTTTTGTAGAAAAGTTTTTCACTAAACGTGTCAGGTTGCACTGCTAAATATTAAATTAAATAGTCACGGCAACTGTAGCATAATCTCCAACCCCTCAAAAGTGTGTAATTTTATGCTCTGCCCGGAATTAAACGAAATTCACAACTCACAATTCATAACAGTTAAAAATCAATTCAATAATAAAAAGTATAACTTTTTATTTCTTAGAACTTAGTTGCTCTCCATTTTCTATTAACCTTGGAAGTATACAAATAAATTGATTTGGAAGATTTAAGTATTTGTTAACTTTAAATATGTCGTTTAACAAATGTATATATATATATTAGGGCGGTTTGAATTTTTTTCGCATAAAGCGGCTAGCAAAAACGAAAGCTACAGAAAATTCTAAGAAAGTTTGCCAAGAAACCATGGGTCTAAAATCCTCTGCTAGGGCAGGCACCTTGACGTGGTGCAGCAGGGGCTTAATCGAAGCTCAAAACGGATCCTGCCATCGAGGGGGGCACCGTCGGACAGGCGATGCCTCAACTGGTTGGTAGATACCGCTTGAGCACGATGACCAAGAACTGCCACCTCCTAATCCAGGGTGTTAAGCGACACCGTGCCCATTGGACGGTTTGCAGCCAGGAGGACAACCGGCTGTAGTATAACGGCGCCTCATCGACACAGGGCCGAATCGAGGAGTAACGGTGGCCTTACCGCGACAAGGGGCGATGGCGCGGCGGACGATGGAGTTCCCCAATTTGAAATATAGACCGTGAGTATTGCCTCGGTGAGAAAGCGGTCGTACGAACAAGATGAATATCGAACAACAAAAAAACAACAACAACAACAACAACAACAAAACCAATGCAAATAACAACAACAACAAAAAAGGGAGAAAGGAAAACCCCCTCCCCTCAGACCTTTCCCCTGCAGAGGCAGCCCTCTTCGCCGAGCACGCTCGGGACGATAGTGATGGGCCCTCAACAAGTAGGGATGCAGCGAGACACCGGGAGAAGGTACCCAGTGGGGATATGACCACGGGCAAAGCTGGGAACGAGCCAACAAGCGGGGCATCTGCCTCCAGTAAGCGCTCAACATCCCCAGCATCATCATCAAAAAGGCACCGATCCCCCAGTTCCAACCCCAGCGAGCCTTTTAGGGTGGTCAGAAGGCGCAGGCCCAGAAGGGGAAAACCACCGCATCTGCCCTCTCCAGGGAAGCCAGGAGCCCTTGATGACCGAAGGAGATCTGGGCTTTCCGGGTCGGGCGTCAAGTGGTATCTAAGGCACCTGGAGCAGGGAAAGCCTCCTGAAACAGCTCGCGAGATGGCTGGACTGAGGATGCAAATCGAGAACGAACCCGCACCCGCAGATAAGCGGAGAAGCCAGGAACCAAAGGTACAACACAGACCCGCGCCCGTTGTAGAGCGGAGAAGCGGGAAACCACCAACAACAAATGAGCAACCTGCACCCGCTACTAAGCGGAGAAGCGGGCAAATTACACCACAGGCACCCGACTCCAAAAGGCAGCGGGCCCACCCACCTCCTCCACAATCGAGCTCGGCAGGCCAGGAGGGAACTCAGGATTTGGTGTTGCCGGCGGCTGAGACTGGACAGCCCACCAGCTACTCGGATGCCCTCAAAGGTATCCGGCTGGCGGTGTTGCCCGAGAACTATCCGGCGGTAACGCTGAGTTCAGAGGACCTGACAAACCTGCAAGAGGCCATAATGGACGAGGTCTTCAAGGGATGGACCCACCCGCTGGCTTTTTGTGGAGTTTACTTTCGGCCAGGGCTGCTACTGGTCGACTGTAAAGACGACAATACTGCAGCATGGCTTGCGGAGGTAACGCCCACACTTGGAGCCTGGAAAGGTACGAAGCTGTGCACGAGGAGAGGAGAGGAGATACCTCCTACACATATGATGATGGTATTCCTCCCTAGGAGCGCGGACAAGCCCATCGAGCACGCCATCGGACTGTTAAACGCCCAAAATGAGGGTATCCATACCTCGGCTTGGCGTATCGTAAGTAGCAACGTGGAGGACACCGGTATACGATTAGTCATTGGTGTAGACGAGGAGTCCTTCAGTAAAATGAGGAGGGATGGTTATCGGCTGAACTATAGGTTCAGCTTTGTTACCATAAGGCCCTGGCGACCAAAGATCGCGGAAGATTCCGAAGCAGCTTCGAAGCAGGTGCAGAGTGAAGAGGACTCTTCTTTAAAACCTCTAACCTCTGCGCCGCCTTCATCGACCATCCCTCCTCCCAGTAACGCTGCTCAGGGTAGCACAGAGGTTCCCTCCACACAGGATCTGATCGAGGGGCTCGACATGAGCAAACTCGAGCTCGATAGGAGGAGCGAGAGCGATTTACGGCTCTCGGAGGTAGACGAGCCACAATTATAATGACCCCGCTCATGACAGTAGCCCAGGTCAACCTCCATCACGCTAGAGCGGCTTCGGCCGTTATAGCGAGAAGGTTTGCCTCGGAAGATCCGGGCATAGTACTGGTGCAGGAGCCGTGGGTCTATAAAGGCCAGTTAAGGGGCCTGAAGGAAACCAAGAATAAGGTAATATGGGATCTCTCATCTGAGAGGCCTAGAGCTTGTATAGTGCTTAAGAACAATATTGAATACTTTTGCATTACAGAATATTTAACGCAGGACCTGGTAGCGGTGCAGATAAGACTGGAGGTAGCCAAAAGCTCCATAAACGTGGTTTTAGCGGCCGCTTACTTTGCTGGAGACAACTCCATTCCCCCAAAAGAAGTCCAGGACTTAATAAGGTATTGTGAGAAGGCAAAGCTGCCGATAATTATTGGTTGTGATAACAACGCACACAATGTGGAGTGGGGCAGCACCGATACCAACGGACGCGGTGAGTCCTTATTAGAATATATTATAAGCAGTGATCTAAGTATACATAATGTTGGGCACAGACCAACATTCATTACCAGAGTTAGAGAGGAAGTACTCGACATAACACTCAGCAGCAAACTGGCTGACGATCTGATCTCACAGGGGGAGGTTTCCTCAGAACCCTCTCTGTCTGATCACAGAATCATCCAATTTAAGCTGAGCGCTATGATAACGAAGAGTAATCCAAACAGGAACCCCAGACGAACGAACTGGGAGAATTTCAGCAACACATTAAGCCTAAATTTGCCTAGTACAGGGCACATTCAAAGGAAGACAGACTGTATAGAATTAGAGAACAGGGTGCGAAGATTCAATGACGTTGTCATTGATGCCTTCCACTGTAGCTGTCCTGAAACCAAACCGAAGGAGAAATCCAAGACTCCATGGTGGTCTCAGCACCTCTCATCCTTACGCAAAACAGTGCGAAGACTTTTTAACAAAACTAAGCGCAATGGATGCTGGGGAGAGTATGCAGCTAGCCTAACAGCATACAGTAAGGAAATCAGAAAAGCTAAAAGGGAAAGTTTTAGGAGCTTCTGTGAAGACATCACTTCCACGCCGGCAGCGGCAAGGCTTCACAGAGCGCTAGCCAAAGACAAGGTAGAAACTAGACTAGCTATCAAGCTACCTAATGGTACGTATACCACTAGTGAAGAGGAAAGAGCGCGGGCTTTGTTGTCGACTCACTTCCCTGATGCATCTGCGCCTAAATCTGAGTCCTATATAGGGAAAATGAGACCATCGCAATCGGGAACTAGCTAAAAGCTTGTTTACGCAACACTCAGTGAGATGGGCCATGAACTCGTTTGAACGATATAGGTCTCCAGGGGTGGATGGTATCTTGCCCGTTGTTATTGCAACAGGGCGGCGATCAGGTTATCCCACACTTGGTAAAGATAATGAGGGACTCCCTTGCATTGTCATACATTCCAACTGTGTGGAGGAGAGCCAAGGTAATATTTATACCCAAGGTTGGGAAAAGGGACTACTCCTTGGCGAAGTCCTTCAGGCCAATTAGTCTAACCTCCTTTGTACTGAAAACAATGGAGAAGATCATAGACATTGAGATCAGGTTAAACACTCTGCGGCGGAAGCCACTACATTCCAGTCAGAATGCGTATAGAGCGGGAAGGTCCACGGACACTGCCCTGTACCAGCTAACGACGGAGATATAGAGCGCATTTGACTGTGGAGAGACCGTAATATGTTCATTTCTGGACATAGAAGGCGCCTTCGATAATGCCTCACATACGGGGGTATGCAAGGCGTTGGAGAGAAGGCAGGTACAAGCGCCCATCTGTCAATGGGTAGAAGCTCTGCTTAAGACTAGAACGGCGGAAACTAGTGTAGCAGACAAGGTAATACAGCTGAAAACCAGCAGAGGTTGCCCACAAGGGGGAGTTTTATCTCCTCTATTGTGGAGTCTTGTAGTAGATGAACTCCTACAAAAACTGACCGATAATGGAATTCGCTGTCAAGGGTACGCAGACGACATTGTCGTTATAGCTAGAGGCAAATACGAAAGCACATTATGCGATATTGTGCAAAGAGCACTAAACCTGACTAAGGCATGGTGCGCTGGAGTGGGGCTTAATATTAATCCACTGAAAACAGCCATTATACCTTTCTCTAGGAAAAGGAAGCTACCCGCAATGAGAACAATCTCATTGGACGGTACTCAAGTTCCTGTGGTAAGCAAGGTGAAATACCTGGGTCTAACAATGGACTCTAAGCTGCTCTGGAGAGAACATGTGGATGCGACAGCATCCAAAGCAACTAAGGCAATAATGGTGTGCAGGCGTCTAGCGGGCAAATCCTGGGGGTGCAGCCCGAACATACTTAGATGGATGTACACCATGATAGTCAGGCCAATAGTAACGTATGGTGCAGTGGCATGGGTCTCAAGGGCATCACTGACAACACTGAAGAAATCGCTTACCAAGCTCCAACGGCTGGCATGTGTATGCATAACGGGAGCAATGCGGTCATGTCCAACGGGGGCGCTGGAAGTGATAGTGGACCTAACACCACTGCACATTAACGTAGAACAGTCGACCCTACTTAACATAATTAGGGAAGGTCATGGGAAAGGTAAAATTATATCATCCAAAAACATGGAGAAACTGAGCATCCAGCTTCCTCTTGCTCAGCTTCCAAGGGATGAGATCATCAAAGTAACCAAATTTGAGAAAAGATTCAAAATTGAATTAGGAAACAAAGCTACATGGAGTACACCCTCGCTGGAGGGGCACCTCAAAGAAAGCACCCATCGCTGATATACGGATGGATCAAAGACTCCGGAGGGTGTAGGGGCCGGGGTCTTCAGTCCCAGAACACACCTGTCTGTGCCAGGCGGAGGTGTACGCCATCCTCCAGTGCGCAGAGGTAAACCCAAAAAGGAACTATCGTAATGAGCGGATAGTCATTGCAAGTGACAGCCAAGCAGCACTCAAGGCACTAGCATCGTATGAGATTAGATCTTCATTGGTGCTTGAGTGTGTAGAAAAACTCAACTCTCTAGCAACCCACAATCACATCCAGCTCCTCTGGGTCCCTGGTCACAAAGACATTGAGGGAAACGAGGAGGCCGATCGATTGGCTAGAGGTGCAGCGGAAAAAACACCCATAGGGCCCGAGCCCTTCCTCCCGGTAGGTCGACACACCATACGGGAGGTGCTCAGGGCAGAGGAAAATACCTTAAAGGAAAGACACTGGCACCAGACGGTAGGGTTACGCCAGGCGAAATGTCTATTGGGAGGGTATAACAGCAAACGGTCAAAACAGTTTATTAACCTCTCAAAACCCCACTTGAGGATACTTACAGGTTTTCTTACAGGTCACTGCAGACTGCGTAGTCATCTACACAGGCTCGGAATATGGTCGAATGAGTCTTGTCGCTTCTGTGACTCGGCCCCGGAGACCCCGATGCACCTGCTCTTTGACTGTGAAGCCGTCTCAAGAAAACGGAAGAGATATCTGGGCTCATACACCCCCGATCAGGAACTTGTACGCTCGCTATCACCAACCATCATCTTAGACTTCCTAAGAGCGTTGGGGTTAGATGAGGTACTATAAAGAACGGAGGGCACAATGGATCGAAAGGTCGAAGTGCAAACATCAACAATAATATCTATCTATCTATGGGTCTAAAATTAATTCCCAGTTCGCGCAGAGCGACTTTAGATTTTGTGGTCATACTTATTAAAGTGTACTCAAAAACCTATAGTTTTAAAAATAACAGCATGCCATGCAATTAATGCAATAATAGCAGGCTTTTGTAACTTATTTGTTTTTTCACGTGGCTGATTTTCGATTAATAAATTATAATGGAAACGTCTGCAATGTCAGTTGATTCCACCAATTCAGAAATTGATACAATTTCAATAAACTCCGGGTCTTGTGCTCTTCCCAGTCTGAATATTGGCTTGCCAAGAGATTTAAGTGATCTAAATCTACCAAGTAATCGTGACGTATTAAAATACAATTTATTTTTACGCGTGGCTGAGCAAAAAAACAACAAAAAAAAGCAATCGTACGGTAATCTTAACACACAAGTGGCAAAAAAAGTTTGGGAAATTTGGAATAAACTAAACATTCCGTTAATCAATGAAAAAACTGCCTCGAAAAAACTGAAAACATTGCTAAATAAATATCATAATGAAATAAAATTTAAAAGTAGACCATGTAAGTCTTCAACGTTTCTGGAAACAATGGATAAAGTGTTTTATGTTGGAAAATGTCAGTGCGCAAAAACATTGCCTTGCTGCTGTGGTTTAAGACCCATTGAACTCCAAGAGTTTATGATTGATCAGCACAGTAAGAGGAAGCTAACCATTCCCGAATTCGAGGCGATTGCTGTTGACCAACAATCAACACTGGCGCCAACTAGTCTTGATCCAACTTTTTTTCCTGGCTCAACAAATATGGATGTTGAATCAGAGGTGATGTTTGCCATGCCAATTGCAAGAGAGCCAAGTTCGTCGAAAAAAAAAATAAATCCCAATAGGAATAGGGTTGCTTCTTTTTTGGCCACATCGCTTTTCAAAGATATTGGCTTTAAAGATGAAAATGGGGAACCAATAATTATGGACAAAACTAAAGTTTCACGTGAAAGAAAGAAATGTAGGGATTCTCTTCGAAGAAAGCAACGCAATGACTGTGATCTGGTAGCCTTCTTCTTTGATGGCAGAAAAAACAACTCTTTTGAAAACTTAATTACAATTATAAAATTTTATTTTCGATCCACCGTATTTTCCACAATTTTAGCATTTTTTTAAAAAATATGGGAATATCTGTATGCTGCATACATAGAAGCACAAACTTTCGTTATAATCGAAGAAACCAAGCACAATTTTTCGGATCGCTTTTTATGAAAGTATAGGTTTTTGAGTACAATTTAATAAGTATGACCACAAAATCTAAAGTCGCTCTGCGCGAACTGGGAATTAATTTTAGACCCATGGTTTTTTGGCAAAACTTTCTTAGAATTTTCTGTAGTTTTCGTTTTTGCTAGCCGCTTTGCTGGTTTTTTCCACCCATACAAATCGACCCGGCCTAATATATATATATATGTACTTTAGTATATGAACATACATATGTATGTAGATCTGTACTGTCCAACAGTAATAAATTATACATGATCTATGTATATACTAATAACCAGATTTTAAAAAGCGTTTTGAAGCTATGCTAAGTTTGTGTCAGCGGTTAATTTTTTTAAGGACTAGCTATACCTCTCGTGCTCATTTTTATTTCAGTTGGAAATAAGAACAAGTGATCGAAAACGGAAAATACAAACCATTATGCCGTTGAAAAAATAAAATTGATTTCCAAATTGTAAAAGCATGTCGGAAAACATTTGAGCATTTCTGTTACTTCCAATTCGTGCACGCATGTTCACTTTAAATGCATTCTCGTAATATGTATCCACCAGTTAGAACCTCTATGGAGCGGCGGTTTCCGTGGGGGGGGGGGGGGGGGGGGTAGGTCTGGAAGGGTGCCAGGCCCGAGGCTTCGAGCAAGTAGCCCTTAAGGTCTACCAATCGGATGCCAGAGGCGGTGACGCCCTCCTTCCGGTTAGACCGCGGGTGGTGCGGTGGAATTCGTGAAGGTCTCCATTAGCATGGAGGTAGACTCCGTCAGGTCGGACGCTGAGAGCACTGGGAGCGTCTCCTCGGTTGCGGGGTCCGTCCTCAGTTTAAGCAGGATGTTCGACGGGGCGGAGTAGGAGAGACTTCGAGGACGCCGCCGCAGCTGGGCTGGAGGGGATTAAAGAGCTTCAAAACCCACTTCCGTAAGGTAGCCAACACTATGCGGTTCACGATGGAGGAGCTCTCGACGTTGCTGGCCAAGCTGAATTCGAGACCTATTAGTCCGCTTTCCGACAACCCCGAGTCCACAGATCCCCTCACGCCTGAACATTTTCTGATCGGCAGTCCGCAACTCGCGATTGCGCAACCTGAGATTTGGGGGAACCCGATGACGATGGCAAAAGATGAAGGCAATTCATCAAGAAAGATAAGGATAACTTACCCCCGAACGATTGGCGACTTGGCAGAGTTGTTCAGGTTTTTTCAGGAAAAGATAGCCGCGTACGAGTCGCTGACATACGTATGACAAGAGGCATAATTACACGCCCAATCGTGAAACTAGTGCTATTACATCCAGTCAGACCAACTTAACGATTTCTCTACTTTCAGAAAATACCCACGATGATACGAGTAGCACGAGATCAAAACCGGTGCCCAGTTTGCAAGCACAATCATAATCTGCTGTTCTGCCGTCAGATGCACCGCATGGAACCAGAGGAGAGACTGCGTTCTGTCCTCCTGCATGGCCACTGCTCAAACTGCATGTCGCCACGTCATGCAACCAACGAGTGTCACCATAGTCTCCTGCACCTGTCGGAATCTCCCAGAAGCGGGGAAGACGTGTCAGAAGGACACAATGCGGTAGACGAAGGTGTATCCGGCCGGCAGTCCAGTGCCCTCCATCACGATCAGAGAGCAGACGATCGGACTCTCGTCAACCCGTTGTCCGTAACCACCGCGGACGGGTAAGAGACGCCCGACGATAATAGTAAAGGTGATGAGAGGTGGGGGACGCATACAGTACGAGCTATACTCGATCCTGGTCCAAGCACCACGACCATTTCGAGAGCCCTTGCTCGGCGACTGCACGCAGTACCTCAAAATGGGAAGAAGTGCTCGCTTACGCTAAGAGGTTGGCACGAAAGGCTGGAAATAAGAGAGACGGTGGTAGCCAGCCTGAAAAGGATCACTCCAGAGCGTACCGTAGATGCTCGCGTTTTCAACGAATTTGATAACCTGCGATTGGCAGACCCCAAATTTTACCGCGCGTGTACGGTATCCTTGGTCTTAGGAGCGGAGGTATATAGGGTCATTATACCACCGGGACTGATGCCCGTAACACACAACAAGCCGCTCAAAACACAATATTTGGATAGGTTATATCCGGCGGAACCCCGTACTGAATTTGATGAAGGCGACACAAGATAGCGGTATTAGTTCTAAGTTTTTTTTGTTAAAAATGAAATTGAAATTTGTTATAATAATAAGCTGAATGAATTATAAAATGTGATAAATTGCAGTGATACTGCAAGGTGGGCGGCATGTTAAGGTCTGCAATAGTCATAAGAGAAAATTGTCGCAATGAGATGTCGCTGTAAGCTAATCGCGGACAGGACTCGTTACTTGCTTTGCTTTGCTGAGTCCTTTTACCTGAGCCCGTTGCCAGATGTGGAGCTATAAAGCGGTCGGCGACCATCAAAAGGTCTTACTTTTTTAACAGCGACGTCTCAGGTAAATGCCAATTTTTTTGTAAGTACGTACATTGTTCCAGGTTTTTACAGCAATAAACGGTGACTTATATACAAACAGAGGTTCTTTTTAATTTATCAGTGTGTGTGCACACAATTGAAGTGAAAAAACAGGTAATCATCTGTATAAAGGTATCGGCTTGTGTTTTTAGATCCCCGTTACCAGAATTCACGAGGAATCCCTTTCATACATTTTTGAGAAGGTAGTAGTGCCCAACTTGCCATCGAAATCATTCTCATCTTTGCGTCTACTGAGATTTACCAGCATTAAGAGGTAAAGAGTTAGCATCACACCAACCTTGTTAAATCCTTTTGAATTCTGATGCAGTCAGTTACATTACATATACGACTGTATATTTTCAAGTCATCTCCATACTTCAGACAACGCGATGTCAAAAAAACATCTGGAATATCATTAATAAAGATTAAGAAAGATTATGGCCCAAGATGGCTGCCTTAAGGTACACCAGAGGAAACTTTAATATCATCAGATTTTATATTACTGATACGAACAAATTTAGTCCTATCAGTCTGATAAGATGCAAACCACTCAACTAAGCTTGCATGAAATCCAACTGATTTTCTACAAACTAAGATGAATATATACAATTATACGAAGGTTCCCACATAACCAACGCAGACGACAAAGCGAAACAGAAAGTTCGCCAAATCTCAACCGCATCACAGATAGAAAACTAAGGCTTTGCGTGACATTTGTAACTTTGCTCGAAAAGCGAAAAATACAAAACGGATGCCACAATAAACGCTTTGACACCACTCATTTATTTCTTGTGAAAGACTGGAAACTATAATTCTTAGTACTATAATTCTCAGCTTGGCTTCGGCGCCGGCGTTGCTTATGTGGGGTACTTCTTAGAATTGTAAGTAGTCATTTTAGTTGTCAATGCATTGCAAGTTTTCTATCTAGCATAACTTTGATGTCTTCGCGCGCATTGAGGGTCAACTGGTTTCATATGCCTGTTATTCATCATATTCGCTAAGAAGCAGACGCTACACTTCAAGTTTCAACAAAAATACATGATAAATTTAGCCAAAATAAATTCTCTATTTTATAGTTTTTTAACTTTTTACATTAAACAAGTGAGTGTTGTCAAAGCATTTATAGTGGCATCCGTCGCCTGCTGAAAATAACTGTTCATTACTTATTGTACATAATTTATGATTTCATGTTATGCTGTGTTTAAACCCAAATATTTTTAACTTGCGTTTATATATATAGACTATACTGAAAATTAAGCAAAACAATAATGATAATAATGAATTAAAAGAATTAATCACTTCAAACGATTTGCTACTGCTGTAACGTTAGTATTGAAACTTTGCTACTATTCGATTGGTTAACATGTCTATCAGAAATGTGTATCTGCCTTTTCTTTCCCATTTCTTTACATTCGTGTTACAAAAGTGAACAAATTGTTTTTTGAAATCTGACATTTTTTGTTGGCTTTGTGATACCATTTAAATTGATGCGAAGCTTTAATTGGTCCTTTAAAAAAAATAAAAATTGTCATTAAAAATAACATGGTACCGTACATAGGTATATATCAAAGTAGTATAAAGAATTTTCTGATAAATGTTTCAGCTAATTTACAATACCATTCCTTTGCCGCTTAATATAATTGATAGTAAGCGATAACTGTAAAGTAATTATATTCTTATATTAATGTTATTCCATTCAAAATACCCGAAAATCATTTCGGGAACGCTTCCATAACCCATTCAGGGAAAGTCAATTGGTCAAAAACCATGTCAAAGTGGATTGAATTTGAGTAACTAAATTCGTAACATTGCTTACTGAATGAATTGAAAACTTCGTTATTTGTAAAAGTTTTTTGTAGAAAAGTTTTTCACTAAACGTGTCAGGTTGCACTGCTAAATATTAAATTAAATAGTCACGGCAACTGTAGCGTAATCTCCAACCCCTCAAAAGTGTGTAATTTTATGCTCTGCCCGGAATTAAACGAAATTCACAACTCACAATTCATAACAGTTAAGAATCAATTTAATAATAAAAAGTATAATTTTTTATTTCTTAGAACTTAGTTGCTCTCCATTTTCTATTAACCTTGGAAGTATACAAATAAATTGATTTGGAAGATTTAAGCGTTTGTTAACTGGAAGGGTGCCAGGCCCGAGATTTCGAGAAGGTAGCCCTTAAGGTCTGTTCGATGGAGCGGAGTAGGACAGGCTTCGAAGACGCCGCCGCAGGTGGGCTGGAGGGGATTAAAGAGCTTCAAAACCCACTTCCGTAAGGTAGCCAACACTATGCGGTTCACGATGGAGGAGCTCTCGACGTTGCTGGCCAAGCTGAATTCGAGACCTATTAGTCCGCTTTCCGACAACCCCGAGTCCACAGATCCCCTCACGCCTGAACATTTTCTGATCGGCAGTCCGCAACTCGCGATTGCGCAACCTGAGATTAGGGGGGACCCGATGACGATGGCAAAAGATGAAGGCAATTCATCAAGAAAGACAAGGATAACTTACCCCGAACGAGTGGCGACTTGGCAGAGTTGTAAAGGTTTTTTCAGGAAAAGATAGCCGCGTACGGGTCGTTGATATACGTATGACAAGAGGCATAATTACACGCCCAATCGTGAAACTAGTGCTATTACATCCAGTCAGACTAACTTAACGATTTCTCTATATTCAGAAAATACCCACGATGATACGAGTAGCACGAGATCAAAACCGGTGCCCAGTTTGCAAGCACAGTCATAATCTGCTGTTCTGCCGTCAGAAGCACCGCATGGAACCAGAGGAGAGACTGCGTTCTGTCCTCCTGCATGGCCACTGCTCAAACTGCATGTCACCGCATCATGCAACCAACGAGTGTCCGTCGACAGGCTGAAAGGCTGAGAACTATAATTCTTGGTACTATAATTCTCAGCTTGGCTTCGGCGCCAGCGTTGCTTATGTGGGGTACTTCTTAGAATTGTAAGTAGTCATTTTAGTTGTCAAAGCATTGCAAGTTTTCTATCTAGCATAACCTTAATGTTTTCGCGCGCATTGAGGGTCAACTGGTTTCATATGCCTGTTATTCATCATATTCTTTAAGAAGCAGACGCTACACTTCAAGTTTCTACAAAAATACATCATAAATTTAACCAAAATAAATTCTCTATTTTATAGTTTTTTAACTTTTTACATTAAACAAGTGAGTATTGTCAAAACATTTATAGTGGCATCCGTCGCCTTTCGGACAAAGTTACTAATGAAAGTTATTAATGAAAGGGCTGAAAATAACTTTTCTTAACTTATTGTACATAATTTATGATTTCATGTTATGCTGTGTTTAAACCCAAATATTTTTAACTTGCGTTTTTATATTTATATAGAATGTTCTGAAAATTAGCAAAACAATAATGATAATAATGAATTAAAAGAATTAATCACTTCAAACGATTTTCTACTGCTGTAACATTAGTATTGAAGCTTTGCTACTATTCGATTGGTTAACATGTCTATCAGAAATGTGTATCTGCCTTTTCTTTCCCATTTCTTTACATTCGTGTTACAAAAGTGAACAAATTGTTTTTTGAAATCTGACAAATGGAACTGGAAATGAAACGGACATTTTTTGTTGGCTTTCTGATACCATTTAAATTGATGCGAAGCTTTAATTGGTCCTTTAAAAAAAATAAAAATTGTCATCAAAAATAACATGGTCCCGTACATAGGTAAATGTCAAAGTGGTATAAGGGATTTTCTGACAAAAGTTTCAGCAAATTTACAATACCATTCCTTTGCCGCTTAATATAATTGATAGTACGCGATAACTGTAAAGTAATTATATTCTTATATTAATTTTATTCCATTCAAAACTTCCATAATCCATTCAGGGAAAGTCAATTGGTCAAAAACCATGTCAAAGTGGATTGAATTTGAGTAACTAAATTCGTAACATTGCTTACTGAATAAATTGAAAACTTCGTTATTTGTGTTTAATTAAAAAGTTTTTTGTAGAAAAGTTTTTCACTAAACGTGTCAGGTTGCACTGCTAAATATTAAATTAAATAGTCACGGCAATTGTAGCATAATCTCAAACCCCTCAAAAGTGTGTAATTTTATGCCCTGCCCGGAATTAAACGAAATTCACAAATCACAATTCATAACAGTGAAAAGTCAATTTAATAATAAAAAGTATAATTTTTTATTTCTTAGAACTTAGTTGCTCTCCATTTTCTATTATCCTTGGAAGTATACAAATAAATTGACTCGGAAGACTTAAGCATTTGTTAACTTTAAATATGTCGTTTAAAATATGTATATATATATGTATATGTACTTTAGTATATGAACATACATATGTATGTAGATCTGTACTGCCCAACAGTAATAAATTATACATTATTTTAAAAAGCGTTTTGAAGCTATGCTAAGTTTGTGTCAGTGGTTAATTTTTTTAAGGACTATCTATACCTCTCGTGCTCATTTTTATTTCAGTTGGAAAGAAGAACAAGAGATCAAAAACAGAACATACAAACCATTATGCCGTTGAAAAAATAAAATTGATTTCCAAATTGTAAAAGCATATCGGAAAACATTTGAGCATTTCTGTTACTTCCAATTCGTGCACGCATGTTCACTTTAAGTGCATTCTCGTAATATGTATCCACAAGTTAGAACTCTTCAAGCATGCTCTTATCTCATCCGCTCTTGTACTCCCCGTTATCATGTTAGTGGTATCTGCCCCACAAAAAAGGAAAGTAACACTCCCATAATTTTTTTCATTACAGCTTTTCAATTACACTGGCTTACTGCAAAATCCTCCTTCAAAACATTGCGCATAGTTATGAAGATTTGAATGTTCTACATCAATTCCCGTTTGCGAAGTTTTTCCAATACGTCTAGATTTTGTTTTACGTTTTTTTGCAAAGTATTTAAATTAATCATGTTTTGTACATATGCGCTTGCTCAGTGTCGCAGTTAGTTAAGAACTTCTCTTTTAAATTATGGTTTACAGTTTCTACCACAAATTTTGGGAAGGCAAATGTCAATATTATATGTATTTAATTGAAGTATTGTATGTGTACCTTATGTGTTTTTCTAAGAGAAGTGATTGAAATTTTAGATTTTATTTAATAGAAAAAAACGCTTATAAGCTTAATTTTGAATTTCCTATTGATATTATACTGTACTAGTTGCTCAAGAACGTTGAGAGGCTGGCTTGAAGATCATAATTAATTAATTGGATATACTGTTAATGTGAGCATTTTCATAACGTCAAATATGTTTATAAGTTCCGAATCCCATTGTCAATTGCAAAAGACAAACAAATTATACATGTACACACCTCAGTTTATTCCTACCCGTACTCTGTTGAATTAAAGATTTTTCTAACACGGACAACTGACATTTGACATGTTTATTACATGTGAAAATTTTCAACAACAACAAAAATAAACGGCTACGTTGATGTCATTGAAAACCATAGTGGAATATAGAATGTACTGTCTTTTACGACGTCCGTAGCCGAGTGTGTAGCGTGTGCGCGCTTCATTCGGTGGGCCCCTGGTTCAAATTCTGGCCGGAGCAAGTAACATCAAAAATTATAGAAAAAAGGATTTTCTAATAGCGGTCGCCCCTCGGCAGGCAATGGCAAACCTCCGAGTGTATTTTCTGCCATGAAAAAAAAACTTCATACAAAAAACATTTCGCCGTTCGGAGTCGGCGTAAAACAGTAGGTCCCTTCAATTTGTGTTACAACATCAAGTCGCACACCACAAATTGTAGGAGAAGTTCGGCCAAAATCGCTTAAGTGGTTATAGTGCCAATTAAATATAATAAAAAAATATACAAAATCTCGGCAACATATATAAATGTAGTAAAAAAGGGAAAAATTATCGGCCCTCCCTTTTTAATACTATTTTTAAGATATATGCATTCAACAAAATATTATATTAAACCACATAAAACTAATAAGCATCATAACGCTATTTTTATAACTTTATTTGTACATTAGATAGTCTTAGCGAACATGTAATTTCGTGCAAACCATATCGGCTTAGGGAGAATAAATCAGTAGAAATAAATAAATACAATATACTTGTAATGCCAAATTGTTTATTACGTACCGAATCCCATAGTCATATACAAAACACAAAAAAACAAAGATGTATACCAGTTTATTCTTACAGTTTATCCTATTCTTTGTAATTACGGATTTTTCTTTAACAGACAACTGATGTCGTTGAAAAAAGGATATCCAGCAGAAAGATATTCTAAACCATTTTTATTAAATAGTTTTTTTTTGCACTTAGTATTTAAATAAAATATTTCCTATAATAGTAATATGTATATATCCTATGTAGCGCCTAAGGTTATTGGCTAGCCATTTGTCAAAGTCCCATGAAAATACATGCAGTAGTTTCAGAGATTACAGCGTCAGACAAGCAAACAGATGAACAGACAAACAGACAGACGAAAATTCTAAAAATGGCCCAGAAATTTTTAGTTATTTGACTCAAGTAGTTGCTTAAATATCGCAGTTTTTATAATTTCCCAGCCTGGTAATAGAGAGTAGAGTCGCGGTGTCGTAAAGAACCGAACGACAACTAAATTTTGAGATTCTGGTACTGCTAGCGACAGGAACAGAATTCTGTACGCAACAGAAACAAAAATATGCACTTTGGACATTCGGACATTCAGATTCTGCTTCTATTTCTGTTCTTCGCCATACCGCGCCTAAACATTGCGAAGTAATAATAATAATAAACACAAGGGTAACCTTTTTCCTACCGTACCGACACGAGGGGTGCAGTCTGCGTGACGTACGGACATGTTGTTTTTTGCGCCGAGTCATGAAAATGAAGAGTTTGTCAAGCATTAATCATTTATTGAGATAAAAAAGTACAGTTTTTTATGGTGAAAAATGAGTCCGAAATATAAAAGGTGCTGGAAAAAGAGATGAAATCTTAACACAAATACAAACACAAAGAGGTTTAAAGTGTCTTGAAGCCCGAGAAGTAATGAAATGGGTAGGCCCGAAGTCCGAGATCGGGTTTCCCACCAATCAGACAACTGCACCTAAGGCCTTGGAAGGATCAAGGGAATAAGGGATAGGAGAAATATATACGGAAAAAAGTGGAAATGGGACTTCATTTATCCTCGAGAAATCTTCCACACATTTTTATGAATCTCAGCTCCTGTACCATTTCAGGTTTGGAAGCCGTCAGCGTAAAAAATTTTTTACCGTGTCTCTCAAGAGACTACATGGATCTCTCCGTTGATCCTTTGTAGGTTTGTCATTTGGGTCGAAAAACAAAAGGTATTACTCTAACAACCTTCTAAATAACTTTTGAAGCCCGGAGTTCTAATCGCCGTGCAACAATCTAACATAATGTAATCGCTACATGGTTTTTATTGTTTATGGCGGCCAGGCGGGTCGCGCCCAAATCGTTCAGCAAAGTCGCTAAGCAGGCGGGCTACATTATCTTCGGTGTCGTGGACCACAGCAAGGAAGACAGTGCCATCTCTAGGACGGGTTGGAAGTATGTGCCGTCAGCGATCCCGGCCGTCTTCATGAAGGTGATCAGGGATAATCCTGGTCCACCTCCTCGCTGTGAGAGTGCGGGCTGGTCTTTTTAAGAGGATATCGTGCGCCGACGAGCGGTCGGCCCGGCTCGAAGCCGTGGATAAGAACGATATGCCTTTGCGAGCTCGCGTCTGGTTCCCGGACACCAGGGGAAATCGAGCAGATCATCCGCTATTGTAGTCCAAACCTTCCTACGCACAACTGGAAGGTCGTTCGGTTTGAGGCGTCAGAGGAACCATATCGGCAAGCGCTGATTTTGCTTAACGCAGAGTCCCTCCGCCCTCTCGCTGAGCAGCAAGGGGTCATATCCTATGGCTTCGAGAAGATAGCCCTTAAGGTGTACCAGTCGGATGCCAGAGGCGGTGACGCCCTCCTTCCGGTTTGACCTGACGCGGAGGAAGTGGTGGAATTTATTGAGGCCTCCATGAGCATGTAGGTAGACTCCGTCAGGTCGTACACTGAGAGCACTGGGGGCGTCGCTTCGTTTGGGGGGTCCGTCTTCGGTTTAAATAGACTGTTCGACGGGGCAGAGGAGGAGAAGCTTCTTGCCTCGGATATCGAGGACCCTGGTGGAGGTGGGCTGGAGGGGATCACTGAGGATGATTATACTGCAGGTAAATCTCCAGCACACGTCCGCCAATCTAAGGCTTCACCTTGAGCAAGGTGGGGCAGATGTACTCCTGATATAAGAACCGTGGCTGAGCAGTAACGGTGTTTCTGGCATCAGGACGAAGAAGTACAAGCTTCTGGCGCCCAGAAACGCAGGTAAACCTAGAGCTTGTAAGCTCGTCAGACGTGAAATGCATACAAATTCTCTGTCTAATTTCAGCAATGGAGACGTTGTAACTGTGAGGTCGGAGAACATTGGCTCATGTCCGCGTACATGGCTCACGACCACGAGGTGGAACCACCTTCAGTGCTGCAGAGGAATGCTTTGGCGGAAGCGCGTCGCAGGAAGACGGCGTCGTTGTAGGTCCTGATGTCAATTCTGGCACTCCTGCTGGGGAAGGTCGAATATTAACGCTAGAGGTGAGTCTCTCTTTGATTGTATGCTTAGCAAAAACTCGGCTATTTGTAATAGGGGGAGCGACCCTACGTTTGTAACTTCGGTCAGGGAAGAGGTCTTGGACCTTACCCTGGTTTTGTCTGAGTTGTTATCCCGTATCTCGAACTGGAGGGTTCTTACTGATCGACAGCTTAGTTGAGAAATTCACCGGATCCTGTAATAAAACGATCGAGATCTCGTGTCCGCTGAGGAGGCCGTCAGGCAAATCTAAGCCACACCGGTAAACGTTAGAAATTTCGGAGCTTAGGGCTCCGAGTAGACGAATTTTAACCAAGCGAGGAAGAGTAAAAACCCTCGGATTGGGAGCTTTATATGATCGGGTTGGGAATATATTAATCCGAAATAAGGAAAGATAAGCGAGACTCGTGGAGAAACTTATGCGAGAATGTTGAAGGTTGCCACGAGTTCTCTAGGCTAAGGCGGGTTCTCGCAAGTGCTCCCGTGCCCTTGGGATGTCTCATGGACAACTTGGGAAATTGGGCCATGAGCAGTGAAGATTCGCTCAAACTTCTTCTCGATTCCTTCTTTCCCAGCAACCTTGAGCCGTGTGCAGCCACAGGCGTGGAACCAGATGCCATCTTCGTCCGTCCTTGTGATCTGTTGGAAGAGCGTCGCCTGCTCTGGGTGATACGCTTCTTCGAAGCGTTCAAGTCGCCGGGACCTGATGGCCCGCTCAGTTGCAAAAGTCTGAACGGGTGTCCTGTCGGTGGTTGACGGCTATTTACGCGAGCTGCATAAGTAGGGGATATATTCCTAGACTTTGGAGCATGCATCCCCAAAGGACTTTAGGCCAATCAGCCTCGTGGGCGATTGTCGCGTGCTCAGCATGCTTACTCGAAGGGCAGGTATGTGGTAACAGCCCTGCACACGGTTTTTAAAGTCATTGAAGAGTCTCTTGAACACAAGGGCTTTGCAGGTGGTGCCTTTTTGCATATAGATGGTGCCTTTAGTTACATTCAGCAACACAGACAACATTCAACGAAGGGTTAGTGGAGGCACTCCGCAAGGAGGGTTCTTTCACCACTTCTTTGGGTCGTTGTTATCAATGGCATCCTGAAGGAGTTGGAAAGGGACGGTTTTTGCCTATGCCTATGATGTTGCTCTCATTGTCAGGGGTAAGTTTTTGAGCTCTCTTTTTGATATCATGCAGGGTTACATAAACTTGATCGTAAAATGGTCTGCAGGCTGTGGGCTCGCGATCAATCCTAGCAAGACGGAGCTCGTCGTATTTACCACAAGGTATAAAGTACCGGATGCCCATCCCCCTTCATTAGGTGGCGTCCCGCTTGTGCTTTCTGACCGGGTCAAGTATCTAGGACTGATTCTGGACGGGAAGCTCTCCTGGGGGCAAAATATTGAGGAAAGGGCGTAAAAGGCTTCGGTTGCGATGTACTGTTGCCGGGGTGCTATTGGGAAGAGATGTGGTCTTTCTTCCAAGGTAAACTACTGGCCTATAATGTTTTATGGAGTGGTGGTCTGGTGGAACTCACTGGATAAGGTATCGAAGCTACTAGAGCGGGAGAAGCGGTCTGCGCTCATTGGAATCAGTGTGGCGCTTATGCTCACACCCACTCTCGCGCTCAATGTTACGCTTAACGTGTTACCTGCGGACATTGCAAGCAAGGTTGCAGCAGCCCGGCTAAGATGCAATGGAAACAGCTTCAGATCGGCCTTAGGGTGTTCTAGGATTCTTGCCAGCTTTAATTTTATCCCTCCGGAAACGGATTGCTGTCTGCTGGCTCCAGCCCGTGGTTGCTCTTTCTCAACTCACATCCCGCGTAGGAAGGAGTGGAGGGAGGGTAGCGTGTGGGGCGGTAGGACGGTGAACTTTTTCACGGATGGCTCGAAGCTGGACGGAAAGGTTGTGGGGTGTCTTCTGTGAGGAGCTATCCCTCAGCCGGAAATTTCGTCTTCCGGACTATTGTAGTGCGTTTCAGGCAGAGATGGCCGCAATCAAGGAGGCAGCCGATTCGCTACTCACTAATGTAATGCCCCCTAGACCGGCTAACATTTATTCGGATGGTCAGGCCGCTATTAAGGCCTTAGGATCGCTGGTGGTGACATCAAAACACGTCGGGGAGTGCCTGACTTCTCTCGCAGCCGCCTCAGAGTATCTCGACGTTAGACTAATTTGGGTACCGGGCCATAGCGACATTGCAGGGAACTGCGTGGCTGATGAGCTCGCTCGGAAGGGTACCCTGGAAGTCATTTCTCATTGCAGGGAGAGGGCGGGGGCTCCTTTGGCTGTCTATGGACTTCTCTTGGACAGATGGGCTCTCTGTCGTCTCAGCGAGCACTGGGAAACTGTCACGACATGCAGAATTGCAAGGACCCTCTGGCCGAGAGTGGATCGTGGGCGCGCAAACAAGCTGATGTCGCTTACTAAGCGGTAACTCTCGTCCCTAGTAGGTGTTTTGGCTGGTCATTGTCCGTTGGGTATTCATGCGGTTAGGATGAAGATAGTCTCTGACCCTTTCTGCCGCAGCTGTATGGAGGATGATGAGGTGGATTCATCTTTTAATTTTCTGCTCAGCTGCCCTACCTTTGCGAGACTGAGGTTCAAGTATCTTGGCTCGTACTTCTTTAAGACTCCAGAGAAGCTCTTTGGGGCGGGAGATTTGTAATTTGCGTGACTTCATTCGTGATACGCAACGTTTCTCAGGTTAATCTTTTTTGATTTTTCCGTTTTAGTTACCGTTGATATAACAGATGGTATCACAATGGACTCCTCTACTATGTATAAATGAGTTCGTACTGCGGGAACTACCACATTAACCTAACCTAACCTATATGAGGGGTGGGTGTGGGTTTCGCGCGATTTTGCTTATTGACTTAAATGCGGTATGTGCACTAAATTTTGTAGAGTTTGGTCAAGTAGCTGCGGAGTTAGAAGTTTTTCCTAAAAAGTGGGCAGGGCACCGGTCATTTTTCATGAAACAATTTATGTGCGTACTCCTTTCCCGAATCCCAATGTTTCAAATTTGAGGAAATTAGTTACTGAAATATCGTGGTCTTTTAATTTTGAGAAAATACCTCCCATTTGCAATAGCAAAATACATTGGGTCCAAGACAATGCGTATATCAAGTTTCGTTAGGATATCTCATTATTTATTCGAGTTATTCGACTAACGGGCGGACAGACAGACATGACATAATCAAATTTGCTATTAATTTTAAGAATTGTGGTATATATATGTTTATATCTTTCTCGGTTACTTTATGTTTTTACAAACAACCGTTAGGTGAACAAACTTATAATACCCTGGGCACAAGTACGCTCGGGTACAAAAATGGATTTTTAAACCTAGCATTCACCGGATAGCACCCATCCGAATATCGTATTCTGCGCCGGCAGCGGACCCATCGTCCCTGCTTGCCGGACAGTATCTACGGGAAGACATCCCCCTTCAAGACTAAATGGAGTGCACGGCGAGTGGCGAAACGGTCGGCTATCTGTTGTGATTGTAGCTTTTGGACGTCGACACCAAGGCGCGTGCGAGTTTTGGCTGCGACATATAATGATTCGAGTCGATGTTAGCTGCTCGACTAGAGCGCACCTCTAAGACACTGGAAGCATGTTTTCCGGGTGCCACGACATGATCAATTTGATTTCGTGTTTTTCTATCAGGGGATAGCCATGTAGCTTCATTTATCTTTTTATGCTTGAATCTGTGTACATATGTACTACCATGTTTCGGGCGAAGTCGATAAGCCTCAGTCCGTTAGCGGATGTTTCGCCGTGTAGGCTGAATTTATCGACTGTAGGACAAAAAATCCTTTTTGCACCTTGACATTAAAATCGCCCAAAACGACTCTTATATCGGGGCGGGGGCAGATTTCGAATGCGCGCTAAAGGCTCTCATGGAAGTGATCTTTGGTCACATCGTCCTTCCCTTCCGCAGGGGCGTGGGCGCAAATCAGCGAGATGTTAAAGTATCTCGCTGTGATGCGAATCGTGGCGAGTCGCTCGCCCACCGGAGTGAATGACAGTACTTGGCGACGAAGTCTCTATCCCACCACAAATCCAACACCGAGCTTGCGCTCCTTTACATGGCAGCTGTAGTAAACGTCGCAAGGTCCGATTCTCTTCTTTCCTTGCCCCGTTCATCGCATCTCTTGGATGGTGGCGATGTCAGCCTCTGCATTTACGAGGACATCCAACAGCCGAGCAGAGGCACCTTCCCAATTAAGGGTCCGGATATTCCAGGTACATGCCCTAAAGTCGTAGTTCTTTAAACGTTTCCCGTGGTCAACATCAGAATAGTGCGATCTCGTCCGAGGCTTTTTGCTTAAATTTTTCATTGGAAATTTAGGGCACATTTATATAGCAAGTAGCTCTTAAACCGAAAACGTTGGAATGGTCCCACCAGGTTCGCCTTCTCACTTTAGCTCACTCCCAAACGGATGTTCGCGAGCTACCCAGAGGACACTTGGGTGAAATCACTCGGAAGTCGTGAGCTGCTTGAACCGTATGCAGTAGAATCGTTCTGCCCACTCCCAGGTGAATGGCGATCAGAGACTTTCCCCACTTGCGTGGACTTCTACACACGGCCCGATCTTCGCACATATTTGTGTTAATTGTGAACACCCTGAAAATGACCATTCCAGTTGAAAAGACAAGTGAAAGTGAAAAGACATTCAATGTCACATAAGGGCTAATAATAAAGTTCGGACATAGGTATTGTCCGATAAATGATATACGAATAGAGGAATGTTATATTTGCATCGGAAAGTATCCATGCAGGAATGAACTAAACGGGAAATTACATGAAAAAGCAAAAGCGAAGGTTGTGAGTCAATTCATGCATATCTGACACATAATTCATGCTTAAATGAATGTTCTGAAAATACTATAACGCGTATATTCCATTTCAGTTAGAAAATGCATAATTTTCTCAAGAATATGACAGAAACTCGACACTACGTTATGACTGAAATTTTCATTTCAGGGTTCCAGTAAGGAAGCACATGAACGCAAAATATTTAACAACTTGCAAGTTTTACTAACAGCTGATATAGTTTGTTAGCGGACAAAGCAAAACTAAAAGAAATATGCAATCTTTGCTTACGTATTTTTACTCATCTTTTCTTTTCCAAATTCGTTTTTCTGTCTCTGGTTTTATTAAGTTAGTTTAAGAAACAATATTTTCTTTTTGTTTGCTGGGTTGGAGCTGCTTCGGCCGAGAAGAGTAAAACGAAAAATATAATTTTTATTAAACAATAAACAGTACCACAAATTATAATTACAATAGCTACATTTTGGACTATATTTATAAACTCACATTGAATTTAGTAACTATTAAAATATCACAGGCGAATCTGCGTATGTACATACTTTAATACTACTTTAATAATATTTGAAACATATATTTTCCAGCCCGCAAGCAATTTGATAAAGAATTTGGCCCATATAAAAAACTAATATTTTCTATGTTTATTGTGTTCACGAATGTTGCTATATTTTTCAATGGCAATTTGTTGAAATAAACATTTTTCCACTAATAATTCGCTACAATTGGTACAAACTATCATGAGCAAAGTAAGCTTCTGCAAAGTTACCATTGTAATGCAACCCTGCTTGGATATTTCAATTCAAACCAAATTGCACATGTATATTATATTACAGTCACCGACTATCTCTCGCGTTGAGCAGACGTCTCTCTAGCCTACGGAGTATTTGGTTGCTAAACTTGCATTCTTTTCTAGTGGTTTATAAACCTCTTGTTGGTGCTTATTTCATATTCCCTTCTTTTCCTTTTAATTCGCGTGTGTGAATTTTCTGTTTCATAAAGAAAAGTGATTTATCCATTTAAAATGGCCTCTGGGCCAATTAATTTGGAGGCAAATCGATTTGCCTTGCTAGATCCCGGACCAAAAAAAAACTGAAAAGCGGTACAGTTACATCATTTGTCCATCATTTCATCAGCTAAAGCTGATGATCCAAAGTTTGTTGTTGTTGAATCTTCTGACATATCCAAACCACTCTCATCATTCTCACCTTTTGCTCTTCATCGTGCAATCAAACAAGTAAGTAGCGAAGTACACTCAATTTCAACTCTTCGTGATGGTAAATTGCTACTTCTAGTTAAGAGTAACACAATCGCTCAAAAATTCATTAAAACAAAGCAGTTGGCGAATATTTGTTCTGTAACGGCCTCTTTTCATGAATCCCTAAATCATGTTAAAGGTACAGTTTATGCTCCTTTTTTGAATAATGTTTCAGATGAGGAAATTGTTAAGGAACTCAGCTCCCAGGGAGTAGTATCTGTTTTCAAGTTTAAGAAGAACATCGATGGTAATTTACGACCATCAGGAGTTGTATTACTAACATTCAATCTATACAAATTACCCAACAAAATTGATATTGCTTGGTCTAAATTTTTAGTAAGAGAGTATTTCCCATCTCCTATGCGCTGCAGGTCTTGCCAACTTATTGGTCATACAGCAAAGCATTGCAATCGTTCTCCTGTTTGCGATAACTGTTCTCTTCCTCCCCACTCTCCATCAAACTGTACCCGTACATTATGCGCCAACTGCAAAGAGGATCACCCATCATCATCCAAAGAGTGCACTAAATTCCTCCAAGCAAAAGAGATCTTAAAAATTAAAACTACCAATAAGTGCTCAATGCGCGAAGCATTGAAGATGTATAAACAAACGGTATTTCCTCTCGCAGGTGGCGTCACCTACGCTGGCGTCGTATCCAATACAAGCTCCAACAAACAACAACAATCAATATCAACAACAATGAGTAGTGACAGTGCCGCTAAAATCAATACCAACAATATTAACACCAACAACAAAAAAGTAGAAACAAATAACAATAACCTAATAACAAAACTTTCTTCTAACAGCAAAGAACTCCAAATTTCTCCTTTTTCAACTGATAAAACTCAATCAATTACCTCTTCCAATCATCTCACTTCAACGGTAAAGAAAAATAGTTATACTCCTTCCAATCTCTCTTCTAGTTCACTTAATTCAGCCACTTCCATTTCAACACTCTCCTCTCAATTTAATTCAACCACAGAAGAAGTATCACCAAATACTCCTCCCTCACAGTTTACATCATTTTTCGATCCACTCCCATCTCCTTCACAAGTTCTTTCCACTCAAAATAAATCAATTGAAGATTTTGATATACCGTAAATCATTACAATACTGCAAATCATGTTTTTTCACAAGTATAAATTATCCGTATTATATCATTCTTACATACATATAATGTATGCATACTCCTTTTGCTCCATTAATGCCTTTAAAAATTATTCAATGGAATATCAACGGATATTATAATAATTATAATGAGTTAGTATTACTAATTAAAGAGGAAGATCCAGACATTGTATGTATTCAAGAGACTCACTTTACCCATAATATCAATTTAAGCACCATTTATTATCCTAATCAATACTTTGGATATTTTTCCAATCTACCGAGTATACAATCAAATAAGCAAGGTGTAGGTATATTAATAAAATCGTATATACCACATAAAGTTATTGATGTGATATCTAGTATATCCACAATTGCTCTAAAAATTAATACAAATACTTCGCTTTACATTGTTAATACGTATATTCGTCCTCAACAGAAATTTTCTGGAGCAGATTTACAAGATTTGTTTTCACAATTTCCTACGCCTATTTTGTGGATGGGCGACTTTAATTCGTGGAGTCCATTGTGGGGCTCCAAAACTTCAAATTCGAGGGGACAAATTATAGAAAACTTCATTTTCAATCAACAGCTTATTCTACTTAACAACCGCTCTCCAACTCATTTTTCCACCCATGCTTCTTATACACACGTTGACCTTTCGTTAATTTCTCCTCAGCTTAAACCGAGAGCAAACTGGAAATGTTCTTCTATGCTCCGAGGCAGTGACCATTTTCATATTACAATTTCTATTCAAATTAATTTAAACTTTGAAAAATTCTTCCATCTTCCTAAATTTAAAACTGACTATGCGAATTGGAATTGTTATCAAAATGAAATTGCTAAATTAATTAGTCTTAGTGAGTTAACCCCATCTCAAAATATTAACAAAGAAGTATCTGCTATAACAAAAGTAATCCGCTCGGCTGCCAATAAATGTATCCCTCAAACCAAGCGTAAGCTATCCAAACCTTTCCCAGTGTGGTGGACAGAAAACCTTCAAATTCTCCGAAATGAAAAAATTAAGCTTTGGAAAATTTACAAACATTCTCTGTCTGAATGTAATCTTTTAAAGTATAAAAAATCAAATGCTCTTTTTAAAAAAGCGGTAAAGGAATCAAAAAAACAAAGTTTTAAAATTTTCACTTCCAAAATTTCTCCTCTTTCAACTCCGAAACAAATTTGGTCAGATATTAAATTTCTAACCGGTATTCCAAAAAATCTCATTCGAGCTATAGTTTCCGATAGTAAAGTTATAACTGATTCTGTTGACATAGCAGATTCCTTTGCCCAACTTTGGTCTAGTTACTCTAATGATAACAATTTTTCAGAGACTTATGTTAAAGAAAAAAAATTGTGGCTGGCTACTGTGTACGCTCCAAGCAACCTCTCTCTATCAGCAAAATACCTAGAAAAAGAAATTACACTCTCCGAAGTAGAATTTGCATTACAGCATGCAAAAGGTAAAACTCCTGGTACCGATAGGGTATCCTACCCAATGCTTTTAAATTTACCTGACTCAGCCAAAAAAAGGCTGCTTCAGCTTTATAACTTCATATATAACAATTCTCTATTTCCACACGCTTGGCGAACAGTCACTATTATCCCTATCTGATTCTTTAAGTACAAAAAATCACACCACCATTTTAGCAAGCGATTTTGAGAAGGCTTTTGATCGTGTGGGCGTCCACGCTGTATTGAGCCAACTCGCAACATGGAACATTGGTCAGAAAGCCTTTACTTTTGTAAAGGCTTTTATGACGCATCGACGATTTCGAGTTCGCATTAACAATAAATTTTCAAAATTGTATTGCCTTTATAATGGCATTCCACAGGGTTCGCCCTTATCTGTAGTTTTATTTATTATAGCATTTGATAAGTTAAATAATATATGTTTGAATATTAAAGATATAAAACTAACCATGTACGCTGATGATGCAATAATTTACACAAAAATAAAAAATCCCCAACTTGTTAATACTACATTTTGTAAAGTTCTTAATGAATTTAAATTATGGGGTCTAAAATCAGGAGCATCAATATCTACTTCTAAATGTAAATTGCTTCATATTTGTAGAAAAAAAGAGTGTGCATATCCCCAGTTAACTTTTGATAATTGTTCCATAGAATGTGTTAGTAATTTAAAAATTTTGGGTGTATACTTTGATAAAAGATTTAATTTTCGGCATCAGTGCCTTACTTTAAGAAAAAACCTTTTGACAAGAGTGAACATCATTAAATATCTGTCATGCAAACAGTCATTTGTTCATACCAACACGTTAATAAATATAACCAGATCCATAATTCTCTCCAAAATTGATTACGCCTTGCCTATTTTTGGATGATGTGCCAATACCAACATTAAACAACTGGAAGCTCCGTATCATGCTGCTATCCGTCGAAGTATTAACGCCTTTCCAACGTCTCCGGTAAATTGTATCCTTGCCGAAAGTGGCTTGCCTTCTCTAAAAGAAAGGGTGTATGAATCAACAATGCGGTTGATACCAAAATTATTTAATTCGCCGAATGTTCATCTTTACAAATCGTTGATTGCAGTTTCACATCACAAACGTAATTTCAAAATAATGTCTACCCTGCGACGATGTGTTTTGTATGCAAAAGATCTTGGCGTCTATCCTCCAAAAAAGTGTCCTTCCGTAAACAATCAACCGGTATGGCTGTTCAACAAAAATGTTGTAGATAAATCTTTTCACAGCTTTAAAAAAGCCGATACCAGCAAACAAATTTATCAGCAAAGGTTTCTGGAATTAATAGAAAAATACAAATCCCTTAACTACACAGTTATATACACAGATGGTTCCAAAAGAGTTAACACTGCTTTTGCGGTTGTTACACAAGACGGAAGTACTATTCATGGTGGCATTCTTCCAACATACTCTTCTGTGTTTAACGCTGAAGCTTTTGCGATCTTTAAAGCTCTGGAATACGCTGTACGAAACAAGGGAAGTTTTGTAATCTGCACAGACAGTATTTCCTGTCTGGAAGCTGTTATTAATATATACAACATTTCATCAACAATTTCCATAATCCGCGACATATGCATTAAATATGGTAACAAAATAAAATTACTCTGGATACCTGGTCATAGTGGTATAACTGGTAATGAGTATGCAGATAGTACCGCACGTTATTTTGAAGCTGCACCAACAATTCAATTTACATCCCTAGATCAAAAAGATCTAAGTAAACATATATGTATATCATCATATAAGTGCAAAAAGAAAAAGAGATTGGCTTAGCTTTAATCACAGGTATAAAGCCGTTAACCCTACGCGTAACAAGACATTATACTCCAGCAGTACTACACGACAACAATCAACAATTTTTACCCGTTTGAGGATAGGTCATACTAATATAACACATCAGCTCATATTGACTGGAGGTTCTATATCATCCTGTCCTTTCTGCTCCAGAACTGTGTCAGTGGAACACTTCCTCAGCGAATGTTTAGTGTTGGGAGAATTAAGGCAAAAATAAAAATATATAATTTCATTAAGGAATGTAAAATAGATACAATTTTGTGAATTTAACTTACATAATTTTCTAATATACTTTATATTTAAAATACTATTAATTAATTTTAATCTAGATAAGTATATACATAGTTATAATTAATGTAATTTTCATTATGCAATCGAGTCGATGGCCTTAGCTGCTTGTACTCTATATACATTAAGTTTTATATTTGTATATTTTACTTAATAAAAATAATAATAATAATAATATTATATTATTTATTATTTAATAAATGCATGTACATATACAATTTAACAAACTCACAAAGCTTTATATTTTTACCATTCAGATCGCGATTCGAGTTATTCCTTAGTTTATTTTGTATTAACTACGGTTATGGAGAAGACAAGCTGCTGACCACCTCCACCGCCGACGCCACACTCAACACCCGGTAATTATTCCATTCCAATCCCCTAGGTTAAGAAGCCCTGCTGGGGGGAAAAATATGCTAATTTGGGATTTAAATTTAAGCAAAATTGAAAAAAAAGATCAACTACACTATTGTATTTTGATGTCGTTTTGAGAAGATTTATAAAAATCGAAAAGATTTATAAATTTAACAAAAAATTTCGTTCAATTCAATTTTTAACAGCATTTATATTGTACACATGAAGTCAGGTTCAATGACATGCTCTTTTATATTGTAATTTGTTCAATACACTTGAAACTTTTTTCTTTTTAGTAGACATTTTTTTGGACGGTGTGAAAGCAACTCTCCCAAAAAATACATCCTTCCCTAGGCCTAATTTTGACGTCTATGGCTAAAATTTTTCACTTGTAGTTATTGAAAATACTGTCGTGGTTGTATTTCATCATCTATACTGCCATTTTCGTGAATGGATTCATTTTGCCATTCAATTAAGCAGCACGAGGTAGTATCAACTACTGGGGCATATGAATGTGTGAGCATATTGTAGCTTTTATGTAAAAGTGTATGTATTAATTTGAAATTTTCTTCCAGGCGTAATTCAACCACTCCCATTTCACCACGAGACAATTCGGGAGCGGTGAAGAAAAGTTGAAGAATGACTACAAAGAACGCGGTCTTGAAATTGAGAAAGAAAAAAAATCGCATCCATCTCAACGCATCCATGCCTTAATTGAAGTGGAAATTTTTAACAAACGTTAACCGAAAAAGGTTTATAACGATTTTGTAGAATCATTACCTATATTTAGTTTCCATACAATAGCGCGGGCACTATGTGCTACCTATATTATTCAAATCGAAGTTATAGAAATAAACAAGGTGAAAGAGCTGATAAACGAAAGGAAGATTTTCTTCAATTATTATTAGAAGAATTGTTTTGTTAATTTAAATATGGCCCCTATCTCAATACCTATACTGAGAGCAAATCATAAATCGAAGTACAAGGATGCTTTCAGTTATGCATAAATACATCGAGGATTCGGTTGCTAAATACAAACGAGATACGCATTAAAACATTTTACTACATCGTAATAAAATCCGAAGGCTAAGTGTGATTTATACACTGCTTATGATGTGTAACAGCCTGCCACTTAGTGTTCATATGCATATATTATAATTGTATCCATGAGTGTATTCACAATAAATGCAGACATAAATATACCCATGATAAAAATAATACTGAAGGTGGCGCAAACTGTGGTACCGCTAACCCTCTCACGAAACCCTCTCCTGCAAATTTCGTTTAGGTTACCAGATCACTGCAGCGAAGGGAAAGCATTTCTAACGTTATCGGGGCTCTAACAGGGCACTGTCTGATAGGGAAACATGCTGAAAGGTTGGGAGTATCCTTCCGAAGATGCTGTAGGAGCCGCAAGAACGACGAGGAGGAGGAAACGATCTTGCATTTACTGTGTAAGTGTCCTGCACTGTGTAAAAGCAGAATGCGATATCTGGGGTCACCGTTTTTGGATGACCTTAGTGAGGTCTCAAACACCGAGGTAAATTGCCTGTTGAGGTTCATCAGCGAGGCAAAATGGTTTGGTGAGGGGTAATTTCCTCTTGGATGGTACAAAATTTTTCCTTGTGGTAATACTGGCCTAAGTGAGCCGCTGCAGGCGGCTGCCACTCCAACCTAACCTAACCTAACCCTCTCTTTGAAATTTTGACAGAATTTCCACGCCACAACAGATTTTGGTTTGAATTCTTTCTAACATGCATACCAACGGGTTTCCTCTCATTTCTCTCCACTGGTAAATCTGGTGTGACATCACAGCCAAGTTATTCTCCGAATTTCTGATCAATCAGCGCAATCTTGTATGCCATCATTATTGAAATATACCCATATACAAGATCAGTTGTTGCAATAAAATAAACAAAACGTGTATGTTGTCAATCTTACAACGAAATATATTAAAGCAAAATTTAATTATTTTGCAGCATTTTAATGAAATTAAATTTATTTTTAACTTGAAAGAAAACTGTTTGCCGTTTTTATAGGAAAAATGCTATTTTGTGTTCTCGTACCTTTTGGTAGTTAGTCTCTATTTACTCTCACTCTAGATAGTAATTTTGCTATTTGCCATTTATTTATTTATTTATTTTATTTATATAAAATTGGCTTATAACATAAATCTTATAAGCTAATTGTGTTAGGAGCTATAGCAGTTAAGCCTTAAGCTCAATATGTACATAACAATTTCTACTCGTATGTAAATTAAAAGACTTTACTCCCGTTTTAGGATTTTTATTTATTTTAACAGCATTTGGCTGTCGTCTTGAGTACCTGTACGTAACTAACCAGCTAAATACAAAATAAGCCCTACTTATGCTACCCTCAAGCTATCCGCTGTTGGGAACGCTGCCGACGCAGCGCTAGCAGTTCCGGTGCTTTGCAGTAGCTGATCGTGAGAACGCAGGTACTTGCTGACTCAGGCCACGCGCAACCCATCGATGTAACTTTAGAGTTGTTTATGCGCTTTGCTTTGTCTGCTTTAGTTGTTACGTCCAACTTGCTGACTCAGGCCACGCGCAATATTTTCTGACTGCGTTGCCCGTGATAACTCTTCCCCTCCTAAGTTAGGGACGTCCTCGGACCTTCTTATTGACCCTTGTGCGATGTTTTCGACTACTCTTACTATTGCAGCCTGTCTGCTCTGATTTCTAAAAAAGGTTACGCAGAGCAGTAACACGACGACGATGGCTAGTGTTATTAGAATCAGTGATGTTGTAGTCAATCCTGTCTTATAACCATTGGTTAGGTGGTCCATCAACTGGCGATTTTCTATTGCACGATGTCGCAAGTAAGGTATGCTCATAATATCGTCGTGCCCAGTTATGTTTATTCGCGTAGCCCAAGGAGTTTCCGCCGTTCTTATGTGGAGGGCATTTCGATTGAAGAATATCGTTCCATTCACGCTAGCCTCACCCGAAAATGTCAGCAGGTAAGTACCTTTTTTCAGCGAAATAGTCTCATTGTCAGATGTTACAATTGCGGCGTGATCGTTTATGACAACCAGTCCATCATCAATTTCTTGTACTGGATCCAGGGGCGTTGCGAAGGTTCCAATCGTGGGGGGGTGATCTTGACTGATATGCCGTTTGATCTCGAAAGATTGCCGACTCTCTTTTATAGGTATAATAATGGATTAAAATTCAATTGAGGTGAGTACGTATTCCCGCATACTTAAGAATTTCAGCGAATTTGAAAAATTAAATAAACATAAAACTATTTCTGACAAAATCTTTGTTGTGCTCAAAAGCAGTATATAGTTGTTAACATAGAGTTCATAGTGAGATGCATTTATTAACTGAAAATGCGCAATATGTTACCAAATGAATTAAGAATCCTTCTATAGTGATTGTTCACTCTTTTTGGGTGCGCCTTTCTATTTACACGTGCTCAAAGTGGTAGACTAATGCAACTAAGTATATTTGCCTCACTAGAGAGTTCGTCCTTTTATAGAGGCAAGCGCAGAGCTTTTGCTCATCGTCCAAAAATACAAAAGCTTTTGTGGATCATAACTTCACATATGTTTGGAACGTAAGTTAATAGCTTACAACTACAGGGTTGCATGACAATACTTTACACTTAAACAATTGACATTAAGTCCTTACCCTATAAAATGAAATACTTATGCTACAGAGTTAATTTTAAACATACAAAATGGAAATAGTAAAAACGATGCTCTGTAATTAGAAATCTTTGGAATTGCACTTCCAATTTCTCCGACTAAAAAACATTTTACTTAACTCCAGTTCAGCCTAAACGAATATTTGCGATTCACCGCCGTGAATTCTCCGAATAATTCTTAAAAATTCACCATCTGGTAATATTTCTTGTGTGTATTTGCTATCAACTTCAACTTTGAATCGTCATCTCGAAAAAACCTTATTTTCAAAATCGCCGAATGATAATAATTTTACAACACAACTTCTAGAACAACTAAGTGTGGTGAATGAATCTATTTTGATGATACTCACAATTTTTTACAAGTTTTGAGATAAGAAATTTAGTGAAATTCTGATTTTTTTTTCAAATTTGCCGAAATTTAGATGCTCATGGTCGAAATTTTGTCACCGCACATTCAAAAATGCCGACTTCCAAAAATCTGGGGGGGGGGGGAGACAATTAATTGCGAATTTACTGTGATTTGCCGATTGTTATTGTCCGTAAGTTTATCCAGTTCCATCGTAACCCTTTGGAAGTCGTCGAAGTCCGGCGTTCCCGCTACAACCTTGAGAGCAGTTCCCAAGATATTTAGGCTACGCGTGTGTCTCGTTGGTCCAGTTACTGTTCGAAGAAGCTTATCGATTCGTTCCAGGTCAGCCGTCATCAGCTTCATTATGTGACTGTGTGGGTATAATTTTAATGTGGAACGGGTGCTGCGCATTAGTTCCTCATAGGCTGTCAAATTAGTTGTATGTCTGATGTAGCCGTAAGCGTCCCATGGAACTACGTCGCCGTCTGTAATGGGGATGTAGTCTGCGTGTGAGAAATCCACAACTTTACTATTTATCGTAGTTGAAGTCATGAGCAGGGTAAGGATCAGAGGTCTAGAAGATGAGAAAGAGGAAGATAAAGGAAAGGGTATAGGTTACTGACCTTAAATTTAGCTAACGAATATTATCCTTATGAACTATCCTACCATTTATCCTGATCGATGAGCCTAGGTCTTCCTGAACCACGCCCTCTACATACAAGGGAGTGAGTTTGTTACCTAGACGCTTATTTGACTTAATGTGCACTGTTTCTCCTACCGCAAATGTTCTTTCTGTTCTATTTTTATTGTGGATTTTTAGCGCTTCTTCCTGAGCCCTTTCAATTTTCTTTTTGGCTTCTCCGATATTTCCTAAGCGTGAGTGAAAAATATCTAAAGGTTTTTCGCCTGTTACGGAGTGAATGGTCTTGTTATACTCGATTGTTGCAAGTAAAATTAGATCCGTAGTATCCTCAACTCCCTTTTGTAGTTTTAAGCATCTAGCAATTTCTCCTATGGTGCTATGAAATCTTTCCACCTGCCCATTAGAAGTACTATGCAAGGGCGGGGCGTTCACGATTTCGATGTTGAAAAAGTCTCTGAGACAAGCTCTTATTGTATTTGAATTTAGCGATTTTTCATTATCGCAGAATATAGTTCTGGTTCCTGTGAATAGGTTGATCAATTGCAACAGGCGCGGTTTAACATCGATTATGGTTCGCGAGGGAATGGGCTGTACTACGGCAAATTTTGATAGCTTGTCCACGCAGGTAAGAAAGTATGTCGCGTTGGTAGCATAGATGTCGACGTGAAGGATCTCACCGGGAAAGGTAGGAACGGGTGTTTTTCCTATCTGGTGCTTTACTGGGTGCCTAACATACTTAGATTTTAAGCAAATTTTACAATTTAATGCCACCTCCCTAGCTTTTTTCTCCATTCTTTGAAAAAAATAATCATCCAGTATTTGCTTTACATTTTCTTGTGATGCACGGTGAGCTCTATTGTGCTCTTGTGCGATGATTTCCATTTGTTCGTTAGGATCGAAAATGTCTGTAACAAATTTAGTTGTGTGCCGGAATGTGGTGTTTGGAAACGTATTTACTAACCAGTTTTGAATCTGCGCTAACAAAGGTAGCTCGCAATGAATGCCATTCACTACGTCAGGTTTTACTGCTTCCAATAGCATTTTGAACAAAGTCTCTTTGTCAGGAAAAGTAAGGAGGTGCCGCAATTTATTTCCGAAAATTACAAATGTTCTCTTGGACGGGTGTTGGCCCGATTCTAAGATTAGTTGATTTCTATAGACATTTACCGGTTTTGAAACTGTTTCCACCGTATAGGTAAGCGATTGCTCGCTATGAATAGTGGCGGCATCTGATGCAACTTCTGCCTGTAAGGAGTTTATAAATTGCCGTGATAAAGCATCGGCTACTAAATTATCTTTCCCTGGCTTGTAATGGAGTTTGGCATTATATCCTTCAATAAAGGCTTTCCATCTTTTTATTTTTGGGTTTGGGTTGCGGTCGGACACCGCAAAGGTTAGGGGTTGATGATCTGTGTAAATGTTTAACTCCCTAACGCCGTATAAATAATGTGTAAGACTTTTAATAGCCCAAATAATGGCCAATAGCTCTCGCTCATTTGTGGCAAAATGCTCTTCTTTTTTGTCGAGTGTCCTCGAGATCATTGTAATCGGTCTCCCCTCCTGGGAGAGTACCGCGCCAAGGGCGTGTGAGGAAGCATCTGTAGTTAAGTCAAAAGCCTTCCTGAAGTCTGGATAGGCCAACATGACGTCTTCCGACGTCAGTATGGTCCTCAATTTGTTAAATGCATTAGTTTGGTCTTCATCGAAGGAAATTTTGATTTTCTTTGATTGGGAGGCCGACACCTTACCAAACTCGCTTCTAAGGATATTGGTTATAGGTTTTGCAATTTTTGCATAATCGCGAACAAAACACCTGTAGTAGCCAGCCATTCCCAAAAAAGACCGAACACCTCTTAATGTTGTTGGTTGTGGGAAGTTTTGTATTGCCTCAATTTTCTGCGGGCAGGTCTTCATTCCCCCTTTCGATATATGAAATCCAAGGTACTCGAGCTCTGTCTTAAAAAATTGCGATTTTTCCACAGAAACCCTCATATTAGCATCAAGCAAGCTTTTTAAGATAGCCTCTACATGTGCCAAGTGGTCTGCTTTATCTTGAGAAAAAATAATGACGTCGTCTATATAAACAAAGCAATATTTGCCAATATGCTCCCTAAAGACGTCATCGATTGCCCTTTGAAAAATGCCAGGCGCATTCTTTAGGCCAAAGGGCAGACGGCAGAACTCGTATTTACCATTACATACCGAGAACGCGGTTTTCTCCCGATCTCGCTCGGCGAGCTCAATTTGGTGGAACCCGGACTTAAGGTCCAGGGTTGTAAATAGCTGGGCTTTCCCAAGATTTGATAAAATAACCCCTACGTTGGGGATAGGATATGAATCATCAATAGTTTTTTCATTAAGTTTTCTGAAATCTATTACCATTCTTTTCTTTTTCACTCCGTTTTCGTCGAAGCCTTTTTTGTCGACAACCCATATGGGGTTGTTGTATGGCGACCTCGAAGGTCGTATTATATCATTTTTTAGTAAGTCTGCAATTTCAGATTTTACAAAATTCGCAATACCTAAAGGGTATGGATAGAATTTTGCATACGTTGGTTCACTATCTCTAGTGCGGATAGTAGCCACTACATTTGTGTTGTAGGGCAGCTTCTCATTCGGATCTGCAAAGACCCCAGATACGCGTTTAATCATATTAAAAAATATTTCCTTAACGCTTGCCGGGACTGACTCGGTCTGAAGTTGAAGATGGCTAACATCTTCGCTTTTGAGGAAATTTATTGTTCCTTTTCCAAATTTATGCTCAATAACACCTTTTTTAAGGTTGATATTGGCATGGATCCTATTCAATAAATCGAGGCCTACGATTCCATCAAACATTTCTAAGTCTGGTAATATAAAAAAATCTGACACTACCCCAAATAAGTGTACTCTACATTTTTTAGAAACATCAGTGCGTCCGTGTATAGATTTTACTGTAAATGATTTGTCAACAGGCTTGACCCCCTTTAGGCCCGCTAGAGGCTTGATATAATTTTTTGAGGCACCTGTGTCAACAAGAAGTCTTACCTCCTGCCCACCTAGAGTTTTAGAGATCGAAGGCAGGAGAGACCTTCCTCTAAAAAATTTACATCTTCTACCTCCACATCCTCAACAACTGGCTCCGATAATTCCTCATATGATTCTGAGCTTGGTTCGTTGCCATATTTTTGGTTCAAATTATTTATTCTTTGGAATTTTGGTGTTGTACGCCGATCGGAGGATGCCTGGCGCTTTTGAAATTGCCCATTCCTATTTCCTGTGAAAATTGTATTTTGCCGTAGGCGAGATGACGAGGGGTCTATATCCATCAGTTCTTGCCGAGGTTGCGGGTCCCGATTTCCGCCCTGCCGATTCTGATTAAAATTTGGTTGGTGATAATTTCTATTTCCGTTTCGTTGGTGGAATTGGCTGCTAGGTTGGTTGTCACTCCTATACTGCCTGATGAAATGAGGATTTCTTTGGTTATCAGTGTTTGCCCTATTGTACGCGTTTTGATTACTTCTTTGGCTGATTTCAGTTCTTTTTGTCACGTCGGTTGATCTATTCGCGAAGTTTGTTGCAAAAATATAACGCTCATGATTCGCATCGACCTCTTGAGCTAGTGCCAACGCGGTTGGCAGGTCACTAGGTTTCGATGCGAAAAGGATATCACATAGCGGTTTTCTGAGCCCAGAAATAAATACTCTGAGAGCATTTTCGCGATATTTTTCATTAATAGCATCTGCAATATTCGTTTCGTAAGACACTTTTGTTTTGTTAGCGAGTAAGGATAATTTTTTCTCTACCTCATCGTAAAATTCTAGTACACTAGAAGAGCCCTGTCTAAGAGTAGAAAGTTCCTGCTCCACTAAGTAGGTTGGCCGCTTGTCGGCATATGTAAAATCAAGGCGGGCTATAATAGCCTCAAAATTTAGAACCGTACTAAAGGATGATAAAAGCGCATCGGCAGCTCCACGGATTTTATTTCTTATAATGGTAACGGCTTGATAGTGCCGTGAGCTACCCCCGTAGTCCTTAAAAATTTAATATGCGTTATGTGCCGCCTCACGCCAGGACACATAACACTCAGGTTGTCCTGAAAATTCAGGCAAAGACTTCACAACGTCCAGTGATTCGTCACAGGTTCTGCCCGTTACAATCCTAATTCTTTCATACTTCGCGACTACAGGTTTTTGCGATAAATTTACAATTTGGTCCTGCATGACCCTAAGACTATCCTCAAACTCCCGTCTCTGCATTCCTAAAGCGGCAGAGACGGCCGCGTTTACTACCTGTGAGAGCTGTGTCTCGTTCATGTCTGTCCGCTCTGATAGGTTGATGTTATCAAAAATAGAAATTAAGTCAGAAAGATCTGTTGTGCGTTCGTTAGTGTGATTCATATACCGGGCAACCAATTAGGAAATGTAGCTATAATATTTACCTTTTCTTCAAAACCATTTAATAGAATTTTAATTTTAAATTTTAAATTTTAAAATGTTGAAAATATCTTTTATTCAAAAAACCGAAAATCGAGTCGCTCACTTACAGTAATTCCATATCGTATGTCTAATCTCTGTTGTTGTAAATTAAGATTTAACAATAGTTGCACCGACACTTGCACTTGAATCAGTTGACCTTTCCTTGTTTCCGACCTTCGGCTCTGTTGCGAATAAGTGGTGTTGCGAAAATTTCCAACGGTGGTATCCAACGATGCGATTCTCCAGCGATGACGACGGGATTGATGATGATGCGCGAGCCTGATGAAGATTATCAGGAGCGAAACACGACAAAAATATCTTGCTTTACATTTAACGGAAATCGCGTTAAGATTTTATTTACTAATTTAATTTTAACGCGGGCGACAAATAATTACTTAAAAACACAGCCCCATGTTGGGCGCCAATTAAAAGACTTTACTCCCGTTTTAGGATTTTTATTTATTTTAACAGCATTTGGCTGCCGTCTTGAGTACCTGTACGTAACTAACCAGCTAAATACAAAATAAGCCCTACTTATACTACCCTCAAGCTATCCGCTGTTGGGAACGCTGCCGACGCAGCGCTAGCAGTTCCGGTGCTTTGCAGTAGCTGATCGTGAGAACGCAGGTACTTGCTGACTCAGGCCACGCGCAACCCTTCGATGTAACTTTAGAGTTGTTTATGCGCTTTGCTTTGTCTGCTTTAGTTGTTACATCCAACTTGCTGACTCAGGCCACGCGCAATATTTTCTGACTGCGTTGCCCGTGATAACTTGTATAAATACATAGATTCATTTTATTTTATATTCTATGATAGAGGTTGGTTCTTTTAAGGAATTTAGTTATTAGGGATATTGATTCAGCAGAAGGAACTGAGAGGTGTGAGATTGGGTTTGTGTTGGTAAATATTAGCTGTCTGCATGTGGCATGCAGTGGGCAGCTCATCAGAAGATGGCTATTTGCCATTTTTACAGGATTTTACAAGAAAAGTACTGGATCGGAGCTAATAAGATCGAAGGGCGCACATTACGCGAGCATTAAGGCGTATGTGATAATGAATTTGATTAGGCGTGTGCGTATCGCATTAGGATACAGGAAGCTTCTCATGTGTGATTATATTTGTATTTTACGTAGTACTGACTTCAATTTTTTTTATTAAGTATTCTTAAGTTTGCAGGGCCTAAAAACCACAATTCCTTATTTGAGGGAACGCGATGCTCCGCTAAAGTTGGTACCATTGTCGGAGTAGACGTTTTTCGCACAAGTGGTTTTATTAAATAAAGATAAAAATGCAATTGGGTTAATTCGAAGTTATATTCAATCAAATATATAAAAGAGCAAAGAGTTGCTAATTGATGACAATGATAAAGACTTTACCTTGTGGTGCGATGTGGTAGTCGACGTGTTCCTCTGGGATCCAGGGACGAAGTGAAGTTTAGAGAAAATGTACGGTTGTCGTCCACCGCAATTACATTAGAAAAAAAGTAAACAGTAAAACTTAACGAAAACAATTATCCGGCGGGAAATACGGTGAACCGGAATAATTCGCAGTTGCATATGTATATGTAAGTGTATATGAGTATACATATGTATTTTGGCGGTTAGAAAATTATTTAGGCTACCGTCCTAAACTCCACGTCCACGAAATTTTTTTCAAATGGCTCGCGGAAGAGCGCATAAGTTGCGTTTGCGACCGTTTTTTATATATTGTGCAGATCTTGCAATTCTGTATAAAATCCCGGACACACTATCGTAATTTATGGCTCGTTCTTAGTTTATGAGCAAATTACAATGAAACTAAGTAATTTAGCCTGTCAATAAATTAATATGAAATGAGGTATTTTATTACAAGCTAAGAACGAAATCACGAACAAATACTGTCGGCTCTAAATACACTGGACGATGCATTTTGGAATATTAGCGTTCTCTCAATTGTTTAAAGATATATAAATATTGCGTTCGAATCAGACGCAACATTAACTGGTTTTCACCATGTAGTGAAATTTGATGGACGCTCGGCACTGAAAGTCGAGAAAAACTGCAATTGTACGGAAATATAATTGGATGACTTTTGTTGACGAGGCGACCACCGGTTCTTATTACACCCTGTTTAACAATTTAAGGACTAAGATACAGTATTTCACTTTTTGTTTCGACGGTCTTTCCCAGAGTAGAAGATGTATGTGTATCCACGCACTAACAAATCGTCGTTCTCTTTTTCTTTCTCCATCTTATTTAATTTTTCACTTATTTTTGCGCAGTTAGATCTTTGGGTGAAAGCATTTCTGATGCTAGGAATTCATCGTAAGCTGCTTTAGCTTTCTCTTACTTGGGTTTCAGTTCTGAATTTTTAGCGTGAATATCGAATGTTCACTCGTTGGCACTAATTTGGAGGAATTCCTTATTTGTGCATACAAGCAAATTTGAAATGTATTAATATTTTGTGAACTATCAATGGAATCAGACGTGCTTCGTAAAGACATTTTTTATAGGCAAATTTATTTTTCCAAAGTTACATTAAATTTAATTTAACGCTTAATATAAAATCTAAGCCAAAAAAATATATTATATTTATTATCAATCAGGCCTCCAGCAATGAAAGGTGTCGATTTCGATACATTGCCGGTCAATTGGATGACCAATAAAAAAGCATGGGTGACAACTACAGTTTTCACAGAATAGTTCATTAAATATTTTGTGCCAGAAACTAAAAAATATATAAATGAAAAAGGCTTAGAGTTTAAAGTTCTTTTGCTGGTAGACAATGCACCCGGGCATCCTCAGTTGGAACACGAAAATGTACAACATTAAACGAACATTGCAATACATTTTGAACACTTTGGATAAGGATAAAGGTCTTACAGTGATTGACGGCTGGAAAAAGTTTTTTATTAACGATTACGTAACATATGCTGCTTTAGCATTATCAGATTTACGAACATGAACCTTAAACGCATGTTGGAGAGCAATTTGGGCTGAATGTGTTGAAAGTAAAAATCATGTGGATTCATATACAAACGAATATTCCAATATAATTACTTTGGTACACGCAGATGGTGGGGATGGGTTTGATGACATTGATGAACTGCTGGTTGATCAAGGTCTTAGCGAAGATGAAATATTACATTTTGCCTCAGATAACGCTGACTCTATAAAAAGCAGTGATGGTGACGTTTTAAAATTACAGCACATTTTATTCAAGAAGGATTTCAACTTGCAAATAAATTAGGATACCATTTCGTCACAAACGATCCCAAAGTCGAAAGAGCTGCACAATTCTAACGTCAGTTGAATTATTGTATGGCTCGTTATAAAAAATTATACAAAGAGGTAGCTACAACTGGCAAATAACGACTTATAAAAATGTAGATGCCGAACGGGCAAGAAAAAGTCCAGTTCAAAATTATTCCAGCGATGATAGGGACTTTATACACATTCGCAGCAAGCGAATGCAGGTAACTGATGATGACCGCATTTTAATTTATGTTCCTGTATTTGTGATTATTTGTTTTTATTTTTTCTTACCTTAAAAATGTAATAACCTATTCATTTTGTTAACAATGTCATACATTTAATTTACATTACTTTTAGGGTTAGAGTGCATATCTTTTTTTTTTTTAATAACTATCATTGTTTGTGTAAATACAGTAGACGCTCACAAATTAGAACTCTCAGAATAAATATTCATTAATTAGAACCAGTGATTTTAATGCATTGAACGCTATGAAATTAGAACTTATTTTTTTTTTAATTTTTGACACAAGGGAATTCCCTTTTTGTTTTTATTTAATTCAACAAAGTTAAAATACAAAGGGGAATCGCCAAGTTATGTATTTGATTCCTTTTGCATTTTTGTTTTGTCATATTTTTGGTGCATTTTGGTCATTCGTGTGTGAAATTTGATACGCGTCTACATATTTTGGTAGACTCTATCGAAAAGTGAAAGTAACTTATTAAAAATGTCAAATAAACGTAAAAAACACTTTATCTTTGGAAACCAAAGTAAAGATATTGGAAAAGCTGGAAAAAGGAGTTCAAGGGAACCGCCTAGCGCTAGATTTCAATGTGACCAAATCTGTCATCAGCTATATCAGGTCAAATAGATCATCTACAGGCCCGTTTTTTTTGTAACCTAGTTGCAAAAAAACACTAAGTAGGATAAGAAATAACATGTAAAACAACAACACTAACTCGGAAAAATTTGCGAGTTGAGCCAACACGGTTATATGATATCCGACCTGAGATGTAGTGTTGTGAAGCAAAAAAAACCGCTCTATTGTGAATGGGCTCTGGAAAAATACTTGGGAAATTTCAATCAACTGTCAAATCTTGTTTGTTTTATGGACACATAAACAAACCAAATAAAAATGGAACAAAGGTAAGTAAAATTTGCGCTTCGTATACTTATTTCACATAAAATTATGAATTAAAACGTGTTTGTTATTTCAGAATGCAAGAAAAAAGGCGAAAAAAATGGTCACGTGAGGAGACAATTGGGTTTTTGAGATGCTACCTCGCCCGGAAAACGGAGTTCGAGCACCCAAAGAGAAAGAGGTTGGCCTACGCGAACGTGTTAGAAGACATGGTGTCCATGTGCATCACGGTAGGTTCAAGAAATATATGTTTGAAAAAGTTATATATTAATCCACTTCCAGGAATGAAAGGACGCCGCTGTGTTTGGAGTCGAAGATGCGCAGTCTTCTCCAGACCTATAAGGCGGCACGGGACAACAACTGCAGAACTGGGGCCCGCCCGTGCTTTGCTCCCTAAATGGAGCAAATGGACGAAATATTTGGAAGATGTGAGATTTTTTTAAATGACCACACGGTTCATGTGGGTTACGGACCGTTTAAAACACTGAATTTTTTTTTTTTTGTAAATTTGCTTTTGGTTTTTATTTTACTTGTAATTAGAATAAGAAATGATCTGAATTGAATTTTACAAATGATACTAATTGTATTTGTATTAGTTTTATAGATTTTAACTTGAATAAAATGCAATGATTTTTGCAAATATTTTTATTAGTGAATTTAAAGATATAAATATACATACATATGTATATGCAGTGAAATTTTGAAATAATATTTTGTTTTAAAAGATTTGCCTTCTGTCGAGGGCTGCGTCTAGGTTTGATTCTTCAAAACCTTCATCAAATGCAAACGTATTTTCATCACTCACATCGTTGATATCGCACAAATTTGCTAGTTGCCTAAATGCCACTGTATTGCTTACATACCAAATGAACACAGATTTTTTTTTTTGGTAATATACGCGTTCTACCACAACCAGATGTGTCAGGTACGCAGTTAGATTCCGAATACTTCACTGAAAATAAAATAGCATTAAGTTTATGTATTTCTTTTACACACATTTTGTTATTACTTGTTAGGTGTTCCACAGTTTGGCGTCTTAGCCTCATGTGTATTTTGAAATCTGCCTCACTCATTGCATCGAGTGTGCCTTCAAAATTGGAGCACTTCTCACGTGCCTTGTTTTCACTCTCCGAGTCTTTAGAAGAGTTGGAGCTTGCATAAATCGTTCCAATACTTCTAGTATTGCTCACCCGTGTACAAAGACATCATCTACAAACGTAAGAGGTTATTTAATGCATTTATTTAATGTTTTTAAATAAATTTAATAACTTACCACAGAATCCTCAGAATTGCTCATTTTGTTTTGCTTTAAAATTTCACTAAACAAATCATATGTTTAATGACAGATTTTGCCAGTTTTGTGGAGTAACTCAAAGGAAATTTTATCCGAGTTGGAGTGTTTTTTTGCAACTAGGTTACATGAAAACGGGCCCTATATTAAATGCTGTTTCCAACACCTACCAGGAAGCAGCAAATAAATCTATACACCGTGATAAATATCCGAAAATGGAAAGTCATCTCTATAAGTGGTTTTTAAACCACCGTTTATTCACAAATTTCGTGAAAAGGTCGCTGAAATGGGGTTAATGGAGTCACAAATATATAATGTGGACGAAATCGTATTATTTTATCGTTGCCTACCAGATAAAACGTTTGTGAAAAAAGTGAAAAGTAGTAAAAAGAAAAAAAATTTTGCTTTAATTATTCTTTAATTTTAAAACATTTTTTGTTCAACAGGTGCAACCAATTGATCAAAATCCCATAAGGTTAACAAAACTTGTTTACAAAAGTAAGTTACTTGCTCAAATAATTGCTGAAGGTGGTGAACTGAATGGTGTATTGAAATCCCATTCCATTCGAAACGCAATATTATTTTTGAAACAAGCTTGGGATGAGATAACGCAAACAGCGATGAGGAATTCTTGGTCCAAATTGCTTAATTGGGACTCTGACCAATACGACAGCGATGATAATGTGCCATTAGCACAATTGGTCAGAAAGAATAATGACTGCAATGAAGCTCTCCAAACAAATCTAACTCTTTTAGCAGAAATTGACCCAAACAAATGCATCTGTATAGATGACATCGAGAAATCGAAAGAGGATGTGCTTGAAGACGGATCTGAGTATGAACTGAGTAGCGGTGATGAGTATTCTGATAGTTGTCAAGACGATATTGTTGTTATTTCGAATACTATAGCCATTGAAAGCGCTAATAATTTAATAAAATGGTGCAACAAGAGTGAATTGTTTTCCACTAAGCACATGGCCAATCTTTTGGCCCTCCGTAACGATATTGTTATATTAGATTTAATGAAACCAAAAAAAAAAAAAACAAATATTACTGATTATAGATATGTTAAAAAAGGGACTAATTTTGAACTAGGTTCCCATTCCCCTGTATTTTGAATTAATTTCTGAAATTTTAATTTTTTTTAATTAAAAAAAAAATTATGTTATGGACTGAATTGTTATGTTTTTTAATAAATAAATAAAACAAATAAAAAAACAGTTTTTTATTTGGTTCTTGGAAGTAGCTTAACTCTTACTTTTATTATTTACGCTACTAAAAAAACGACCAGAAATTAGAACATTTCGGAAATTAGAACTACCTCAAAAACAAAGTGGTTCTAATTTGCGAGCGTATACTGTACACCTTATATACATACATATGTGATTTAATAAAATTAATACTTGGTCTTAAAAAAGCCTTGTTTTTCACTAATTTTAATAGGTTTTAAAGATAATGTATTTTTTACACGGTTAGAATAAACCTCCGTCCCTAACGAGTGGCAGTAATTATAACCATAGTGTTCAATCGATGCAGATATCATTTTAAGGCATTTTGGTAAACAACATTATTCGTCGTATTATTTGGAGCTTAAATATGTAAATTTTTAGGGATGCCCACGCTTGAGCAAGCAACGTATACTTGACCATGAGAAAAGCATGAGGGTTCTAAATGGATTCCTGCGACGTTCAAAGATTGCCCTTGTGCTTTGCCCTTGTGCTTTGTTGATTGTCACGAACTGGAAACTGAAGTCTTTTGAATTCGAAAGGCATGTCGGAAGGAATTTAATGAATGCGTGGTATGAAAACATCTTCTCCAGCAGATGTGCCTGATGAAATCGTAGCTTCAATGACGTTTGGATGTAAATTTTTGACGATCAGTCGAGTTCCATTCCACAATTTTGGTGGCCTCAAGTTTCTGAGCATTATTGGTGATCCTACTTTCAAACATAATTGATGTGATGGCATTCTTGTTGGTTCTACTGAATTAAGAAACTCTAAAGGGAAGTTGACTGCTTGCTCTTGATCAGTGACAGTGTCAATGGACTTGTAAGTTGTTACAGTCCCCGGTAACTTGTTCTGAATCGTCATGTTAAGGTTAGCCACTTAGTCGTTTCGCGGTGCATGATTTTTGTAATTGGCTACAATGTCATTGAATACACTGTTAACAACATCATCTAAAGATTCACTCAAGTTGTGGAAGTTTTCTGGAAATGTTACTGAGTAATTGCCTGGCGTATTCATGAATCGTCGTTCTTCGATTTGCAGAAGCTGTTGCGAAAATTCTGGTTAGGCTACATAGCCTTGCAGACGAACTCGCATATTTATTGACACTGTCAATTTCTCAACTCGCCTCCACAGATAAAAAGATTTGAGACACGCTATATTTATTTATTAATTGACCTTTGCATATGTAACCAGAAAACGTATTTCGTAAACGTTGTTTTAAATGTGCCGAAATGTTATCGTTACTACAATCGTACAAATTTAATGAAATGGATACTCGGCTTTAAATTCACAAAATCTCTCCAGCACAAGTTCAACTGTGATTTGCCTCCGGCATGGCATACAAAATATACAAAAACCAAGTAACATTGCTTTAATCCGACGTATGGAGAGCTGTCGCTGAATTGTGTAGCTATTGTGTAGCTATTGTGTTTGCGGAGCTACGGTGTTTAAGAAGCTGTTGTGTTTATGGAGTGGTTGTGTTTATGGAGCTGCTGTGTTTGTGGAGCTGTTGATGCTTTTAATTATATCCTCGGCGACGAAGGACCAGACTCGTCAGCGCGAGTGAATCAAAAATTTGGTGTCCACGTTCGCGCAGATGATAATACGAGAAATAAACACATGAAATCTTATTAGTACCTATCATAATTCATTTGGAAAATTGAAAGTATATATAATATGAATGTATGCTTAGGTGAATTGCAATTCAGTAAATGTGTGATTGTATATCACAGCGAAAAATTACCTTTTAATTATTTGATGAAGCTTGGTGGCTTGAGCAGACAGACACGTCTGATCACTTGGAATCTTAGAAGGAAGTGAAAGTCCGCTTTGTAGAGGTTTTTATTATTTCTTCGTTTAACCGCATGTTCGAAAAAATTGATATCTTCTTTGAGGTAGGCTTGTCATCATAACACTAGTGGCGAGTGTTAAATACCAGGGCGGTACGGCGTATTCGCGAATTTAGTATATACTACATAAGTAGATCCAAACAGGATGAGCACACCAACCATAACCATTTCTCCAACAATAATGGTATAAAAATAGAATTGTTATAATCAACAACAGCCGCACATTCATGTAATAACGGAGAATGCCGTACTTGAAATTGTGTTTGCCATAATAGAAAGAGGAGAAAGCAACAGCAGTGTACACAGCTTGCCTTGTTCAAGTTGTTAATGTGTTGCCTTAAGGAGTACTGCTACGAGTTGGCTGTTGAGGACGTGAATTCGGGCCTCGGAAGAAGTGTGATGAAGAGTTTTGGTGATCTCCGAAATAGCTATAACTTATACTTGTTGTTTTTTCTATAATTTTTCCTATTAAAAATGATGTTTAGGTCATACATTTTTTTGTTGATACGAAAAAAATTAATATACATACATATGTATGTAATGGATGAGCACACCAACCATAGTAATTTTTCTAACAATAATAATATAAAAATATAACTGTTATAACCAACAACAACCACACATTCATGTACGAGTAATAGCGGCAGACTGCCGGACTTGAAAATGTGTTTGCAATAATAGGAAGATGAGAAAGCAAAACAGTGTACACAGCTTACTTAGTGGTTAATGTGTTGCCTTAAGGAGTACTGGTACGAGTTGGCTGTTAAGGACGTTAAATAACTATAACTTGTACTTGTTGTTTTTTTCTATAATTTTTTCTTTTAAAATGGCCTTGTGGTCATACACATTGTTCTTAATTCGTGACTGTAATTTTCACATAATGTGCGTTTGTGGCAAGAATGTCATATTTACTTCAAAAAGTCAAGAACTCTAGGATGGCAACATTGCCACTCTAGTCCACCTATTATCAGCTAGCAGGCAGCATGGCGGCTTGCCAGGGACAAATACGCGAAATAATTGGCAAAAGTAATAAAGTTGTTAAAAAATCGTAATATTTGTATTGAAATGTTAAAAAGGCCGTGCATTCGATTTTTACAATTGTAGTTTATATAAAAAAAATGCATTAACAATCGGCCGCTGTAGCCAAATGTGTAATGTGGCGTTTCATTCGGTGGCTCCCCGGTTCAAATCCTGGCCGTCACAAGTAACTTTAAAAATTATAGAAAAGTTTTTTCTAATAAAGGTCGACCCTCGGCAGGCAATGGCAAACCTCCGAGTTTTTTTTTCTGCCATGAAAAAACTTTTCACAAAAATCATTGGTCTTTCGGTGTCGGCGTAAAACTGCAGGGCCCTGAATTTATGTTACAATAGCAAGACGCACGCCCCACATTGAAGGAGATATTCGGCCATACGGCAAACTATGGTACATATAAGTGCCAAATTAGTATTATTTATTATTAAATGAATAATATATATACATACACTAGCTAACCCAGTGCGCTTCGCAACACCTTTCAAGTGGAGATTATGGGGTGATGTTTTTATATTGTAATGTTCACATATTATATCTGTGGGGTAAATTCGTAGCTAATAAGTCTTTTGGATTTGAATAAAATCAGCCTGTAGATACGGATTTTAGAAATACAGCGACTACAGCGCCATATATTGCTCCAACTTCCCAGTTTGTTTTATTCTATTTATTTGGCTAATACATGATCTGAATTTGAATCAAATGGGATCATAAATACGGTTTCGTAGGTATCTTAAATCTATGGCGAATACGTATTTTAAATTTGAACCAAATTTTACTGTAAATATGGTTTTTAGAAATATCTCGACTCCAACGCCTCAAACGTTGTCCTGCCTAAATTTTTTATTAATTGCGTTTGCATATGCATCCAGAAAACATATTTCGGTTTCTCTCATGGATAACTTATATAGAATTAAATTAATTTTGGCTTTTCAAAAAGATGGCAATCCTCTTGAAAACATTTATTCATATATATCATAAGTCAAGAAACATAGGTTTATACTAATTATTTTTAACTAAACTGGCATATAAATTATATTCATCTATAATACAGAACGCATATAAGCTTTCTGCTAGCCAAAGGAACGGTTTCACATTCATTTTTTACTACATAACTTGCGTATAATTTAATTAAATTCGGCCGTTCAAGTAGGTGGCAACTAAAATTAGCTTTTAGCTTCACAACCCTCTCCCAAGCAAACAAACCCAAGCCTAACACCTTCCTGGAGTAGAAACTAATAACTATGCATGTATTTCCTTCCTTTAACTAATATATTATATTAACATCAAAGTATGCACTTATCTTCTATAAATTCGCTCCACAATCGTCACCACAACCGCTTCGTTGCGCTGTTAATTTCGCACTGACTCTCTCGCTCGAACATCCTCCGGCCTTGAGACTCGATATATCTCGAGGCTCAACAGGTTCTACTAGTGCTGGCAAAAGCCTTTTTTAATAGACGGTTAATGTATAGTTATCTTATGGACTACCACCCCACTGCCTGAATGTTGGTTTGCCAATTGTCCCATTTTTCTCTTGGTCGTTCACATTCAGGTTTTGTCTTTTTTTTTTACCGCCGTTTCGATGCTTTTGAGACTCTTTAAGACAACCATCGCTTTATAATCCCCAAAGCTTTTGCGTGATGATCGGTCGACATTGCCTATATGTTGTTAAATTCTCCGGCCGTTCAATGAGAATTTTCTCGATTAGAGCTGTCATCAAAGGTGCTCATGTTTGGCGGATCAGCTTCACCTATGCACCTGGGTTCTGGTAGATTTCAGATGCTCAACTGACTGGAACGAAACCGAACTGCAGAACTACCCTACGCCGATTTTCCCTTCATTTTCTAACTGCTACACATTTAACAGGTCATAGGCGAAAGGCCTGCGATGCCCAGGTTGCAGGGCATGCTACAGTAAACCAAAGCACTGCTCTGACCTTTAACCCCCGCATAGACATTTTTGCAAATGGTGGGTTGCACCAATTCCCACCCCCTGCGGAACGAGTACTCAATTATCTGCATGCTGCTACGCGTATGCGTAGATCTGAAGTGAGAGCCTTCAATGACCTTTGCAGTAAATATGTCGCAGAACTGAATGTATTCGCGATGATTTCGGTGAAATATAAAAAAAATAATGGAGATCCCGCAAATAGCGTATGCAAGAAACGATTATTTACAAGACTCCACGCTTCTAAAAATGAGCTTCCAAGGATCTCACGCAGACACCTTACACTGATAATGCGCCCATTGAAATACTCATCAGGTTGGCGTGGCTCAATCATTAACCCACCAATACTACCAAATTACTTCTCATATTCTGCACAAGTGATTTTATAAGCATCTCGATACAATACAGACGGGATTATCAACTAGCAACCAAGACAAGGAAAACCAAACCGAAACCTTCCCTTCAAAATTCGCTCATAAAGTCCTTGATACATATTTAGTGAAATTCTCATAAGAGCGGTTAGACCAAAAATATGCTTAATAACGCTGCCGCACTATTTCTCAAAAGGGCTTAAATCGCAGTTTTTCTTTAATCCCCATAAAGATACTGATGTATAGTCGCTGGTCTACCTGGCATGGCTGCCAATATCGTACCTTGTATTATGTATGGCTACGAACCTCATTACAAGTGACCTTGAAAATAATTGGAAAATCCGCTAAAATATGCAAGGTAACAAATCTCGAAACTGTCTTAAAATTTTGCCAACCATATAATCAACATAACGCGCAAACAGTTTCAGCAGCCGACGGTCAGCAGTGACTTGCCATTCTTAAAACAAATCTTAGCGCATGATAGCCCAGGGGCTACTAGCCTCCGTACCCAATAAGGGCATAAATCTCGCTTACGCTGTTAAATAACGGCTTACTGCCTAGACGCTCCTCAAGTCACGCACTTGACTCTGTTCCTCCTTTGAAGAATCAATTCATATAGATTCGACAATTAACCAATAAACCATTACATCGAAATTTTGCCTTCAAAGAGTCAATTTATAAAACGCTTGAGTCTCTGATACGATGGTAAGTCGCTGATACGCCTTTAGTAAATCAATTCACAAATACCTATTATGTCGCTGATGTATGTATGTTTATAATGCGCTGTTATCGCTTTAGAAACTAATTCTCAACAACGCTTAAAGTCGCCGACGTTTTATAAGCAGATGTTACGCCACTAAAATCAATTTATCTATATCCTACCATACGCAGCATGCTCACCGCTATTCCGCATTTAAGTAATCAATTTATAAGACGCGTTAATTATCCGATACGTTTGTAAAATGCTGGGATTCCATTATCTATCCGTTCGCGAATGCGCTTTAAGTCGCAGTTATGAATGTTTATCTATAGGTCGCAGCTACGCAGTTACGTTACGAAGACGCATTAGGTCGCAGATATGTTCATAAGTCGCTATTATCGCTACAGAAACCAATTCAACAAAATGCTTTAAGTCGCCGATGGGGTTTTATAAACCGATATTGCGCCACTAAAATCAATTTCATCTTGAGATTCTTAAAGTCGCAGATATGCATGTTTATAAGTCGCTGTTATTTCTCAAATGATTGGTTTCTAAAGAATACCTTAAATCGCAGATATTTCCCAAATCGCATCATTTGCCGTGTTAACTTTGTTTACTTTAGACAATTGGGCCTTTTGGATACTTTCGTTGCAGATCACGCCATCGTAAATCCTCCGCAGGCTAACGTGACCCCCTATATCGCCCCCCTATATCACCCCATTGCTTTGAATTTTTAAATCATACTCTCCCCAAATTCCTGAAACTGCTATTTTGCCCTTAAACCTCGCTCGTACCGTCGTTGAAATTCGATTGATGGTGCTTCAAGTCGCAAATGGGTTCACAAATCGCAGTATATGTATATTTCCATATTAGTTACTTAATAAAGCAGTTTCTAAGTCGCAGGTGAGCGATATTTCCTACATATATATGCTGTAGTCGCTGTTACACATTCCATTAAAATCAATTTATTATTTAAGTCGCAGATATAATTGCAAGGCTATAAGATACTCTTAATGAGTTGCTCACTAAACTAAGCTATTTATATAGTGCTTACCAAATCGCTGTCCTCAAAGCCCTAACCACACGCAATCTTCGCCTTGATTATCTTTCTTCCGCCACCAATCTGTGATACCTTAGGACTTCTGCTGACTTCTGTCTCTTACTAATAAACATATACATACATATATGTGCCCAATAAACTTTGTAAAGCTGACAAAATACCATAAGTAGGTTTATATCTATTTTGCTAACTGCACTTTTTTAACACAAGGTTGCAGGGTTGAAACTCCATGAGGCTCGTGGAGTGGGAGTTTTATATCACTACCTCCGTAAATCTGTAGCACAACCGAATTTATTTGCTATGATCATCGCGAAATATAACAAGGCAATCTGCCAATGGTAATCCCACAACGCTTAATTATGGGCAACAATGCGCACTGCGGTAAAGGATTTTCTAATGCCCTTACGCAGACATCTACAACCACCTACTGAAATCCCAGTCCCGATATATTCATGGTATATGTATATGCTCATGGCCTATGCCAATCAGTCCAACAGACGCTGAATTTGAGAAAAAGTAACAAGCTATACATTTATAGATCAGTCTAAGTAGTACTATTGTCTTCGACCCCTAGAGACGTATTACTATCTGCACCTGTCTTATTCACTCCTGTGTCTTTCATACTTCTTGGTTAGCGCTCTCCGTTCCCCCACCAACTAAACTATATGGTATCTTGTACGCCAGATCGTTGTGGCTAAGTTATAACCCCACCATCGCTACAAAAGTAGTTATCATCTTTGCCAAAAGTGCGTCTATGAGTATATTGATGCAGTGTAGTCATGATTAACAATCAACAGCCACAACAAATGGAAAATTTGTCTCACAATTCGCACTGAAAGTCGCTGATGTATATTTTCTGAGATTTGCCTAATAGTAAATTCAGCTGAAGTTGTATTCAAAATCACTGTAACAACCAAAACAAATTGCTTCATATAACTTCTTTAAGTCGCAGGAGTTTTTCCTTAATCGCTCACTAAATCTCTTTTACGCTGTTTAACAACTACACGCTCCATAAGGCCACCTTGAATCGCAAGTATTTCCACAAGGTATCATATCTATTCAACAAAGGCGCCTATGTGCCAGTTTATAAGTCGCTGCTACGCCCGTAACAAATCAGTCCACAAAGGCGCATTAAGTCGCAGATATACTCACAAGTCGTTGTCCCCGCTTATACACTATTTCACACAGAAAAACGCTTTACGTCGCCGATGAGCTCACGGACCTAGGCTACGCTACTAAAACCAATTCGCAGATAAGCATGGTTAACAGCCGCTTTTATGTCTTAATGCTTCATAAACTCCTCTTGAGTCGAAGATATTTGCAGAATCGCACATCGAGTTGGTGTTAACTTCGATCACCTTACCATCAATGACGCCAAACATACGCACCGTCTTAGTTTTATTCACCGAATTCAATTTCAATGCTACGCTTCTTCCTCCCTCCATTAACTTTGGACCCTTAGGTGGTGAGATTTTGTAACCCATGACGTAATCGTAAGTTTTCGCCAGGATAACGTGACCCTCTTATAGACCCAACATTTCTACCATATTATTTTAAAGTTGATTGAAGGAATATATAGACCCAATCAATTCACGAAATCGATATTCCTCCCGTAAACCTAGCTTTTCACGTAGCTGATACTCTCTAAACGAAATTCGAATGATGGTGCCTTAAGTCGCTAATGTGTTGCAAATTCGCTGTGTTTATTTAAGCTAATCCTTTGATATCGCAGTCCTAAGTCGCAAGTATATATACAAATCGCAGATATTTCTCACGATTTACCCTCTAGTTACGCTTAAAAAATCAATTTATCATGACGTTTTTGACGCAGATATGCACCTTAAGTCGCAGAAATCTCCCAAATTATACATCAAGTCACTACCATCGGTATCTTGACCATGCGCACTCTTCACCTTAATTTCCTCCAAAATGAAGTTCATACGATCAACCTCAATTCAGTAATCATTTCGTCGTCTTTTTGAAGAAGAACAGAATTAAAAGCTTGTTACAAACAGAAACCGCTACGACAATGTTTCCGTAAACATGACGCAAATGATCGTTGGAAAATATTCAGTAATGAAAACTTAACCGTGTTTACTACCCGCACCAGTTATAGAAAAGTAGATGCAGTTGCACTTTTTTGTCCCATAGACCCAATTTAAAGTGTAATAAAATTATTTTTTTTAAATTTTCCTTCTCCCAAGTTGATTTCGGTTAAATGCAACTACATAACTATAAAACTATTTGTGACCAAAACCATGTGAAATGAAAAGCATGTTCTCAGCTATGTTTTATGTGTGCGCAATTCGAACGAAAGAATACATATATGTACATATACATACATTGAAATACATAAAAATAATAACTGAATTCAGAATACCACATATGTATCTATTGACAACATTTTTTTTTAGGTACATTTGTCCGCTATTGAACTTATTTTGTCAAATTAGGTACCATTTGAAATTTTCACTTTCCATCCCTGACTCGCACCTCATTCGCATACGTACTTATGTATGTATGTACATATGTATGTATACTTTTTGCACCAGTACAGAACAAAATCTCAACTCTATGCATATGCATATATGGGTATTATATTATATAATATACATACGTTCTCTGGGTATTCGCAAACCTCCCCTTCCTCGGACGCTAATCGTGACATACATCCATATACACATTTCTGCCTCTCGCTCATTAATGATACTAACACAGGAATGCCCTGCGCAATGAAATGCTGGCTGAATTCCATACAATCCACCTGCAACAACAATAATACGCCGAGCCAAACATACCAGTCAGAATTGGAACCGATACATATCCGCTCTCTCAACGAAATTCTCGCAAGATTCCGAACCAATTGCGCATATAAAATCCATATCTACATTACAGCGTGCCCCAGCGCAATCAGCCCAAGTAGGAACGTCCTGAGCTACGAAAACATTCGCCGAACTCTAAACAAAGACGCCGCTTGCATAAAACAACACGCTGAGTAAATGGCAGAAACGCAAAAAATATGAGCATTCTCTCAACTAAACTCGCTGTACTCTTCACAGCCTGAACCAAGTGCGCATATGACACATAAAAAGTATATATGTATGTATGTGCATTACCGTCTATTACCCAGCATTGATACCGATATAGGAATTCGTTGAGTGATGAAATACTCGCTGAATTCTATACAAACCTGCCGCAACAACAACAATATGCACTGAATAAGAGAACAAAACGCAACTCTCGATGTACTCGTCGCTGCTCAGAATAAAGTACGCACAACACTACACACAAATGAAAGTCGCCACCGCACGTAACGCGTTCAATAGAAACACATCAACACCAATTACATACAAACATATGTATGTATTTATGACACGAACACCATTCCTGGATTTAGCGTTTTTAAACCTGCAAATCTTTTTTATTTCTACAAATTTATTGCTGCGGGCTTTCAGCAAATGCGCTCAAAACTTTCACCCTTCGGCTCGATGGTTCAAAATGTATTTCCTTCATTTAACTAATATATTATATTAACATCAAAGTATGCACTTATCTTCTATAAATTCGCTCCACAATCGTCACCACAACCGCTTCGTTCCGCTGTTAATTTCGCACTGACTCTCTCGCTCGAACAATGCAAAATTTTTAATTTTTAAACACAAGTATTTTTGATTCTTAAACCGTTTAGTTTGACATCCATATTGTAAAATATCATTTGACTTACTGATTTTTTTTTGAAAATTAAACTAATGTTTGATACCAATATTGAAATATTTGATTTCACTGATATCCTTAATGGAATTCAAGCCATTATTATGGAAACCCATACAATAAACCGTACAATATATGTACATAAATACATTTGTTCCAAATCTTATCCTTACCCGTCCAATCGCCAACATGTGATTTAACACCACGCTTTGAACTTTAATTTAATTCAACTAAATAGCCAAATGGGTGCCTACAGCGCCACCTTTTGAGAATTTTTCGACTTTTATTTTTTCCCAAGCTTTCGCGCTGCAGTTACGAACAAACCCGTAGAAGGAAGTATCAAATTTGGTCTACTCGTTTTCATACATATATATATGTATATATATATATATATATATATATAGATATTAATATATGCTGTATTACGCATATAAACACATATAGGTGATTCCCAAGGTGTCATAATGAGTCATATTGTCATAATATCATAAATTTTACGACGGTTTAAAATATTTTGTAGTTGCTTTCTACATGAATGTTGTACTAATGAAATACAACTCTGCACGGTATGTTTTTGGGTTGTCGTATGTAATCAGCTGTCTTTTGTTTACCTTTTAATTTCTCATTTTACTTTTGCCATTTTCATTACGCGGTTGAATACATTTGCTAATTTTACAAAGAAATGGAGCAAGGAGAAAATATCCAGGTAAGTTATCGAGTACAAAAGCATAAATGCCCACAAATTTACTAAAAATATTTGTTCCAGCCGAAGGCAACACGCGTGCGACTTAATCCGACCAACAAATGGACAGTGGCGGAAGAAATGGCACTGGTAGAATTTTTGATGGGCAACAGAAATTCCGAAGTAGGTGTATAGTATAGTAGTACAATATTAAATGTGTGTTAATAAATTTAATTATAGAAGCCAACAGCGCAAGCTTATTACACAGATCAACAAAAAAAAGTTTTTTTTTGTACATGGGTTTTCCGCTATATATTCGGATTCTATGTTCAATTCTATAAAAAAAAATGCAATTACGAATCAAAAATATTTGGTTTTGTAGAAGTTATAGCGATTTGAAAATTTTGCATTTTTACACCAGGCTAATGTAGGTCCTTTCGCGCTATTTCGGTCGATAGAGGGCGGCGGGTAGCTACCTGATGCAGCGATGCATCGAAAAAAGATCTACTTAAAGCACAACATACTCATCTAAAAAAAAAAAACCAAAAAAATGTGGCTGAGAAACAGTAAAAAGGAGATAAAAGGTCCCAGATACACATGATTTTAGGTAGATTTGGCAATTCGTTAAGTACATATTAAGAAACTCATCGAAACTTTTACTGACGGATTGGCAGGCCTAGCAATAAAGCATGTCAGCTACCTGATAGCGTTTTTGTAAGTAAAATTTTTTTTTGGAGTTTCTTGGGTCACTCGTTGTGCGCGACACTATGTTTTTGCATATCACAGAGGAATGATGTTTTCGAGAAGTTGTAAACGAGCGGCTAATTCGTTTTGCTAGATATGTGGCGAATGTATTAAAAGAAGACAAAAAAAGTTTGATTTAACTAAAAACACAAGGATTTGCGAGACCTACCTAGCCTACTTCGGTCTACCTGTTAAAAACCAGGACAAAAAATGGGCTCCACATGTTGCATGTAACTCTTGCAGAAGCATTCTGGAGCGTAAGTTTATTTTCTCTTTTTTATTGTACTAACTGTTTCATATATATATACATATATCTATATATAATTGCATAATAACTGAAATTGTTTTGAAATGCTTTACGTTTTATTACAGTTTGGTACCAGGGTGAGAAAAGAGCCATGAAGTTCGCAGTGCCGAGGATTTGGAGGGAACCGAGTAATCATGACACTGATTGCTATTTTTGTGTAGTGAAACCACTGAAAGGGAAACGTTTAAGGAAAACAATATATCCGGAACTACCATCGACATCCGCTCCAGTACCACATTCGGAACAAAATCCTGTACCTGATCCACCTGTGTTGGAAAAGCAACTATTCCCTCAAGGCAGGTTTCAAACACCGAGTTCATCTGCATCCGTACATTCCGAATTTGTTCCTCAAATTGAACCAGGAATACCACATCTCATCAACTCTGAAGATCTCAATGACTTAATAAGAGACTTAAATCTATCAAAAGACAAAGCAGAGTTATTAGCATCGCGGCTTAAACAACCAAATTTACTTACTTCTGATGTTCGAATATCTCGGCAAAGAAAGCGTCATGAAGAATTTTCTTGTTTCTACAGTAAGGAAGATGGACTCTGTTTTTGCTATGACGTGAAAGGTTTATTTGAAGCAATTGGTATTCCTTGTAATACAAATGAATGGCGCCTCTTTATCGACAGCTCAACAAAAAGTCTAAAAGCAGTTCTACTACACAATGGTAACAAATTTCCATCTATTCCACTGGCACATTCCATACATCTCAAAGAAAATTATGACAGTATTAAAATGCTATTAACTGCAATCAAATATACGGAATACAAGTGGGAAGTTATTGGAGACTTCAAGATGGTTTGTTTTTTTACTGGAATGCAAGGTGGATATACCAAACACTCCTGTTATCTTTGCCTATGGGATAGCATAAATGATGCCGCCCACTATCGCCATAAACATTGGCCTGAACGTACTGAGTATGGAGTGGGAAGATTTAATATTAAACATGAAGCAATTGTCGATCCTAAAAACATATTGATGCCGCCATTGCATATTAAATTGGTTCTTATTAAACAATTTGTGAAGGATCTTAATATTGAGTCTAAAGCTTTCAAATATTTGCAGACTTTTTTTCCAAAGCTGTCAGAGGCGAAAATTAAAGCTAGAGTCTTTGTTGGCCCTCAAATAAAAAAAATGATGAACTGCGATATTTTCCCGGACCTACTTAGCAATGAGGAGAAACTAGCGTGGGACAGTTTTAAGGCAGTAGTTCATGGCTTTCTTGGAAATCATAGGGATGAAAATTATGATGAGCTGATAACTGGCATGATTACGAATTTTTCCGCCATCGGATGTAGAATGTCGCTAAAGATGCACATGTTACATTCACATCTGGATAAATTGAAAGATAATATGGGAGCTTATTCAGAAGAACACGGGGAGCGATTCCATCAAGATATAATGGAGTTTGAGAAACGCTACCAAGGCCAGTATACGGAAAGCATGATGGGGGACTATATTTGGACGTTAATAAGAGAAAATATTACCGAATATGGCAGGAAAAGCAGGAAAAATCATTTTTAAACATTTAAACTGTATTCTAAAACTAAATTTATAAGAATAAATCTTAAATTGATTTTTACTATACTAGAATAAATCAAATCTATGTCAAACTTTGATGAATTTTCATGTTTTTCGTTTTTCTCATTTTTTTCGAACAAAACCAAATCAAAAACTTTTTTATGTTCATATTCTTATTTCTGGGTGCAAAAGCAATAAAAAAAATATACGCACGACCCATGTACAAAAATGTTGTTGACCAGTGTTATAGACAGTTCGCGGAAGAGGCGAACATCACTGTAAAATGGAAGTTGATACGTGCAAAGGTGAGAAATATGAGGTTGAGCTACAATAAAGCCAAAGCATGGGAATTCGACTGGCGCTGGTAGTATGGAAGGGGAGACATTAAAAGGTAAGATTGTTTGTTCACTATTTATTTAATTGGCTTTAACTTTAAGTCAAACTATTTTGTTTCAGCTACTTTGCTAAAAAAGTGCACTTGTTACTATGAACTAGACGAAGTGCTTGGGGGCAGAGTAGTGGAAGCGGCAATCATTGAAGAGAGCTTGAATTCTACTTCGAGCTATGATGTTTTAAATTCAACGATAATTGAAATAGATGAAGGCTCCAAGTCCGCGACCTCTGGAGTGGTGGAAAGTTCAGAGCCGCCAAATCGCAGAGGCATATATTTGCGGACAGCTGTGTCGGATATAAGAGAAATTTACTCGGAGTCATTAAAGTTGAAAAGGGAGAAAATAGAACAGGAAAGTACATTAAGAGAAAGAGAAGTAAACATTAAAGAAACGGAATTGGCTCTGAAAGAAAAAGAAATTGATTTAAAAGTTAAGGAATTGGAAATGAAAGAACGGTTGGCAATGGAGGATCTTAGATTGAAGTATAAATTAATTCGAATTGATTTTTTGTTTAATTTAACTATTTCTATCTCAAAATTTCAAACAAATTTTTATGAGCATTTCGTTTATTTTGATTTGAATAACACTGCTTATTCGTACAAGCTGCAAATACTTTTTTCAATTGCTTTTATATGTGTTAATGTGAATTCAAACTTCAAACAAGGAAAAAAGTATTAAAAATCAACCCGAATTTTCAGTCACTTGAAACTTGCACTTTATTATACTGAAATTGAATGGGCTACAAAACTGAATACCCAAATTTTTTTAAAAACTTGGAGTAAAAAGGTTGAAATTTGTTGAATTTTTGTGAGTTTTTTATAAAGTTTGAAACTTTGATTTATATGGTTTATGTTAAAAAAGTAGCTATATTTAAACAAAAAATTAAAAAAACGTTACCATGAAAAATTTTGTCAATATTGCAACAAATAACACTGGACCATTTTCACTGTGAGTCGCGGTAGCTAATAACGGCGAAATGATAAATATAAATAAGAAAATATTAAATGTTTGTTTGGTTTTGTATAAACTGCAATAAGGCATCTCTTGTGTTGCTTGGGGGTGGTATATTAAGTTCAGATGATAGAATGTTGCTGCTACTTTCTTTTTCTGCATAATCTATTAAAATATTGTGCAAGATGCAACACACCATTATCCAGTCATTGCAATGCTTTTTATTTTGATCGGTAAGCATTCGATATAGCCTATGCAACCTGGCATCTCATTCCTCGTGGTGGACACAATTTGCAGTCTTTCGAAGTCACTTGGCCAATTCAAAAACTTGCTCTTCAAAGCTAATATTGCTTTAAAAACTCGTTGTGTCACATTTTGAATTGTATCGATAGCCCATCGCCTGAAGAACGTAATCAAAACAACACAATTTGGAGTTGCAATTCTATTGGAAGCTGACTTCTATGGGAGATTGTTTTAAATACGTTAGCGTCTTTTATTAGGTTTAATATGGTCGTACGCGAACCATTTGATTAAATCTTCTGTCGTCAAAATTATTCAGTACACGCCGGTGCCAAACGACAGATTTTGGAATTCCCACATGGCGGTTGCACAAAAGGCTTACCATGTTTATCAGTAAGAGTTGGCCCGTTTCATCTTGCTCCTCCTCATCGCCTGGAAGAGCATGATATAAGAATGCCAAAAAAGTATACAACGATTTATATTTGTAACTTACTTGAATCCGCAAAAATCATATCCATAAGTCGATTTACACATAATTCAGCAATTATTTTATTTTTCTCACTTTCCCGTGGCATTTTTTTTAGTTTATTCCCAATCAGTTGATTAATAATTAAAATAGGACACAAAGTAAGATGGTGTGTTCACACGAGTTGTGTATCGGCACAAATTTATGGTATGACATATGACTTTATGACACCTTGTGAATCACCAATAGCCTTTGATATTGTAACTATAAATTCTTGAAAACTGGTAAATTTCTTTGATATTTTATGTTGTCATGTTGATCTCAAAATTTAGGAATTTTGTTTACAATACCCTATTAATTTGTGTTTTTTCATAGTGGCACCAGTGGGAAATGTTATAAAAAATGCACGTTTTGAAAGCGCTCTTACTGACCAAATAGTTTCATATCTAGTTATAAATGCTTTAAATTTTACTATATCTAACAATATAAACAAACTATTACAACATACATATGTATATGTAGTGATGCTCCTATACCACTATGTACTCGATGCCAGTACTCATTCAACAGTATGCCTGTTTATTTGTACGCGAGTTGCAAAAAAAAACACTAGGTAGGATAAGAAATAGCATATAAAGCAACAACACTAACTCGGAAAAATATACTAGTGGATCCTACTCGGTAAAATGACCTGAGATGTACCTAGTGTTGGGAAGTGAAAAAACTGCGCTATTGTGAATGAGCCGTAAAAAAATATATGAGAAATTTCACATTTATCACATAATCTGTTTTTATTTGCGTAGTATTTTTAAATATGTAACCAGATCAACTAAAAATTTGCCAGCACACCTATTTTCTGTTCTGAAATAGCCCTAAATAAATCTGTCTTTTAACTTTCCAAACGCTTTCGAAAGGCAAACGTATTTTCTAAAACAAAGGTATATTCTGATTGTTGAGATATCAGGACCGATAATAAAAACAAAAGTGATTTTCACTTAAAGTAACTAATTTCATTTATTCTTTCAATAAATTTACATTTGGAGCAAGGTTTATGTGGCATGACCGTTGAGCGACTGAACTAAGTTATTGTAACTCGACGCAGCATACCTATAGTCACATACATACTTATGTATGTATTTATGTGCCTCTACATACATATGTGTGTGGTCAGCTAATGCTAGCTGGCTCTCATAACTGTACATATTTATGTTAAGGTGTACAATATGAATGTATACATTACAACACACCTCCTTACATTAATATTGTCCATCTTTTAAATCTTAACTTATTGCTATTTTACAACTCAGTAGTGTTTCTTCGTACTTCAATTATCATCAATGTTTACAATTTTCAAATTAAATTCAAAGCATCTCTATTTTTCACAAACTTTGCTTTATCTACACTTTTAGTTAAAAAATCTGCTAAATTATGCTGGGACTCAATCTTGACTATATCTATCGAACCATCTTCATAATTTTCGTTGATATAATGATATTGCACCTCAATATGTTTGGAGTTTTTTGTGAAAGTTCCAAACTTTCCAATTGCTATTGCACCAGAGTTATCTTCAAACATTTTTATTGGGGTTTCTAATTTTAATTTGAAAGTAGCATTTAACAAATTTTTAACGAATAATATTTCAGTTACTGCTTCTGACATTGCAGTATATTCAGCGAATGTTGAGCATTTAGTCACTTTATTTTGTTTATGTGTTTTCCAAAAAACTAAATTCCCATACATTCTATTGTCGATTTCCTATCAATATTGTCTCCTGGAAAATCGGAATCAACCATACAATCAAGTATTCTACCGTTTAAATTGGCAAACTACGTTAATTTTAAATTTTTTGTTTTATATAAATATTTTAACACCCTTAACGCGTACTTAAAATATGTTTCATTATAACAGCTTTGGAATTTACTTAAATAATTTACACCATAGGCAATGTCTGGTCTCGTGCCGGTACTAATGTACAATAGCTCCCCTATTAAATGTCGATATTTTATTCTTTCATTAGTCTCACTTGATTGCTGTTATTTTATATTTATTGATTGTATTTTAGCGCCAAAGATTCAATATACCTTGTTTGACTTAAGGTTATTTTACTTTTATCATCGCTATAATTGATGTCTACCCCAATATTGTTGTTGAAAAATAAAAAATCGCGTATCTTCAAACAATATAAAAAAACAGGTTTACTTACAGATTACTTAAAGTACTCAGTCCTGCGACATAAATATTTCAAATTAAATAAGAAATATTACCAAGAATACCTAAATAAAATGAAAAAGAATATTATTTGTAACCCTAAATCATTTTATGGTTTCGTAAACTCAAAGCGTAAGGTAAATGGTTTTCCTTCAAATATGAGGTATCAGAACACTGTGTCCAGCGACAATGAAGACATTGCTAACCTATTTGCACAATTCTTTGAGTCTAACTATTCCACTAAAGTCAATCTTCCCCCTTATAAATATCCATATTATCTATATACTAATAATTCGATTAATGTTCCAGTAATATCTTCTGAAGATGTATTATTTTATCTGAAATCTTTAAAAGAATCATTCAAGTACGGTCCTGATATGATTCCTACATGTATTCTTAAACAATTTGCTGATTATCTATATCTGCCTTTATCAAACTTGTTTAACTTGTCGCTAAAACAAGGTAATTTCCCGTCTGTTTGGAAAAAGTCTTTTATAATCCCTCTTCATAAAAGCGGCAATAGGTCTTCGATTGAAAATTACCGTGGAATAGCAAAGCTATCGGCAATTCCAAAACTATTTGAAGCAATTATTACTAATCAGTTAAAATATACGATCTCTTCATCAATCGCAAACTCTCAACACGGATTTTGTAAAGGCAAATCAACTATTACCAATTTACTGGAATTCACAACTCATGTTTCAAATGGTTTTAGAGAAAATATTCCAACAGATGTTGTATACACCGACTTCAGTAAAGCTTTTGACAAAGTTTGTCACCCCTTACTCATCCACAAACTTGATCTGCTGGGCTTTCCACCCTCTCTCCTCCGCTGGATTTCTTCTTATCTACATGATAGATCTCAAATCGTTATATTCAAAAATGCTTTTTCCAATGTCATTAATGTTACTTCGGGAGTTCCCCAAGGCAGCCATCTAGGCCCGATTCTGTTTTTGTTATTCATAAATGATATTACTACTGCAATAAGGTATTCGAATATACTAATGTATGCTGATGATGTAAAACTTTTTAAATCATACGCTTCGATTGAAGAAAGAAATTTATTACAAATAGATATTAACAGCTTAGTTGATTGGTGCAACATAAATTATATGCCACTTAACCTTAAAAAATGTAAATTTATGTGTTTTTCACGAAGAACTATTCAGCCAGCTTCTTACATAATAAATAACTATACTCTGGATCAAGTGTTTGACTTTGTTGACTTGGGAGTTACAATGGATTCCAAACTTAATTTCAATAGTCATGTTAATGCTATAGCTAATAAGGCTAGAGGGATGTTTGCCTTTATAAAACGATGGTCAAAAGAATTCAAGGACCCATATGTAACAAAGGCTCTTTTTACAACTTTAGTAAGACCTATGCTAGAATACGGTTCGATAGTTTGGAACCCACGTTATCAAGTTCACATTGATCGGCTGGAATCAATTCAAAAACAGTTCTTACTTTTTGCCCTAAGAGACTTTAGATGGGATTCTCGGCTTAAACTTCCTCATTATACTGATCGTTTGAAGCTAATAAATCTTCCTACTCTTTCCAGCCGTAGAGAAATGCTAGGCATAATATTCATTACTAAACTACTCACAGGGTCTATCGCAAGCACATTTCTTATTACCGAAGTTAAACTTAATGTTCCTTCTCGGATTTCAAGACACTTTAAACGTCTTTATTTAAAACAGTGTAAAACCAATTATGAATTAAATGAACCTTTCCGATGTTTATGTCAAGATTTCAACTGTCTTTCCAGCACTTTTGATATTTCGGACTCACTTTTCACCATAAAAAGAGCTGTACTGTCCTTTCTCAATAAATGATTAACGGAGGTATAATATATATTTGATTCAGCTGATGAAGTTTTTTTCTGTAGCTGAGCAGTTTTGGATCTCGACGCTTAACAAACTTTTTCCTTTTAACATATCGGCACAAAAAAAAAAATATTAAAAAAAAAAACAAGATCCGTACGTCATGCGGACTGTGCCCCTCGTGTCGGTTGGGCGGGAAAGAGGGTAACCGTTGGGCTTATTATTATAATTAGTAACTTTCCCCATGTCTTTCATTGAGAAATTGTCCTTCAAATTTTTCTTTACATTTTTGATTTTATTGCAACAAATCAACAAATCATCAACAAATGTCAAAATGTATATTGGATCTTTGTCTTGATCTTTAACGTACAGACAATAATCATAATTACTTCTTATGAAGCCTAGTTTTTTCATAAATTTGTTTAGATACACATACCAAGCCCGTGGACTTTCTCCTAAGAAGTGCTTTTTGCAATTTACATACTTTATTTTGTCCAGTTTCAAAGCCTTGTGGTTCATAAATGTATACCTCTGCTGTTAACCAACCATTTAAATATGCAGAATAAAAATCCATTTGTTCAATTTCTAAAAGATTTACACAACAAATACAAAGTAAAATTTTTAATGTTTGAGCCTTCCCTACTGGTGAATATACATTTTCAACTGTTCCCTTTTGCTGGAAACCTCTAGCCACTAACCTAGCTTTATAAGTATTTTCATTTTTCTTTTTATATATCCATTTTGAATCAATTATTTGTTTACCTTTAGGTTTATCAACAACAACCCAAGTTTTATTCTTATGTATAGTATTAATTTCTGACTCCATTGCTTTTTTCCATTCTTTATGTTCATCACAATTCATTGCCTCTTCGAACGTATTAGGTACATTTGCATTCAAGTAGTTTACGTATGTAAATATAATGTGTAACAGGATTACCAAATCTATTTACTGGACGTTTATTTCTTTGTGAGGTTCTTTCTAATGAGGAGTTTTCTTCATTTTTCTCTTCATGTTGTAAATTATTATTTGTTTCTTTATCATCGAAATTATTTTCTTTGCCTTGATACGATTCTAGGGTAGATGTAGAAGATATTTGATTAGGTTCATTAGCATCGTAATTTTCATTTTCCACACCCAAAATTAATTCCCTTTCGTTTTTACCATTTTCATTCTCCAATTTTAAATATATAAGACTTTCATCTTCAAAGACGCTATTTTTATTTTCATTTATTTTTTCTAAGCAAATCAATTCTGTTTAATTTTCTACTACTCGTACATGTCTGGTGTAGTATGATACATACTGACACACACACACACAATACACATTGCGTACAATATTACAAACTGATATACAATTATGCTAAACGGTAATACATACAGACATACAAACATACACACAATGCAGATAGTACAGAATGATACATACTGACACACACACGTACAATGTACACTGCACGCGCGCTAGGCACCACACGCAAAGTGTAACATAAAACCAAATGTCTGGGCGCAGAACAGCGAGCTCAATAAACAACAAGTACAAGTACTTTTGGTGATTGACCGCTTAGCAAAAATGCATAATACATTCCGGCATCAAATTGCTGACATTGCATTTCGGCTATTTGAAGGCCAATAAACATGGCAAACACTAAGTGCATTTACCCTAATTATATTTTGATTAAGTACCGTGTGAAATCAATGCATGAGAAAATATTTGTAAATTCGTATTTGATTTCTCATTGGTTAATTAAGAATTATTAATAAGTTTTTATAATAAATAAGTTTTCTCTGCGAGGAAATTAGTATATAAGAACAACATTTTTGAAAATAAAGTCAATAGTAATTTACAAGCTTAACCGTTTGCATTTTATTGTTCATAAGAGCGGCCTGGTGGCCTACAACATACATATAGCGTGTCGCGCTTTGTACGATGAATTTTTATAAAAGGGAATTTTGACCGATACCAACAACATTACACTGGCCTTAATAACTTTATTTTTAACTAGAACTCTATAACAATTTTTTCTGTACCCTACTAGTATTCCTACTTGTGCCTTATCGTCCCATTTGCTCTTTCTTAACACTTCTGGTACTCTTACAAAAACTTTACTGCCATATATCTCTAAGTGATTTACATTCGGGGTTTTACCAAAAAATATCGCATACAGAATTTTATTTTGTTGTGTGTTGGCTATAGTACGGTTTTTTAAATAAGCGACTGTTGTCATTATTTCGGGCCAATATCTATTATGTAATATTGCCTCTCTTGCTAAACATCTGCCCATATCCATTGCTGATCTATTGTAACGTTCAGCTACACCATTTAATTCATGCACATAAGGTGGGCAAGGTAAAATTTCAATACCTTTGTGCTTTGCAAAATTATGAATTTCTTTATTAATATATTATCCACCATTGTCACATTGCAATTTTTTGATACACTTATTGAATTGATTTTCTACTAAATTTACATATTCTATAAAACAACTATCTGTCTCTGACTTATTTTTAATGCAATAATTTTTGGCACATTTACTATAGTCGTCAATGAATGATAAAAAATACTTTTCACCGCAATATCCCGCAGTTCTATGTGGCCCATTCAAATCTGTATGTATCAATTCCAAGATTTCAGTTGCATGTGTTCGGTTATTTTCAAATGGTACATTAGCCATTTTACTTTGTATACAATTTGCGCATTTCATACTATTATTCTCTAATACATTTGGTAAACCTTCAACCAATTTATCAGTTACTAGTTTATTTAAGTATTGGAAATTTATATGACCAAGTGCTCTATGCCATTTTTCTTTTTCTGTTAATTTTACTAGATTTATATAAGCATTACTATTCTCTTTAAAAATATTCTCGTTATAGAAGCTTTTCATATTATACAAACCATCGATTTCGTGCGCTACAGCTATTAGTTTTCTGTTTTTATTATAGATTTTAGGAACATCATTTTTCGCTATTATTGTGCTATTTTTAGTTATTTTAGAGAAACTTACCAAATTTCCTTTTATACCTTTTACATAGTAAACATTTGTTAAATCAACTTCTACTTTATTATAATAATTCCTGAAATACATTTTTACTGTTCCTATCTTTGTCGCTTTCAAAGTTTTATCGTCGGGCAATTTTACATCAATTGGTTTTTCTAAATCTATACAATTTGAAAGATAATTTTCATTATTTACAATGTGGTCTGTACACCCACTGTCCAACAACCACTCAATTCCATTAGGATTTTGATTTTCACTTGGTTTTAAGTGATTAACATTCACTTGCACTACTTGTGTTGTCCATGCTTCTCGCGTTGACTCGTATTGCTCGTTGCTTCGTGATTTCTGATGTCTTGCACCCCTGCCCGTCCTCGCGGAGCATATTTTATTTGGCTTACTTGCATCATTTCACCTCCATTGTTACTTTGTTGACCATGCCAACAGTCTTTTGCCCAATGCCCAATTTTTCCACACTGATAACACTTTCCTTTGGTTTTGACATTAAATGTACTCACATTCGGTCTTTTTTCACTATCAGCTTTAGTCAAGTTTTTTTCTTGAATTTTACATTTTATTAAGTCAACTGTTTGTTGTTCTTGTGGCACTAAGTCTATAAAGTCACCAATGTAGCTATAACTCGGTGGCAATGCTTTAATCATACATACATATATCTGATTTTTTCATCTTCACTTAAGCTTCCACCTGCTGCTTTTAAGTCATTGCATGCATGCCTTTTCAAAATGAATAAAAAAGTCTTCAACATCATTGTAGTTCTTTAATTTCACTTCATCCAATTTATTTCTGTTTATTATTTGCATTGCTGTAGATTTTGTTGAGTACATTTTTTCTAATTTTTGTATCATTTCAATAGTAGTTTTGCAGTCACTCAAATATATTAACTGTTTATCTGACACCGCACTTATTAATATTGTTTTTGCTTTTAAATCAGTTTTTTTCCAATCTTCAGCTCTTTCAATTTCTAGTTTTTCTCTCATTGCAGGTTCATTACATTCTTTATATTCCAACAAATTCATCAGCCTGAATTTCCAGCTACTGAAATTTGCTCCATCAAAAATTGGAATACAAATATCATAATTTCACTCTTTTTTTATATTTTCTTCTATTTCCTTTTTTAAGAACACAATTCTTTTCAAATTTTTAAGAAATACTTGCCTAATATAATTTTGGGTCCCTTCGTCTATTTTAATGTCTTCATTTACTTCACTTAATCGTCGTTTTGTTGCTTTAATTTCACCATGTGCTCTTATTTCGACACAATCTCACGTATTTTTTTTACGCACCATTTGCTACTTTTTTTTTTTTTTTTAACCTTAATTGTTTTTCCATCTCAAAACCATGCTCTGCTACCATGTTAAGATATCAGGACCGATAATAAAAACAAAAGTGATTTTCACTTAAAGTAATTAGTTTCATTTATTCATACAATAAATTTATTATATATATTTGGAGCAAGGTTTATGGTACATGACCGTTGAGGGGCTGACCTAAGTTGTTGTCACTCGACGCAGCATACCTATAGTCACATACATACTTATTTATGTGCCTCTACATATGTATATGAGTGGTCAGCTAATGCTAGTTGGATTTCATAACTATACATATTTATGTTAAGGTGTACAATATGAATGTATACATTACAACACTGATAACTACCTTGAAAGCTCTTTTCTGTCTCTCAGGAGACGAACTGAAAGATGTGTTAAAGAGTAGGTCATAGCGTCAAGACTAGTCCTCTCTTTGTCGATTAGACAGCATCCACCCATCCATCGATCGAATTTAGTCATATGAAAATCAGACGTTTTATTTGGTGCATATTTTTAATTTCACTTTGAATGTGCAATTTTCTGTATATAAATCATACATGAGGTCGTTAATCGTTTACCTTTTACCACTCCAATTCAAATTATATTTCCACTCATTTCAAAATCAATGAATATTGATTACTCTGTCAATAAATTTTCTGATTCCCTTATTTCTATTTTTATGTCTACCTTATTTGAAATGATCATTTTTCAATATTCTTGAAGAATAGATGTAAATATTTTATCTATCATTATACCTATCAAAATGAAAATCTGTACTGTCGTCCGATCATTACGCTTAAACTATACTCAATGAAGAGTCGTGAAATGTCGTATACTCATGTGTAGAAGTAAGTGTTCGAGTCATTGTGAATATATACAAGATAAAAATCTTCTCATTGTGAATGGTCAGAGCTGATATGGGATGTCACATAAGGGCTGATAAGAACTGCCAGACATAGGAATTCCACGATAAATAATTTCTGAATACAAGAATTCGAGTAATAAAAAGGCAGGAAAGCCAGGGGTGCTCAAAAAAAGCCAATACGGGTTGCCGTGTTGTAATTACATATTATTTCTGATGAAAAAATACAAAAACAAAACTTTATGATAAATATTTCTGCAAATTGTTTGCATATTGTACTTTCTTGTCCCGCTTTTAATTTTATTGGAGGGCATTCATATATTTGAAGTAGACATCCACAATTGATATGACTTACTTGTATTAAAAACATAGAAGGAAGGTAAAACCAGAGAACTTAGAAGTATGAGAAGCTGCAAATTGAAAGTGGAAACTATTCGGTGATGGTCGTTAACAGGGCTGATACGTTTCCAAACTGGATCGGCACCATACTACTGTTAAATTAGCATTTTTAAGCCACCAAATACATACGTTAAATTTAATGTTAGCAGGGAAAAATTTAAATTTTGATGTTAACAAATATGCAAACGTATGAAGATGAGAATAAATAGAAAAACTTAAAAAAGGAAGAATGTGTTGATATTTAGAACGAAATAAAGAGTTCAATGTATTTATCAAATTAATGTTTTAAGTTATTTAATTTTTATAAATGAGAGTGTACATATACCTTATTAAAGTTCGACAATACATATGTAGTATGAATGTATGCAGGTTAAGAAAATAAATATTTTATACTTAAAACTTAAAGCGCAAAACTGATTCCGAATCAAGAAAAAAATTGGGAAATGCATGATAAAGCCGCACCCATAACAGCACTGTTCACACAATTTCGTGGCGTCTAAATCACTACTTATTCGTAAACTTCTTACACTACATTATAAAGTATTTTATATTTCTAACATTAAATGTTAAATTCAACATCCTTCAATCTGAAACGATTCTTCTATTGGTTTGCCAATAATATTAACAAATTTTTAGAAAATTCTAAATATCAGCAATAATTTGTGAGCTCAAAGCTAGTTTTTTGTAATTGTAAAGGATTAATACATATGTACATATGTATATAATATGACAATTTCATATAATTCAATGTTCATATTTGTTATATTATTTATACTATTATAACTATAACTTATAAGTTTGGTTCCAATTTAATATTTGATCTACTTTCTGGGGTTAATTTCGTTTTTCTGTAGATGCGAAATAATATGCGATCTTTATACATATGTATATTACAACTTTGTTCATTTGTATCAAAAATTTGTCTTAGCTTAAAATTTGGGTTGGGGGGGCGGTTGATTTAGATTTTTACTTTTTTGCAAATTCTTGCACTAGCATACATACATACATACATATGTACATACATATATACATATATAAGTTGATATATACTACCAGAGAATACTACATAAGTACATAACTACATTTGAATGTACAGTCACAAATAACTACAATATCATCAAGTATACAATCATATATGCACACATCTATATGTATTCATATCTATGTACATATGTATGTACATATGTATACATACCTAAATACATAAATTCATATGCATCCATGTACATACATACACACATACATACATATGCACATACATACGTACTTATGTAAGCGCATGTGCATAAATTCAACCTTGACCTACGCTAAATCAAAATCAAATCACAGCGCAATCACAACCGCAGCTGCACTTGTGCATGTTCTAGAACATTCTAGAACATTCTAGAAACTTTGTCCAAATGCGCGTCAATTCATTCGAGTACACGTGCACGCGCAATTGGCGAATCGACACAAAAATTGCTGAAAAACAGAAAAGAATATTCTTTTGCTTATCGTTCCCTTTCAACCCTTCTCTTATCCACAATTGTTGCATAACCCCTCTTCCGTCTCTACTTGCCCCGCTGCCAATCAAAAAACAGATTTTTTCTCGGGTTACTACTTTTTCTTCTTTGTTTTATTTTTAGTTGGATTTGTAAATTGCTCTTCTTCTTTACGCACACATTGCTATGATTTGCAAAATTAGCCGTTTAAGCAGGCATCGCGAAATGTCTGCTGTGGCTTAGCGCGTTAAGTCGCCATCCACATTATCATATTGCACGTTTGAATTTTTGCCCCATAGTTCGAATCCTAGTTTTTTTTCGTGCCATGTCTAATTTTTATATATTTTTTTTAATAATAATAGAAAATAAAAAATCATACAACTTATCCTTCATTTTATGGAAATCTTTTCTCATTTAAATTTCTGCTCTGATTTTATTTTATTACAAATGAATATACAAAATCGTGAAAAAGTTTTCACGTGTCGAATTTTTTGGAATAGTTTAAAATGCGAAATGCAAACATATTACATATTTTATTTATTCAATAGGATATAAAATAAAATATTAACTATCCGTGCATTTTTTGTACTTACTGCGATCCTTGAAAACAGTTGTATCACTTCGCAAAAGTTCTGATCTGATTCTATTTAGGTACAAATGAATATGATATTATAAAACCTCTAAAACTAAGTAAGGAAAAAATTTCCGAAATGAAATTAAAAAAAATTTTACAACATCAGATAAAAAAGCAAATTTATAATAATAATATTGGTAGGCACGCTGTTAATTGTCACATCTTAACATAATAAATATATGCTCACGACATTTTCTTACTGACCTCTCTGCTAGAATGTTATGTGGAAATGTTAAATAGCTGTGGGGAAACCCAGTTTGGAAACGTTTCAGACAACATTTTTTGCAGTCCACAAATTTGCAGCTTCTCATACTTCTAAGTTCTCTGGTAAAACATGCTAGAATAGCTCCAAAAGTATATACGTAGAGCAATATATAACATATATTATATTTATATCGGAAAATAGCTATGAAGAAATTAAATTTAAATGAAATTGCTTGAAAATGCAAATGCAAAAGTGGTCAGTCAATTCAGTCATCCCTGACCATAATTCATAGTGAAATTTATGCTTTGAATAGATTATCACCCGATTATGCCAGTTTCAGTCAGAAAATGCGTAATGCTCTTAAGAATCAGACAGAAACTTATAGTAATATGCAATTTTTGCTTATGTATTTTAACTCATCTTTTCTTTTTCAAATTCGTTTTTCTGTCTCTTGTTTTATTAAATTAGTTCAAGAAAGAATATTTTATATGTTCATTGTGTTATGATTGTTGTGATCAGCTATACTTTTCAATTTGTTGCAAGTAAACACTTTTTCCCAAAGAATTTGCACCAATTGGTGCAAACTATCATGAACAAAGTTTCTGCAAAGTTATTACTGTAATGCCACCCTGCATGGAGGAGGCCATTTAAATTCAAACCAAACGGCACAGCGGAGGATAAGATATTAATATTTCCTAAAATTCTATTTTGAAACCCATTTTTTAATAATATATCTACATTTTTTTATATATTTGCAGATATTCCCAAGCAATATCAAGTTATTTACTTTTAAATATGTGCATATATTATTTTATTATTTATTATTTAATACATGTACATATGTATTCAATTTAACACTTATTTAATTTAACAATTTTATATATTTTGGACAAATTTTTAATTTTCATACAATGCCTTATGCATGTGCAATAAACATCTACGCAAATTCACAAAACTTTTAAAAATGCTTATAATTAAGAAATTGTTAAAAAGTTATGATTCTAAAATGCTATTAAAACAGTTAAATTAATTACATACATATATTGCAGCGGTGAACCTCAGTGAGCTTCTAGAGCATAATACCATAGTCGATTTCTTGTAAGAACTGCAAAAAAATGAAATTAGCCTCATAATTTATTCAATTTAATACCAATATATATACGTAGGCGTGAGAGTTTACCTGACCCGTAAATTGTTAAAATCCTCATTTATTTTCAGCCACGGCATATTTTGTGCATGCTATAGCAACCAGTGCAACATTTTCCAAAGTATGCGTAAGCCAAGGGGCTGCAAATAATTTTTATTAGATACATTGTTATACAATAATTTAGCTTACACACCAGTGGGCCAAATATGCATATATATTTTTACCACTCAGATCATGATTCGAGTCTTCTTAGTTTGTTGTGGATTTCACTAAGCCTTGATACGCCAAGCTTTTATTCTCGCTCCTGACCACTACTACCACACGTACTTTTATATTGCAATTTTTTCAGTACAATTGAACTTTTTTTCATATTTGCTACTTCGCCGACAGTTTCTACTACATATTTTTTTGGACAGTGTGAAAACAACTCTGTGTAAAAATGGTGCCTAGCGCCCAAAAAATACATCCTTCCAAATCAGGTGATCTCAGCTGGGCCTAATTTTGACGTCTATGGCTAAGATTTTTTACTTGTAATTATTAACAATGGTTCGAGTATAGCTTTGGTGTGAATTTTCTCTATTTCTCTATTGTCACGTTTTCGATCTCGTTCCTCACGCAGCCTACTGTCACGCTGAATGTTAGTTACAGTGCTCTGGAATTCTGAAATTCTATTTCGCCTTTGTGAATAGTATGTCTTGATAATAATTTCGATTCAGTCATTTTAATTTCAAAATGTATTATCATTAGCAATTTGGAACTGTTGGAAATGTGATATTCAAATATTTGTGCAAATTTGACATTTTGTCGTGATTTGTGTCTGTATTTCGAGTCTGCCATTTTAATTTTAAATATTATATTACATTTGCAATTAGCATGTCTTGAAAATGAATCATTCGGATATTTGTTGAAATTATAAATTTTTGTAGTGATTTTTCTTTGTATGTTTAGTCCGCCATTTTTATTTCTAAATTTTTTATCGTTTATCATTTGTAACTTATGAAAACGTGACATTAAAATTTTTGTGGTAATTCAACATTTTTCAAAACTCTTAAACAGAAAATATTTAATTTGTATTTTTCTTAGGACCAAAGTTTAATTTCCGATTGGGATGCTTTAGGAGCTTTTCGGTCGGTAGTATTTTAAAAGCAAACAAAAAGTTTCTTTTTTTCTCGTACGCGTTTCGGCGTCTTTCGCGCCTTCATCAGGGAGTCTGTGTTTTGTTGTACATAAAACATAAAAACAGTGTTAGCAAATTAAGAATATTTTTGCTTACAACAATAATTGCACTTACATTTTTAATTGCATTGAAAACAGTAACAACATCAAAACAAACAAAAATATAACAATAAAACTCCACATATTGAATTACACAATACTTTTTTGTCTCTCTGTTTACCCATCACTCGTTATTGCTGTTCTGTATGCGCAGTTTATATTGGCTACGTCTTCCTTGAAATTCATCGTGTTTCGTATTTGTTGTTGTATTCTCAGCCCTTCTAATGTTAATCTTGTCCTCTCTTTTTTCTCCATGTCTAATATTTTTGTATTTTCGAAATCGGCTGAGTGTCCGTTGTGTTGTTGTTCCTTGCTGATTCTGTCTTTCGTTTTGGTAAACACCGAGTTTAGCGAGCGATGTGTTTTATGTGCAAAGCATATTTTGTCTGTCTGTATACTTCTGCTTATTGTTTTTTTGTCCGTTAGTCCTGGTATGTATGTGATACCTGTTTATTTTTTATTTTCGTTTTTGTTTGTGGTTTCAGTATTTATCTGCGCCAATGTCCTTTTGTTGTTTGCAGTTGCTAACAGACTCTCTATTGTTGCATTAGGGTATCCATTTTGTACAATTTTTTTTCTAATTTTCTTGGTGTTCTCCATTTTGAAATCTTGGTCACTTAAATCGTATATTTTATTTATTAAATTGATAGCTGTGTTTCTTTTTTGCGTCCACGGGTGGTTTGAATGATAATTAATCATCCTTGACGATGCTATCGATTTTGCATACCAGTTCGTTGTGATTTTGTTGTCAATTCGGTGTATTTCCATGTCTAGGAAGGCTAACTTTTTCCCGTGTTCGGTTTCCGTAGTGAAATTTATTTTAATATGTTGATCGTTTAGTGTTTTTAGTATGTCTTCCACGTCCTTGTTCTTAACAATAGCGAATATATCATCTACATATTTGTTAATGTATTTGATATATATGTCCTTTCGTTTAAGTTCAGCGATGCCGTTGTCCAGTATTTTGTCTAAGACAATGTCAGCTAGGTGGGTGACAGGGGGTTGCCCATTGGCATTCCTTGTATCTGTTGATAGTGGGTGTCGTCATAGGTGAAATAGTTGTTTTCCCGCAGGCAGAATTGTAGTATTGTCAAAAATTGTTTCTTAGTGAGTGTGGTATGTTCTTCTAGGATGGTCCAATGTTGCATAATCGTGTGTATTGTTAGTTGTATCGGAACATTCGTGAATAGGGAAACCACGTCAAATGAAATAAGAATTTCATCCTCTTCTATCGTTATATGTTGTAATCTTTCTTTGAGTTGGAAAGAATTGTTAATATTGTAGTCCTTCGAAATTATCTGTCTCAGTGTTTTTCCTATATGTTTGGAAAATTGTAGCACGGAAAACTCCCCTCTCAGACCAATTTGCTCTTCAATTGGTGTACCGTGCTACAATATTTCGAATATATATACATATATTAAAAACTCTGAGACAGATAGTTTCGAAAGACTACAATATTAACAATTCTTTCCAACTCAAAGAAAGATTACAACATATAACGATCGAAGAGGATGAAATTGCGATAAAGTATACATACATAGGCACTACAAAGCGATCACTGGGAATTCGAATTAGCGAACATAAAACGGACGCGAAGAACAAAAAGACAACAACAGCATTGGCACAACATTTAACGAATAGCGGACACTCAGCCGATTTCGAAAATACAAAAACATTAGACATGGAGAAAAAAGAGAGGACAAGATTAACATTAGAAGGGCTGAGAATACAACAACAAATACGAAACACGATGAATTTTAAGGAAGACGTAGCCAATATAAACTGCGCATACAGAACAGCAATAACGAGTGATGGGTAAACAGAGAGACAAAAAAGTATTGTGTAATTCAATATGTGGAGTTTTATTGTTATATTTTTGTTTGTTTTGATGTTGTTACTGTTTTCAATGTAATTAAAAATGTAAGTGCAATCATTGTTGTAAGCAAAAATATTGTTAATTTGCTAACACTTGCTTTTATGTTTTATGTACAATAAAATGCAGACTCCCTGATGAAGGTGCGAAAGACGCGGAAACGCGTACGAGAAAAAAATAATTTTTTTGTTTGCTTTTATAATATTACCGACCGAAAAGCTCCTAAAGTATCCCAATTAGAAAATATTTAAATTTTGTTTTTATTTTTTTGGTTTGCTGGTTCCATGAAAGAAACAATGCGTAAAAAACATGCGTTTGCCAATTAGAACAAAATCAGATCTTTGTAAAGAAATTATTAGTTCGAAAAACCGTTCAAATTATATGACACAGAAGAGTGGCGACGGCATGCATGGAAGGCTTCGGAGGCGAAAAAAAATCTTCGAGTTCCATAAAAAAAAACATGCCTATAACCTTCTCCGGGAAAAGATTAATAAGTGTACGTATTTTCACGTGTTTCCGTGTTGTAGTTCCGAAGTTATAAACATACGAAGAAAACCGACTTATTTTTATATATAAGAAGAAGAAGAAGATATAAAAATAGTCGCTAAAAGCAGGGAATTTGAATTATACAAAGTTTTAACAAAAGTTGAAGAATGCAAATTTTAAGTAAAATATGTAAAAAAAAACCGCCAGCTAGTTAAAAAAAATAAAATCGATTACCGGAATGGCAGTCACGCGCAACGAAACTCGACTGAAATGGAAGAATTTTTAATTTGCTTCGAACTTTGAACTTTGTTCGTAATATTTGACTACTTCCAGAATGTGTTTCAAATTATCGAAATTTTCACTAGTGTCAGTGCTATACGCAATTGGAACAGAAGGCATTCTATTCGTCTTGTGCAAAAGAACAACTTTTAAGCTGATTAGTGAACTATCGATGAATAAACGCCAGTAATCTTTTTTATAGTTTAACCCTATCGTCTCCATTAACTTTTCGATATCGTTGCAATAAGCGAAATTTTTTGCATCTTTCACATTGAAGAACTTTTCCAGTTGTTCTGATTTTTTCTGAGTCAAACACAAAATTGCAACAATTGCATCCAATTGCTTTTGTGTGACTAGGATTGGGTACTTTGATGTTTCATAGGATGTACCTTCACCAGGGTCGTATTCGGAGAAGAAATGCATGGATATAGCAGTTGCGGTTGTAGTACTGATATCTGTTTCAAGATCAATACTTCGGTGTGTTGGTACTGGAACGAATTCTGAGTGCGGTAATGGTAATTGGATGATGATGACGATGACCAAGATATTAGAGAGAGCAGTGAGGTTGATCCGCAGCCGCCTGCTAAACGGCAACTGGCCAAACCATTAATTTAATTTATTTAATTTATTCACTTAAAACTTTTCATAACTAACATTTCAAAATTATATTTTTTTCCATAATTTTATAATTTCTTTTTCAATGTTTCTTCAAAACCAACACTGAAAAAATTGGTACATAAGAAATGGGAAGTATTTTTATTTATTTTATTTATTTACAACAATTTACACAGTAATAAATTACAGCATAAACTTAAAAATGACACTAGCTGCTAGGCTTTCAGTCATCGTTTTTATATAAAGTTTTGTTGTATGTCTATCCAAAGAAGCATTTGTTCGTTAAATTTAGTGGTACAAGAGAATAATTTTAATATTTAAACCACGATATCTTAAACTACGCTAAATTAGATTAAGGATATTGTTATTTTTAAGGAAATTGTAAATATACATAATGTTGTCGTGGCTGGGTGTCGATAGTGCCTCCATTGGGGAATTGCTGCCGGAGCTTTCAGAGTGCATTGTGTTCGGATGTTGAGAAATTAGGTGTTTAACTGTGTTTGGGCCGTTGCATAAAGGGCAGCAAGGTGGGGCGCTCCTAGTTAGAAGGTGAGAGTGGCTAAATATAGTGTGGCCGAGTCTTAGACGTATGTACGGCTTCAGGATGTTGCTTGCCAGGTTTGCGGGATAGGTTGGAGTCATTCTCCTTGGGTTAATTCCAATATAATGATGGTTTTCCGATATCCAGTCTATGAGTTCCAGATTTTTTCTTTTTATTTTAATATATCTGTACAAATCGCTCTTACTTATGAAGTCAATCATTAGAGTAGGGAATCTTTTAACTTCTTTTGCGACAGTGTCAGCGCGTTCATTTCCTGAGATCCCCACATGCCCTGGGATCCACATAAGCTTAATTTTATTTCGAGCCGCAATGAGGGAGTTTCTGATCGATGAGATTATCTTATGGGTATTTGCAGGTGATTGAATTGCCGCAATGCATGATTTGCTGTCACTACAAATCAAATATTTTCCTCTATTTTTTTTGGCATGCTCAACAGCTAGTTCGATAGCCAAGGCTTCGGCCGTGAAAATTGAACACATCGGGTCAAGTAGCCATTGGCAAATTACGTTTCTATCTTTATTGACAACGGCCAACGAGGTGGGTCTGATGTCTTAGATCCATCCGTCGCGAATACAAGCAAACTTTGCTTGGTAGACTGCGTTAGGTGTACTTTGTTTAGGCAAGTTTAGTAAGGCATTCTCAAAAGATGCTGGACTAATGAACCAAGGAGGAAATGTATCAACGCTCTTTTTGCCGCCGTAAAAAGATATGAAATTGTCCCTGGCATATTCAAGAGATCTGGATACTGCCGAAGGTATTCTTAGTGGTTTCTTCCGTGAATTTGTGCTAATGAAGGTCTTTGTTAATGCCATATTTGTGCCGTCTAGTTTTTTCGCGAGAATGCGATATGTTGCATCAGCCACTCTACTGAAGATGCTCGGTAAGCCAGATTCAGCAAGTAAAAACTTCGTTGGTGAAGTAGGAAATGCTCTGAGGCTCCGACGGATTGCTGTATGATAAGGCACAGAGATTTTACGCATTAGGGATGCTGCACAGCGTCCGTAGATAGGTAAGGCGTAATCAATTTTGGATAGCATTAGTGCTCTGACAACATTGATGAGAATAGTAGGGTGCATATAGCTATGTTTACAAGTGAGATACTTAATAATATTTAGTCTATGTACAAGCGAATTTCTTATATAACTGCAATGATCTTTAAATAGATACTTAGAATCTACGATTAATCCTAGGATCCTCAACTTTTCTTTTGGCATAATGATGCAGTTGTCAACATTTAATGAAATGTTGCATGATATCTTTTTGCGACAGATATGGAGAAGATTTGTTTTTTCTAAAGAAATGTGTACGCCAGAATTTGACGACCAAGATGAAATATTGGAGAGAATGTCAATGAAGGTGTTTTGGACAGCAGCCGTGTCGTTTACCTTTGAGTACACCAGTACATCATCTGCGTAAATTTGATGTTCAATGTTTTTATAATTAGAAAGAAGTTGGCTTAGCTCATCGAAGGCGATAATAAAGAGTAAAGCTGAAAGAGGTGAGCCCTGTGGAGTACCATTTGAGAGCTTGTGGGTTATTGAGTGAAATCCATTAACAGTGACTGAAAGTCTCCTATTTGTCAGGAAAGATTTTATAAAGTTTAGAGTTCTGGTGCCCACTCTCCATTTTTGTAGTTGTCTTAAGACTACGTGAATTCCAATACGATCAAATGCTTTTTGGAAATCTAAAGACAAAACAGATACATGATTTCTACTGGACAGAGCCTTTGCGACAAAATGATCAAAACTGAGCAAGGCATCAACTGTACCGTGCCCTCTTTTATAGCCGACCTGTTGAAAGCTTATTACTTTATTTTTTTTTGCGTACCAGGACAGCCTATTGCCTACAATTTTTTCTATTACTTTCCCAAGACAGCTTAGAAGGGAGATAGGACGATAGCTATTGACTTCAGTGGGTGATTTTCCGGGCTTCAGTATTGGGATTATATTGGAAGTTTTCGAGTATTGAGGATAAACCCCGGTGTCAAAAATGTTGTTATACAGCTTAACTAATCGTACTTTCATCGACTTCGGCAGGTTTTTGATTAACGGATAGGATATCCTGTCCAATCCAGGCGTTTTTCCTTTAACTGACGAGTGGGCATACTCAAACTCGGACATCGTTATTTCTGACTCTATTGCTTTTGCAGATGAGGAAAGTGTATATTCTATTTGACCTATGCTATCTAGGATTGATTCTTTGCTAATTCGGAAGTTGGTGCTAAAATTTTCATCTGCGCTTTCACTTGAGTAATGGTTTGCAAAGAAGTTCGCAATTTGATCAGGCATAAACAAATGTTCGGCAGGAGTATCTAAACGTGTAACTGATGTATTTTTGGGTCCACCAGATAATATATTTATGTCTCTCCATATCTTTTTAAGAGAGCAAGCGGGATTTATGTTAGCAGTGAACTGCTGAAAACTTTGTCGTTTAGCTTCCTTTGCTTTACGACGAAACAAAGCATTCGCTTTTTTATAGTTAACTAAATTTTCGAGAGTTTGACAACGTTTATATTCATGCCAGGCCGATTGCTTTTTTGAACGGAGAAGTGTAAGCTCAATGTTCCACCATGGTACATTGTACGAGGTTTTATTTCTATTTGTTTGCGGGATAGAGCGATTTGCTGCCGCGCGGTTAATTTTTTGTATTGTGGCAGCTTCTCTATTTATATTGCAAGAAAACGGGGTACTGTTACTGCCTATGTCACATAGTCCTGAAAATGTACACCAGTCAGCAAAGTCTGTTTTGAATATTGGTTTTGGATTATACGCATGGCGAAATTGCCGATTATTTATTTCAAAAGAAATAGGGTAGTGGTCACTACCGTGTAGATCACTTGATACTCTCCAGGTGAGATTTGGAACAAGAGCTGCTGAGCACAATGTGAGGTCAAGGTGTGAGAAGGTGCCGTGGGTAGAAAAATGGGTTGCGTTACCATTGTTAAGGCATATAAGGTCGGAAGCCAACAGAGCATCTTCAATCAGTTTTCCTCTACAGTTTGATGTTGGAGATCCCCATATTGGGCTCCAAGCATTGAAGTCACCCGCAAGAATGGCGGGAGCTGAAACTTGTTGCAATAGGTGCAAGATGTCGGTATTTGTGAAGCTTTGTGTAGGTGGAATGTACGCGCAAATTATATTAAGCTTGAAGTTTATATCAACTTCGACGGCGATTGCCGATATTGCAGAATGGATAGCAATTCTTTTATAAGGCAGGCTCTTTTTTATCAAAATTGCAACGCCTTGCTTACTAGACGTTATATTCGAAGAGTTATAGAATATGCCAATATATTGCTTGGGACAGAAAGCGTTAACGTTGTGGGCTAAATGGGTTTCGTTGAGTAGAATTAATGATGGGGAAAGAGACTTTACCAAGAGCTGGAGCTCATGGTAATTATTATAAAATCCGTTCATATTCCATTGTAATACTGAGAACATTGGAAATTGAAAATAGAATTAAGTGAAGATAACAATGAAAAATAGGTTAAAGTTGATTATATACGTGTTATTTTTAAGAGAATTTATAAAATATTTAATTTATATTTGTATGAGTATGTATATTAATTGAGTTGATTTCTATGTAGCAGAAAATATTTCTGCATAGTCTTCGGTACTCATTGTTGAGTCCTCCGCCAGAGCGGGAGATTAGCAGAGTTTGTGTTAACATGGTTTGTGTTGTTGATGGGGAGATTTATTGGGAGATTTAAAGTAGAGTTTGAGTTTGATTCAAAGTTTGTATTGTTGTTCATGGTATAGTGATCATGCTGTTGCTGTGTGAGAGTGAAGTGGCTCTGATCTGGTATGTCTGTGTGTGTGGGTGTAATAAGGTTGAGTGAGTGCTGATCTCTAAAGTGAGAGGTTGATTCGTTTATTAGTTTGGTGAACAGGTTATTGAGAGTTTGCGGAGTGTTTTCAGATAATTGGTCATCAGATATTTGAGGAGAAGATAATTCTGAATTGTCAGGTCTAACGTTTGCTGATGAGTTAATTTGTTGATTATTTGTGCTACTTGAGACAGTAGATGAGAATGAAGGTGCATTTTCGGGGAGAGAAACAGTTGAGTGGTATATTTTTGTGGCTTCTCGTGTGGTGCATTTTTTTGTAGTTTTGATTTTTTGTATTTGTTTCGCTTGCATGAATTTTGGACAGCTGTTTGAAGAGGCTGGATGATCTGCATGACAATTAGCGCAAAAGGTACGTATACATTTTAGAGGGTTATGGGGAGGCAGGCTGCAGTTGTTGCATGCTGCTTTTCCCTTGCAATGTTTCACGGTGTGTCCAAGTAACTGGCAATTTTTGCACCGCATGGGGTTGGGTACATACTGCCTTACATTAACCTTTCGCCAGGCTATATCTATTTGCTCCGGAAGGCTAAAGAGGTCGAAGGTTAGTAGTACGACACCGTTTGGTGTCAATTGGTTGTTTTCCTGTTTTTTCTGGAATTTGTATGCAGCGACTACACCTTGCGGACTTAATTCACTTAAAATTTCTGCTTCACTTACATTGTTCAAAAATGGGGCAAATACTGTGGCTTTAGTATGATTTAAATTGTCGTGATATTTGGCTTTTATGCTACAGATGCCAGGGAGGTATTTCAATGCAATGAAACGATCAGCTATTTTTTTATTGTTAACTAACAACAAGATTTTGCCATCGCGGAGCTCACTTACTGAATTGATTTCACTACTCACAGCACAGATGGCTTTGTGTACAGCAAAGCAGGAGTATTGCATTAGGGTCTTATTTTCTTCAGCTGATTCAATAGTTATGTACTTAGGATCATTACTACTTTTTTTAACTGTCGGTAAATTAGGGAATACAAAGAGATCAGTAATGTCGAGTTTTTGTTTGGATTTCTTTTCCTTTTTTTTCTTTACTCTGGAGTTATCGGCAAGCAGGGCAAACCGATTACTCCCAAGGGAATTGGGCCCGGGGGCCATTTTGCACTAAAACACTGAACTGTTGTAGTAATAGTAGTTTTTTCACGCTAGATTAAGATTTTTTAAATAAAGGAGGTTGAAAAGAAGGAGGCAAAGCACGTGGTTTCCACGAGAAGTAGTGAGAGCACAAAACTCAGAAGCACACAGAAATATACAACCGCTCGCTGTGAGTAATAGTCGGAGACTGAAATGGGAAGTAAATTAATATTAAGGTGGAAAACGCAAGTTTTGTATTATGACTGTTTCCTTTTCAAATGAAATTTATTGAAGAAACTGAGAAGCATATATTAGATCAAACAGAAAGCAAAAAGGACTTAGTTTTTTAATTGTTGCACAGGTCTCTATCAATAATTTGGCTTTAACAGATTGAAGAAATATCAATTAGTCGACGAGTTATAGCCAAAAAACCATATAAACAATATGCTGAAAATCGGCATGTGACTGCAAAGTTCGAAGGTCGATTAAAAAAAAATCGAACTAACATAAACAAACGCCCCGATATGGGTCTTCTAATTTAGCCTCTATTTTCACCCCTCACTCTCAGAATCGACCTAACTTTTGATAATCTGAATTTGTTCCACAGTGTTATCGTATGAAGTTGCCAAATTCTAACGTATGAAATGCCTGTAAAATCTGAACAACTTCGAAAACGACAACGCCTGAAAAAGCTGGTGTGGGGTTCTAACTCAAAAGAATCAGATAATTTGCGAAAATGCTCACATAAAAGCCGAATGTCTTTATACACAAGGGAATAATGTACGCCGGTGAATGCAATACAAGTACTCGATAATTCATATTCTCATTAAACGGATCGATTGTGCGCGCTTCTGAGATTGAATCCTAGCCGGGTTAAGTAACATAAAACAAATTATGGAAAAGTTTTGCCCACTAGCCGCCGCCCCTCGGCAGGCAATGGCAAACCTCCGAGTGTATTTCTGCCATAAAAAAACTTCTCAAGAAAATCATTTGCCGTTCGGAGTCAACGTAAAATTGTAGGTCCCTCAATTTGTGGTATAACATTAAGACGCACCAAACAAATTATAGAAGTTCGTCAAACATCGAGCTATATGATGTAAGCGCCAAATTATTATAATATTATAACTCTGTACTTAGATCCGAAACTTAACTTTGTTTCCATGCTCATTAATTTGTTCAAAAACTCATAACTAAAATCAATAACCTAAAATGCAAGTATGTAAGGGTAATCCGGTACAATATTTATTTTTAATGTCTCACACATCCATTTTAGATTGCTTTTTGTAGTTTGTTTAGGTTATAAAATCAGATAATTTCATAACGTTGATTTCTTTTGAATTAGTCATACTTATGTATGTACTAAATTAATGATGCCAGCTTCAAGCAGGGTGGGAAAGTCACCGAGCTGCCTTTTTAGCCGTACTTATCTTACAGAGATGGTTAAACATATCAGTATCAACCCTTTGTTTGGTTCCCTTTGTATACAGATTAGACTGGTGCACAAGCGGTGATGTTACTTGATTTTGATTTATACTTAGTGTATGTAGTTTGGCATTTCAGACTTATTCCGGAACAACGTTTGCAAATCGTGCAAATTTACTACCAAAATAATGGCTCGGTTCGCGCGATGTGTCGCGTAGATCACGTACTTTGATCACATCAATGTAACCGCACAGTTTCAACAGTAACGAAGGAGAAATGACATAACAGGCAACACAACTTTGGTTTTCTCGACAGTCCAAAACTAAGTAAGAAGATTGATGAAAAGGGTGTTTTTTTAATGTGGTGAAGATATAAAACGCATATAATTTAATGTCATAGCCAAGAATTTAGGTTTATTATAAAGATAAGAGTTTCCCATTATGTTTTAAAAATGATTTCGGGCAAGTGAACGCCACGGCTGGTTCGAATAAATTCCAGCTGAGAGGCCAAACTTTCGACCACTTTTTGCAGCAATTGGGGGCGTATGTCAGCAATAACGCGCCGAATATTCTTTTCCAAGGGGCCAATCGTCTCGGGCTTATCTGCGTAGACAAGCGACTTCACATAACTCCACAAAAAATAGTAAAATATGATTATCTGCCAAGAATATTTGCGAAAATGATACGAATTCAAATGTTCTCTTCGATGTGGGCATGACACCGTAATTGTATTTATTATATTTACATACTACTTACGTTTCAGAATTCATTAAATGAAATGTGTTTTCATCTTACTTTATTCATAGTATGTACATAAATATTTGGGTAAGATTTTTTTGTTTGCTTTTGTTACTCTGTTTATTTATATTTAATTTTGTCCTCTTCCGCATTAGTACACATTTGATAAGAAATTAATTTACGAAATCTTATAGGAATCTTCTATTATTGGTTGGCTCGTCCATTGTTGTTGAATAGTATTTACATTTTCTACTAACTAATATTTTTGGTCCTGATAAGAACCAGAACAAATCAACAAATTCTTTCATATATTACATCGAGTATCAGCAACATTTATATATATATATATGCGTATTTTAAAATTCGAGTATTTACTTAGGTACTGAAAGTACAGGTAAAAGTTGGACTGTTCGTCCTATACATAAACAAATTTTGCGTGAATTAAGAAGATTATTTAGTTGTCTGTACATTTTATTTCAATTTTTTTTTTTAACTAGAAAAATCAACAGTTAAAATCTAACGAGCAGTTTATATAAACAGCATAAACATAATGAAAAAAAAGTCAAAAATAAATTGAAATTTGTTTCGATTGTAAACGTACTCTTTTATACAAAAATATGCATGTATTTATGTATGTACATACATAGGTAGAAAAACTTAGAGCTATTTGTTATACGTACTTAAATTTACAATTAGTTAATGCTTATGATTACATACATGTGTGTGCGTAAATATGTAGATAATGGCAGATTTGCATACATTGGTATTTGCACGTGCATTTGAATTTGACTTGGCATACAACATTTGTATCTATGAATGAATATACATACTTGTGCCTCCTCCAATATCCAAGCAAGCTTATCAAGAACGTAAATTGCTAGCCTACGCTCTTTAAGCATGCCCCTGCAAAAATAGTTGGACTAAGTAAGTCGTCTATTGCTGCTACATAGTAGTGACTACAACGATGCTCCTATACAATGCAGCAGCGGACCATCTCATGCCACCACACCACTTAACAATTACAATTACAATCGCTGGTTATTTAACGATCGCAATTATTACACAGTGTTTATTTGACAGTGTAGCAAAAAGAAGGAACATTTAATGTATTTAATTGAAATACATATGTATTATCAAAATAAGCTTATAGCAGTAAAATTTGCTGAGTTAAACTTTTGTTTATTTTTATCTAAGCTGTGAGCGTCTTGATACATACATACATACATACTATGTTCCAGTAAAATTATTGTGAAGGCAACTCTGATATCATCCAAGTTTAGCTGTAAATTTAAAGAATTAAGGTTTTCGTTTTGAGTATCAGTATGAATATATTGAATTTGGTTGTTTCACTATGAATAAGGGAAACATAATTTTTAGTATAAATGTTTCCATATTAATGTCGTTTACTTGTTTGAAGCGGATTACTTTCAACGACAAAAAGTAGTAATATCTTAGAGTGGTTTAGTGTTACTCTTATATAGTATATAATGCAGTGCAGGAATACATGGCCTGGCCTATAACATCGCAATGTTAAATGGACAATATTTATTTAATACATTTCGGTTAGTTTTTGATTAATCTATGTTTCTTATGGAGTATACTTTGAATGGGTGGAAGTAGCCGCGATTTATGCAGGGATATGCATACATACATATATGTAGTATTGATAGCAATTATACACACAACCACAATATGCGAAAATGTATAAGGCAAGAATGATAGAAACTCAGATTACGACAACGCCGGCAGGGTACAGGTCACAGATGTTCATACCACAGGAATAGCGAGAAGAAAAGGAAGGTGATAACAGCACTTGGGCGTTTTATTTGCACTGCAACTGTTACAATACAAAGCTCGGCACTCCAGATTTATTATTCTGTGTTTAACTTTTTGTAAAAATCACTCAAAACTCTGAAAAGTAATCTTTCTAAGAGCAAGTTGTGACGTCAATCCTTCAAACGAGGCAAGTGCGAAGTAACGGAAGTGCTTTTGTCGTCACCTTCTTTTCTTTACATCGTGCGTATAAGGTGTATAATAATATTAAAGTTTGTCGACTTGCCAGCATAGACCGCAAATAATCGGCTCAAAGTGACGCAAATTGAGATTTATTTATTTTGTGGTTTTAAAAATAAATCACTGCCCATAACTTTTACGTTTCTAATAGACTTTTATTATTTTTTAATGCTACGGTATTCAGGTAGACATGTGAATAATGCCAAGTGAAGTTGATATTTACTTTCGTAGCTTTTCTTTTTCTCACAGTCATTAATCTTAAAATATCCTGCATAAATCATTCTCTCATTGATATATCACCAAAAGGCAATAATAGGTAGCAAATAATAGTAAAAAACTTTGAATTCCATGTGTACCAGTTATTTTCGGTCTCTACTTGTTAGTGCAGCTTACATTTCCTACAGTTTTCCATATGTGTGTGGTTGGACGTGTATTTATATTCGTTTAATTATTTACAGGAATTTCTTATTTTGTAGCAATAGTGTAGACCAGGACCAATGTCGCAAATAAGAATTCGCTTGCAGTTCGTTTCCTTGTTTTTTTAATTATATGTATGTACATAAGTCCAAGGTAGAACACGCACTGTACAGGGATACCAGGAACAAATGAAAAGAAATAATATATACGTTAGTTGTTAAATATATACAATTTTATAGACATATGTAAGTTAAAAGCAAGCAAGGCACAGAATGTAAAACCAAACGCTCACTATTATAATGTATGTAATAAATATAAAAAAGTATGTATGTACATACATGTACGCTCCACACATGCCCTTCCTCTAACATAATGTCTTATTCTTGATATTAGGATCTGATGTGATCCAATTGGTTTTTGGGGTAGTGAACTAAGCTAACACACATTTCTTCCCAAAGGATATCAAATCCCATGCACCTTCTTTGCTTTCGATTTGGTTTGATATTACAATGTCATATGTGGCATATAAAAAATTATTGTATATGAAATTATTGTATATGTTTATATATGTGCGTATATATGTATGTAAATATACATACATATATAAATATTTCTGGGCCGACAGGGCTAGTGAAAATTTGTCAACTAGCATAACCAAGAAGAAGACGGTATTGACGCTTTTATTACTACGAGCCGCTGGAATGGAAACTGATTTGTATCGCTGAGCTTTTTCTCGCACCGAAAAACTGGAATTATTAAAATTTGCAAAGTGCTCTTTCAGTTTTAAAGTGGATAATTTAATCCGCTGATGGTCAGTCAATATAAAGTAAAAGTGAAAAAATTGGGAGACAGTGACTTTATAAACCAAATTTCTTAAATAGACGATTCGATTACATGTTCGAGTGGTTGTGGCTGTTTTTTCTGCCTTAAATGTAGCAATTTTAAAAGACAAGAGATTAGATTAATGGGTGAAAATGTAAACATCAAATGGTTTTGTAATCAGTGTACATTATGTGATACAAACACAGAATTTAATGAAACTAAACATTTCAGCTATCAAACCAAGCTCGGGAGGGCGGAAACGAAATACATTATGGATGAAGCATTGCTTCATAAAATCTTACAATTGAAAATCAGGTTGATTGCGGACTTCTATTCACTCCTTGAACATAATGTGGAAATTAAAATAAATCAAATGAGAAAAGATATACTAGAAGAGTTATCAAAAGCAATAGCCAATAATAACGACAAGTTAAACGAAGTTTGGTCGGGTGTCAACAAAACCATCAACATCAAAAATGGTAACAACAAAATGACATATGCACAAGCAGCCACACAAAGTGAAAACAGGATTGTTATCAAACCAAAAGATCAGAGACAATATTTTTTAATAGAGAATAAATTCTAGTAAATGTTGATTATTTTGCTGTTTTGCGGACGGTATATGTGCATATGATGTTATTATTATTTTTTTTTATAAAAAAAAAGATTATATTTAGTTAATGTCTAGCAAACGCAAGAATATCGCAGTGCATGAAATTAATTTTTTTTTGGAGATTTCGGGGTATGTATGTATGTATGTATATTATATTTAGAGACGAATATGGAGCTACCCAACAACGTTTGACGACCGTACAACTTCTACCGACTTTATCGACTGCCTTTCTCATCGCCGCTTTTGACATTTTCCGAAGGCGCTCTAATCGTACAGGGTTGTGTGCTACTGTCTTACATTCGGCCTTCCTGGTCATCTTCATCTGTCCCAGATGATACTAGGTCCTCATTTTCGCTGACGAACTTCCACAACTTCATATTGTCGCAACTAGTTGTTGTGACGTTTGGGCCTTCGCCTTGGACTGCCTTTTTCACTTCGTAGCGATCGTTGCGTTTTACTTTTATGACCTCGTAAGGGCCGAGAAACTGATTTGGTAGTTTGCGACCTGCAACGAACTGAGTCCTTTTGATTGCAACTAGATCGCCTAATTGATATATGTGCTCGCTGCGCCGTTTTTTATCGTAGTTGCGCTTATATGCCATCTGTGCGTGTTGAATGTTTCGTTTCGCTTCTTCGCGTAGTTTCAGCCGCTCTTCGTCGAATCTTTCTACCATCTCCTCCTCGAGTAGTTCCAACAATCGCCCTTCTGCTTGGCTGTGCATCTTGATGCCAAACATTATTTGAAATGCTGATGATCTTGTAGAAGAATGCATATGCGAATTCAACGCCTTCTGTACACGTGCCACATGCTTAAACCATTTGGATGCTTCGTCTGCCGATAGCTTCGCTATTATGGATAGAATCGAACGATTAACACGCTCGATCTGCCCGTTGCCTCTCGGTACGCCGGCTGTTGACAACACGTGTGCGACTTTGTTTTCGTTGAGCATTTCTTTCCAGGCATTCGACGAAAACGCTGCGCCTCTATCACTCACGATTCGTTTAGGAAACCCAAATATAGCTGACCATTCAGTAAGCTTCTTAATGACCTCGTCTTGGCCCGTCGTCTTAGTGGGGAACAGCCATACAAATTTGGAAAACCCATCGACCATGGCCAAGATATACTTATACTGCTTGGACGTCGCGTCCATTGGCCCCATGTGGTCGATGTGCAACGTGTGAAGTGGCGTGTCTCCTTTCTCAATGCACTGCAATAACCCGTCTTGCTTGCCCAACTTCTTATTATGAATGATGCATTTGACACAATTCGCAATTAACCTTGACGCCTTATTTTCAAGGTGTGGTATCCAATACTGCTGCTGGATGGAGTGCATCGTCTTAGACGTAGAAAAATGACCTTCCTCGTGTGCCTGTTGTATCACTTCTTTTTCCATCACCTTCGGGACGACAAATAACTCATAGCCCTTTTCCGACTTGATTCTGGTACGGACGCTCTTTCAATATTTCAACAATGGCTTGTATATTATCGTCTTTCTGCTGCGCTGCTTTCATTCGGGCTGTTAGTTCTGATGTAATAACCATACAGGACTGCGGGTATCTGCTTAAACAGTCTACATGTTTCATCTGCTGACCTGCACGGTGCTCTACGACGAAGCTGAAGTCCTGAAGGTAGAGAACCCACTGCGCGACTTTTCTTGGGACGTCTTGCTTGCTCGTTGTTTGCTTGAATGCAATGCAGTCTGTGACCAACTTGAAATTTATTCCCAGTAAGTAATGGCGAAACTTTTTCACTGCCAGGTATGCTGCCTTAACTTAAAGAATATAGCTATGCTTCTTTGACTCCGATTCTGACGTTTTCTTGCTCCAAAAGTAGACTGGGTGCAGCTTACTCTCGAACGACTGGAGCAGCACTGCCCCAAACCCATTTTTCGAGGCGTCTGTATGTAACTGAGTAAGCGCTCCTCTTTCGTAAATATGTAATACCGGTTCATTTGTAAGCATCCCTTTCAACTGCTGTACTGCCTGCAGTTGTGTTGAACCCATAAGTCAACGCCTTTTTTGAGCAGGTCTGTTAGCGGGCGAGCCACCTGCGCGTACATGGGGATGAATTTTCTAAAAAATCCTGTCAGGCCCAAAAAGGCTTGAACATCTTTAATGTTTTTTGGCATCGTAAAGCGGCTGACACCTGCTGTTTTCTCTCTCCCAGGCCGTATCTGCCCCTTCTCTACTACGTGACCCAGAAAACTTATACTTGTCTGTTGAAAGCAGCATTTCTTCCACTTCATCCGAAGACCGTACTGCGCTGCTGTAGCCAGAACTTTCTTAGTTTTCTGCATGCACTCTTTTGGCGAAGTGGCGAAAACAATGATGTCGTCCATGTATAACTGCATTATACTTTCGTTGACCAGTTCTTGAAAAATATGGTTCACAAAACGGATAAACGCTGCTGGAGAATTTTTAAATTTTTAAAAGTCCTTCACGCGTGACGAACGCTGTGTATGCTCTGCTGCTTTCTTCGACGGGAACATGGAAAAACCCATTTTCCATATCCATAACCGTGAACCACCTTGCGCCCAGCAGCTTGACTATGACGGCTTCGATCAGTGGCGCTGGAAAGCAGTCCTCCAGCACCATACTGTTTAATTTTCTGTAGTCTATGCAAACTCTGAGTGTGTGATCTTTCTTTTTGACTACGACCACTCTACTAGCTACATTCGATGAAGACTTTCGTACAATGTCCTGCTTCAGCCATTCGTCGACCTGATTTTTAACTGCTTCAGCTTCATCTGCTGATAAGGGACTCGGTGACTGACGAAATGTTTTAATAACACCTTCAGGGATGTTTTTCAGCTCTACAGGGCATTGTTTCGGTGCTACGACCAGCTTATCATAGTCTTCTATTAATTGCTCAACACCATTAAGATATTGTGGTGCAGCTGTAATGACCGAACAAACCTCGAAAACGTTATACAAGTTTGCATACTCACTCATTGGCGTTGTTGTATCTACCGTACCCGTAAACGTAAAGCCGTTTGCATCGGCAGAGAAGTGGAACTTCTTAGTAAAATCGTATCCCAGCAGCGCCTCGCAATCCATTTTACAATTCGGTACAACCAGGAATTTATGGTTTGTACGCAACTGGTCGATAACTACATTGACCGTAAAGGATCCGATCGGCTTTGTTGTTTTATTGCCGAGTCCGCGCAGCATTGAAGCACTACTGACCACTTCCACGTTATTCATCCTTTTCAGTACATTTTCATTTACGATAGATACATCGGAGCCCGTATCAACTAAACAATACAAGCTTATATCGTTCATTAAAATTTTCTTAAAGCGATTATTTTCAACACATCTGCGCACTTTCTCAACATTTTCTGGACAATTACGAGAAATGTGTCCATTTGTAGTACACCGAAAACATTTTGTTTGAGCATTAAAGTCTTTTCTTTTATGCTCTGCTGAACCGCAGTTGTAACAAAACTCTTTTTTCTTAATTGGTGCACGTTGCTGTTTTACACGTACACTCGGATCCACTTTTACCGTGGTGTATTCATTTTGGTCCTGCATTAGTCGATCACAGATTTCGTATTCGTCTTTTAGTTCTTTATACGATTTGCATCGATACAGTGACATTTTATATTCAAATTTTACACTAAGTCCATCTACGATATAACGAAGCACTGCTGCAGTTTCAACACCACCTGTAGCAGCTAAACCCCTCATATGCAACATGTACTCATGAAACGATTCATCTTTTTTCTTTTTACGGTCTCTCAACTGCAAATGTACATCAGCACTACTCAGATTGCGCTGAAACTCATCTGTTAGTGCTTTCTTTAAACCGTCATAATCACTTACTGCTTCTGTTTGTAAAAGCAATTTTGCCGCACCACACATTTTGCCTCTAGCCTGAACATATTTTTGTTTTGCGGTAAGTTCGTAGGCATCGGCATTTTTTTCAAAATTATCAAACCACTTTTGCACAGGCACATTACACCCGTCAAATTCACCTACTACTTTCTCGAAATTATCTGCCGAGATATTCGTACTGTTTTCACGCTGTTCATCAGCCTACACTTTCAACGTAAGCAATCATCATTTGTTGAATTTTTGTGTTCACGTCACTGTAGTCAACATTTTGTTCACCTGACCTTTTTTCTGCTTTCGACATCGTAACACTAAATTTGCTGTCACTGTCCTATTTATCAATTTTCTTTCGTATTATTATTTGGCTGTGCTCACACACGTTCGCCACAACTTTGTTTTTTGTTCTTTGGTTTGCGCTCAGCATGCGCTCACCTCAACTTATTTATCGTTTTTCTTCACTATGTACTTCTACATATAGCGCGTACTTCGAAAGACGCTCAGCTTTATTTACTTTGAGCATCAGCCGATTTAACGGTATTTTTAATGCCGTATGCTTTTCTGGTAATTCAACTACAACAACACTCTCGCTTGGCAACTGTCTCAACTTTTCGGCACGTCTACGTTTGTGCGTATAGGAGTGAAGTTTCTGCTTAATTATATTCGACGTTTTACCACGATAGCATACAACACCAAAAATCACTGCAACTTTGCCTTGCGATCACTGCGCTTCTACTTTGCTTGATGTGGACGATATGGCTAGGCTTTATGGTTGAAAAAAATCTTCGTATACCCGCTACTTTGTGCAAACACAATTTTGCTTTTGTACACTCACGAATTTTCGTCGGTTGAGCCCCCAAATGTAAAGCCGTAACTTTATTTATTATTATGTAATTCAGAGAGAAACAATAAGTTTATTTATATGAATGCTTATTAAAAGTTAAACAATTAGTTAAATAGAAATTAAATGAAGTAAATTCAATTGAACCGTGCTTGGTTAGCTTAACAACGTTTGACGACCGTACAACTTCTACCGACTTTATCGACTGCCTTTCTCATCGCCGCTTTTCACATTTTCCGAAGGCGCTCTAATCGTACAGGGTTGTGTGCTACTGTCTTACATATATAGATATGTACTTGCCTATGCATATATGTACATATATACATACATAAATATGTACATACATAAACGCACAAATGTCAACAATTATGCACATGATATGTCCATACTTATGTATGCACCCACGGTGCAGAGAAAAGAAGGTGACGACAAAAGCACTTCCGTTACTTCGTATTAAAAACCTGAAGCTCTTTATTTCAGCCTCCCATAAAATATGTTGACTTTGGGCATTTCTCCTGTAGATTGTACAAACCTTGCAATTGTGTATTATCGATTTGATCATGACCTTGATTCGATGAATCCAGTGCTGGGCTCGAATAAGCCGCAGCAATAACTGATTTTTTTCCATGAAGCGAAACTTCATGGATAATTTCTACTAACAATCGTGAAAATTGACAATTGCACGGAAGATTGATTGGATGTCGTTCACTATACTTTATATCTTTTTCCGCGCTTAGACGCCCTCGTGCTCTAAGTACCCGCTTTTGGAGCTTATTTTTTGCCAAGTCCTTAAATTCGAAAATTCGTTGGGAAAATGTTGTTCTTGGGCAAGTGCTATCATATGTAGCCTTGATTTCTTCTGAAGAAATCGAGGTAGACGATGCAGTGAATTTACTCTTCCGAATGGGATGCGTGGTGTGGAGAAATCGCAATGTATACGATACCACTGGCAAAGCTCTTGGGAGTCAGGAGAATTTTTGGAGGATGTCAGACATTTTCATGACTATTGTTGCATGCGAAAGCAAGCGTTGTTCCTCTTGGTCGGTCCGAAAAACCGAGTTCTGAGTACGCCATTCAGATTTCCTTTCTGGAAGCCAAGAAGGGCCCTGCCACCACAAAGACTTTCCTATTAAGTCGGGAGCTGCTGCTCCACGACTACCTAAATCTGCTGGATTCGAAGACGAATCTACGTGATACCAGATGTCCTGCCAAACCCTTTCGATAATTTTGGTCAGCCGATGCGGTACAAAGGTTGACAAAGAATAAGGTGGCTTCCGGAGTCACGCTAGAACAATGGTGGAGTCAGTCCACAAGAAAACTTGTAATGAAGATCCAAGTTAGCAATAACTGACTCCACAATTTGTGCCAAAAGTACAGCACCGCACAATTCCAAACAAGTTAGGGAAATGGTTTTCACAGGCCCCACCGATCATAAGATTTACCGCAACCCCGTTCTTTCTTTCGACGTGCATGTTAAGGGCTGCAGCATATGCTTTTTCCGAAGCTCCATCCTGTCTTTCGGTGAAAATTGTACCCATCATGGAGTTTTGATGTCATCTATTGCCGGCTGGGTACTCCTTTGCAAACGTTGACCAGCGTTCAAGTGTAGGTGACACTTGCTCATCCCAAATGGTTCCTTCCAACCAGATGTTTTGTATCAACATCTTTGCAATGACGATGATCGGTGCGAGCTACCCTAATGGATCGAATAATTTCGCAATGACTCACAAAATCTTGAATTTTGTAACTACTATATAGGTAAAAGCTGTCGGACGGCCGCTCATCGGGGCTACTGAATATTTCAGTAATGTGGCCCCGTTGCTGATATTATTTCAGCATCCTGGTATATTCAACTCGAAAAGAGGTCCTCCAATTCCTAAAAGACGGTGAGCTGTTCGGCCAACGTGATCTCATTGCAGAATGAGACGCATGATGTTGCCGGCTTGGTTGAGTTAGACTCTCCAGCTAGAATCCACCCAAATACCATTTCTTGGGTTAGTAGTGAGTCCAAGACGTCTTTGCGAATACCTTCCAAAATAATTTGGAGATAAGCGTCGCCTCCAAGAACAAGAAGAACTTGTTCGTTCGCGAAGATGCGCTTATCCGCTTGATATATCGATAGCACAAGTTGTCAGATTCCCCGTCAGCTGGGTTAACGCAAGTGCCACCGTAGAAATTGTAACCGTAGATCGCCTGGTGATTCTAAAGTTATTGAACACGCCTGGCTTGCTTGCACCGAAACCGGATACCCCTGCATTCACCCTTTTGGTTGGCAGCTCGATGCGGTGTCGAAGTCGTTCCATAATAAACGAGCATTCAGATCCCGAATCTATGAGGGCTATGGCCGAATTTGTGGAACCGCGATATCGTAAATCGACCTGAGCTGTTCCCAGTAGAATCCCATTGTTCGTGTTCGTAAAACCGACTGCACATGGGTTGGAGCCCCATTACTAGCATTAACGCAACTAGTATTAGAACTGGTCCGCTTAGAAGTAGTTCCCGAACAACTTGAGGGTGAGTTCGAGGAACTGGCTTTTCTCGAACGATTTTGATGAACTGGGTTCAAATGCAGCAGTGAATGATGCCTAGAATGACAAACTGAACAATTGAACGCACGGGCCATGAATGCTTGACCCTCTAATATCAGAAACAGTTTCCAAAGTTTGATACCAAATTGTCAGAAATCTGTCAATATCCTCCCACTTTTGTATTTCCGTCTTATCTTGAACCGTTCCCATATTGAATGAGTGGCCCCAGGCAATTTGGTCGAGCAAAGGTATGTCGTGATCGCGCCCCAATTCGTAATGTCAATTTTATGAATCTGGAGTGTGGATATAGTTTTGGTGGTGGTAGTTACGCGCACCTAGAAGGGGTCCAAACTCTTCTTTGGAGCCTTCTCACCCGTCGCCAGTAATTGAGAACACACTTGTGTTTTCTTTGGTTGTCGCTTAACAACTGCCGCTTTATTAATTTTTAATTTTACATTCTAGTTTACATACGAATACATAAAATACGGAATACATAAAAGAAAACTTAAAACGAAACATGCAAAGTAAGCCAAATTGTATTTAGTAAAATGTATTTATCTAATTCGAATTATACATAGAGTTGTGAGTGCAGCTGCATCTGCCAGCCAGCACAGCTGCAGGTTTGCAACCTGAGCCGTTTGTGACAATTACATCAACAAGCCACGGTTTGTGTGGGAAAGCGTTGAAGCGGACTGCACTGACAATTCTATATTACATTTTTATCTTTTCCTTTTTTCCTACTGTTAATAATGTAGGCGATTGCAATTATTATTGTAATTAAAATCAAAGTTATCGTACTTATTCCATTATTTATATGAAATTTTAGCTCCATAATTTTGTTAATGTTCCCCTCCTGATTAATTACGATTTCAGAGAAATTTATTTGTTTTTCAAAATTCAATACATTAGTTGTGTTTTGTGGGTAAGAATATTTTTCATTAGCAATAGTTCTTGTGTTATAAAATATTTAATATCCTATTTCGATTTTACAGTTATAAAAGTTTATAAAAACATTGTTTGTAATAATTATGTCCCTGTTGTCGCAATTTTGTTTTAGTTTGTATTGAAACCATTTTTTACAAGTATGGTATCGCCTTCGATTTTCTTTATTGTGGTACTATTGTTATATCTTAGTTTACATTTATTTAAAGTAGAAATTTCACTTTTCTTAAGATTTTTACAATATATTTGTTCGCCGTATTTATAAATTTTATTGTTAATATTCATTACATATTTATCTTCTTCCGTTATTTCAAAAAATTGTTTGTTCGGCATTGGTGTAATTTAGATTAAATCTGCCTTAATATATGTTATGGGTAGCTTGATTACAAATACTAATGAATCTTCTTTATATGAAAGAAGCCCAATTTCCGCAACTTTCAATTTATAAAAATCGACTTTAAAACGTTTAATTTCCTCTCTACATAGAATACTAGGGTGTAAAATGTTATGCTTAGCCGATGCTATACTGTTTTGAATCTGCTCGATTTTATTTTCTAGATATTTTAGTTTAAGCATCTGGTCAGAATATAAGATATGTTTAACTATTTTACTAGTTGTTGCTTTTGATTTATTAAATGCATGCAATATTTTTGTTCTGTCATCTTCTATAGTTTTCTTCAATATACTGATAGATTCATTCAAACGATTATTTATATAAATTTGTCTATTAACTGTTTCTATTATGTTATGGTTATTTTTGTCCGTTATTTTCAGATAATTTAGTATTTCTTCTCTGTCCACGTTATCCATAACAAATAACCATTTATGCACAGTTCCTATAGCATTAATCAAACCTCTTCGTCTCTTATTATTATCTGTTGGTATTAAAGTATGAATTTTGGCTTCGATTGTTTTTATTTCCTTGAATAGTATCTTCCTATCGTTTATGTCAAATTCATTCAAATTATTTTCTATGTTACTTCCTATTTTATTAATTATTGATTGTATCTCTGTGGGGTGTATGATGTGTAAGATCATTGTGGTCTCATTAACCACATCTACTTCTCCGACTCTTTTTTCATTCTCTAGTTGGTTTATTTGTAAAAGGTGGTTAAATTTTAAGGGCCGATGTTGAATGTGAACCACACTTAAACGTCAAGTTTTTTTCTCCATTTCATTTGACATTTCTCAACTTCAGACTAATTCAATTTGAACATGGAAAGATACACAATCGAGCAACGTGTTAAAGTTATTCAGGCTTATTATGAAAATGGGCGTTCAAATCAAAATGCACATTTCACCTCACAAAGGCATATTTTCACCTCAGTGGATCCGTCAATAAGTAGAATTGCCGCATTTGGGCAAATGATAATCCAAGAGTGATTGTCAAAAAACCAATGCACCCACAAAGAGTGACTGTTTGGTACGGTTTATGGGTTGGCGGCATCATCGGGCCGTATTTTTTCCAAAATGAGGCCGGTCAGGCAGTTGCTGTGAATGGTGTTCGCTATCGTGAGATGATAACGAACTTTTTATGGCCCGAATTGGAACATATAGATGTGGACGATATGTGGTTCTAACAGGATGGTGCCACTTGCCACACAGCCAACGAAACAATGGCTCTTTTGGGCGACAAATTCAATGGCCGTGTTATCTCACGTGGTGGCGATGTCAATTGGCCACCAAGATCATGTGATTTGACTCCGTTGGACTACTTTCTTTGGGGTTATTTGAAACAAAAGGTGTACGTCGATAAGCCAGCAACAATTCAAGATCTAAAGGATAGATAATTCGGCGCATTAACGGCATAGAACCTCAATTATGCCTCAGCGTCATCGAAAATTTTGACCATCGGATGGAGGTGTGCCGCCGAGGTCGCGGCGGACATTCGGCCGATATTTTGTTCCATCCATAATTGAACCACACCATATTATCATAATAAAAAGGAATTACAATAATTTCCAAAATAATTTGTGTTTTATTCAAAATCAACATCGGCCCTTAAAATTTAACCACCCTTTAATAGTGTGTTGGTGGTCGTTGCCATCATTAATATCAATATTGCGTAAGCAACCGTCTGTGCCATTATCCCGTGTTAAATTTTCTGAAATTTAAATTTTCGTTTAACCTGTGTTTTATAAAATTTGTTATTTAGCGATTTTAAATAATTTCGCTCCAATTCGCAATTCTTTTGTATCTGGGTTGAGATTTCCTGCTCTATTGCATAATTCGCAATTGTTGATGTACTTCCGAATTCCTTTTTGTAATTTAGTAGTAAGTGTGGTAGTAGTGTGTTTTCTTTATTTCCTCTAATATTTCTTTTATTCCCCTGTTATTATTTTCCAAGTGTTTCTCTTCTATCAATGTTAAAAGTTCTCCTTTGTCTGTTATGTCCTTCAAAATTATGTTTGATTTCATTATTTGCGAAAAATTGTATATATAATTGGATGTGATTTTATTAGCTCTTTTAATTTGTTGAATGCCTTTATATAATCCTTATCATTTTGATTTATTTTCATGTCTTTTCTCAAGTATTTGATAATGTGATAAGCAACTTTCGAGTAATCGTTGATAAACCTTGTATAATATCCTGTAATTCCTAATAATGCTTTTATCTCTTTTTCACCTTTTTGGAAGTAGAATCTTTTCTATTGCTTCCACTTTTCTGCGGGTTTGGTTTAATACCTTCATTTGTAATTATATGGCCTAGGATTTTTGTCTCTTGCCTTAGAAAGTCGCATTTATTTATTTGTGTTTTTAAATTTTTCTCTCTTAATCTGATTAAAATTTTGTTCAATGAATGCAATCCAATGAATCCAATACAAATCTTTCCGATATAATCTTTTAGTATAACGTTCATTAGCCTTTGGAACTTTGTCGGTGCATTTCGTAATCCAAAAGGCATTCTTAAAAATTCATAATGTCCGTTTGCTGTGGAGAACGCTGTTTTGTGTATGTCGCGTTCATCCATTTCAATTTGATGAAAACCTTTGGCTAAATCAAGCGTTGAAAAATATAGGCATCTTTCCAGTTTGTCAAATATATCGTGTATATTTGGAATTGAAAATCTGTCTTCCGTAGTTCCGCTGTTCAACTTCCTATAGTCGATTACAAGACGCCATTTTTGTTTGTTGGTTGCGTCCAGCTTCTTTGGTACCAGCCCAATAGGGCTGTTGTAAGGACTAGAGGATGCTCTAATTATGACTTGGGATAACATTTGGTCTATTTGTTTTTCTATTTCCGGTTTGTGGATTTCTGGGTATCGGTAAATTTTTGAGTAAACCGGAATGTCATTCTTAGTCATTATTATATGTTTCGTTGAACTATGTAGTAAATGTTAAATGGTCGTATTCGTTATAAAATACGCTTTTGTGTCTTTTTAGTACATTTAGGAATGTTTTTTGTCTATACCGTTAAGGTGATTGGTGTCAACGAATTCTGTGACACATTTATTTTTTATATCGTTGTTGAAGATTTCCACTTCATTTTCTTTATAGTTTATTTTGCTATATATTTCTTCTTCTTTTGTTAAGAAAAATTTATTAGTGCTTTATTTGTTTTTAAAGTTCTGTTTGGATAATCGATTATCGCATTTATCTTCGTTAGGATATTGTTACTGATGAGTCCGTCAAAGTTTTTGTTGAAATTACATTCGAGAAATTCGCACATGAAATCTTTTTCATTGAATTCCTTAAATATTGGGAATCTGCAAAGTTTCTTAACCTGCGTTTCTCTTCCAATTGCTGTGACTTGCACATTTACTTCCCTCTTCCATTTCGGGTTACAGCCATTTTCATTGATCAAACTGAACTCTGCTCCAGTGTCAATGATGAAGTGTAACTTTCTTATGTGTGTATCTATTGTTATATAGGGTAATTGTTTTGTGGGTCCTGCTGAAAATTTGCGTTTGCATTGCTGATATCCATAAGTTCTGGTCTATTACGATTTGATATTGCGGACCGATTATAATTTCCTGATTGATTATAATTTCGCATTTGATTCCCATTTCCTTGTTGATAAAATTTCTTTGTGGGTTAAAATTTCTGGGTTGATTATAATTTGTGTTGGTTATCTGATTTGACATTCTAGTTTGGCTAGATCCGTTGCCATTGCTGTTATAGTTATTACTTGCATTCCTTGGGACATAGCCACCGCTATACCTGTTTTGTGGCATATAATTTTTATAATTGTTATTGTTATTATTTTCGTTTCTAGGGACATAGACACCATTTTATCCGTTGTGTGACATGTTATTGTTATATCTATTATAACTCCTGTTATAACTGGGAATATTATTCATACTCTGGTTGGGTCTGGAAGATGTTCTATTGTTAGCGTTGTCGCTAAAATTAGTCCTACGATAACAATTTGGGTTAGGATCATTCCTTTGTTGCCCGAATGTAGTGAAGGATTGATGTCTAGCTTCTAAAATGATTTTATATGCTTTATCTTAAGGGTTTCTGGCTATGATCATTGTTTTTGTAGGCTCGGGGAGGTGTTCTTTAAACGTTTGTAGCGCTATCCTATTAACTTCTGTAGTTGAAAAGTTTAAATCATTATGTGCTAATATCCTATTGTGTAATTTATTTCGAATTTTATTGATTCTGAAATGATAATTTTAATTTTTAACTTTACATTCGCAAGTTCGTTACCTCTTATTCCACTATGTCCAGGAACCCACATTATTTTTATTGTATCTGTGTTTCCAATTAATTTGTTACGAATGTAGGATATTGTATAGTTTCTGTTCGATGTTATGGTTGTCATGCTGTCTGTACAAATTATTGTTTTATGAGAAGAACTTTCAGCGAATTTAATTGCCTTCAAGATCGCTGTCGCTTCAGCTGTGTAGACAGATGCAAAGTTAGGTAACTGACCAGCAGTTACAGTATCACTGGAGGAATTGACTACTGCAAATGAGGTACTGTTTTCAGTCTTGGAACCGTCGGTGTAAATAGTATGCCAAACTGGAAGAAATGAAGATAAAGCTTCTGCGAATAACCGTTGGTAAACCATTGGATTGGTATTGCTTCTCGCATATTTGTTGAGGTGCAGGATAAAGGATGACTTTTTCAACATCCATGGTGGAAATTTGTCTTCCTGGTTTAGAGTCGGAGTATTGATTTCGAGCTCTCTCGCGTAATCAATGCATTTAGATACAACTGAACTTCGTTTAAGAGGACGACTGCGATTAATTTCAGCGATGACCGTTTGGTATAGTGTGATGTTATTACATATAAATAGTTTCGATACTAGTTTTTTGGTGTTCAGCTCCAATCTCTCTTCGAGCGTTGGCAATCCAGCTTCAGCAAGAATGAATCTCGTCGGCGACTTTGGAAACGCTCTGATGCTACGACAGACGGCACTATGATATGGCGCATATAGAAGTTTTATGTTGCTCTTTGCAGAGTTACCGTATATTGGGAGACCGTAGTCTATCTTTGATAGAATAAACGATTTTGTTACATTAACTAAGGTGGAAACGTTAACTAAACAGTGTTTTGAAGTTAAATACTTAATGACATTCAACCTGGCAGCCAGCTGCTTTCTAAGGTACAAACAGTGCCCTTTAAAGGTGTATCTCATATCAAAGATAATACCCAAAAACTTAAGACTATTTGAATTCTCAATAGATACATTATTATAATTCAGACTTATATTACTACATTTGTGCTTACGGCAAATGTGGAGTGTTTTACTTTTGTTTACATTGATATTGGTGCCTGAATTTCTAGACCAATTTGAGATGCTAGAAAGAATGTGATAAAAATCTCTTTTGGCTGCATTTAAATCATTTACTTTTGTAAAGAGCAGGATGTCATCTGCGTAACCAATATGGGATATATTTTTATTTTTAATTATTATGTTGTTTATTTCATTGAAAGCAATACTAAACAAAACTACTGACAGCGGAGAGCCTTGCGGTATGCCGTTGTGTAAATCGTACATATCGGACAGAGTGGAATTTATTTTTGTTTTAAACTTTCGGTTTAGGAGAAAGCTTTTTATAAAGTAAAATAGAGCTGTACCGATATTCCATTTTTCAATTTGACGAAGAACTAAATGTACACCAATTCTATCAAAAGCTTTTTCGAAGTCGAGGCTTAAGCATGAAACATGGTTTCTGTTAGAAAGCGCGCAAGAGACATAATTGTCAAACAGAAGTAAGGCGTCGATGGTACCTTGTCCTTGCTTAAACGCAATTTGCTGTGGGCTTATCAGGTTGTGCTTTGAGGCGTGCCAGGAGATACGTTTTGCAATAATTTTTTCTAATAATTTTCCCAGACAGCATAGGGGCGAAATAGGTCTATATCCCACAACTTCTGTGGAGATATTGGTGGATTTCGGTATGGGAACAACGATTGCGTTTTTCCAAACTTGTGGATATATTCCTTGCTTTAAAATATTATTGAAAATACCAATTATTCTAAATTTTAAGCTACTGGGAAGATGCTGGATCAGCGCGCTAAGTTAGCCGGAAGAGAGCCACTAATCACCTATCAAGTTCTCGACAAAAGTGATTTACATAAATTTTTCTCAACACAACAGAGACACAAGCAAATAACTGACTGGAAAACCATTCAACACCACTACACACAATTTAATGTCGACAAAAGCAAGCCAAAGTACCCACCGTCAAGTCGATGCAACGACATCAAAGCTTTCGTTCGACTCCGCTTAGGACATACCATAGCCACACATTCGTACAGACTCACCGGGCACAGTGCACCAAGCTGTCAACACTGTTTAGCAACACCATTAACCTCCACACACTTACTCAGCGAATGTCCTCATTTTTCATCAATAAGGCGCAAAATATTCAACCATACCAACCCTACGGAACTGTTGAAAACTACTTCTTCAGCTAATATTGAGAAAATCGTAAAATACCTTACTTTAACGGACACTAAAAAAATAATATAGTATTGTTAGCTGAACAAATGCAAACTTTAACTAGCTTTTATAATTTTATATTCTTATATTTTTAAATCACATATTATTACCAGCGAGCCGAAGGCCCTGGCAGCCAGTGCTCCTTTTCTTAGTGTAATACCAATTGTATTGTTATTCCACATCTAATAAATAAATAAATAAATAAATAAATAAATAAATAACTTTACATTCTAGTTAACATACGAATACATAAAATACGGAATACATAAAAGAAAACTTAAAACGAAACATGCAAAGTAAGCCAAATTGTATTTAGCAAAATGTATTTATCTAATTCGAATTATACATAGAGTTGTGAGAAAATGCTGAACACCGTCGGTAAAAAAAAATATCAAAAAGCCACCAGAATTTTTAGCTACTTGAATCTTACATATTATTATACTTAGTAAAATTAAATGGACTACAAAACTGCGTATACCAAAAGGTTTCGAAATTTCTGATTAAAAAGTTGTTTATTTTTGTTTTTTTATATTTGATGAACTTTTGTGAATTTCGTAAAAAGTTTGAATATTTTAAGTGTTTAATTTAATTTACATAATAAGTTGCACTTTTATAACAAACTATTAAAAATAAACAACATTTGCCGAATGAAATTTTTTTTATTCGTTAAGCCATGTCTGTCTATCCGTCTGGGGATCGGATAACTCGACATCATATTGAGATATCTCAACGAGACTGGAAGTATTTGCAAAAAGACAACAACAGTACGAGCGGTAGAAATTATATGTCCTATTTCGGAGGTCCCCACATCTCCTTATAAAATTTCTTTCATGACTTCACCCGGACGTGAATTCACAACCTCTGACTTTTACATTAAAGGTGTGTGTGTGTTATCACAAATCTATTTTATAATTGTTTGATATGGTTGGTGGGCTCAAATAGGAGCTATAATTTCTACCGCTCTGACTGTTGTTGTGTTTTTTCCAATACTCTCCTTATAACTGTTTTGGTTCCATAGCATAATCGAGGTGAATTTATATTTTGGAGAGTAATGATAGGCGCACCAGCTTTGAGTGACTATATGTGTGGTGGCATCCCTGGGGGAGTTAACGAATTTAAGAATATAACGAATTTGGCATTTTCCTGTATGAGGCTTGGCCTCAATCTATTTTTCCAATTGTATACAACAAGTGCTGTTTATATGAAATTAAAATCATTTTTAGCCCGTTTCTTTGCACCCGAGACTCATGGTTCAATGTGTCTGAATTTTTAAATTTTTAGCAGAAGGAAAGAAATAGTCTAACTACACAACCAATTTGTCGTCATACATAGAAAACGCTAATAAAAGTTGATATACAGTCTGTCTAGTAGAAGCGTGATCGGCAAAATTTGCACATAGAGTGCCGTTATCAAAATAATTTGAATGCACCTTGGTAGCGACATCATTTTTGTAGTACGCATTGCAAAAACTGTCAGTTTCGTGAAACTATTACAAAGTGCCCGTTGTTTTAAAAAATGAGTTCCGCGTACGAGAAGCGATTTCAAGCTGTATTTCTTTGTCTACACCCTAGAGGGCCGAAAATGTCACGTTTAGCTGCAGCAAAATATATGAAGAAGTCGAAGTCAGTCGTAACGAAGTGGACGAATCGGTATTTAGAAATAAAAAATGTCGACGATTTGCCTGGGCGGGGCCCTGAAAAAAAGACCTCACCAAAGCAGGACAAGAAGATCCTTGATTTGTTTGCGACGAAGCCGGGCTTATCGTTGCGTAAAGCTAAAGAAGTTGTAGAGAAAAGTGTTGTTCAAATATCGGTGGAGACGATTCGAAAACGTTTAGGCGCTAACGACGTCAAATACCGCAGCTCTCTTAAAAAACCGTTGCTCTCATCATCACACGTTGAAAAAAGACTCGCCTGGGCCTGCGCCAAGTCAGAACGGAATTGGAATAATGTAATATTCACGGATGACTCTTCATTTTGGGCAAATAGTAACATAAATCGATCTTGGTGTACCGCTAACAACCGATTGCTCCAACGAACTGTTAAACACCCAGTTAAGGTCCATGTTTGGGGATGATTCTCAGAAAAAGGATTTGGACGCCTTTTCGTGTTTACCAGCAACTTGAATGCGGTTTTGATGAACAAAATTTATCAAACAGCTTTATTACCATCAGCTGCGAAGATGTTCGGGAGAAGAGGACACTCTTGGATTTTGCAAGAAGACAATGACCCCAAACATCGCAGTCGAATGTGTGCAGAGTGGAAACAGCAAAATGGTGTTGAGGTGTTAGATTTGCCTTCACAGTCGCCTGATGCCAATCCGATAGAAAATGTGTGGGCAATAGTAAAGCAGAAACTCAGAGAAAAAACGATATGGACAGCAAAACAGTTGTCAAGACAAATTCGGCTGATTTGGAAACGATTGCCTCGGCAACTTGCTCAGAACTTAGTGCAAAGTATGAGTCGGAGGTGTGAGGCCATAATAGCGAATGGCGGTGACTATACATGTTATTAAAAGTATTGCGTACAATAAATATTATAAACGTGTAAAATGTTGTTTATTTGAAACGAATCGGACAAATAGTTTCCAAGTTATGGCGATCACGCTTCGACTAGACAGACGTAACAGCTGCTAGCAAAAACAACGGAATACGTTCGCATTTCGGGATCGTACTTATCAGAGGTTTCCCATTCGAGTGATGGGAAGGCATTAAGACATTTGTCATAGAACGACCAATATCGCAGTTAAATTTTAAACCTTTTTATTAATAAAATTAGAAATATCATAACAAAAGAAAAGTGTTTTCCATTAATTTCTAAATTAAACGAAAGAATTCCGCAAAACCTGACCCGCTAACCAAAATTCTTCAATTAATTAAATAAATAACAAAAACATGTCTTATCTGTAATGCTTTTAAGCATACCAAAGCCATAAATGATTTCCTTGAGCTCCCCGAAACTCGCAAGCATGATTTATGACTCATTTTAGGTGATGGGACTCGAATAATATATTTCGTTGATCATAAAATTTCTTATTTTTCATGTACATATGTATGTAGTTTTGTTTATTCGTGAGCCATGCAAATTTTAACCCTGAACGTGCTTTCGATTGAGTCGATTCGACTAGCAACCATCCGGTTTTGCGTCATATCTCTTCGCTCTGGGGTACTGAGTACTTCGTCAAAGAGCTTACCATACCGGTTTATGGAAGTAGCAGGAATATTACCATGGACAATTGATTTACTTCCATAAAACTTGCAAAAGATCTCCTACAACAACCATATAAGCTAACTATCGTTGGTACATTGCGTGATAATAAAAGGGAAATCCCGAATGAAATTCGCGACATAAGAGGCCGTGCTATCGGAACTTCTAAGTTTTGTTTTGATGACAATTTGACTTTGCTATCTTATAAGCTAAAACCAAGTAACGCGTGTTATCTTTTATCTTTTCAGGCAATGAAGAAGCTGAAATCAATGAGTGCACAGGTAAGCCTTCTATGGTCGAGTTTTATAATAAAACAAAAAGTGGCGTGATGTGTAGTGTTCACGCAATACAAATCGTTGACCACTCTATATATTCTATGCGATGCTTAGCATGACTTTTATGTAATTTACTCACACAACACCTTAAAGCTCAACAGCAAACCACTATCAAGGAGAAACTTATTGAATAAGTTATACAAAGATCTGGTTCAGCCGCATATGACTCAACGATTAGAATGTAGCCCTAACATATCAGTCAAACTCCATCAAAACATCGAAAATATACTACCTGGACCAGAAATAGTAAGTAACCCCACAAAAAAACTTGGAAAAAGAAAAATTTGCAGCTTTTTTGATTATAAAAAGCACCGAATGACTAAGTCATTCTGTAAGCAATGTAAAAAAGTGTTTGTGGTGAGCACAAAATTAAAATATGCCCAGAATGTGCAATAAACATTATTGCTAAGCATTGCTAAGCAACTTTTTGGAGATAAAAGTAGAAAAATATGTAAGTTAAAATAAAATTATGTGTCAATTCTCAAACTTTTTACCTGATATAGGAAATAAGACTTAAATGTCACTTGATCTCTAGAAGAGTACGTAAAATGAATATTTACCTTTTTAATTTTAATATATTAAGTAAAAGATAGTAAGTACACATTTTTTTTAAATGTGTTTGAATAAACAGAAAAACCTGAAATTAATATATTAAGTAAAAGATAGTAAGTACACATTTTTTTTAAATGTGTTTGAATAAACAGAAAAACCTGAAATTAACAAAACTATTTTCAGTTTTAACTGGAGATAGTATCAAATTTGGATTCAAAGGTGGTGCTAGTTGTTCCGACGAACAAGGTCCGCAGACAGGGTCATAAGAGCGAACCACGTACAGGGTTAAATTCAGGGAAAAAATCAAAAACTTGTTTTTCATTAGTATTATAGTATTGAATAAACGCGAAAATGAAGTAGCACTCGATCTGCCCTTGGTCTTTCGCTATAGTATATTGCTTACATCTTAAAAAGTAGCTCTTAAATTTCAATACGTATAATAAAAAAAAAAAATTTTGTTTGCATTTACTTATGTATTTTGTTCTGTCATTTTGCTCGAATGTTCATGTGAATGAAAACCTGCATTTATCCATCAAATTTTTACACGCATTTGAAATAATCGGTTCACATATGTAAAATGCAGTAATAAAAATTGTTGTCGGTTAATTTCAATGTTGATTTTTCGACAACCATATTATTTTAATTTTTGAAAAGCAATAATGCTGTCGATAACGAATTCAAAAAGTATATTGTGTGTTGTAATTTCATTGCATCTATAGCTGAAAATTCCATCAGCTGATTGTTTTTATCGCTTTTCCCCACAGTGCTTACTGAATACCGAAATTCTCTCAAGTCCCAAAAATAGCTCTAATTGAAAGTCTCAAATTTAGTGACTTGAAATAAGACTTACTTACAGACTACCGGATATAAATATATACCTACAATGCATACATACATATAGTTATATGAAAAATCAAAGTGCTATGTATATTTAACGTACGCTTATTTGAAAACATGGAAATAAACAATTTGTTTATTTGTTCACATTAACCCGATTGTTTTTTTTGTGTTTGAAGTATCATTGTGAACTGGCAGTTTACAACGCATACATGTTAACATGACATATAGTTTCGAGCAAAATAATAGCAGCGCCCTTTGGAACGTACTGTCTTCCACTGTGTTTTAATATTTATAAAATTTAAAAAAATGTTCTTTTTGCCAAAACGTTTGCCAATACTAATATTCGCAAACTACAACGCTCGAATAACGGTAAATTGGCTTTATATTAGATTTGAATTTCTGTGACACGAGGTTGTTTGCAAGGCGAGCACAATAATAGCAGTGATTAAGTTTTCTTTCAACATCTTATAAATAGGGGTTTCAAAGGCAAGTAAAGCATAATAACAAATTATCGCATATGTAACATATGTAAATTTCAACAACTTACCATATTTTTAACAACGCCCGAGGACGAACGTTTTTAAGAGGGGAAGTGTTAACGTGTCATTCATCAGCAAATTTAGTAATGTAGGTAAAGCAGATATGCAACTCAGGTTGCTCAACTTCTCTCACACGAAAGCCCTGACGCATCGTCAGCGCACGCGCAGCCCAAATTGGATAATTCGTGGAATTCAATTATGAAATTCAGAAAATTTTAAAAATTCAGTTTGAAAATAAACCTCAATTGAAAAGGTCGTGCCGACCTGAAAGAAAGATGTTTTTTCGTAAATTCGAGAAGTAAATCTTTAACTGGCTCCCAAATTAAGTGCATTTAAATAAATTGTGTTAAAAATATTTTTCAAAAATAATTAATTTGATTCAACAAAACTAAGTTTACATATTTTAAATTGAGGAGTTTACCAAATTTTAAATTAAGTGCATTTGAAAAAAAGTGTAAAATATTTTTGCAAAAAAAATTTATTGAATTCAAAAGATTATAAATATAAATTTTTTTAATGAAAAGAAATTTAGGTCTATCAGTTGTTAGTGTTAAGAAAATAATATTTTATATCCGTGTGTGATATTAATTGGGGAAAAAATCTAAATACCTTTCGCACAAAGCCGTCATCTGTGAGTCCCAACTGTGCAATTGTCATGCAATTTCACTCACCGATTGACCAAAATCGCACTCTTCGAGCTTTTGGCGACTATCGTGGACGAATGAAATCAAGAGAGTAGTCCCTTTGGCCAATTGGTATTGAAGGGCACTTTCATAGTTTTGAAAGTCTCATGAAAGAGAATAAGAAGCTATTGCATGAGGCCATCCAGCTGCGCAGATAAGGAAAGCTGTTATCTGTGTATACAATGAGAGGGAATGTGCATATCAAAACAGAGCAGGGGATAAACAGCACGTCAGTAAAAATAACATGAAACTCTATCCCTGCCACTACTCGCAAGAGTTTACATAAAAGCAACTTTACTATATATACTGTATATATGTATATGTATATATATATACTGTACTCGTACTCAAATTTTCGTTAGTTTCTAAATAATTTCTTATGTATAGCCCTGAGATTTGCTCTCTACGTATTCCTGTCTACATATATGTATATCTAGTCATACCTTAGCTTGATTGTTTCCCAGTTCTACCTTTTAAAATCGTTATTTATATGTCAGTATTGTTTTTAGTCTAATTTGTAGCTTAATCTCCATATTTACTTATTTCTTTATTTATTTTAAGCGTACACTATTGCATTTATTACTGTAATAATGTGTTCATCAATAAATCAAATGAAATGAAATAACGGCTTGTACCTACAGCTAATAATTTATTAAAACTTAACTACAGCTTAACTCTGCGATTCCCAATATTAGGGACCCTCCAGGGTACAAAAGCTCTGCTTCCTAGAGAGAATAAATACAAATAATAACAAAATAAATAACATTATAACATTGCTAAATCCTGCGATTCCTACGGGACCCTTCAGGTTAGAAAAGGAGGACCCAAAAATATATAGTAATTACACGTACAACAGACGACTTATGCTGGCATTGCCCTCGAGTCATACAATACCCCACTAGATTGGATGGCTATCTCCAAATGCCTGACACTTCACTATGCGGATAAACGCGACTTAGGTACACTCGAGTACAAAATGACCGCTCCTGTGCAGGGTAATTTAATCTGTCGTTGATTCTAAATAAATTAGGATGCATGAAAGTCGGTGCACCTGTTAACACGAACATATAAGGACGGAGCCCTCGGTACCTTCATTCGAAGATTAAAGAGAGACTAACTCAGATTCCTTGGAATGAGGGAACCAGCGGATCTTCCCCATGCTCTCCATCTTTATTCGAAACTGGAGAATCAGAATTAGCTTTCATTTTATGCCCCAAATAGCAATAGCCAAGCAAGAAAGGTCCAAGATATTTTTCCCACTCTCCTTCCAAGGAGGATGAAAAATGTATTTTACCCAGAATTGGCATACATGCCACAACGAAGATTGCATCTAACCACACCTTATAAGCCACCATCACTTTCAGTCCCAAACTCCGCTAAACCAATATTCGCGGCAACCTAACAATCCTTCACCTCGCCCAATCCAAAAACCCTAACCACGTCCTGAAGACCCTACCTACAAGAGACCTGAAACTGGCAATGCACCTGTACCGAACAAAATACAACGAAATTATCATATAGACGCAGGTCCCGCACAAATGCTCCCTCAAGATGAATATCCCCAGACTCCAACTGATCAACAGACAAATAATGACATGGGACATCACGATGAAGAAGGACAAGATGACAACTACATTGATACCATAGATTTACATTTTTTTCTGAAAAAGATGAAGAGTGGAAATAAAGTTATAATCCTAATAGATACAGGACCAACTAAAAATTACATACGACCTTCTATCGTGCTCAATCCTACTAAAAATGAATCAAAATTTCTTTGCTAAATCAATAGCGGGAGGCATTGAAATAAAGGAACATACTTGCATAAAGCTTTTTAATACAGACACCAGATTGAAATTTTACCTCCTTCCAACATTATGATCTTTTCCTTAAGGACCTCGAGTTATAATCCATGTCAAGGACAGTTTCGTGTTAATAAAAATCTAAGTAAAGATAAATCAACTTGCATCAAAGTCAGTAAACAGAATTAATATTAGGGAGGAACACATGATACCAAATCAACAAACCAAAATAAATAACTTAGTGAAGAATTTTTTTAACCTTTTTACGGAACCAAACGATATACTCACCTACATACACACATATATGTACTACAAAAGTCATATGCAAAATCATGCTCTACATCTAGAACAAATCTTTAAAACACTTGATGAAGCCAACATGAAGATATAGTTGGACCAATGCCATTTTTTTAAGACTCAGTTAATTTTTAAGGTTCATTATTTCCACAAAAGGTATAACAAAAAAATTCCCCCAAAGGTGAAAGCGATAGCTAAGATATCTTACCTCAAATCCATCAAGCAATTCCGGTCATTTTTAGGTCTTTCCAGCTATTACCGCCCCTTCATAAAGGATAACGCCATGTTAGACAAACCTTTAACAGTACCTTTAAGAGGAAAAGAGGGACGTATTTCCAAAAGCAAGTCTGCTATAATAAATATTGACTTGAATAACGCAGCAAAGGATGCCTTCATCAAAATAAAAAAAACCTCTTATGTCCGATGATGTTATACTTTCTTACCCCAACTTCAGTAAATAATTCCATTTAACTACAGAACGTAATTTCACTTCATTCGCCGAATTCCTTGACAATTCCGTTTGCGGATACAATTTTTTTGTTCACTCAACAACATAAAAGAAGCCAATAGAGGTATTTTTCGGAAGGAGAGTTTCCATAGACACAAGCCAATTCGAAAGGGCAAGGGAAGAAAATATCTCAGAATTAGGATCTAAACATCCAAAAGACCTAGCATATCACAATAAAAAAGCCATCCCATAAAAATTTACCATCAAGGAGAAACCATTTATGTGAAAATAAATAAGAGATTAGGTACCAAAATCTCCCCGAAATTTAAAAAAGAAACCGGTAAGGAAGACAAGAATTCAACCATTTTAACAGAATCAGGAAAAATAGTTCATAATAAATAATAAATTCACTAGACATTTACGACTACCCCACCGCACAAATGGTTTTGATAAATGACGGACTGGCGAGAATTCAGAACGGAGCCTTTAGGCAGATACATGTAATAGATCTTAACAAACACGAACAATTTCTGACGAACATTATCAGATTTATTTATTCGGACATACCTAAGGACAATATCCCATATTCTATGCTAAAGCACGAATTAACCCAATCCCTCAAAATTCTAGATACAATCAAACCGGTTGAAACCCCAAACAGATCATTAAATATTTTGGGAACGGCTAGGTATTCATCACCGGATCCCCCAAATTTGGAAATAATATCCACTAACTTAAATGAAGTTAATAACAATAATAATAAACAAGTACTTATAAATGAAATTTTTAACGAAAAAGTAAATAACGTTAGTAGAGTAATAAATAAACTTTTTAATAACATAAGGAATATACGTAAAGAATGAAACAACTATTAATTTGAAAAAAGTACGATTAATAAAGGAAGAATTAATTCACGTTAAATATGCCATACAATGGGAGAGAAAGATATTTTGAACACATTGATGTTAAATAAAAAGGAGATTGAAATTGCTTTAGAAAAGATAGAAAATGATAAAATTCCATACCAAAATGCAGAAGAAGCATTAGAGTAATCGAATATTAATATTGTTAACAGAGAGGGTCGAGATACGTGTTCAGTGAACGAAACGCCAAGCGGATAACAATAATTTACGTGACTGATCGTATTTACGGTAATATTGGAATTGCGGAATAAGTTTACTTACTTCTTATCACAGGGTGCACTAAATTCTACAAAAATTCTTCTAGAAATTCTGACAAGAAAATGTCAGTTCAATGTTTGTACAAATTAACTCGAAACGTAAGCCACCGAAATATCAAGTCTGCATTGTCTGCCTAACATCTGTTCAGGGCAATGCTGAACATTAACACCACTCCATTCCACAAACAACAACAAACGCTACACACAAGCTATCATAGTCGTGGGATCCGCTGACGCAGCACAAACACAGCAAGCTGCTGACCGGCAGTGACAAACAACGACTTACACTGCACACAAGTCATCGTAGTCGTGTGATCCGCTGACACAGCACCTTGCGGGCAGGTAACAACGGCAGCGGCAAAAACGAACAGCGGCAGCAACGAACAAAGTCATACGCTGCTCACGCAAAGCATAGCAATGACAGGGACGGCAGCAGCGGCGGTGAGAACGGCTTAGGCTTATAGTTAAGAATAATAATGTCATAGCAGTTAGTTCTGATAGAGCCTGAATAAAGCGCACAAGTGCATTAAAATAATTGGCGCCCAACCGGGTAAATAATATTCGGAGGACTTACCAGAAAGTAAAATCATCAAGGATATTTTGCGGTGGAGTGTCCCAATAACGACTTCAAAGAACCCAAGGACTCATCAACAAAAAGTAGATATTAAATATTGTCATTCAACTTATACACCAAGGACTCCGAAAGGACCCGAGGACTCACCGGAAAGCATTTGTTAATAAAAATCATGTTGAGAGTATTGTAAGTAGAGTGCTCATCAAAATAAGAAATATTAAATTTAAGTTTTTGAAATAGACAGAAGGGAATTTATTCCAGAAATATTAAAAGTTATAAATAAAAATTTGTGAATCAAGTTTTCCACAGTTAAAAAAATACGGTGCAATCCTTTTCTCAGAAACATTGTGTTTTAATAATTTTACAATTAAAAAAATCGTTATTAGAATTTGTGTAGAAAATTGTGAGAAATTGCAATAAATAACTAAAACTATCTAGCCATATCGTTAAAAGAGTGTGGTTGATTGATTCGACATTAGAAACAATTACAAATTTTTCCTTTCATTATTTCTTAGTCTAGGAGTGACACAGAATTAGAAAACCTTTTAGAAGGATTTACTAAAATACAAAAGACAAATAAAATGGATTCACATCAAGTAGTCGCAGTGGTTCAAACAGCCGTCTCAAGCGCTCTTGATCAACAAAGACAGACATTTGAACTTAAGCTCCAACGATTAACGGAGCAAATCACTACATTGACCACTGGTGAAACGCCAAAAATATACCAACCGGTAAAAATACTATCGCACGTGAAGTGTGAAGAGCCCCTTGACCTGGTCAAATCATTACCAGAATTTGGCGGACAAATTAGTACATATGTGTCTTGGGGACAGGCTGTCCATATAGCATACGAAGTGTTCAGAAGTTATCAGGGAAGCTCTAGACACTATCAAGCAGTTGGTATAATTAGGAATAAATTAAAGGCTTCCGCTGATGCCATTTTGTCATCGTTCAATACAGTTTTAAATTTCGACGCGATAATTGCGAGACTGGACTTTACGTACGCGGACAAACGTCCGATATATTTTATTTGAACAACAACTATCCACCTTACGGTAGGGCAACCTCTCTGTGCTTCGGTATTTCGACGAGGTTGAGAAAATATTGACCCTTCTCACAAATAAAACCATAATGACCCATGAGGGTATGAGTGCATGAGAGTATCAGAATCAATTTGCGAAAAAATATAGAGCGGACGCTTTAAGAGTTTTTATATCAGGCCTTAAACGACTTTTATGTGACATACTATTTGCCTCCCGCCCTAAAGACCTACCCAGCGCTCTGGCATTAGCCCAGGAAGTGGAGTCAAATAGGGAAAGGTACTTTTTTGCTTCAAATTTCGCAGCGTCTATTGAAGACCAAAATATACTACGAATAAACAACTATTCGGATAAAAAGATGCAACAGCAACCAAGAAATCCCCATTTCGCTAATAAACAGCACAGAACAAATGAGACTAGGAATGACAAGCGAGAGCATTCGACCCTCATGAACGTTGATCCATCGGTGTCAAGACTACGACAAAACGTAAATCGGCGTAGGGAACCATCACAGAGCACCAACCAATACCAGCAACGGTACCAAAGTAATAGTAGACAGGGTTAAAGTTCAAATTAACAGCAGGGACAACGACAGGCGGATTCCGATAGGGTCACTGGACCAAAAATGCAACGCATTAATAGCCGAAGATGAAGCTGAAGATCTCGAGGAGGAGCAACTGAATTTTTAGGGGGAAGTCCCTACTCCCGTGGATCGAGCGAGGAGTAGGTCATCAAGGAAAAAGGATAAAACTATTAGTAGATACAGGAGCTTCAAAAAATTACATCAAACCCATACCTGAGCTAAAAAATATTATTCCAGTGTCCACATCATTCATAGTAAAGTCTTTGTACGGCAATAGCCCTGTACGACAAAAATGTAGAATTAAGATGTTTGGCGTAAATGCAGATTTCTTTATACTACCAAATATAACAACATTTGATGGCATAATTGGGCTCGATTTGCTCAATCAGGTAAACGCCCGAATAGACCTCAGTACGGGTACAATAAGGCACGATTCTGGAGCTGAGAAACTTTTGCTCCATGAATGTAAAAATGTAAACTTTACTGAAATAAGAAGCGATGAAATTCCATCTTCCGTTCGTGAGCAGTTTTGTGAAATTATTAAAAGTAGAAATAAGGCGTTTGCTGACCCTAACGACTCACTACCCTTTAATACTAATATTATTGGTACAATCTGAACAAAAACCGAAGAACTGGTTTACTCGAGACTTTACCCATATCCTATGGGTGTAGCCGACTTGGTAAACAAAGAAGTGGCTAAACTTCTCGTCAATGGTATTATTCGACCTTCAAGGTCCCCTTACAACAACCCAGTTTGGGTCGTTGATAAGAAGGGAGTAGATCAGACGGGAAATAAGAAGAAACGTCTCGTGATTGATTTCAGGAAACTGAATGAGGTCACAATCGAAGATAAATACCCTATTCCAAACGCAATGGTAATCTTGTCAAACTTAAGAGGTGTACAATATTTTACCACACTTGACCTTAAATCTGGGTTTCACCAGATTGAGTTAACAGAAAGAGATAGGGAGAAACCCGCTTTCTCTGTTAACAACGGTAAATATGAATTTTGCCGTTTACCTTTTGGGCTAAAAAACGCCCCAAGTATCTTCCAGAGAGCGATCGACGATGTTGTTATGAAAAAAATTGGCAAAACCTGCCACGTTTATGTTGACGACGTAATTGTCTATTCAAAAACGGCAGAAGACCATTTGAAAGATATCGAATGGGTGTTGCGGAGTCTCTATGAAGCAAATATGAGAATATCCGCTGAAAAATCAAAATTTTTCAAAACCGAAGTAGAGCACTTAGGATTCGTTGTCTCAAGGGGAGGTGTAAAAACAAGCCCCGATAAAGTCAATGGAATTAAATGTTATGAGCAGCCAACCACTTTTCGAGGACTACGCTCCTTCCTTGGTTTGGCTAGCTACTATAGGTGTTTCATTAAGGATTTTGCCAGCATAGCAAAACCTCTGACCAATATGCTAAAAGGCAAAAATGGCAAAGTAAATGCCACTGAGTCCAAAAACATTAAAATTCAATTATCACCAGAAGGTGTAGATTCATTTAACAAACTTAGGGAAATTCTGGCATCAGAAGATGTCACATTAGCATATCCTGACTTCACGAAACCATTTGACTTAACAACAGATGCGCCCTCAAAGGGTTTAGGGGCCGTCCTTTCACAAGAAAAAAACCCATTAGTATGATCTCAAGAACACTCAGAGATAGAGAAGAACATTTGGCAAAAAATGAAAGAGAACTCTTAGCAATCGTGTGGGCTCTTAACACTTTGAGGAATTACTTGTATGGTGTCAACCAGTTGAATATATTCACTGACCACCAGCCTCTGATGTTTGCAGTCTCGGATAAAAATCCAAACGCATAAATCAAGCGCTGGAAGTCCCTCATAGAAAGTTTCAACGCAAAAATTTTTTACAAGCCAGGAAGGGAAAACCATGTTGCTGACGCGTTGTCCAGACAGCACATGAATATGGTAGGAATAGAAATGGAGGCAAGCTCTTACTGCGCCACCATGCACAGTGAGGAGTCACTGATCTACACCATAGAGACGGTGGATAAGCCTGTAAATTGCTACAGGAATCAGATAATTCTTCAAGAAAGCGAAAGCCCGTCAAAAAAGACCTTTACCGTATTTGGTAAAAAAAAGCAGACATATAGTTTCATTTTGTGACGTAGAGTCATTACTAAAAACACCGCAGGAAGTCATTAATGATGGCGTAGTTAACGCAATACACTGCAGCCTACCAGTGTTGGCAAAAATTCAACACCGACTGGTAGAACTTCCCCCAACGTAAGGTTCCGTCATACCGAAAAAATAGTTACGGATATCTGCAGCGAAAATGATCAACAAGAAATCATATTTGCTGAACACAACAGAGCTCATAGGGCGGCACAAGAAAATGTAAAGCAGATGTTGGCTGACTATTTTTTCCCCAAGATGGATAAAAAAGTAAGAGAAGTAGTAGCAAATTGCCGAATCTGTTCAAAGTCCAAATACATCCGGCACCCAAAGAAGCATGTTATTGCGGCAACACCGATACCATGTAATGCCGGGGAAATATTACACGTCGATATTTTCTCCACAGACCAGAAATATTTTCTAACTTAACTGACAAGTTCTCAAAATTTGCTATAGTGCAGAAAATCGCGTCTAGAACCATCATATACGTAAAACCACCTATTTTACAGCTAATAAACATTTTTCCGAACGTTAAAACTATATACTGTGACAACGAAAAGTCACTTAACTCAACAACAATGTGAAAATTGCCAACGCCCCTCCACTCCATAGCACCTCAAACGGGCAAGTGGAGCGTTTTCACAGTACTTTGACTGAAATGGCTAGGTGCCTGAAACTAGAAAGGAATCTGGACGACACTGTTGATTTGATTTTGCGAGCCACCATAGAATATAATAAGTAAATTCATTCAACAACTAACAAGAAACCAATAGACATTCTTCATCCCGGCTCAGCGGAATCAATTCGAAACCGTATCGAAAAAGCACAGGCCAGTGATCGCGAATACCATAATAAGGGTCGTCAGAATGTGACATATAACGCTGGCGACAACGTCCTAGTGAAAGTTAATCGAAGGCTAGGCAATAAACTCTCAACATTATTTACAGAAGAAATAGTCGAACAGGACATAGGCACCACCATTCTTATAAAGTGGAGGAGGGTCCACAAAGATAACCTTCGTCCACCTTAATTAATCACTTTATTACTTTAAATCCTGTATTTTATATTATAGGATAATATCGGCATTCCTATTCACGACCGCTTTAACACAAAAACTAACTTACTACACCAACTCCAATTACATCCCAATTTTGGACGGAAACGCAATAGTATGGGGACATTACGGCTATTTGACGCACTTTGCCAACTTGACACTATACGCAACATTGAACGATGAGACTACAGAAATTATGGACCTTTTCCTACTGTCACACATGAAAAAAATAGTAGAAGCAGACATAAAACACATTGAGACTTTACTTCGAAACGTTGACATTCACCATCGACAGGCAAGAATCTTAACCTTTTTAGGTACTGCGCTAAAAGTTGTCGCCAGCACCCCTGACTTTGGCGATTTCCAGAGGCTACAACTAAGACAGGACATGCTCATTGACTCTAATAACAGACAGTACAAAATTAATACGCATATTCAGCAAAAAATCTTGAAATTACACAAACAATATACAGAATTATAAACTCAACAAAAAAGGAAGCAATAGACACGGGTCATCTTTACGAAACAGTACTTGCAAGAAGTAGAGAAATAATCCTCGAACTGCAATCAATCACAATCTCAATAGCCCTAGCTAAGTTGATCCTAGTGAACCCAATAATATTAGATAATAGTGATATCAATAGTATTATCAATGAGCACTCGACTAACGTAACTATAGTAGAAATAATACGAATGTCTAGCGTTAAGGCTTTACAAAATAAGAATAATTTGTCATTTTTAGTTAAGTATCCAATCCCTGATATTGTTTGTAAGAAATATAGTTTATTCGCCGTGCCTCACGAAGGACGAGTCTTACACTTTGGGGATGCTTATACCGTTGCTGAGTGTGGAAACGAAGCGTACGCCGTTAAATGCGAAAAATCAACATTCGAGACTTTCTGCAAGAAGCAAACAACCCCTTCTTGCGGTCAGGAACTATTCACAGCTGCTGTGGCAAATTGTTCAACTACTACCAATCATGATAAGGGCATCAACGAAATCCGCGACGGCATTGTCATTATCAACAATGTCACAGCAAAGTTAGAGGTTGAAAAAGGCAACAGTAGAATCGTCAGCGGTACTTACCTTTTGACCTTCGATCGGTCAGTAAGAGTAAATGGGACTGAATATCACAACCACAATCATACTCCTACTCGTACACCCGGTACTCCAACAGCTCAAAGGGTCAATCTTTTAGAACATATATAGACGTTGAGTCTGAACTATCTTCATGAAATGAATGCGGAAAATATTAACCATATTGGCGCTCTTCGAGGAGAGGTCAACGGAATAACAGTGATTTTTATAGTAGCAATAGCATCGATCGTTATCCTAGTATTCTTGCGACTTGCTCTAATGGGCCATCTAGACTACTCAATATAATTGTGCATGTCTGAAAATGCTCAAGTGAGAATTCGGCTAAACACTATTCAATTACATTGCGCAATGATCAGTTGTAAAGAGATTTCAGTGCGTACACATGTGTGCGGACTGCGAAGTTGCTTTATATTTATTAATCGGTTGTATTTATTTCCTTATATTTCTCAACAAGTCTACTATATGCATATATTTATTAATCGGTTGTATTTATTTCCTTATATTTCTCAACAAGTCTACTATATAAACTTGCTTTAGCTACTCTATTGCTGTATTCAGCACTTTTAATCTTCCATAGTGCTGGTTCTGACTTATAAATTTCTAAAAATTCGATCCAAAAATCTTTATTTTTATCCATTCCACTCATGTTATCTCGACAACTTTCTGCACACTGAACTAATTATGGCGCAGTTATTGTCCTACACTACACAATATAACTGTGCAATTGTGCAGACTGGAGCTAAATATCAAAATCATTTTGATATTTAGCACAATACTGGCACAATGTGCTCAATTCGCACTCTACACTACACCAACGACATGCACCAGTCCAATATTGCGCAGTTATATTGTGTAGTCTAGATGGCCCATAAGCAAATACAAAAAACACACCGCAAAAAGGGCAATGGATGGCTTAGTAAGAGAGGTCACCGAGAGAATCGCGGACGATTCCCACTTAGGAAGGGAGGAGTTAACTCGAAACGTAAGCCACCGAAATATCAAGTCACCATTGTCTGCCTAACATCCGTTCAGGGCAATGCTGAGCATTAACACCACTCCATTCCACAAACAACAAACGCTACACACAAGCTATCATTGTCGTGGGATCCGCTGACGCAGCACAAACACAGCAAGCTGCTGACCGGCAGTGACAAACAACGACTTACACTGCACACAAGTCGTCGTAGTCGTGGGATCCGCTGACAGCACCTTGCGGGCAGGTAACAACGGCAGCGGTCACAACGAACAGCGGCAGCAACGAACAAAGTCATACACTGCGCACGCAAAGCATAGCAATGACAGCGACGGCAGCAGCGGCGGTGAGAACGACTTAGGCTTAGAGTTAAGAATAATAATGTCATAGCTGTTAGTTCTCATTGAGCCTGAATAAAGCACGCAAGTGCATAAAAATAATTTACACAAAAAATTATAAAACATTTTAAATAACATGGTTTGCCCTGCGCACAATTTGGTTTTTTGCCAAATGAGAATGTTCCTTTATGAAATTTCCCATGCTTTGTTGCTGCTGATTAGGTTTTCGAACTCTCTTAGGATATAAAACGCGTACCTTGACCCCTGGTAAAAATATCGTTAATAATTAAGGGTTAAGTGAATGATAATATACATGCCAAATAAGCATATAGAAAAATTAAACGTAGCATACTTATTTCACTTTGTTAAATACACTTTGTAAACATGTGCAAGTCAAACATATCTCGTTTATACTTAAAGCCTTCGTGAATGGTGCAATACAAAAAGGTGATGCTAGTCGCATAACGTCAAAACCTGTTCGCATTTGAGACCGATCATGTGTTTGAAGGAAATGGGAAATTGTTTGGAACTCTGCCGTACTAAGACTCAATGCGAATATTTTTAAGATTGAAATATTTAAAGGAAAGAACATTTATTTTACATGTATCTAATACGTTTTTAATGTTTGTTTTTAATTATTAAGAAAACGATTTAAGAATCAAACCCGCTTTCATAGAAACAAGTCAGTACCTATCTTCTATCATTTCGTCTGTCGGCGAGGAAGTCATGCTAAAGAAATGAAACATTTTGAAAGCTGATAAAGGAGTTTCCAATGTTAACAAACAAACTTTCTTTCTTTTAATTTTTTAGCAATTTTAGGTTTTGATATACAATACATATCTTTTTAAATAAAAATAATGACTTTTGCGAAAATAGTTTGAATCTGTAAAAAAATTTGCAAGGAACCTGAAATTTGCACAATTTTTGTTTAATTTTCAACTTTGAAGCAGCTTGTTTTACAATTTTACAAGAAAGCATTTACGTTTAGGCATTTTCTACCAAGAACGTTCTATTCTGAGAAAACTAAGTTACCATTGTTCACTGTTATTTTGCTTAATTTGATTTCTTAAGCTTACCACATCTTACAATTTTTACTCATTTTACAATTTGTGTTATTTTACCATCACAATTTTTCTGTGTAATAAAATCGGCCAAAGATTTGCATGTTATTGTTATTGCTAAATATTTCCTGGACAAATTAGATAGATATTTTAACATTTTGTGGCCTAGAAATAAAATAAGACTAATGTTTTCATAAATATATCAATACGGCAAGAAAAGCAAGTGAGATTTAATTTTACGTAATAAGTGTAAATGTTTTTGGCTGCATACCCTGCCAACCACGGCTACCCTGAAAATCAAAAGTTTTCAAACACATGAACAACTTTTTATATATCTCACTCACACACTTATAAACTTCTTTTTCGTGCTGTCAACTTTCGCTTAGTTAGAGCAGTGATAGCACGGTGCAGAGAAAAGAAGGTGACGACAAAAGCACTTCCGTTACTTCGTACTTGCCTCGTTTGAAGGATTGACGTCACAAATGGCTCTTAAAAAGTTATTTTTTTGAGTTTTGATTGATTTTTACAAAAAGTTAAACACAGAATAATAAATGTGAAGTGCCTATCTTTGTATTGTAGCAGTTGCAGCGAAACTAAATGCTCAAGTGTAGTTATCACCTTCCTTTTATTCTCGCTATTCTTCTTTGAACATCTGTGACGTGTACGCTACCGGCGTTGTCGAAATCTGGGTTTCTATCATTCTTGCAGTGATAGCATACTCTAAAAAAAAACCCTGTGTGTTAGAGCGAGGCAGTTAGATGTACGGCAATATTTTGGAAGGAAACATATGTTTTATAATTTTATTTGTTTAAAAATTTACATTTCTCCTATATGTTTCCAGAAAAAATGCGAATTAATCCCAATTTCAAAGTATGTATTGCAATTATGGAAATATTGATGTATTTTAATTGAGATTTTTGTCGTTGCAGATTTGCGGGCAACCAAACAGCACGAATTCGAGAAACCATCAACACATCTGCAGCAGATATTTTTCAGTGATTAAAAGTTTAATAAAGTAAGGGTCAAGCTTTCAGTGCAAGATTGTGCATTTAAAGTTCGTTGAACTCACTGAAAGCCTTCTTCCCATCTAGTATTTGCAAGCACCGGTCATCTTGGCAATTCACTTTCACTCGAATTGCAGGTTGAGGTGGCAATATCTGATCTGCAGAACATGTCCGATAAAACGTTCAAAATCGACCAAATACTAGCTGGCTATCTAACGGGTGTTTTTTTATAAGTAAGTAAGCATTGACAAGTCATCATGAAAAGAATGACAACCCAACAACGTTTACAAATTGTGGGAATTTACTTTAAAAATCAGTGTTAAGTGCCAAACTTATAGAGCACTTCGTGAATTTTATGGCCCACATAATCGAGCATCAGAGCAGCTTATTCGTCGAACTGTTGATAAATTTCGAACAACATTAACTCTACTCGATGAAAAACCAACAAAAAGACAAAGAACAAAACGTACATAAGAAAATATTGGTGCTGTAAGTGATAGTGTTGGAGAAGATCCGAATTTGTCTATTCACCGCCGTGCTCAACAAGTTGGACTTTGTCCATCCACAACATGGAAAATTTTGCAACATAGAAATTTGGACTGATCGCATCCGATTCACCAAAGCTAGTCGTGGCGAACATATGCCAGAAATCGTTTTTAAATATTAAATGACATGAAAATATATTTCAAATAATCATACTTAATTTTTTATGTATTTTATTTCAATCTAAAGTTCTTTCTTCTAAAAAAAACACCTTTTACATATGTAGTTATGTACATACATGTGCAGTGCAGATAAACAATAATTGTTAAACCAGATAACTTGTAAGAAATGAGAAGGCGCAAGTTCTAAAAGAGCCTTTTCATCAACAAAATTTGCGGGTGCGACCGAGAGAGTTCAACATTGGAATTTAATTCTACCATACCAATAAAAACCATTTTCACCATATTTCGCTATATTTAGAGCAGAGAGACTATTGCGGAGGCGAGCGGCTGCATGTGTTCAAAAATAAGAAGATAAGTAATAAATAACAAAAACGATAAAAGAAAAATAAGTAAACAAAAAACCCGTTTCTGGATGGCGAGGAGCAACTTGAGACGGCAGATGAGTTATGCAACTAGTGTGGATAACAGAAGTGTGGGAAGGGAAAGGGGGAATCGTCAAAAGAATATTCTTTCGAGTTTTCGGCAATTTTTGTGTCAATCGCCATCAGCGCAAATTGCTTGCTTTTTTAGCGCGAGTGGGCAAATTATGATTATTAGATATGGATAGATATTACGGTAATATTACATATGTATGTATGTGGGATTGAGGAATCCCCAACATAGTTGGTAACCCTTACAATTAAGCCAACCAACGTTAACTACTACAATACTACGAAACTACATCAATACGAAAAGCAAGCTACATGAACGACGACGAAAGTGAAAACAAGTTTAGATATAGACGCGTAGCCGATTAGACGCTTGACGAGTAGACGTGAATTTAAATTAACTTAACTTTCCATTTTCTATAATCCTTGTTTTGTAAAACTTTTGAATCTACATTTATCCGCAAAGAAACCTTTGTACAAATGTCCAGACGTACAATTGGAAATTTGGAAAGAAATTGAAAAATTTGGCTTAGTTTTAATTTTAATGAGAATTTACTCAACTGTATATATGGAGATACACAAGAATGTTGGCTTACCTGTGGTGTGAATCGGTAGTTGACCTGCGTCGCTTCTGAGATAGAGTGAAAGTTAAGAAAAAATGAACGGTTGCCGTCAACCGTAATTTTATTGGAAGGAAGTGAATGGAAAAGTTAACAAAAGGAATTATCCGGCGGGAAACACGGAATAATTCGCAGTTGCATATGTATGCGTTTGTGTATGGACGCGAGCATTAGGGCGGTTAGAAAATATTTACGCTGCGGCGTAAACATGCCGGCCCCCTTGCGGTAAGCAAAAATCCTGAGCGTCAACAACATACAACTACCAGTTCACACCACATCACATATTTGATTAAAAAATATTTTTTTGTTTTTTGGTTTGTTTCCAATGAGCCGCTCCGTGCTCCTCCGTCATCATCTCCTGTGCCCTACTGGGAAGGAAGGTAAAAGAAAGAAACGTTAAGGAAGAACATACGTGGGCTTTTTTTCGCAACTTTATTTCTTTTGTGTATAGTGTAGATGTGTGTATAATATTTTTAATGTTCATTTTTGTTGCGCTCTAGAGAGCATCAACCCAAAAATGGTCGCCTGAGCCAGCAAGCTGCCGATTGATGCAGGTGGGGTGCCGCTGAGCATGATTTGGGAATGTGTGTCGACGCCCAACGTCAGTCGCACCGGAGCCGCCACGTAGAACTCTGGGTCGGCCAACCGCATGAGTCGGAACGGAACCGCGACCTTGGGGTCGAGGTTCGTTCGCGGATTCATGAGGTGGTACCCATCGACCACGATGGCTTGTGCCTTTATTCTTTCCGCGACACCATGTCTCCCCTTAATATTAGTGAGCATGTCGCCCCACGACCCGTGTGGATTTGCTCAAGTCTGAGCGTTCGTGCCAATTCGCTTGATATAATGGTGCTGGGCGCGCACGGATCTACTAAGGCCCGCACTAAATGCAGGCGGCCGCCTGCCTCTATCTTGACAATCTCCGTAGGTGCGATAGCCTTATATGCCCTCATGAGAGGGGCGGTTGTGCTGTCGAGCAAACGGCCCGACCGAAATGTTGGGTGTTGTTGTTGGCGCGCTATTTGTAGCGTCTCTTCCCTATGTTGTGGAAAGTGGGATGGGGCGCGTCGTTGTTGTGATCGGGAAGGACGGGTTCCCGAGTCAACTCGCCGCCAATTCGCTGCGTTATGAGATGGTCGGAAAGGACGCGTTCCCGAGCCATCCATTTGCTGATGTTGCGCTGGTCGGGAAGGATGAGTTCCCACGCCAGTCGTTCGTCGTTTGGTTTCATGAGCAGGCGGTCAGAATGGACGGATCCAACGCCGCGCTGCCTGGGCAGTCGGAAAGGACTGGTTTCCGAGCTGCGCCTTCGCCGCTCGTGATGTCGTGAAGGTCGGAAAGTACGGGTTTCCGAGCCACCACCCGCTGAGATTGGGACCACCTGGGTTACCCAAGCTTCTTCTTCAGCTTCCGCCACCTGCTGTGCCCACGACTTCATCTGGCCGGTCAGATTGAGCGACAGTACGTCGGATCGATCATCGTCATCCTTGGCTGTCGGGATCGTTGGCCTACGGTCGTTTTCGAACTGGAGATGCAGTGAGGTATGGTGTCTTTCGTTGCACCGATGGCAGCGCCCGACGCTGCTGCAGATCTCCTGTTTATGGAAAGTCGACAGGCAGTTCGCGCAGTAGTGGTGGATTAATACCACCCGCAGCCTCTCTTCCGCAGACTTGGCTCAATAGATCGGGCAAAGTCTTATCCGGTGGTTTTTTTGGCATGCCACGTCGAAACGGACGGCACGCTGCTCCGTTTAGTTGCGCGTCGCTGTGAATCGGCCCATGGTCAAAAAGTTTTGTGTATTTATTTTTGATTTTATTAATTAATGTGGTGGAGTATTGGGTGACAACTGATGTAGAAAAAATAACCAAAGAAAAAATTAAAAATAAAAAAATTTGTTTCATGAAATAATGAAAGTACAAAAAAAATGTTTATCCATATACATATGTATGTATTTCATTATAAATTTTATGCATTTATGTATTTATGTATATATTATATATGTATGTGTAAATGGTGCCTAACTTAAAGGTGGTGGACTTGGCTATGTTCAACAGTTGAGAACGTATATGGCATTACGATATATTTGCATATATCGTAAAAACACCTGATGGACTGGTCAGTGTAGTGACCTAACACCTGACTGCATAGGATGTTTAAAAGAAATTGAAAACAAATAAAAATTGATATGAACTACATATTCTTGTATTTTTGTAGTCGTGGAAAGTGCCCCCCACCATGAAATGGCTCAACATTCTGTTTTTTGCTTGTTTTTTTTTACATTAGTTATTTGATGGTGGTGAGGTAGGTCAGCAATCTGGCATCCAGCAATCTGGCCTACCACCCACAAACAGTTTGTATGCCACTGTGCTTAATTTGCTGACCACTGGGCCAGCTGGTAACTTAAGGTGTTACAAAAATTATTCATACGTGATTTTCAGCCGCGAGTAGTTGTGAAATTTTTTTCTTATTTGCAAATTAAAATTAGTGGTGACAAAAATTTTAAATGAATTAAAAAAGTTGTGAAAAAAGTGATAAAAGTAGTGATTAGTGCGCGCATTTCGAGATGACAAAAAATAATGTCAAAATAAGTTTCCCTTGCTTTGTCCAATGGAGTCGCATTACCAAAATATATATATGTATACATATGTGAATTTCACAGAATCATATAACTAAAGAATTGTTCAAATTCACTTTTGAAAAAATCTTTAGTATTTTTTTTTTGGAGTTTTCCATTACTCGATGCCAAGAACATTATTCACCGTACGTGGTTGAAACACGTAAATTGGAGGTTGGCGACGAAGTCCGTGTGCAGCTGGCTAACAGTGCATGTCGTACCATATGCATACATCGCATTCATTGCAATGGTGGACACATGCAAGTGTACGACGACGATGATCAGGTAAGTGGTATTGATATATTTATAATAATAATAATAAAATATTTTTTTGTACACAAATTTTGGAGTTTTTACGTACATAAGTAGGTACATATGTATGTATATATATCGATATACATCTACATGCACATGGTGGTGTGCTGCATTCGATTGCGAGGGCACAGTCGGAGGGAGGAGGGGTTCGCCATGATGACCGGAAGCAAAATGGAGGTTGTGAAAGTAACAATGTGGATTGACTTTTCTTTTTTTTGTTATCTAATCAATTTTGTACACTGAAACTAATTTGTTTTCTTTCTCAACAGCTGAACAAATTGAATAATTTCCACGACGTGAGGAGCGGGACACCAGTGGAGCTGCTCAGAAACAGGTAATTGTTTTATTTTTTGTTCTCATACATATGTATATTTAAAAGTTTTATGTATAGGTACAGGGTAAATATTAGTACTTAGATCTTTCCAATAAATTTTTTGTTTGTTTTTTTTTAACGGATAGATTGGAAAGATCTAAGTACTAGCACGAATTTGCAAGTTAGATAAAAAACTGATTGAAAGTATTGAGTTGATCAAAAGAAAATATAAAAAAAATAAAATATTTACATATACCGAAATATTTAAAGTATAAAAAAACTTGCAACTTCTTATTGGTTTTACGCTCTCTTAGTTTCTTGCATGTTTCTTTCATTAAAAGCAAATTTTCTTTACGCTCTGATATTTAGTTAGTGGGTATGGTTTTTAGGGTTTATGGTTTTCACAACTAATGTTAGGGTGGCACCGGGCTGATTTTTGACAATCGGTCATAAATTCCGGAAAATTAACTCGAGCTATTGGTTAGTTGTCGGTTAATTTTGAAATAGTTTCGGGTATCTAATAACCACTACTTGTTGCATGTATGAAACATGAATTTGCAGATTTCTTTATTTATGTACGCCATCGTCGTAGGTAATACATCGGAACATTTCCAGTTAAGTACTTATATTGCTAGAAAGCTGGCAGCGCAGATTTCTTTATTTTCTTGTACTACACGTACTGTTTATGATTTTTTTTTTAGGTATTTTCGATAGAGGGCAGCAAAACCAATTTCGTTATTGGTCTGCTGGCGTGCCCTTTCGTAGTATAGATGTCGACGACGCGTACCCGGTTATCCGAGCCTGGGTGTAGGTTGATGACTTCCCAGTCTCCACATATCAGGCGGTAGATTATCTTCTTTTATAACCACAAGATCTCCTGTTTTGATGTTAGTTTGTGGATGTTTCCACTTTGTGCGTTTCGGCATTTCCAGCAGATATTCAGCCTTCCATCTTTTACAAAATGTTTGATGTAGGGCTTTAAGTTTTTGCCACCGGTTTACGATCGAGGCAGGGCTTTCGTTGACTTCTAGTTCAGGTGGAGCTAATAGGTGTTCACCTACTAGGAAGAGACCGAGGGTAAGAGGCTCCAAGTCGAAAGGTTCATTCGAAGAGGGGCTTAACGGACGGGAGTTAAGGCATGGGAGTTAAGGCATGGCTCGATTCTGCATAAAAGAGTTGTGAACTCTTCGAATGTGTAACTGAAGCCGGAAGCAATCTTTTTAAAATGGGTTTTAAAACTTTTTACCCCTGCTTCCCACAATCCGCCCATATGAGGCGCTGCAGTGGGTAAGAAATGCCATGTGATTATCTGGTGGCTATATTTATTCATTGTATTATTTCGCGCTTCGGTTATAAAGGCTTTAAATTCTGATCGTAGAGATCGCGAAGCTCCGACAAAGTTGGTGCCATTGTCGGAGTAAACATTTTTTGGGCATCCTCTCCTGGCTATGAACCTAGCAAAAGCTGCCAAAAAAGATGCAGTGCTAAGGTCATTGGTGGCTTCCAAGTGTATAGCCTTAGTGGCGAAACACACAAACAGGCAGACGTAACCTTTTGAGATGCGACAACCTCTGCCGCGGAAGTTTTTGATATCGAAAGGTCCTGCGAAATCGACACCCGTGTTTGTAAATGCACGCGAATAGGAGGTGCGTTCCTGAGGGAGCACTCCCATAAGCTGCGTTTGGGGTTGTCTTCTGTGGATTGTGCAGACCTTACAATTATGGATGACAGCCTTTACCATATTTTTGACTCGGGGAATCCAGCATTGAGTTCTAATGAGACGCAGCATTAATTGATTCTCGCCATGCAGGGAGATTTTATGGATAAATTGGACAACAAGACGGGCCAACCGGCACTTATAAGGAAGGATTATTGGGTGACGCTCGTTGTACGCTAAATCTAGCGATGCGCCAAGACGACCTCCAGTCCTCATAATCCCATTTTTATCTAAGAAAGGGTTAAGGGGTAGCACTTCGCTTTTTCTATCGATGGGTTTCTTTGACTTTAGGTTCGAATATTCATCACTGTAGTATTGTTTCTGGTAAAGGATTATTAAGCGTTGTGTCGTTGCCTTAATTTCATCGGATGAAATTAAACAAGACTCTGCTCGAAAGGAAGCTTTTTTGTTCGGATGAGTGCTTTGGTAGAATCTCATGATATATGACAAGATTCTCAAAGCTCTCGGTAAATCTGAAAACCTATCGAGAATGTCATCAACATTTTTTATTGTTACGGTTGCACATAAATGCGCCCTTTTTTCTTCGATGTTGGTGTTATAGTTTGTCTCTTGTCTTGGCCAATTTTCCTTGTCTTCTTGCAACCAAGAAGGGCCATGCCACCACAGAGTGTTATCGACTAATTCGTAGGCGAGAACTCCTCTGCTTGCCATATCTGCTGGATTTGATGCCGACTCCACATGAAGCCAGTCCGTATTTCCAACTTTGTCGACAATTTTGGTTATACGATGTGCTACGAACGTTGACCACGAACATGGAGGTTTACGTATCCATGCAAGCACAATTGTGGAATCTGTCCATAAGTGCACTTGTACCTGTCCTAGTGGTAGGTTGCCAAGTACCGACTCAATACTTTCGGCGAGCAATACCGCGCCGCATAGTTCTAATCGGGGCAGGGAAATAGTTTTAACTGGAGCAACTTTTGTTTTTGCTACCAGCAGATTCACTAGAACTTCACTACCCTGCTTAACCCGTAAGCATACCGTAGCTGCATACGCTCTTTCTGAAGCATCGCTGAAGCCATGTACTTCGACGTCATGGGCGGGACAAAAATAGACCGAACGCGGTATCTTAATCCTCTCTATCTTGCGGCAGTGTTTGGTAAAATTTTGCCATTTTTCCAGAGTAGTTGAGGACACAGGTTCATCCCACCCTGTGCCCTCTAGCCAAATGTTTTGAATCAATATCTTTGCCGCTATTACAATGGGCGCAAGCCATCTTAGCGGATCGAACAGCTTGGCGATGGAAGACAATGTCGACCTTTTAGTGATTGTGTCACTCTGCTCCATTGGTCTTGTTAAGAAGTAAAAACAATCCGATTGGGCGTTCCATTTTATTCCAAGAGCCTTAACTATGCTGGTGTCTTCGAATTCCAAAAAATCTTCGCTTAGTAGGTCCTTTTTTTGAATTTCTGCTATTACATCCTCGCAGTTGGCCGTCCATTTTCGTAAGGGAAACCCTGCTGACCGCAGTACCGCAGAAATTTCGTCCATTGCCTTTATGGTAGATTTGATGCTGTGTCCTCCTGCAAGTACATCATCTACGTACATGCATTTTCGCAGAATATTAGCTGCTATTGGATGCGAGCTTTCTACGTCATCGGCCAACTGCAACAGTGTCCCTATCGCCAGGTAAGGAGCACAGTTTATTCTAAACGTAACCGTCTTTAATTCATATAGGCTCGTTGATTCGTTCGGGTTTGCCCGAAAGACGATGCGCTGATATTTCGACTGGTTATCGTTTATCCAGATTTGTCTGAACATTTTCTCGATGTCACTGTTGAAAACATATCTGTATAATCTCCAGCGCAGAATCAGTATCGGAAGATCTGATTGCAGTCCTATACCTGGTAGGAGGACGTCATTTAAGCTTTTCCCATTAGCGGTTGCACTTGAAAACCACGCGAACTTTAGTTGAAGCACTCTCCGCCTTTGTAACGGCGTGATGAGGCAGGAAGTAATTTTCACATGAGTCCGCTAAAATGTTACTATTTATTATCGTCATGCGTCCCAGTGTCTCATACTCTGCTAACACCCTATTATACTTTTTTTGTAGGACGGGATCCTTGGCTATCCGTGGCTCATTCCGAAAGAATTGAGAGCAGGATTTTTTAAGGGAAGGGCCTAGTTGTATGGTTACTGGAAATTCCTGTCGGAATGGTAACGAGACTATGTATTTTCCCTCATTAGTTCTGATAGCGGTCTTTTTATAAAGCTCTTCGCAATATGTGTCTCTTCATTGAGGCTTTTGGTTTTGGGTAAATCTTCTATCCAGCGCAACTCGCTGAAGTACGAAACTATATTTCTTTGTGTATTTGTAGTATCCGTACTACCGGTTATAATCCAACCGAGTACGGTTACTTGGGCTAGAAGTGTCCTCAAGGCGTTTTTCTTTATTCTACTTAATATGATTTGTGGGTAAATGTCTCCACCGAGAATGAGGTATATTTGTTCATTTGCGAAAAACCTTTTATCCGCTAATACCAGGTCCGGAAATTCTTGCCTCGTCGTCGCGCTTATATTTGTTGTCGGCAGATTTCCGGTTAGTTGCGGTAAAACCAGGACAGTTGCAGTCAAGGTAAACAACGGGTCGACGGGGGACCGCAATTGTATGTTACATGCTTCTTTAACCTGGGCATTTACCGAGTTAGTGATGCCCGAAACTTGGGCATGCATCTTTTTTGCAGATAGATTGATTCTGGGTGTGAGCCTCTCTGTTATAAAGGAACACTCAGAACCAGAATCAATCAGTGCTCGTGCAGCAAAATCTGTGCCATTGAGACGTATATTAACGCGAGCTGTTCCTAATAGCACACCTGTATTTGTATTCGCAAAGAAGGACTTAAAATTTCTGTTTGCATTTTCAGTTGCTTTATCGGAATCACGTTGTGCTTGCGCCTGCCTCGATGTCGATGGAGAATCTTCGGCAGGCCTCGAAGACGTCCAACGCGTCATTGCCTTTGGCTGAATTGCATTTAGACGCAGGAGCGTGTGATGTCGCGAGTGACACGCATTGCAATTCTAAGCACTTGTGCATCTTGACACAGTATGTCCGGAACTAAGGCAATTCAGGCAACAATTATTTTCCTTTAAAAAATTCAATCTGTTTGTAGGTGTTAGCTGTTGGAAACGGGAACAGCTGCGCAATTTGTGCTCGTTTGTATGGCACATTTTACAAGTAAAAGTGGTCACGCTTACTTGGAAGGTGCCAACTCTTTTTGTTGGGGTTTCGAAAGGATGACGTGTGATTTATAGCGGCTTTGGCACTCTCACAGCTCTACCATCCTTCAACCCTGACAATGTCTCAAGGGTCTGAAAACGATTAGACGGGAACTTGTCCATATCTTCCCATTTGGGTATGTCGTTTTTATGGTCTATGGTTTGTTCCCATAGAGCCAGTGTGCTGTCAGGCTGCTTCGTCGAGCAGAGATAAACGACAATTGCGTCCCAGTTCGATATGTCAATTTTATGACTCTTCAAAGCTGATAAGCAATTGTTTATCTCCCGCTGCAAACTTTTTATTGAGCTACCACACTCAAACTCTATTGCCTTTAAGTTAAACAATAGTTCTAAGTAGTTGTGTGTTAACTAAAATACGATTGTTTTCATAGCGTTCACACAAGTTTTTCCACGCAGTAGTAAAGCCTTCATGAGTTAGTGGGCACTTTCTTACGATTTCTTTGGCCTCCCCTTGAGTCTTATGGTTGAGATGAAATAGATTCTCAACCGGGGTGAGGCGCTTATTTAGTATGTAGATGGCCGTAAACATATCACGGAATGTTGGCCATGAAAGGTAGTCGCCCTTGAACACGTCTGTATCGCACGGTGGAAGGTGGATATTGTGTTCACGGACGGACTGCTCCGCTACATCCTTTTGTATGTTAGATAATGCTTCTGCTTGAGTAGCCATAGCAGACATGCATTTAACATATGTTGAAAAACATACTCTATATTTCTTCTTGACCGCCCTGATATCTTCCTTACTTAAACCTTCTGAGTTCGTGAGCGTATCGTACGCTACTTTCGTTTTCTCCCATAACACTTTCAATTCGTCTTGCTGGATAGCAAGACCGTGCTTATTTTGTTCGGAGGCAGGAGTGCTGTTGAAGTCAGCATCGAACTCTGCAATAGATTCTGCCAAACGGATGTATGAATCCATAGTGAAGCTAAGAGAGAGTTACTGAAGTATACCTAACTCTGATATTTCTAACAAAGTTTTGCAAAATGACAATTACAAGTAAATTTATATATGTATGTTTCTTTATTTAACGATTTTTCTTTAATTTCAGACAAGTTTGTTATTTTTTTAAATGTGATGCCAAAAAGAACACTGCCACCCAAATGTGAAATGGCACTTGATGCAAAAAAAAAACACTTGCCACCCAAATGTGTCGACGTATACATATATAATTGTGCTTTAACAAGTAAAGTGGGTACATAATTATGTACCAGTGATATTGTTGATTTACTTGTTGGTTATATATTCAAAATAACAACAAAGGCTCAAAAGTGATTATGTGAAAATGCAATAGTGTGCAATAGAATTAATGTTTCTCGAATCAGTGAACTAGTGACTTGCAAATTAACAATTATGCTAGACCAATGAGCAGTATTGAACAAAAGAAAGTTATGCAGATTTACTTTAAAGTAAATAAGTGTGGAAATCCAAAAAAAAGCTTTAAATTAAAATTTGATGGATTGAACTGTTGCAGTACAGTACCACTGTTCACTGTTGTACGTGTGTGTGTACGACCGTTAGTTGTTGTTGTTATCGCTCGCGGACAAACGGAATTAGCACAGTTTTAATTTTTCTTAAAGTGTAACCTCTTTCGTTTTCACAAAAAAAATCACTTGCCTTGTAAGGCGATGTTTCACAAAAAATGATTAACGTGCTATAAAATGCAATTGGAACATATAACATGTACCTTAATGTCTCAGTGACTTGTGGTGATGGCAGTTTGTGTATGTGTGCAGTTGATTGTGTTTGCTGTTGGTATATGTGTGCAGTTGCCTTGTTTGGGTGGGTGATTGTGCAGCTTTGTGTCTTGTGCGGCTTTGTTTTAACTTCAGCTATGCAATTTTTCTGCGGCTATGCAATTTTTCTCCGGCTACGCTGCTTTGTAAGAGATTATTTAGTGGACTGTATTCGAAATCTCGGCGTAGATGGACCATGTACAAATGTCCAGACGCACAGTTGGAAATTTGAGACGTGTTTATAGTGAAGACGTGTTTATAAGTGCTCTGAAAAAAAGTGATAAAAAGCTAGGAAAATAGACCTTTGCAGTAATAAAAAGTGTGAAAGTGCATGTGCAAGCGGTACAGCAGCAATCGCGATCGCTACTAACAGGTATAGCATACACCTGATGGACTAAAAGTAAGTTTTTATAAACAATAGACTTAAGCCCCTGTGAAAATATCCGCAGATAACAACGAGAAAAGGCGCGAAGTTGTGCTGAGAAGGAGAGCAGTTGTCTATAATCAGCTGATTGTCTGATCAGCTCAGCCAGCAACCAACCTTCATTACACAAACAACAGCAGGCTTAAAATTATCATAGAGAGCAGAGAACGGAGAAAGAGTAGGTGAATGACAACCGCTACACGCAACTACTCAGACTAGCTGACAATATGTCTGATAAATCCCCGAGTAGATGCGCTGAAGCAAAAGATGCGTTGAACCCATTTGGGAAAAGTGCGAGAACCGCACGTTCACCCGTGCGAAATGAATCGCTCTCACTAGGACAAGAGCGCAGCATAGATAAGCAGCGACACGAGCTTACGACTCCAAGCAGCGAAGAGAGCAGCACGTTACGTGCGAGAGAATGTGAAAATGCTCCAGCGGCACAGAGAAAATCAGATGGTGAGCCCCTATACTTGTTGGGAGAAAAGATAAGAGAGCTTATCAGCATGATGGAGATACAGAGGCACATTAATATGCCTATGAGAGATTTGGTGAGCGCCATAAGCAAGCAGCACCAGAGAGCACTGGCTATGCAGAGTATAGCAAAGCCGCCTATCGAGTACACTACCAAGTACACGCAAACTGTGCCAGCTAACAGCGATATCAGCGAGCCAAAGAGAGCCCGTGCAGCCCGTGATAACATGCGGGATGCATCCAATTCGCCGCAGCAGAAATCAAAGCGCACTCGTTTGGCCTCACCAAAAGGGCCAATAAGTGCGAAAGATAAACTGCAACAACGAGGCCACAGCCAATCAAAAGGTGAGAGGGAGGCTACTATAAGCACTGTAAGGCGCGGAGGCTGCCGGTTCGAGCGTGCCTATAGGTGCTGTCGCCACCCAATCGCGTGAAAGCTGGACGAAAGTCGTCAATCGGAAGGGCAAAATCAAGCCAACGAAACCAGATGCGCTGGTTCTAAAAAGAGTTGGTGAGCTTTCATATGCGGACATTTTAAAAAAGATGAAAGCGCAACCCGAGCTAAAGGAACTCAGCGAAAATATAAAGAGCATTAGAAAAACTGCTAAGGACGAGCTCTTGTTTGAGCTGAAGCAGACGAGTGATCCTGCCACTGAAAAACTCAAGGCAGCTGTAGAAACTGTTCTCGGCGAAAATGCGTCAGTTCGTTCCTTAACTCAAGAAGCTATAATTGAGATAAAAGACATGGACGAGGTCACTACCAGAGAGGAAATCATAGATGCTATACGGATTAGCATTCCCGATGGATGGGTTAGTTGCCGGATAAGGGAGAAATTAGCCATAACACGGTGCTACAAATACCATGATTTCGGCCACCTGGCTAGGAGGTGTCCGAACGAAGAAGATCGCACAGCGCATTGCTTCAGATGTGGCGGGCAAGACCATAAGGCAAAAGGCTGCACAAATGCGCCGAGGTGCGAGGTATGTGCAAAGAATGGCGAGCGCGATCCCAACCATATACCAGGCGGGCGAATGTGTCCAGCATTCCAGAGGGCAAAAGCGAAATACGCGACCAAACCTGGATATCGAAAATGAAGCTACTGCAACTCAACCTTAACCACTGCGAAGCAGCACAAAGCCTGCTTAACCAAACGGTTTACGAGCTGGGTGTAGATGTAGCAATACTAAGTGAGCAGTATAAAAATAGGCCAGAAGCGTCATGGGTAAGCGATGCAACAGAAAAATGCGCCATATGGAGCTGCGGAAGAGATCCAATCCATTTGGGGAAAGCCGTATCTGCAAATGGCTTCGTGTGTATTGAAATAAACAGCGTGTACATCTACAGCTGCTATATTCCACCCAGTGCTGACTTGCCTAGGTTTACTGGCATTGTCGACAACCTAATTAGGGATGCTAAACATAGAGGTGCGGCAATCATAGCGGGCGATTTCAATGCGTGGGCATTAGAGTGGGGATGCAAAAGAACAAACCCCAAGGGAAGGGAACTTCTTAATGCACTCGCAGCGCTGGATCTGGTATTACTAAATAGCGGAAGCCAAAATACCTACAGCAAAAACGGTGCTGGCTCCGTCATTGACCTCTCCTTCATATCCAGGGGACTAAGTAGAGCAACAAGTTGGTACATAAGCGATTGCTATACACATAGCGACCACCGAGCGATAGTTATCAGTATTGACAAAATACGAGGAGGCGGCCCAAACTCTACAAGACCAAATGGCTGGAATATAAAATCTTTCGACGAGAAACTCTTCGAAGTAGCCTTTGAGGACATCGAAGTATCGCTCACGGTGGAAACTGCTGCCCCTAAGCTTATGACAGCAATAGTCAAGGCATGTGACATGGCCATGGCTCGGCAAGGAGGGCGCAAAGCCCGTAAGCCAGCGTACTGGTGGAATAGCGTGATCGCGGAGCTGCGAGTGCAATGCAATGGGGCCAGAAGACTGTGCCAGCGATCACGAAACGCAGAAAATGCCACGGAGCTTAGACTGAGGTACAAAGAAAAGCGGAGATTATTTAAAAATGCCATTCGTGACAGTAAACGCAGCATGTTTAAGGAACTATGCGAGGATGCTAACAACAACCCTTGGGGCTCGGCCTATAGAATAGTTCGTAAAAAGCTAAAGAAAACGGTGCAGCCAACATGCCCAATTCTTTTAGCACAAACCGTAAAAGATCTTTTCCCTGCAAATCCCGACTTCGGTAGGAGCCTGCCTAATGAAAACCTTGGCAACATACCAACGGTTACAGTGGACGAAGTACTACAAGCCAGCTGTAAACTATTGCCTCAAAAGGCGCCAGGACCAGATGGCATACCAAATATTGCGCTGAAGAAAGCGGTGTCTTTGCAAGCGTATTTAACGTTTACCTGCAGGAGGGTGTCTTCCCAAGAAGCTGGAAGCTACAAAAGTTGGTACTCATACCAAAAAGTACAGGTGCTGGTCTTCCCACTGGATATCGACCGCTATGTATGTTGGACTCCACCGGAAAGCTGTTCGAGCAAATTATCAAAAACCGGCTGGAGGCGCATGTAGATGAGCTCCTATCAGAAAATCAGTTCGGGTTCAGGAAAAAACGGTCAACCATCGATGCGCTAGAAGCCGCAAAGGAATTGGCCGAAAAGTCCATCAGTGGCAAGCGATGGCTAGGGGGCACTAAAGAGTACTGCCTAATGGTCACGTTAGATGTAAAAAATGCGTTCAACAGTGCCAGCTGGAAGGAAATACTTCACACTCTCCGCACTCTGCATGTCCCTGGATATCTTGAACGCATCATTTCCAGCTATCTGTCAGATAGGGTACTGCGGTATGATAGCGACTTCGGAGCCAGCGACTATGAAGTCACAGCCGGTGTACCACAAGGATCCGTACTAGGACCACTATTGTGGAACGTCATGTACGATGGCATTTTACGGCTTAAAGTACACGAGAAGGCTACCTTCATTGGCTTTGCGGACGACGTTTCAATCGTTGCGACCTCAAAAACGCTCAAGGAGGTGGCAAACATTGCGGAAAAGGCGGTAGCAGCAGCACAAGAATGGCTCAGCGCAAGAAACTTAAGCTTAGCAGCCCATAAGACGGAAGCCATACTTATCAGCAGTCGCAAGAAAGTAGAAAAGGTGGTGCTTAAAGTTGGCGATATCGCCATAGAATCCAAACCGCATGTGAAGTACCTAGGGGTATTGGTGGATCACCGACTTAACTTTCGGGACCACTTGGAGTACGCTAGCAAAAAAGCTGCGATTGCAACGGTTGCCCTGTCCAGAATAATGGCAAACATCGGCGGACCAAGGCAGCAGGCCAGACAACTTCTTGCTGGGGTAGTGAAGTCTATCCTCCTTTACGGCGCGGCAGTCTGGCATGACGCATTTAAATATATCTCATACACACGAAGTGCAAACTCCACATACCGCTTGTGTGCTCTCAGAGTGTGTTCTGCGTTCAGAACGGTATCGGAAGACGCGGCGCTCATCATAGCTGGACTCTTCCCATTGAACCTGGAAGTCCAGCAGATATGCGAAGCGCGAAACATTACGCGCAACCATCGTCAAAGCAATCCCAATTTGCAACGAAAAACGCTTGAGCATCGCAGCATAGCCCAGTGGCAGGCACGTTGGGACACGACAACAAAAGGACGGTGGACGTACCGGCTTATTCCCAAAGTTGAAATATGGCTCCGGAGAA